>CM031570.1:6121177-7348414 GCA_018467065.1 Ephestia elutella | reverse complement strand
CAATTTCGAATGGCGGCGTTCGACACGATATCGTTTCGAAAATTCTTGTTGATTTATACTGGCAGGTTGGAAACGTCAATTAAGAATTATAAACTAATTTTACTACTGACTCTGAAATTGCTTCGTTTAATTAGTTAGACTTGAAATAGTGCCTTCTTTGAAGGCCTAATTTCAATAAAGGATTTTTGATTTTGATTTTCAAAAAGGAGACACAATCGGTTTTACTTAATACGAGTTGTGATCTAAATAGTTTAAGTCTAAATAAAAAATAAGTTATAAAATTATGTACTTTGAAATGAACAGCTCTATTGCTGCAAAGTTTTAATACAAATAATTTTCTTTAGACGATATCGTGTCGTATACTCAAAACTGAGTTAAGTAAATAAATCAAAATTCAACAGAAAAATTAGGTAATTTGAAACTAACAGAAATTTTAAAATTATATAAAATGTCTGTTCAACTTTCTTGGATAAGCGCTCCGTAGTCTCAAATTATGTGAATTGAAAAATGTATTCATTATGAATGTGTAGTTCAAAGAAAACGAAGCGTTATCCAAAAGACTATTTTTAAAAAAATGCGAACAATAATCTGGAATATAAAATCTCATATTTATCAAATAACGGGAAATTTCAATTTGCTATGCAGATTTTAACAGATATTGTTAACATTTTGTTCAATAAGGAGTTTTCTGAAGAGCTAAAATGTTATATTATTCCTGTTAGTTATATTATTCATGTTTAGTTAAAATACTTTGTTGATCTATTCTTGAGTGATCTATTAATTTACTTTTGCATTTATTTTCTTTTTTGTTTTTGCTGTGGTTCTTGAAAACTCCTCATTAAATTGAATTTAGAAAACGAAAACACAATTTCAAAGAAAAATAAAACAACTAGTGATTTCCACAAAATGCGTAAAATTATAAAAACAGGCATGAAAATGCACACAAAATGCCCACAACTGTTTTCAATCTAACACAATTTCCAAGCATATTAGCCGTAAAAATGTGAATGTCATGTACATGAACATTTAACGAATTTAGTGCATACAAAATCTGTGCGTTTAGACAAAATGGTTTTTTTTAAATCCCAACAGCGAATGTGTCAAAAAAAACCTTCAGTAAATTGTAATTTCAAAATACATTCTTAGCTAATATAACAATATAATGTGAAACGGCAAAATGCTTTATACAATACATGACAAAAAACAATGCGTGCACAATGATTTGTGGCTGATTGATTATACAAGAGTCTTCAAAGGTAAATCTTCACATGACCGGACTATACTTCGAACTGGTTACACGCAGAAAAAAAAGGATCCAATTATACGGAATCATTTGTGTCTGCATTAGAGGCGGTTTGGTAGTTATATAGTATAGTTGTATACTCCGAAATGATCTAATTAATTCACCGGGTACACCACTTGGCAAATTTATACCTTACAAATAAATAAAAATACTGTTTCAAATCCAGAGACAAATGCAATAAGTTTTAAAAATAAAAAAGTACCAAACATTCGAAGAATTTTAGGAGACATAAGTATCTTAATAATAAAATTGAAGAGATAAACATACCTAAGTAGCTCAAATAACCGGATTAGTTGTCGGCGTACTTACATAGAAACCGGTTTGTAACCAAATAAATAGTATAGACCTAGTAATAACAAAATATATTTTACTAAAATTAAAAACTACATAATTCATTAAGAAAATGTTAGATGTGGTTATGAATAAGCGATGAAATATATAGGTATACATTTATATAGGATGTGACAACATTTAATGGGTACAATACGAACAGACAGACATGCCTTTTGGAAATGTGCGACGAAGGAGATAGTGTTTGCATGCTGACAAGCGAGAAGCGGCCCCACTGCTTGTACACCGGTTAATTTTGGAGAAGGCTTTATTACTCCGTTATTTTACGACTGAATGAATTGTATAAATACACTACTAATTTAGGGAGATGTTATTTTTATATCTCCCAAATCTGTGGCTACAACAACGATTGATTTCTCCATCTATAAACTTTTTTTTACGTAATAGGTAGATCGTACGAAAGTCAATAAAAAATATTTTTTTATTGAAGCCGTATTCACACTGCCACATGTAAAACCGAGACGGGAAAACAAAGCCTCCTTAATCGCCTGTTAGTCCTCCGCACCGAAGCGAACGAACACATGGGACGGTACCGGTGCGAGGTCAGAACAAAAACTCAAGGCAGGCGACTAGCACGTAGAGAGCGATGCTCTCGTCGCGGCGCGGCGGCACGCGGGGCGCGCAGCGGCGCGGGGCGTGCGGCGGGGCGTGCGGCGGGGCGGGGGGCGGGGCGGGGGGCGGCGTACCGGCGCGCGCGCGGGCGGTGTCGAGCGAGCTGGCGGGCTGCAGGAACCACTCCGAGCGCGTGCGCATGCGCGCGCGCTGCCGCTCGTGCACCTACGCACCACCACCAGTCAGGGCCGTAGCTGGGTTAAACTCGTGCCGGGGACCCGCTGCTGTGCTTTAGTTACACCGATAGCACCCCTTTACTAATTTCAAACGATCCAAATGTGTTTTATAATATCTTTTTAATTCTTCCATTAGAAACTTTTTAATTTTTTTATTAGTAAAGAGGAACATGTGCGCCGCAATTTACATTTGAATAGCCTACGCCATTATTGTGAGAGACGACCTGTCGATACCCTGGCTACGGCCCTGTACCAAATTGTTATTTTACAAATTCGCGCTTACGATTCTTTTATCACAACACATGTACAATTTTCCATATTTTCTTTGCATGATATGTTATTATTACCTATGTTTTTATTCAGTTAAAAGTATTAGTAATATAAATTGATTTGAAATATGATGAAAGAAAAGTATAGAGTTAAAAAATGAGTAAGTATTGTTAACTAATCTTTCTAATAACAAAACAAAAACTGTTAATTTACTTGTTAACATGACAGAGAATGTTAGAATTAGTATCCACACAGAACTACTGTTAATTTTGATGTGATGACAATTTTATTTGCACCACAACCTCAATTGGTTAACGAGATTTAATTAGAAACTTTTCTATGGTAAGTCGAACATTTCTATAGACATAAAAAGAAATAGAAGTAACATCGTACCGACGATAATTTGCAATGATGCGTATTTAGCATCGATAGGTGCAGCTGAAGCCTTAGTGTTGTCCAAGACACCCAGTCGTGCTCATTTGATGTCTATAAACATCGTGGTCATTAAAATCTTCGATTATTTATAAGTGAGTACTAATTACAGAAGAACTAACAGCCACAAGTCGCGTCAAGGGGAAACATATATTGCTCATGCATTTGTAGACACGGACCGCTACCAAATAAAACATATGTCATTCAAAATGTACTAATGTGTCTATGAACAACTCGACTTGTAAAGGTTGATGGAAAAATTAAAACTCAGGCAGACATCTGTCTGACAGAGTTTTAATATGATTCGTTTCGTGTGCGACGTAGGTATCATTTTACGAATAAATCATCGAAGTTATAGTGGCGCACACAACAACACAAACTAGTTCTTTTGTTACCCTGATGAACCCGCAATAGTCACCTAAACAAGACATATTTGTTAAAGTTCCCATGCTCACTAATAGACGCTAAAATGATCCATGAAATTTACACATACGATTTTTTTTAAACTGTCAAAACTAGATAAGAAAAGCGTTTCTCTATTTAACTCTCGACTTCACAAATCTGATAGTTCATAGACATGTTTAAGGGCGGAATAGGGTTCATAACTCAGCATTACAGAAAAATCTACAGGTTGCCAAGATGGAACTTATTTCCTGCAACATACGGTTTATTTTCCAGTGATCCGTGTTAGAGAGAGAGGGACAGACAGTCGACAGTAGGTGTAAGGGTTCGTCACCGTCGTTTAAGAAAAACGTCCTTTATGGGAGCGCTAGAATTCAAACACACATTTTTATACATACATTGACATAATGTGGAACATCTCTTCAAGAATGCCAATCGGTACATAGATTGTTTGAACATATTTAGTCTATAAAAACCTATAGCAAACATGACCAGCATTATTTAAAAACAATGAGATAATAACAACAAGTTTTACTTAATTTAAATACTTAAGTAAAAGTTGTTTCACTTTAATTTTGCGTTTAAAAGTAGATAAGAGACAAAACTAGCATTTTCCTTCCCTGCGACTTTATCCCTGTTAACTAAACTATGAAATCTTCAATCACTTTAGTCGAAATTTTTTATTCCAATCTCATATAAAAATACAAGTCAAAAACATTTCACAAAACGAGACAACAAAATTTAACATTTTGAATTTAACTACTTTATGTGTACAACGCACATACAAAATTAGGATTTTGAACACGTACAATAGGTACCATAGGATCAACACTGCATATTCAGGGGGAAACGATCTTTAGGACTGACTTTGACAACCGTAAAACCTTTGAGATCAACAAATTAATATTCAGCCAAAAATTTAAAAAAAACCTTTATTTTAAAGTTAACGATCGTCAAGTCAGTACATATCGATCACTACCTACGAATCACAATCGAAAACCAATCTTCAACTTCGGAACACGACATTCGTTAAGTTCAAACGTTCAGAGGGTAAGTCGCGCAATAAGAGATGGCGCCACCGTCCTTACCTGCGGCAGATAGGAGAGGCTCTTGGTGCTCTCCGCGTACTTGTTGACGGCTCGGAGCTCCTCCAGAGTCATGTGCGGGCTCGAGTTGCTGCGGGATGACTGCGAAGACGAGCTGACGGATATCTGGAATTTGTTAGAAAATTACCTTTAATATTTATTTTTTTACTAGCTTTTTCCCGCGGCTTCGCCCGCGGGAATTTCCCACGGGAACAGTGCTTTTTCCCGGGATAAAAAGTAGCCTATGTGCTATTCCAGGTCATTATCTACCTCTGTACCAAATTTCATCGAAATCCGTCCAGTAGATTTTGCGTGATTGAGTAACAAACATCCTCACAAACTCACAAATTCACAAACTCACAAACTCACATCCAAACTTTCGCATTTATAATATTAGTATAGAAGTATAGATTGGTCTTCGTTTATACTCATGGTAGGTTCTCGTCCACGGCCAAATATTCTTTGGCTACTAATAAATTTTTGGCCAGGGAAAAAATTTTTTTGGTTGACCGCTCACAAACTTGGTGGTCGGGAATGATGCCGAGCCCCAGCACGCCGCCCGCCCCGCCGCCCGCTCCGCTGTTACTATACCTTGAAGACGCTCTCCTCGAGCGAGATGGAGAGGCGCGTGCAGGAGTCGAGCAGGCTGTGCTCGGGGATGATGCCGAGCCCCAGCACGCCGCCCGCCCCGCCGCCCGCTCCGCTGTTACTATACCTTGAAGACGCTCTCCTCGAGCGAGATGGAGAGGCGCGTGCAGGAGTCGAGCAGGCTGTGCTCGGGGATGATGCCGAGCCCCAGCACGCCGCCCGCCCCGCCGCCCGCTCCGCTGTTACTATACCTTGAAGACGCTCTCCTCGAGCGAGATGGAGAGGCGCGTGCAGGAGTCGAGCAGGCTGTGCTCGGGGATGATGCCGAGCCCCAGCACGCCGCCCGCCCCGCCGCCCGCTCCGCTGTTACTATACCTTGAAGACGCTCTCCTCGAGCGAGATGGAGAGGCGCGTGCAGGAGTCGAGCAGGCTGTGCTCGGGGATGATGCCGAGCCCCAGCACGCCGCCCGCCCCGCCGCCCGCTCCGCTGTTACTATACCTTGAAGACGCTCTCCTCGAGCGAGATGGAGAGGCGCGTGCAGGAGTCGAGCAGGCTGTGCTCGGGGATGATGCCGAGCCCCAGCACGCCGCCCGCCCCGCCGCCCGCTCCGCTGTTACTATACCTTGAAGACGCTCTCCTCGAGCGAGATGGAGAGGCGCGTGCAGGAGTCGAGCAGGCTGTGCTCGGGGATGATGCCGAGCCCCAGCACGCCGCCCGCCCCGCCGCCCGCTCCGCTGTTACTATACCTTGAAGACGCTCTCCTCGAGCGAGATGGAGAGGCGCGTGCAGGAGTCGAGCAGGCTGTGCTCGGGGATGATGCCGAGCCCCAGCACGCCGCCCGCCCCGCCGCCCGCTCCGCTGTTACTATACCTTGAAGACGCTCTCCTCGAGCGAGATGGAGAGGCGCGTGCAGGAGTCGAGCAGGCTGTGCTCGGGGATGATGCCGAGCCCCAGCACGCCGCCCGCCCCGCCGCCCGCTCCGCTGTTACTATACCTTGAAGACGCTCTCCTCGAGCGAGATGGAGAGGCGCGTGCAGGAGTCGAGCAGGCTGTGCTCGGGGATGATGCCGAGCCCCAGCACGCCGCCCGCCCCGCCGCCCGCTCCGCTGTTACTATACCTTGAAGACGCTCTCCTCGAGCGAGATGGAGAGGCGCGTGCAGGAGTCGAGCAGGCTGTGCTCGGGGATGATGCCGAGCCCCAGCACGCCGCCCGCCCCGCCGCCCGCTCCGCTGTTACTATACCTTGAAGACGCTCTCCTCGAGCGAGATGGAGAGGCGCGTGCAGGAGTCGAGCAGGCTGTGCTCGGGGATGATGCCGAGCCCCAGCACGCCGCCCGCCCCGCCGCCCGCTCCGCTGTTACTATACCTTGAAGACGCTCTCCTCGAGCGAGATGGAGAGGCGCGTGCAGGAGTCGAGCAGGCTGTGCTCGGGGATGATGCCGAGCCCCAGCACGCCGCCCGCCCCGCCGCCCGCTCCGCTGTTACTATACCTTGAAGACGCTCTCCTCGAGCGAGATGGAGAGGCGCGTGCAGGAGTCGAGCAGGCTGTGCTCGGGGATGATGCCGAGCCCCAGCACGCCGCCCGCCCCGCCGCCCGCTCCGCTGTTACTATACCTTGAAGACGCTCTCCTCGAGCGAGATGGAGAGGCGCGTGCAGGAGTCGAGCAGGCTGTGCTCGGGGATGATGCCGAGCCCCAGCACGCCGCCCGCCCCGCCGCCCGCTCCGCTGTTACTATACCTTGAAGACGCTCTCCTCGAGCGAGATGGAGAGGCGCGTGCAGGAGTCGAGCAGGCTGTGCTCGGGGATGATGCCGAGCCCCAGCACGCCGCCCGCCCCGCCGCCCGCTCCGCTGTTACTATACCTTGAAGACGCTCTCCTCGAGCGAGATGGAGAGGCGCGTGCAGGAGTCGAGCAGGCTGTGCTCGGGGATGATGCCGAGCCCCAGCACGCCGCCCGCCCCGCCGCCCGCTCCGCTGTTACTATACCTTGAAGACGCTCTCCTCGAGCGAGATGGAGAGGCGCGTGCAGGAGTCGAGCAGGCTGTGCTCGGGGATGATGCCGAGCCCCAGCACGCCGCCCGCCCCGCCGCCCGCTCCGCTGTTACTATACCTTGAAGACGCTCTCCTCGAGCGAGATGGAGAGGCGCGTGCAGGAGTCGAGCAGGCTGTGCTCGGGGATGATGCCGAGCCCCAGCACGCCGCCCGCCCCGCCGCCCGCTCCGCTGTTACTATACCTTGAAGACGCTCTCCTCGAGCGAGATGGAGAGGCGCGTGCAGGAGTCGAGCAGGCTGTGCTCGGGGATGATGCCGAGCCCCAGCACGCCGCCCGCCCCGCCGCCCGCTCCGCTGTTACTATACCTTGAAGACGCTCTCCTCGAGCGAGATGGAGAGGCGCGTGCAGGAGTCGAGCAGGCTGTGCTCGGGGATGATGCCGAGCCCCAGCACGCCGCCCGCCCCGCCGCCCGCTCCGCTGTTACTATACCTTGAAGACGCTCTCCTCGAGCGAGATGGAGAGGCGCGTGCAGGAGTCGAGCAGGCTGTGCTCGGGGATGATGCCGAGCCCCAGCACGCCGCCCGCCCCGCCGCCCGCTCCGCTGTTACTATACCTTGAAGACGCTCTCCTCGAGCGAGATGGAGAGGCGCGTGCAGGAGTCGAGCAGGCTGTGCTCGGGGATGATGCCGAGCCCCAGCACGCCGCCCGCCCCGCCGCCCGCTCCGCTGTTACTATACCTTGAAGACGCTCTCCTCGAGCGAGATGGAGAGGCGCGTGCAGGAGTCGAGCAGGCTGTGCTCGGGGATGATGCCGAGCCCCAGCACGCCGCCCGCCCCGCCGCCCGCTCCGCTGTTACTATACCTTGAAGACGCTCTCCTCGAGCGAGATGGAGAGGCGCGTGCAGGAGTCGAGCAGGCTGTGCTCGGGGATGATGCCGAGCCCCAGCACGCCGCCCGCCCCGCCGCCCGCTCCGCTGTTACTATACCTTGAAGACGCTCTCCTCGAGCGAGATGGAGAGGCGCGTGCAGGAGTCGAGCAGGCTGTGCTCGGGGATGATGCCGAGCCCCAGCACGCCGCCCGCCCCGCCGCCCGCTCCGCTGTTACTATACCTTGAAGACGCTCTCCTCGAGCGAGATGGAGAGGCGCGTGCAGGAGTCGAGCAGGCTGTGCTCGGGGATGATGCCGAGCCCCAGCACGCCGCCCGCCCCGCCGCCCGCTCCGCTGTTACTATACCTTGAAGACGCTCTCCTCGAGCGAGATGGAGAGGCGCGTGCAGGAGTCGAGCAGGCTGTGCTCGGGGATGATGCCGAGCCCCAGCACGCCGCCCGCCCCGCCGCCCGCTCCGCTGTTACTATACCTTGAAGACGCTCTCCTCGAGCGAGATGGAGAGGCGCGTGCAGGAGTCGAGCAGGCTGTGCTCGGGGATGATGCCGAGCCCCAGCACGCCGCCCGCCCCGCCGCCCGCTCCGCTGTTACTATACCTTGAAGACGCTCTCCTCGAGCGAGATGGAGAGGCGCGTGCAGGAGTCGAGCAGGCTGTGCTCGGGGATGATGCCGAGCCCCAGCACGCCGCCCGCCCCGCCGCCCGCTCCGCCCCCCAGCAGCGCCGGCATCGACTGGCACTCCTCCGATTTCGTTAGACCTGCAAACGCGACTACATTCAGAGAGGACACCACTGGCCACTGTGTAACACATTATATGGGATCTCATTACTTTAAAATATATGAAACATATGCTTAGTTAGAAAACGATATTTTATTCAATTTCATGTATGTAATTTATTGAGTAATCTATTTTTGTCAGTTATTTAGAAACAGAAAACAATTTACGCTCTTCGTTTAGTCAGATGTTGTATGTTATCAAATTGTGATTTGACCATTTGTTTACATGTGAAAAACTAATAAGGATGTGTTATTTTTATTTTTAAATCACAAATACACATTATTTCTTATCTATGAAATATAATAATTATGGTTAATCTAAATACCTATATGAAAACCTTTATGAGAAGTGTAGAATGACATTCAGAACATGTGAAATACCATTTATAGCTTAATATATGTGTATATTTGAAATAATCATTAACTATACTTTTGATATAAACATCACAATAAATATTATTAAATACGTGAATAATTGTACATTCTACATACATTTGAACCCATGGTTAGTCGAACAAGTTTACAATGGGTTACCAGTGATAAATTACATCATAAGATATATAATATAGTAAGTGCTACCAACCCAGCAATAACATAATCTACCATACAATCAAACGATGATGGAACAAGGCCGTGAATCGTGGTTGTTATTCTTAAATTCTGTAAACTTGACTCACCGAATTATTATGATACAAAATTGACTAAAAACTTGTGTATTTAATAACTTAAACGATTTTCTTTGAGTGGACCTGCGAAAAACGTGACTTTTAATTATATTTTTAAAGAGATGTAAGACAGAAAAATATTGTCCTTGAGTACATACCTTCTAGATTGAATTTGTTTCCCCAACGATCGCACTCGCACTGGAGCCAAGTTTTTTCGGCTTCCAAAGATAATTGTCCTGTAAAAGAGGAAGTGATAATCTTTATATTTCATATCAGAGTCAGGGATTTCCTAAATACTTAAAAATGAACCTTTTGAATGATGTAATAAGGTTCATTTTTAAATATTTATGAAATGGGAATTGGATCATATTCCGATTCGTCAATGTGAAATGCCTCTAATACTTTAATTTCCTCAATATATAATACTATTTTTGCCGGAAATACTGGTCATAAATAAATTTGTATCGCAAAGGTGCATTTCATTACTTTACATTTCAGAATTTCCCTATTATATTCAAAACATGATGCACCTCACTCTACCCTAAAACTTACTTACCTACCTAAAAGAAAAACTTATTTTTGAATTCATAATCATATTAGGACGTAAATCTTTTTTTAGAACAATGATATATTCCAAATCAAAAATAATAAATTAAATTAGATGAAGTAACCCTGTTACTCAATAGATTTAATGGCCGCAGGAAAAACCCTGCATACATGAATCTTATGCAATGATAATAATGTCATAAGAATAAAAGTCGCGACAGCCAACGTGCCGCATCAATTAATCCGGTCAATTCTCACAATTAACGATAACACCGTCCGTCCCAGTCTAAATATAGCCGTCTCAATTCCCAAACAATGCCTGCGCCTCGGACAGTTCTCATAACATGGAATCGTTTCCTTGTTTTTATACATTGCCGAATATTATCTTTTTAAAATTCAAAGATTCTCTCAAGAGATCGCGTGTTCCCAATTCGTGTTCTTAATTTACATGTACACTATTGTCTACTAAAATAAGATTTTGTTCGTCTCAACTTTACCTAAACAAAAAATGTAGATGGCATTAGGGTTTTTCGCATGACAGGCCAAGAACAAACACAGTTCTCTAATTTAATGAGAAACTTTATGCTCATACGGTAAGATACATTTTAGTAAAAAGCTACTTCAGGATGTATCCTATGATTCATCATCAGCCTTCCGTGACCCACTTCTGGGTATAGGCCTTCCATCTACGCAAACTTCTGTCCCGAGCCATCCTAAACCAATAATTGCCAGCAAATTTTTAACGTCGTCGACCCCTGCTGTGGTTTCACACAAATTCAAATAAACATAGTCGTAATTTAAACTATCATGGTCGCGGGTGTTCCCGCGGGAATTTCAGGAAATCCTTTCTTAGAGCTCCCCTAAACTCCCTAAGGAACCTACATGCCAAATTTCAGCTTAATAGCCCAATAGCTTTAGCTGTGCGTTGTCCGTCAGTCACTCAGTAATGGATAAATCCTAACTAATATTATAAATGCGAAATAACTAATATTGTTTGTTACCTCTTCACGCTTTGTCTTCCGCACCAATCTTGCTGAAATTTCGCACTCACATACTTAGTAGTACATAGGGTACCTTTCCTCCCGGCAAAAAGCACTTTTTCTTCAAGTTGTAATAGCTATCAAATTAGTTTAGACCAGCACTGTTCCCCTGGGAAATTCACGCGGGCGAAGCCGCGGGCAAAAGCTAGTTTCCTATAAAAAACCACTATGAATGTAAAGTATATTGATAACACAGTACTTACTAGCATATGCCTCCTGGTCGCGATGGTGCCTTGGCGGGGGCGGGTCTCTAAAGGAGCAGATCCACTCGTCTTTGACCCTCAGTATGCGGCCAGTCACTCGCGCATAGTACTCGTAGTTCTCTCGCCCAAACAGATCCCCAGCGCTAAACTGCTCGATCAATTGACGCATTATACGGGTCGCCACCTGGTGGCCAAATTTGCTTTTAATCGCTAACAACATTGACAAATGCGGGTTGATATTGTGAACACGGCCTTAATAAACTGACTTTGCGATTAGCGACCTTATTCTCAGCGGGATAAGTTTATTCCCGAGATATAAATAGTAAATGAGAATAGAGGTACGGGAATGAATAGGTATATGTATAATGCATTCAAGCATGTATAAAATACTGCTTCATCACACATTATACAATATAGCAATTCGCCAAATGCTTAGTCTACTAATACGCATAAAATAATTAATCAGAATTCTCAATCTAATCTAAAAATATAGAAATGTAAGGAAGACGAAGCGCAATTTACTCAAAACAAATAATAGTAGACTACTTGCAAATGATAAGTTCGCGAGAAGTATGATAAGCGATACAAGGTAATACTAATAGAGCTAATACTAATCCAAACATGGTGATACATTGCTACGCTACGTTATTCGGCAAACAGTTTTAATTAAATTACCTCGGATAAACATGTGAGTCAGTGGCTTTAGGAAATGAGTAAGAGTTGTGAATCAAGCTTTATCAGTAGGCTCGCAAGCAGTGAAAATACCGAAAGAACGAATCTTTTTTACTACAATGATCTCTTATTGCCTCGTTTACACAAGCTAAGTTTATACATAAGGCAAAGCGCTTGTAAACAAAGCACAATACAGTTTGCGCAGCACAGTTTCATGTTTTCACTAAACTGCGCACTACACCTCGAGCCTTATTTGATATTCGATAAGATCCGTTTGTTAGCATTACTCATCAGATTGCATTTACTTCTAGAAATATATTAAGGAGTATAAACGCGAATTTAAGGAGTTATTTCATAAGAAACACAGTTCCTATGTTAATCATTGTTAGCTTTAGTTATCACCATGGACTCTAAGCTGTACAAAAACTTACTAAACTAAAACTTACTTGTATTTTCTAATGTGTACATAAAAACTTACTGTATTATTGCAGACATGTTATCAAACCAACATTAGTTAAAGAAAACTATAAACTACTACTTTTTAATACTATACTATGCGATGAAAAGCGCGGCGAGGGAGCCGAAAGACTACAAATCACCGCGATTTCCAAAAATGAAATAGCATCAATCATCTCGAATCATATAAACTGCATTCTTTGCAAAATATTTTTTCTATGTCCGTGATATAGTGCAAGCTAAGCTATAATTACCAAGCCGGTAGGGAAGCTACAGAATCGTATGTAATCAGTACTCACGCTCACTTCAGCCTGTAGCCGCATGTTCAACAATAACAATTAAGCTATGTACAACGCCTATCGTACTTACTTCCTATTGTAATCATCCGTCATGAATTTGCCAGGTTAAAAAACTATTTTCTGCTGAATTTGACAGTGTCGTTATGGCAGTAACATGTGGAAACAAAATAATCAAACGCAACGAGGGTAACCTTTGTTTTTTTTTTTTATTATACTCCAAGTAACATATCCAATTTATGAGATTTATACAGGGTTTTGAGATTTCAGAGTCGGTCCCATACAAAAAGTTTATCATATTCATGAGTGCTTTCACTCATAGAAGCTGGTATTTTACAAATCACCCTGTATAACATTCTAAGGTACGGGAAATACAATTTGTTATATCGCCACATAATGCGACATAAAGAAACGCAAGTAAAAAAAGGTGATGAATTTATAATATATCCGTGGAACAGAATGTATTGGGATCGATATGGACGTAGGTAGGACGTAGGACAAGCGACTGAGTAGATGATATGACTGGAAATATTGATTTATAGAAGAAAAGACATTTTGCGACAACTCCTCATAAAAATGGGAAAAATGTTTGTAATGATTGAATGAGGATGATGATGATAATGCGGCCTAAATAGTCTAAAAATCTTGAAAGCCTGTAAATTCTCTACATATATTTTTTTTTCTCTTTTTTTTTGTTTGGGGCTTTTATCTTTTGAGATAGAACCCGAGCCTAGCCTACCTTTACAGAGTATCTCTAAATTGCAATAAACTTGGTTATCTGATAAGAAAATGCTATTAACTCTGGTCTTACTGATAAGACGTTTATTGTCATTTGGTTTAGCAATTCTTTTGTTTTAATGTTATTAATCTTTTGCAACACAAAAAAATGTTGTAATATAGTATTTCAATAAACTTGTTTATTTTTTCCTTCTGTAAGCAACCAAAAGGATCAGAAAAATATTAAACTACTAAAAAGTTGTATTTTAAAAATATATTTTGCAGGAAAATCTAAACAAATCCGCAAAACAATGTAAACAAAATTACTGAAATGATAGGTAACAATATCAGGGAAAAGATGTTTACCGCCTTGCAATTATGTCGCAGCCAACTGGTGAAATTAGCTGTTTAATAAACACTTAATTAAATGGCGTCATTCAACTACAGGCTTTGAATTAAGTTCCACTTTCTGCCACATTAAAGTTAGGAATTTAATTAACTTCAATCAATTCAGACTTTATCTACTTTTAGATAAGTTTCAATTGTTTATTGTTATATTTCCAAAACAATATGTACTGGCATAACGAAAGCGATATCTGTGACCGCAGATTAGCACAGATAACATAGGTACGTTAGCACATGTCACGTCGGATGATTACGACTAAACCCTATGTTTTCATTGATCGGGATATGGTGCAATGGTTATATTCATGTGCATATCACTATGCTATTTACATTTTTTTTTTCAATTTTGAGTAGCTTTGGTATCGCGCAGTGTTCGTATGCTTTAATTAATTATGATCATCCATCCAGCAAAACTTCATCCAATTTCAGTGAAAACCTGTAATGCCTATGGAAGCTAATGTATAATACAGTTGAAGAATCTAATGTAAAATCTATATTTTTTATGAAACCCAATTTAAATTTAATTCCATAGAGTGTAACTTCTCATCGAAAATTCAAATTTAATTTATAAAATTTACCTAAGATAATAGCTCCCTAATCTGTTTTGCGGACACTTCCGGATGCCACATCATTACGATCATCTCTATCTAACCATGATGACTGTCAACAGAGCGACAAGGACAGCACGAAAGTGCCAGCTCATTAAACCCGGTAACGGGTATAAGTACCGACCTTGAACCGCTGGACATCCTCCATGGTGGCTGTTTTGCCGTCCGACACGCAAGAGTGGAAGAACGAGGGAGCCACTGACACTCCCAGCGCTTCGGATGTCATTCCTGTTCCTGTAATCGTGAAGTTAGATGTCAATTGATGGAATGATAATGGTCTCAGAAGTAATGGTTGTTTTAATCTATACTTATATATACTAGTGGTTCGCCGCGAATTTAGACCTCGCGACCGATTTTGTTGCGCAACGAACTGAAAAATTCTATGGATAGTTGCTACACGTATTCTTAATATCATCGAAATTAATTCAACGGTTCGAGAGTTATCGCGAAACAAACATACATACATACATACAAACAATGTGTTTTCGCCCCAACTTGAATAATAGCCCTCGCTCGCTTCGCTCGCTCGGTCAATTAGTACACAAATACAAAGTGTACGAAGTAAATCCTAATGATTTTATGAGACTTTGACAGAGGTTAATTAAGCACTTCAATTTATTTGAAATACATAACTAAAAACTGTATGAGCAGTTTTCTTTCATATTCAATGTCAGAATTTTCATGTTGCCCTTGCAACATGCTTTCATCAAGGCAATTCTTCGGTTAACCTATCTAATTACTACATAAATGATAACAATTAGAGGGTTCGAGTCATAATTTAAACCAAAATGAAAAACTGCGTAGTTTCACGCAACACCCTGAGAAACTTTACCAAGTAAAAAAACAAAAACTGAATTGGAAAGACATGTTCGAACATTATAGCCACTTTTTCGTATAAAATTCGAACAGATAATTAAATGGTATGCGGTAATGACGTGCGGCGTGCGCGCACTCGTGCGAAACGCGCCATATTGGTCGGACACAATGGTTGAACGCATATGTCCTCATATTGTTTTCGGGAGCTATGGCTATGGGTGCGATCTTATCATTCATAAATTATACATCCATATTAGCAGTTGAATGGACAAAGAAACAAGTAGGTCTTAATTTACATTTGCGTAAATAGTTTGCAATGTTGTCTGTTTCCTTGTCAATGTTGTACAGATTGGTGCCACATGTTAAAGCGTACTTTTTCCATCCACGTTGTTTTTAAACAATGGGTGTGACTGACCCAGCCCCGATTACACGAATAAAAAGCGAAAATCATTTCTTTCCAAATTCCGTCATGGCCGTCATATAAAGCTTGTAATTCCTGTACAATACAGTGGGGTTGGATTGGATTTACTGGAAGCCTACAAAGCCTAAAATTTATCGAGAAAAAAAAATAATTCATTTGTTTTAAAAAGTTAGGAAGACGTCATCATGGTCACGAGCAGTGATGTCAGTGAGTGCGACCTTTGAGAACATTTGGGTCGTGGACCAACCAGGTCACTCCTTTAATTGACAATGAAGCTGCTACACTAGATACGTTGTAGTTTAGTTATGGAGCTTTACATCATAGTATCTAAGTTAAGGAGTCTTTGTTCCTCAAAATAGTAGTACAAAAGTAATTCCGTTATAAGGAGCAATAAGTAGGTAGTTAATGATTTATGTAAAATAGCTAAGTACGTAATATTATTAGGTAATTTTATTATATAACGTGGACAGTGTAAAAAATTACTTGACTGATCCCTCCCTCATACTGGATGCCTTGGACTAATGAACTAACTATAATCATTTTATCCCTCTATTGTAGAATATTACAGTCAAATTGAGAACCAGACAACCTGCATACCCCCTCTCTTCCTTTTTTACACGACTGACCAAAAAAGGAGTGTTATGTTTTCAGGGTTCATGTATGTATGTTTGTATGTATGAAAGTATCTTTATTCCACCATAAGTCCTGAACGGCTTAACAGATTTTGATGTGAGAGGTTTTTTTGGATTCCTTACATTCCTCCGAGTGACATAGGCTATATGACGTCATCATAAAACCAAAATGGCGGATTATATATGCGATAAATAGCAGACCAAAAAAATAAAATTTGATCAATCTTATCGAGTGGGGTATCAAATTGAAGGGCTTTAAAAGGCGATGTCAAAATGTATATAACTTATATGTTTGTATGTACTTTTTGAGTAAAAACTTGTCAGTCGTGTTTTTTATTTTTAATAATTAGCTTGTTTATTTAGTTAATACGTTACTGCTCGTGAGTGTACAATACACGTCACCGCGCACAATGTATGCAGTTGCAGTAATTCCATAACGAGCCTCGTAAACCAAAGTAGGCCAGGGAAGTGAAGACGTAACTCGGATGAAATAATGCGTTGCATCACTGAAGCCACCCACAACGTAATTGCTATGATTAACTTATTCTTAGTATAATTATGCCGAATAACTACAACTGGCATTTCCTTATAGCTTTTAGTGAAAGATATAGAGCTAAATACTCAAAACCATGTCAATAAGTAGTGAGATTAGTTTTAAGCATTTTCTTATTCTAACCGTAAGGTTTTCCTATGGCCAAATACTTATTGAGTGTCCTTCCTAATTTTATGATGTCGCTAGATATAATTTTCTTAACATTAAAATCATTTCTTTAATCAGATTTCTTTTCTTGTCAATTTTTTTTTTTTACCTTTCAGTGTAAAAAAAACTAGGAGGCATGATATTCATCATTGTTTTACTTTTTTTTTATTAAATGCAAAGTAACTTCTAGCGAAAATTCACAAGACATGATGATTTTCGGGCAAGCTCCATCACATGCACGGCACTCCGCCCACATGTGACGTCGCGTGTAATTGGCATAATTGACTTATTCTCGGTTGGATAACGCACTCGACTGCATACTTTTTGTAATTCTTTTTTGTTTTACGTTAAAGTGAATTTGTCATGTCATGGGAAAATGATATAGCAAGCAAATTTTGACAGATATATAAGTAATAGTAATGGTGTTGTGTAGTTGTCCGTTGTCCAACATTTGGCTAGTGACTGAACATGATGACTAATCACAATGTATCTGTCATTGTAATAATAAATGGGAATTAAAAATAAGTAGTAGTTAAGACATTGACGTTAGAATAGCGTTGGCTAGCCTATAGTTTAGGAAGCAGCTATTA
This sequence comes from Ephestia elutella, assembly GCA_018467065.1. Classification (NCBI taxonomy): domain Eukaryota; kingdom Metazoa; phylum Arthropoda; class Insecta; order Lepidoptera; family Pyralidae; genus Ephestia; species Ephestia elutella. The sequence goes on along the minus strand of CM031570.1, from coordinate 7,330,773 downwards.
AAATCCATGATTTAACTTAAAACTATAACCAAGCTAGGACAATATGCATAAAATGACCTGTACTTATAGATTTCAGTTAATTTGATAGAAAATTTCAAACTTCGCAAATAAGTACACATTTCAAAAATAATGTCATAGGTACAAGTGGTATTTTCGGCTTCACCCAGGTGTGAGTAATAAAACAATGGCTGTACTGGCATTTCGACTCGATAGGAATAAAAAGACTGGAAAATTCTTGAAAGCTGGCAACACTCTTGTCAGATCCCTGTTGTTGCAGTTGTCCATGGGCAGCGGTGACCACTTACCATCTGATGACCCGCTTGCTCGTTTGCCGTCAAATATTCTAACCCTAATCCTAACTAATATAATAAAAACGAAAGTGAGTATGTTTATTTATTTATTTGTTTGTTTGTTACCTCTTCACGCTTTATCTACTGAATCAATCTTCCTGAAATTTCGCATACACATAGTTAGAAGTACTGAGGAAGACATAGGGCACTTTTCATCCCGGGAAAAAGCACTGTTCCCGTGGGAAAATCACGCAGGCAAAAGCTAGTTTCCTATGAAAACAAAACACTATGAAACAAATGTTACCTGCTTTGTCAGCGTTGGAGGCCATGACCCGGAAGGTGCCAAACAGTAGCACCAGCAGCCTCTGCGTACACACGGGCAGCGAGAGCAGGAGTCTGCAGACAAATAAATATATACTGACAAATCACACAGATTGAGTTAGCTCCAAAATATGTTCGAGACTTGGGATAAGGGATACTAACTCGACGATAACAAAACGTCTGCTGTACGATCATTGGTTCCACTAATTAAACTTTTTAGCATACATAGTACCTAAATTTTTATATATATATATATATATATATATATATATATATATATATATATTTATTGTTTAAAAAAAAGCACATCTTAAAAAAAAAAAAAAATTTTGATATTTTAAATTTCTTTTTCATGATGACTGTAATAATATATGTTGTTATTATTTTTAATCATTGTAACACTTAATAGCGTGTTATTCGTATTTAGTGTTCAACTTTCGTTTTTTATGCTGTTTTTTATCTGTGAGGACCTTTAAGTGGCTCCTTTGCTAACTATTCTATTTATACATTTAAGACTAAAATTGTAGCTGTTGGTCTTCCTATAAAAATAAAATAAAATAAAAATAAAATAAAATAACTACTACTAAATTAACAAAACAGTTGCTGGAAAAAAAAGGTAAAAAAGTTTTTGGGCTTAAAATTTTTTAAAATCTAATATTTTTACTTTCCGTGCTATGTTCATTTTCCGTGAGGTATTCAAATTCTCCATTTCGATCATGGCCATATTTTTTTTTTCTATCTCTAGTTCTAGACTTCTAGTCTAGGGTCTTAGCGTTAAATTAAGAAAAGTGCAAACACACAAAATCCACTAAAGGGATTTTGATGAAATTTGGTAAACGGGTAGGATATAATCTGAAACAGCACATAGGCTACTTTTTATCCTGAAATTCCCACGGGAGCGAACTTTGAGTTTGTAAAAAAAACTGATTCTTGGAGTTTTCCGATTCATCAATACAAAATAGCGGACTGCCTCTAGTTTGTTCTAATTTGCATAGAAATTAGACTGCACGCTGAACTAATATAATGTGCAGTTGAAAATGTTGGAATGGACTCGCCGAGTTTTAATAGCTACGTCATGCATCATGGTCATAGTAGCGTCAAAACTAGGGCATTCTAATACGTGTGAATTTTTTATTTTGATTTCCTATTTAATAGGTATTTAATATCCCACAAATAGCATATATTTGCCTTTTAACAATTTACTATCAGCAAGCAATAATTTCTACCTAAAAATAGACTTCAATAATGGATTGATCAATAACAGCAGACGTGATAATATAATAGGTATGAATGAATCATTTGCAATAAAATTAAACAGACAGACATAAAAGCCACAACAATGGTTTTATCGTCACTAACCAATTAAACAGGAAAACTATAAAGAAAACCGGGGGTTATTGCTCCCGCTGTGGCCAAAAATGAGGAAGTTACAGAAGGATAACCAAAGTACATTACACATATAGGTCACACGGTCACGCCTACACGTCCAAGAATATAGCTAGCACACAGAAACACGTCTGTTCCGCCATCACTGAATAAAACTAAAACTTTGATTTAAGGTCTGCTAAGCGACAAGGATAAATTAATAAACAGAATGGAGAATTTGGTACTTACAATCACATGCACGGAAATGTACTTCAAAACATTAGTTATAAAAATCGCATTGTCTTTATTAACAAGAATTTCAATAGTTTTACTTGAATTTTTTGCAAAATATACATCATATACACTTAGCGACATCGCACGAAGCTTCACATCTGTACTTCTGTATTTTATGTCGGTGGCGAGCATGGGAACGGTTTAAATAGATATTATCAATGAATGGGCCGCATTGACGGACCGCGGCGAACGGGAAGACGCCACTTGCTAATGGGGCGTTCAGCAATCGTGCGATATTGTGGATTATGGCTGCAACAAACCCAAGTATTGCGAGAATCGGTCCACTTCAATTCAAGAATGTATCTGAATTAGCAATACCTTCCGGGACGCAGGATGGCTATTGTGCCTGCGATCAAATCGTTTGCCGTAACTATACAGCTACAACTACAAAGACAAGAAATATATAAGACTAGCCGCGCCCCGGGGTTTCGTTCCTGTGGGAATTTCGGGATAAAAAGTACCCTATGTGTTGCTCCCGGCATTTTTCTACCCGTATACCAAATTTCATCGAAATCCGTCCCGTAGATATTGCGTGAGTGAACTTACATCCAAAATTTCGCATTTATTATATTACTAGCTTTTGCCCGCGGCTTCGCCCGCGTGAATTTCCCACGGGAACAGTGCTTTTTCCCGGGATGAACCCTATGTCCTTCTCAGTACTTCGAACTAAGTGTATACAAAATTTCAGGAAGATTGGTTCGGTAGATATAGCGTGAAGAGGTAACAAACAAATAAATAAACAAATAACTCACTTTCCCATTTATAATATTAGTTAGGATAGGATTAGGATATAGTAGGATTCTTTTTTGCCTACTACCACCTTTTTTATACTGTGTGAAAATTATGCCTTTGAGGTAATGATCTTCACAAGCCTAAGCAGGATGAAACCGTGGAACCACCAACAATCTGAGTGAAATTAAGACTTCAATATTAATGTTTTAGTGATTGCCACCACCTTACTACTTGCTTTACTACGTTCTACTACTAGAACGAGCTATAACACGTCCTACTGGCGAATCCCATACAATATCGACCAGTCGCACCTTTGGGAACTGCATGCTATCCCGGCGCCCCGCCCGGCCGCGCCCGTTTTCAACCAGATAGCCATAACTAACCATTGTTTATGGAGTACTAGCTTTTGCCCGCGGCTTCGCCCGCGTGAATTTCCCACAGGAATATTAGGATACCAGTTTTAAGTTCGATACTGTCGTTCAATTCTTCTCTATTAAAAAAAACTAAAGAAAATCATTTAAAACAGTACATCGCATTACACTTCCATTCCCATGAACTAATCTAGTGCATTCCCGTGGTAAAGATGTCGATTTTTAGTATGAGTACTTCTTAGTATCTTACAGTAGAGTCTAAATAAGAAAGTACTCTTTATTGCACCATGAAACATAAGTTTATCCATTAAACAATATATTTTCCCTAAGAATATTATTATTAATTTAGAATTCCACATCTTATACATATTATGGTCATAAAATCCCGTAAATTGAGCTTCAATGTTACCCATAAACTTATACCATAATTAACTTAATGGTTAGACCCTAGCCTAGCAACTGACACTACCGATTGTTTAGAGAGAGTGCGTTCCCCTAGCAAAAAAGTACTGAATATTAAAATGCGATGTTACTAAATAATTAGAGTATGACGTCGTGTAAATGTTTATATAAGTTTCAAATTTGTGCATCAATTAGTTTTTGAGATTTTAATTACAAACAGATTCTGCCAGGATGACATTTAGAACATTCCCCCAGCAAAAAAAGTTCTCGGATTGAAATGAAAGTAAGTACAATAATTAGAGTGTCGTGAAAGGTAAATGTTTATGAATAAATAAAATTTGTGTATCGAAAGACTTGGGAGAAATTCAAAATTCTGCTGGGGGAACGTTTAGCCGGATGCTGGATCTCCTAAATGGTATGGCTTAGAGATATGACTTTTTTTACACAAGTTGTTATTCATTTGTGTATAATGTTTGTAAAAACAGAAATTAAAAAAATATTACCGTTCAAGAGCTAAAAATAAAAACGTGAATTTAGGTATTTTGGCGCTTGTACTATAAATATTGGCCCTAGAGACTAATTGGTGACGTGAGTTTGTACCTTGAAGTTGTTTTCAATGTTCATGTAAGTATCAACATAGTGTGATAAGTATTTAATAAGTTATGAGAATAAATGCAATGATTCAGCCGCCATGAATTTCGACAGTCCATTAGACGAGTTGGTCTATTATTTACGAAATTCACATGTTTTGCATTAATTGCTAAATATAGTTAACTATCCATTCACCAAAAATCAGATCAATATATGTAGTAGTTTAAGAAATATAATTATAAATCCTAGCCAAGGTGAAATAGCATGATAAGCCGACCAAATTCGAGAATCTAGCAAAAAGCGGCCGTACAGTATATATTACCAACCATCCGAAATTTACAGTATTATAAACGTAATTTAGTACAGGCGCGTACACAACTGTACTAATATAATTTTCAATGAAGAGCTTTTGTCCAGGATTTCAAGATTTTTTATTGGTAACTTATTTATATATTTTTTTTTGCGTTTAGTTACAATACAATATTAATTGGAAAACTGTGCGCTCGTTCTATCTTAGGTACCTAATATAGGACCGATTCCTACTGGAATGGCTGCGGCGCGGCAATCACTGTCTTTCACTATGATAGAATTATAAACCTTATATTTCTACCCCATACGTACATAACTTATATAACCGCGCTATTGTAGTGCCTCCGGTATGTTTGAAGAGGCTGGTCTAGATTGTTTTGCTAGGATCATGTGCCACCCTTTTTGCTCAGGAGAGTGCGCGGTAGTACCAACAGCATCCTAAAGATGATAGGTACGAGGTGGGACTGCCCGCACTTGGCTCACTGCCGGAGCTTACACGCTTCGTGCAGAAATCTATATATATAAAAGAACAAGGGTAAATGATAAATCAACGCCCAGCCTAAACCATAAAAGCTATAAACTTGAAATTTGGACCAAAGTTTTATGTTAATACGTAGTGCTCAGATAAGAAAGGATTTTTCAAAATTAGACCCCTAAGGGGGTTAAAATTGAGGGCAAAGTTTGTATGAAAAAAAATTAAAATCTTCACTGATTTACTTGAAACTTGGCAAGAATACTTCTCAACAAAAATAACCAATGGCGTGTTTCAGCGTTTTTTGAAATTCAACCTCTAAAGGGGTAAAAAGGGGGAAGTAAACTAATTTATCATCACAAAACCGAAACTATAAAAGCTATAAACGTGAAATTTGGTTAGTGTCTTCATTATACTATATACTGCCCACATAAGAAAGGGTTGTTCACAATTTCAACCCTTACAGTACAAAAAAGGGGTGAATTTGCGTACCTATAGACAAATCCCATTTGAAATTTCGTCAGCTATAAACAACGCATGTTGGCTCTGTCGGAAGAGGTTGTGGATCAATTTTTTAAATAGAGGGTTCGAATCCTGGTAGACATGACTTCTTTTTACTTACTTTTTTTTTCGTTTTATATTAGTTTTTTTTGAGAATTCTATATTTTTTTTAATAATTTTAGTAAAGAAATGTTTCAAGAAAGTAGCTGGAACGAATCCTGCCACAAACAATAATTTTCTGTTTTCGTTTTTATTTGTTTTCTAGAATTATTTTCTTACTTTTATTTTAATTTTCAAAAGAAACGAATAAATTTATTTGCAAATTTATTTCCGGTCATCTACTGATTGTGTCAAGAAAAATATCCAATAGATGGCGTTGATAAAATGAGAATGGCGTCTTTAAAGTGATTGAATTTAACTTTTTAATTTATTTATTTTGAAACGCAGTTCCTATGTAAATTTTTGCATATAATCATAAATCGTAATCCACTGAGTCTGCACGAAAAAGAGATGACCATTATGTTTGTATTACGTATTCGATAGCCATCCGTACAATGTAAGCTAAATTATTTCTCATGTTTCCAATAGATGGCGCTGCGCCATTTTAGTGATTTCTGATTTTTAACAGCATAAAGGGGTCGTGGGTATATAATAAAACAGTAAAAATATTTTGTCTGTAGATTTAGTATTTTTGACTGAAATGGATAGAGGGACACTTAAAATTAAAAAGAATAATGCAAAAACATTTTTTTGTTTTTTTTTGTCTGTCTGTCTGTCCGTCTGTATGTATGTACGCGTTTCACGCAATAACTACTGGACGGATTTGAATTAAACTTTTTTGTTATGGCTATAATTGATTTTGAAAACTGGAACACCTGATGAAGAACCTTAACAGAACAGCTAAACTATAAGAAATATGGAAATGGTACCTTCGGAAAAGTTTATCAATCTGACGAGCATTTTCTGTTGACGTATAAAAATCGAAGATCAGGATCATCTGATGAAGGGACCAGCTACACTACGAGTATTACAAATATGGAAATGGCGCCTTAGCAAAAGTCGTTTAACCTGATGAGCATTTTCTGTTGACGTATAAAAATTTAAGTTTATGGAACATCTGATGAAGAACTCCAAGAGACCAGCTACTCTATAAAAAATGGAAATGGGGCCTTAGCAAAAGTCGTTCAACCTGATGAGCATTTTCTTCTGACGTATAAATAGACAGGACACAATAATAAGGATAGGATAAAGAGGGACTCGGGGTGGGAGTGGTGGTACACGGGAAATTGTAGATAACGAGCAGACGAAGATCGTTTATTGAATTTTGATTAATTTTAACACCGCGACTGTACTACGAGTACCTAATATAATCCCGCGAGACACGGGATAACTAAATTGCTGAAATTTTAAGTACTGGAGTTTGGGTTACTACAGTTTGGAACACAAAAAGATTTTTCATCTAAGCGAAACTCACGCGGGCGAAGCCGCGGGCAACAGCTAGTATATTATAATTAAATAGTTTGTAGGGTGTGATATTAACATATTTAAGTTAATTTAATAATGTAAGATATGAGTGTAATCACTTGAAATAAAGATATATTATGTTGGTACGTTTTTCAGAGCCACACGGGTCCATTGGGACCCGGTCCTTTGAGGCGTTCATGGGCCCAAAGCCGTCATGAAGAGGCCTTTTTGTACCTTTTTATCTAAAAGTGAGATGGCTGCATCTGCGGAGAACTGCCCCTTAATGTACCATAGATATTATATATGTGATATACTAACCTAATTTGAAGAAATAAGATGTTTTTTTAGGTATGCTAACATTTGAGCACGCATCTGTACACAGAAAAAAGAGGTAATACACTATCAATTTCAGTAAACCACTTCAATATACTGCACGGTCGCTTTTTGGTAGACTCTCGAATTTGGTCGGCTTATCATGGTATTTCACCTTGGCTTGGATTTATAATTATATTTCTTGAACTACTGCATATATTGATCTGATTTTTAGAGAATGGATAGTTAACTATATTTAGCAATTAATGCAAAACATGTGAATTTCGTAAATAATAGACCAACTCGTCTAATGGACTGTCGAAATTCATGGCGGCTGAATCATTGCATTTATTCTCATAACTTATTAAATACTTATCACACTATGTTGATACTTACATGGGCATTGAAAACAACTTCAAGGTACAAACTCACGTCACCAATTAGTCTCTAGGGCCAATATTTATAGTACAAGCGCCAAAATACCTAAATTCACGATTTTATTTTTAACTTTTGAACGGTAATATTTTTTAAATTTCTATTTTTACAAACATTATACACAAATTAATAACAACTTGTGTAACAAAAGTCATATCTCTACGCCATGCCATTTAGGAGATCCAGCATCCGGCCAAACGTTCCCCCAGCAGAATTTCGAATTTCTCCTTAGTCTTTCGATACACAAATTTTATTTATTCATAAACATTTACCTTTCACGACACTCTAATTATTGTACTTACTTTCATTTCGATCCGAGAACTTTTTTTGCTGGGGGAATGTTCTAAATGTCATCCTGGCAGAATCTGTTTGTAATTAAAATCTCAAAAACTAATTGATGCACAAATTTGAAACTTATATAAACATTTACACGACGTCATACTCTAATTATTTAGTAACATCACGTTTTGATATTCAGTAGTGTTTTGCTAGGGGAACGCACTCGTTTAGAGAAACGCGAGATGTTCGGCTGCCACAATACGTGCACGACAATGCTGTTTATGGTCAGGTTCCGTCTGAAATCCATGCAGGATGCGCTTGCGCACGGCTTTGTTCGTCAGTTAATATGTAGCTGCTTTTATTTTGGGCTTTTATTGTTCATTATTATATTATAATCTATTTGATTTTAATATTATTTGTAATTTTATTGTAGCTGTAACGCCGTGAAAATAATAGGAACCCTTCCTATTATTTTCACGGCGTTAATTAAGAGTACTTTCAATTATAGTCTGGTTTTAACTGGATAATTAATGAATACTAAGTTTTACTGTTGCTAAAGGCTGATTGTTAATTAGTCATTAATTATAATTAAAGATAAATTTTTATGGTTGAAAAATAAAATTGAAAGTACCGAAAATCCCGGTTCCAGCATAGTCCGGTACCGAAAATCCCGGTTCCTTGAAACATACCCGGTTCTCTATACACTAGTTTACGCTGAGTAAACCAGTTTATTCCCAGGGCGTAGGGCGTACATCCATCTCTTCTCGAGATTACATTTATCTAGGTTTATAGTTAGGTCTTGATATTAAAAAATGATGTTTTATCCCTAACATTCTAGTGATGGAGCCCCGTGGTTAGTAGACCTATAAAATATGCGTCATATTGCGAGTGGTTCGAAACAACGTGTAGAAGATAACGCCTCGCTAATACATGCTAATTAATGATATGTATTGAATACATTATCGCCAACTCGCCGGCGTTGCACGCGTATGTTAAGTAACAACAATTGTCTATTGTTGTTTAATTCATAGATTGGACACAAATATGTGTTTTTTGAAGTACAGGTTGATAACCTCTTGTGTTTCCTCTAATACAATAATGAAATTATTTAAAAATAAAAAATACTACTGACAACTCACATAGCCTGTCACTCGCAGAAATTCAAGAAATCTAAAAATACCTTTTACATTAAAATCTGTTAAGCCGTTCAGGACTTATGGTGGAATAAAGAAACTTACATACATGAACACTGAAAACATACCACTCCTTTTTTGGTCAGTTGTGTATAAATACAATTTTTGCCCATGGATATGGGATAAGGAAAAAAAATTACATGTGCATTGACCAGACTATTATGTCACATTAATGAATAAACCATTAATCAATTAATTAATGGGAGTTTGTAATGTTTAAAAAGTAAAAGAAATACATAGATATTAAGACAAACTCTTAGGACAAACGCAAATATAGAAAGGTAGCATACAAGCATTCTTCAAATAAGTACTTATTCTTTTTTAACTTACTGTCTTAAGGTTTTATGGTTTACCTCAACTTACCTGCGAATCTCATGCACTTGCTGGTCCTCAGGGAGCTCCACTGCAGAAAATAACTGCATTTCCCCATCTCGACCAAACACCCCACCTGGGATTTTCCTAAAGAAATTCTTAACAGTTAGCATGACACAAAAATGTAAAACAATGGAAATTTACTGTTAGAATTGTTATGTTCAAATTATATTTTTTTTACTAACAGTACACTTTTAAAAATAAAGAAGAAAAGCAAATGTGTCCTAGCAACCCGCCTACTCTAACAGTTACATTATACAGATAAGATCTGAATAATTAAGCCATTAGTGAATTAATCAAATTTGTTAATTTTATTAGGTACCTAATTCAAATACAATACTCTCTCAGTTTTGAGACTTATCAGGCATGCAAATTATTAAGCATGAGTTGCACATTAAATTTAATCTTAGGCTAACTTTAACATATGGATGAGTCCTTGAATAGAAAGATATCAAATAGTCACAGACAGAATGTTTTGTATATTATTTATATACCTATTATATTTTTAGTACTCTTATGAAAATAGATTTAAGTGTGTAGTGTAGCAAAATATAATTAATTCAAAAAGTTTCACTACAAACAACAAAAACAAAGCAACAGGTTCCAAGGGAATAGAATAAATCCTATCAAGTAAGATAAAAATAAAAAAAAATTGTTTCATTTATGTTAGAAATGTCATGTCAATAATTCTTACCTGAGAAATTTCTTCAAAACACTAGCAATAGTGTAGACTGAGTAATTATCCACATTAACAAGCCTGCCAGTTTGTAGGAAGTGTATGAGCTTCTTCATAGCGCCCTGATGACCAGGAGCGCGGAACACGTCGCGACGAAGTGGAGCCTCCTTGTTCAACTTCAGTATCAGTACCTGAACACCACCACAAATTTATAACACTGGCATTTATTTTATACCTATACTAAAAACTTGTTTAAACACACTATAAAACATTCATACTAACAAGCAATGGCCCGGGTATGTCATCCTTGCAAACTTCGTGCAAGGGTGCTCCAAATTTCACTTTTTCCAATCTTCGAGGATAAGGTAGGGTGTTTGGATGCCCACAAGAGGTTACCACATTGCTCAATGTAGCTGCTCGGCGGTGCATCCTCCTAGCCCAATTGCTCATTTTGAAGAAAGCTATCGCTTAGTAAAAACACATAACCCTATGTATTTTTACGGTGAGCTGTGAATAATAACGTGATGTGCCATTACGATGTATGTCAGCGTTTGGTTGGTTGGTTCACGGTTAAATTCGACGAGAAATGTATGTAGTATTTAACTCAACACCGTTTCCGCGTAATGTCAACTGAGAGCCGTCCTCAGTCATCAATCAAGTTGCTATGCTTGAGCTCGATGAGCTGAGCTGAGCTGAGCTTTGCTTGCTTTTGCTTGCTCTGCTCGTTTCACACACACACAACACAACTTCACAACTCACTTCACGTCAAGACGTGAAGCTTCAACATTTTAAAATTGCCATATACTCGGCTCAAAATAACCTAAAACCTAGGTTTACTTTTTTTTTAAATCAATCCCCAAGGGGCTGAAATGGGGGGTCAAAATTTGTATGAAAAACACCCAAGATACACTTTTTGCCGCGGGTGGAGCCGCAGGGCAACAGCTAGAGATATTATGAAAAATACCTATGGGTTATTTACAGTGCCAATAGCAATCGTGTTGCAGCTAGAGATGGGCATTTACCCGATAAATTTCCGAGACTCGGAAAATCCATTTATACCCATATTTTCCCAGGAATTTTTAATTTATACCGGGTAAAAATTAAAATCAATTAAAATGTTTGTAATTACGATATTTTACAATATATCGTTAAGATTTATTATGAAATAAGCACATATTTAGTTTTTAAATTAAGTACTGTGTATAAAAGTACTTATAAAGTGTACAATTTACGTTTTGGTTACAAAAAGACATGACAAGATATAGGTATCTTTATTCTAACTCATTCGCAGCCAACTGGTTTTAAACGATAAATGTTATGCCGGGGCGACGAACAAGTTTGCCAAATGCCGGAATTCTATTGAACGGCTAGGCGATCATCGAATCGTAAGGCCCGCTTTACACGAATGTCAGCCAACTTAATTACACTCTCTCTCTCTCTCTGTCAGAGGAAAGACGTCCACTGCTGGACAAAGGCCTCCCCCAAGGATTTCCATAACGACCGGATGCGGGCAGCGCAGGACCGGTCGTTATGGAACTTAATTACTAACTCTCTCAAAAACACGCTTGCATAAAATTTTCTCGATAGAAAAATATTGCGAAGTTACCTCCAAATCCTAACTAATGTTATAAATGTGAAAGTGAGTTTGTTTGTTACCTCTTCACGCTTTATCTACTCAACCAATCTTCCTATTTCACATACACATAGTTAGAAGTACTGAGAAGGACATAGGATACTTTTCATCCCGGGAAAAAGCACTGTTCCCGAAGGAAATTCACGCGGGCGAAGCTGCGGGCAAAAGTTAGTCTATAATACAACTGAAGATGTTTTGATTTTTTTGTTAATTCTACTTTAAACAGCCATATACTAAAAATGCATCATTATTTTCAAAATATTATTTGAATACATATGATTTTAAATCTGTTGTTTATGTTTTTTTAATATTTGAACCGAAAACAACTAGTTATTTATCTTCCTTATAATCAAAACACACCTAATATTTATACTTTAATTATTATTTTATCAGTATTAAAGAAAATAATGATAATTTACTTTCATTTTAATTTCTTCCCGGTATAAATAAAAAATATCGGGTATAAATGGGTATAAATTAATTTTTACCAATTCTACCCATTCTTTCCCATTTTTACCTTCCGGAAATTTATCCAAGCGCCCATCTCTAGTTGCAGCAACTGTGTTGACTATCGATCGATAGTATTGTCAATAGTATTGTGACCTTGAAAAATAGTCATACTATCGATAGGCCTATCGATAGTATAGACACGTGTCAATACTATTGATAAGCCTATAGGTATGAGTATTTTTCAAGATCAACTATTGATAGTCCTGCAACGCTAAATAGAAACCAGAACTATTTTTTTTTAATATCGGTCTGTCTGTCTTTCTGTCTGTATATTTGTACGCGCATCACGAAAAATCTGGCGTAGTAGGTTTATTTATTTATTTATTTATTTAACCTTTATTGTACAAACACAATGTATGGCACAATAGGTGGACTTAATGCAGAAGCATTATCTAACAGTCGACCTTTGGGGTAAACAGAGAACTTAATTGGGTCTAATACAGGGATTGTTGGAAACGAGACGGAGAGACAAAAATAAGAGTATCATAAAATATATAATAATACATAGTAATATATATATATATGACATATAATAATATCAATACATATAATATAAATAAATAATACCATAAATAAATACATACATAGAATACTACTGAAAAGTAAGATAGTTAAGCAGCGAGGGAACTAGTCTTGCGCAAGTAGGTGCCTGAACACCTGGGCTTTGAAACAATCACGGCTCGGGGCAGTTTTGATCATGTTAAAAGAAGTTGCGGGCACAAGTTGGTAATAATTATAATAATTAATTAAATAAAAAGAACATTCAAACCCTATGAAGATTATGAAAATTCCAACTCTAATGGGGTGAAAGGGCTAAAAAACGGCATTCAGCGCGGGTGAAGCCGCGGGCTAAAGCTGTCTTTCCCTGTTTTTGCAAGTCCCATTCTTTTATTCTTATCCATTTTTTTGTCATTCTATTCCGTTATATCCGTTTCTGATCAAAACTTTGGAGCAATGCTGTCAGCGATATTGTCATCCCGCGAGAGGAACTGCCACCTTAGTGACTTACCTTGGGCTACTCGAAGCCTCCAAGTTGGAGAACGCTCGACAGACAGACAGACTGCGAGATGATTCACATCTCAAGTCAGACAAATATATAGCAAAATAATGGGTACCTAATTATTTACTGGCAACATAAACTAAAAGTACCACAGACAAGGCAAGGCACGGATCACAAACTCTCAAAGATATTTCTTCTTTTTTGCATGGTTTTTCTTGAGGTTTTTCTCTATGATCTCTATCTGTCATTGTCACCCTTCCCCCATGCGTCACTTCGATACAAACCGGTGGAAAAGGGCTTCAAGATTCGATTCGATCGGTTTCTTCTTCCCTTCCCTCTCTTGCCTGATTTTGATTGATTTCATCAGTCGGATCGGCCGGTTTCCGAGTTTCAGCAGCGTTTGCCGCTTTTAGTTACTGAGTTTTCTTACATTTTCTGTCTGCTAACGCACTTGGCGTACTGATTATTATAATATTTTCATTTTTAACAAAGCTTGAGGATGGGTGATTTTGAAGACGAGTGGGTAGAACACGATGAGATTCAGGAGGCGCAGGCACCAGCGCCTAGAACTTATAACAATAATTCTCGCGTGTACCGACCGAGCGCAGGTAGAGGCAGAGGAGAACGAGGCGACAGAGGCCGAAGCAACGAAAGCAATTGGAGATCACGCGGTAATCCTGCTGGCGGGGACTATCAAAATACGAGACGTGATTTTCCTAGGCGCGACGACGGCAACAAGAAATCTATGTTCGTACCTTCGCAAAAGATTGGTCGCATCATTGGCAAAGGGGGATCAAAAATACGTGAATTAGAATCCGAATCTCAAGCCAAGATTAAAATTGGTGACTCAAGCGGCGTCGAGACCGAAGTTAGTCTTATTGGATCTGATGAAGCTATATCTAAAGTAGAAGATTTGTTAAATGATCTTCTACAAGAATATAAACCACCACCAAAGGATACTCACAACCAAAGTGGTGGTAGTGGTGGGTCTAATGAATTTTTCAAAACAAATGAGTCTGGTGTCCAAGTTATTGACTGGGATAAACTAAATAATTTTCATGACCAACACCAACAAGCTCGATGGGAGAACTTACCACCTATTGTTAAAGATTTTTACAAAGAGGACCCAGAGGTTGCTGCCATGACACCAGCAGCAGTTGCACGTTGGCGTCTTGCTAACAATGATATCCAAGTAAAGAGGACTTTTGATGACCAGCCAGGATTGAAACCCATTCCAAATCCAGTATTAACTTTTGAACAAGCATTTAAACAATATCCAGAAATTTTAGATGAGATTTATAAACAAAGCTTTACAAAGCCATCTCCAATACAGAGTCAGGCATGGCCTATACTTTTAAGAGGAGAGGACTTGATTGGTATTGCTCAGACTGGTACAGGAAAGACATTGGCGTTTTTGTTGCCTGCTTTAATACATATTGAAGGACAAGTGATTCCAAGAGAAGAGAGGGATGGCCCTACTGTGCTGATCATGGCCCCCACCAGGGAACTGGCACTTCAAATTGATAAAGAAGTATCTAAATATCAATATAAAGGTATCAAGTCTGTTTGTTTGTATGGTGGTGGAGACAGAAAGGAACAAATCAAAGTGGTTGCAAAAGGAGTTGACATTGTGATTGCTACTCCTGGGAGACTAAATGACTTAGTGATGGCCAGGCACTTAAATATAATCAACTTTTCATACATAGTATTGGATGAAGCTGACAGAATGTTGGACATGGGTTTTGAGCCACAGATCAGGAAGTCTTTATTTGATGTAAGACCAGATAGACAGACTGTTATGACTTCTGCTACTTGGCCTCCAGGAGTGCGTCGCCTGGCAAGTTCATACATGAAAGATCCAATCCAAGTCAATGTAGGCTCTTTAGACTTGGCTGCCGTCCACACTGTCACCCAGAAGATCATGTTTGTGGAAGAAGATGACAAAGAAACTGCATTGCTAGAGTTCCTGAACAATATGGATCCTAATGATAAAGTTATTATATTCTGTGGCAAAAAAGCTACAGCTACACACATTTCCACTGAGCTGGCTATGAAGGGTATAGAATGCCAATCACTGCATGGAGACAGGGATCAAAGTGACCGTGAAGAGGCATTAGCTGACATGGTTGATGGCAATGTCAATATTTTGGTAGCTACAGATGTTGCCTCAAGAGGAATAGATATTAAAGATCTGACACATGTTATTAACTTGGATTTCCCCCGGCACATTGAGGAATATGTGCATAGAGTTGGCAGGACAGGAAGAGCTGGGAGGACTGGCACTGCTTTGTCATTTGTGGCTAGGAATGATTGGGCACATGCTCGAGATCTGATTAAGATATTGGAGGAAGCCAATCAGGAAGTTCCAGATGAGTTAGAGCTGATGGCTCAAAGATTTGAAGCTATGAAGCTTAGGAGGGATAAAGAAGGGTATGGGGGTCGTGGAGGACGTGGCGGTAGAGGCCGGCGTGACAGATACTAATATTTATTAGTTAATACCTTTTGCCAAGATTGTGAAAGATGAGATAAAACTCCTACAAGTTTTATTTTTCTTTTACATTCCTGTGTACACAATTTTGGTAAAGCACTAGATTTTCTTTGTTAGAATGTAAGTTTTTTTACACAGTATAAGTGTCTACAAATCTGCTTTGGTAACCAACTGCCAATCAATAGTGTAATAATATATTTACACTACATAAATAGTATATGTGCTCTTCGTGACTGAATAGAAATATCAATGTTCATTGAGAAAGATGCAAATGCCAGGCAATGCCTTGACTGCAATCTCTTTCTCACTTAATATTGTTAAATTTTTATGTGATGTCTTCACAGATCATCATATAAATAATAATATCACTGCTGAAATACATACCTACTCAAAAGTAGTGTTGCTTTATGAGACTGTTGAACAGTTTTAAATTAGACTTGTACATTTTCGAATTTATCACAGGATTGTATGGTAAATTTAAAAAAATTCTATTTTGTAGTTGGTGTTGGTGTATGTACTTTTTAAGATATCTGTTGATTAAAAATCAGATATGGAGACACTTTCTAGAAGATATACTACTTAATGCTGTGATATTATTTTTGTGTTAAGTACATTTTCTAATAGTTCTTAACTTCTTTGAGAAGTGCATGTCAAAGGTAATAATGACGTAATAAAAAAACAGTTTAGGTAATACGTGTGTATTTCTTTTACAATTTTTTCAACCATACAACAGTAAAAGCGTAATCAGGAAATCGATTTGAATATCATATAGCTAACGGAAATTTGATCGATATTTTGTAACACTTATATTAAAATACGACACTTATCGCCTATCATGGACTAAAATATAAAGTTTGTAAAATATATAACAAAATTGTCCATGTCGCCTATTACATAGTGCTCAGCTAATAATGTCGTGCATTTAACAAGGTAGAGATTTTTAGTATCTAAATTTATGTGGATGATGATTATATGGTTGTAATAAACATTTTGTTTCTTTAAAACACTTCCGTCATTTCCGGATTCGAACAATATCACTGATTTAACAATAGGAAATAAATAATTCCGTTATATACTAAGACTATACAGAATAGACATACAATATTGTGGTAAATATAAGCGTTACTTAGACGAGTTCTAGTCTTTTCATTTCTTTTAAGAGTTCGGCGCCCATTTTGGCGGGCGAGCGTGTGACGATGACGTTTGCTTTTTCTAGGGCTTTTATTTTGTCCATGGCGCCTCCCTTCCCGCCGGAGATGATGGCGCCGGCGTGGCCCATGCGGCGGCCCGGCGGCGCCGTCAGGCCCGCGATGAACGACACCACGGGCTTCGCCTTCTGGCCCTGGAATATTTGGAAAAAATACTTTTTATTTCAGTACTTGACGCTATGATCTAATATTATTCACATTTTTTTTTTTTATTATAATAGGTAGGTATGTAGTTTAACCCTTATATTCTATATTCGGTGGGTAAATTAATAACAATAATTTTTTAAACAAAATTAGTGGCACTATTTGAAAGATTGGCTGTTACCCACATCTATTTATAATGTGGACTCTTGGACAAAATGCGACTATGTATGTATCATTGCGCTGCAATGCCCTTGTTGTATTGAAATCTGCGATTTGTGCATTAAACCCAGTCATTATAATTAATCATAATATAAAAAAATTTGCTAAGACTATAGCTACTGGCAACTTTTGTACCCAAAAATACTTACAACAAATACCTCCAAAGATGATCATATGTTAGCCACATTTTTCCAAACTTATATAACGGACAATGTTCCAATGATCTGCCTACTTATCTAAACTAATAACTAAAATCTAGCACATGAGATAATGACAACTAACGAGTATAAATAAAAAATGATGTGAATTCAATTTATAACATTTAGGTAAGAGCAATTTACATGCCAATGCAGATTTGTGCGTGGGATAATATGAAGATTCGTACCATGTAAGTAAATCACGGAAAATGGCATGACAATTCTGATACAATAAACAAGATTTGGAACAGACCAAAGAATGAAAGTTGATAGTTTGAGACAAAAGGTTTTGAATTACAGAAGTTGAGAAAAAATAACAAAATGCCACAGAATTGCCCATGATGTGGGACAAGTATGATTTAGCCGGTTGGCTAAAAGATATACGTACATAGGATAACAATATCAGAAAATAGATTCATTCATAAGAAGATAAGATGACATATCAATGCCATTCCCACGCATTATTTATAATAATGAATGCTTATAAAATACAAATAATGACATGCTACAATGTAGACTAGCGAGATAAGATAAATAAATAAAACCTGGAGGCGGGACTCAAGCGTTTACCTGTTTGGCCTGTACGAACAAAAAATAAATTGTGTTAAAGCAATAAAAAATGTGCAAATAAGTCGGGGAAGTCAAACATCTATTCTAATATTTACAAATATGAATAATAAAGAGAGTTTGGTTTATTTGTTTGATTGAAGTGCTAAATCAATCTGATTTGGAAAAATCTTTCTGTGTATGATAGCCACTTCATGGAGAAGGCTACAAAATGATCTAGAAGCCCGAAATTTCCAAAGGAGCGATGCCGAAGGACATCGTCTAACCTATAGGGCACATTTAAGTCCAATGGTGGACTGTTTAGCGTTTGTGGCTGAAATAATACAATTACAATTATTAACACGCCTATTTCCCATAGAGGTAGGGTAGGCATAAACTAGGAATTTCCGATTGCTATGATTCTTACAGAACTCTCGCTTCATCTACACTCTCTCTTTATACAAGCTCGCCGGTTATGGGTTTTTAACACTTTGTAGTTATTACAATTAAACTTTTCTTGTTTACTGCCCTGTAAAGTGTTAGGGAAGTCCGCAATCTAATCGTAGTGCATACATACACTACACAGTATCATGCCTTTTTCCCGTGGGGATAGGCAGAGACTAGCAATTTCCACTTGCTACGATCCAGATCTCTCTTGCTTCCTCTACACTTATCACTCTCTTCATACATGCTCTCCGATTTTAGGTGCTCCTAATATCTCCCTTTTTAAAGAGGTCTAATGTCACAGGCCGGGCGCTTCATAAAAACGGGGCGTCAAATATACCTACTACTACTACAAATAAAACTGTATATACGTGAATACGTCAGTTAACACGTCAATGTGTGCGTTTTCATAGTCATAGCGACCCAATACACACAAGAACGGGGGAGAAGTGCGGGGATTGCCATATTGCAGGAGGGGCAGGGAGTTTCCTTTCTGTACATAGTATTTATATTAATTCTGTGTCGTAGTGACGAATAAAAAGTGCAATAAACTTACAGTGTTGTGCTGGATGAGGTACTCTGAAGCGAGTTCCTCGGCGTTGCCTCCGATCTCACCGATGAGGATGATGCCCTTAGTTTCCGGGTCAGCCAGAAACACTTCCAGGCAGTCGATGAAATCTGTGCCGTTGAATGGGTCGCCGCCGATTCCAACACACAGGGTTTGCCCCAAACCGGTCTGAAACCCATAGAGAAACAGATGAGCTAGGATCTTTAGACTTGTCATTAGATTGTCATTCGGTTATAGACAGTCTATGTAGCTGATCAAGAGTTATTTATTATTACTGTGGCAAAATTCTGCTTATCCAAACAAATAAAATTATGTCTAAAATAAAATAAGAGTGCCCGTAATTTCAAAATAACTGCATTTTTAAAAACAATGTATTACAAAATTAAGGTCATTCATTTAATTTTTAAACACTCATAAAGTATGGTGCACATAAATGTTATGAGAATCAATCTACGAGATCTCTTCACTGATAAAAATCGTGGCAAAGCAAAGATAACGTGACTCTCCATTTAGTCACAGTGTGAGCTTAAACAAACATACGTAATGTTGTTATTTGTTATCTTCACATACGATAATTTTGAATATCACGTAAATAAATTTATATTTAAAGTTATTTGGAGTTTGGAGGCAGATTACGAGTGATAAAACCACACTATCACACTAATATTATAAAGAGCAACTTGCGAGTTTGTTTGTAGGGGGTAATACTTGGAACTACGAAAAAGATTTCAAAAATTCTTTCACCAATAGATAGCTACATGAAGTATATCTGAGTGCCGTAGGCTACAGTGGCTACAATTTATGTAAGTATGTGCCTCCAGAGCGAAGCCGGGGCGGAGTGCTAGTATGTCATGATCCCACTAATTTTAAAAGTTTGCATGTGAGTTTTTATGTTTGTTGATTGAAATCATGCAAAATCTACTGGATGGATTTTGATGAAAAAATATTTAAATAAAAAAAATCATTACCGTTGTAGTTTGGTGGCAAGCTTCATAGGTCAGGGTACCAGAGCGGGACACCACACCGATGCAGCCTCGCTTGTGCACCGCAGCAGGCATGATGCCGATTTTGCATTTATCCGGGGCAATGATGCCAGGGCAGTTGGGGCCGACAAGGCGGGATTTGTTTTGCCTCAGAAGAGCGTGTTTGACACGCACCATGTCCTGAAGATAAACAATTTATCTATTGTTACAAATGAACACAAAAAATAATACATGCTTAAATATGGACTTTCGACTTTATTCACATTACAAAGTTCAAATCATATCATATGGCATATTATTAAAAACTTGATTAACATTTGAGTACTATTTTTTCCAAATATTTTGTTCATTATTTTTATCAAAATTCAGTACATACTTTGATGTAAAGTATATGTTGATTTTTCATTACAACAAGCAAATATTGGATATCTCTCATGCAACTTGGAGTGAAAAATCACTATTAATATAAACTATTTGATAACATTCACTTATAAGGCAATTTATAAGCACTATATAATAAGAAGTTGTACAGATTATTATAGACTGAACAAAACTATGGAACTCTATTATACTAATTGGTGCGATAGGTGCCCACACTAATTAAGTAACTTTCCTAATAAAAATCTAAACGAGTGCTTATATAACACACTATAGATATAACTATGTACACTTTTAAAATACACTATCTCCTGAGGTTACCAAATCAAAACATCTACTTACATGCTGTGGTACACCTTCTGTAATGCAGACAATTAATGGCATTTCTGCCTCGATGGCCTCCAAGATGGCTTTTGCTGCGGCTGGTGGTGGTACATAGATAACTGAGGCATGCGCATTAGTTGCGGCTTTTGCCTCTTTCACTGTTGCAAATACTGGCTTGCCTAAATGCTCGGTCCCTGCCTTTTTGGGTGACACTCCGCCAACAACTTGTGTTTTATAGTCAAGTGCTTGTTGACTGTGGAAGGTACCCTGCTTGCCAGTGAAACCCTGAACAATGACTTTAGTGTCAGCGGTCAGTACCAGATTTTTTCTAGTCTCTGCATATGGAGTGCCTGACGAATATCTTACATTGTTGAGTTTCAAGCCCTCTGTAAAAGAAATAATCCAAATTAAAAAGTAATTGATGAATACATTAATTTATGGCTATGGGTAAGTAAACTGACTCTTTAATATAAGCTAAATGTTTTAGTAGAGCAACCAAACAAGTAAATTATAAGAAATCACTGTTTTATTTTTCATCATTTTAATAAGCATTATCATGTTCTTCTTCAAAAATGTATTAAGACAATTTAAGCTTTGTTTCACATAAGGCAATAAAGACTGAATTTTAAAATAAATTTTGATTGTAATACACACATTTTATTTCCCATATAGGTACAATAAAGTAATTTGGAAAAAAAATACTAAGCCTGGACACACAGAATGATTGTTTACATTACACTAAATATAACTTATATTTCCAGACTACGAAATAAACTACTAAAAATATATACATATAACAATTACTCAACATTAAATTAATTAAACATACTTCCAGCTACAGCTGGAAGCTTTGTCTATCCAGCTGTATGGACAAGGAAAACTTCAAAATAATGGAATAAGAAATATACAGAATATATAAATATTTAAATAATAAATGGTTACTAAATATACTGCCTATACATGGGCTGTTCAGACTTACTGTCAGTAAAAATCTACCAAAAGTTCATAGGGAAGCAATAACCAATACATTACATATATACAAAAATCAATGTTTATTCTATAAAATAGACATCTAATTTACATAATATACAATCACAATGTATGAGCAAGAATATGTAACATTATTTGTTATATTACCAGAACAATGTTCAGTAATCAGAATACTTTATGAGCCGTCAATTTATGTCTTATGATACAGACCAAAGGTCACATAGACCTATGCAGAAGTTTTGCAGCATTGCAGTCAAATTTAATAAATAGTTTCAAGGGCATGAATTACAATAACATAAGCGTGAAATAAGGAATCATCTCAACAGCAGTTGAAAGCGGTACATTATATTTTTAGAAAGAATGAAGGTCTCGGTTACGATTACATTCAAAATCTTAGCATTAGTAAAATTGGAAATGGTCAATATGTTTTTGTACAAATATAATCCTCATAATCAATCTGGCATCGGATCTGAATCAAAAATAATTTTTGTCATGTAATAGTTTCTTTCTAGTCAAATTACAAGGTTATTGCCAAAGTAGGTAGGTATCGAACGGAGACCAACTAAAAATTCGGGCGAAAGTAGGCACACGAGACATTGAAATTTGCGAAGACATATAAAACACGGGTTACACTAAATGCTTAAGATATAATTTACCTCTCAACCGGGAAAAAATCCGTACTGACACAGCCATTGTTTTAGCTAGAATGGGAGGCTGTGCTGTGGGGAAGAAAAGAATAAATAATTTGTAGCAGTGACACACTGCCAGCCATTACATAATTTTTATTATTTGACATAAGTGACACTATGACACTGTCAGCTGGCACATCATCCTTTTAAACTGTTTTTTGATGCAAAGAAGTCTTGAAATAAAAATATTAGATCTAAAGACTGTGGAGTGGACACATGGACACATGTAGCTCCGTGATTATATACTCTTTGGTAGCTCCTGAAGCACTGAGTACATACATACAATATTTTGCTCTGAGCGTGAACACCACATAATCCCTCAGCATAATCCACATCCACGTTCAATAAAGTTTTGAATGTTTATTTAAAAGTCGTCACTGGAACTATCAGTTAGCGTAATGATTTTTTTCTTTCTGATGTAGATAATCTCAGTAGATAATAATAAAGCATGTTTTTTATTTAGGTGACTACTTGTTTAGGCAAGGCAAAATATACATGCTTTACCTGTATCTTCATTTCACACTCACACGCTTTGTTTTCCGAACGGAAAAGAAAAGACACGGGTTTCCGGATCTGAATTTTGAACTTCTTCTTTTCTTGTGTTTATGGCTCCATCGTTAGCCAAAACCACAGACATATAATAATAGTAAGCAGACTGAACATGTCATTTGAAATTGCATGGCAAAAACACACACTAAGATTATTATTCACACAACGACAGAATACAGGGTCGGATCTAAGATAATTAATTATATTCGATACAGTGTAGCAAACCCAAAAATTTTGAGACGCTGAATCTTAAGCCGTGCGCGGTATGCGGACGGATCTGCATCAGCTTTTTACGATGGGAAATTCTATCCCTTTTGGGAAAAAATACTAGTCATTAAATCAATATTTATTTTAAATTATTAAAAATCACGTGCAATTAAACATTGCAATGATGTTAATGGTTGCTGGCGTCCATTCACTGTCCTGGTACTCGTAGTACGTAAGAGAAATACTCCCCATAACAGTTCTCTTTCTTGAGGTATTATTTTCTGGCATATTTTCCTTGTCCTGAAATAAAATTCACTGTCAGTATTTTTATAAAATGTGCATTTTAATCTTCAAGAAACAATTCCTGAGATTTTTATAGAATAGGTACTAAATTCGTATATTTGCCTTGATTCGGCCCAGCCATAGTAAACAAAACTGGATCTGTCAAATGATCTATGCTATTTACGAAATTATTAAATTACTTGTAGTATTTCCTATGAAATGGTTATAATGAATACACTACTTTATAAAATAAATAATGATATTGCTGATAAGTAGCATTCAAAAGTCTAATAATGGTTATTGTTTCAAAAATAACACAAAATTGTATATTATCATTGGGCATGGAGTGGCAACCGTGTAAAATAGGTTGACTCCTTTTGTGCGGTGTGAGGACCTAAGGATATACCTAAGACTCGGATGAGACTTCGGTTAAACGGCCTATATATGTATATATAAAAGGGAAGATTTCAACAATTCGGCAACTTGACGGGGCTCGATAATCGCTTACCTCGCTCGCGAGTTGAAGGCTTCTCCTTGGTGATCACCAGTTTTCTTCGGAGTACAGCAGTGACAAGAATATTCTGGAAAGATCTGCGGGAATCTCGTAACGGCGCGCGCGCGGCACTGGAGGCGCGGACACACACGCAATCTCAATGACATACGAAACGAGACTGAATTGCGATCATTGGCGATCCTTCCGCGAGGCGCAAGTAGACCTCCATCTCGGTCTCTCATTTGCCCGCTAAAAGGGACAGCGATATCAAGGTGCCTAGTTACCGAATTGAAGAGAAAAAAAAGAAATTATATCAAAATTGGAGGCTGAAGGCCTCAACATAGCTCCCCGCCTTGAAAGGTCCAGAGCTTTCAAATTAAAATATAGACAAGAAGCTAGGTGGATAGATCAGAGGTAATAGCGGTCTGAGAATATCAGCGAATCGATATCTACGGTGGAAATTATGATTAAATAAGCGGTTTAATTAAATTGCGGTTTGATTAAATTGCGGTTTGATTAAGTTGCGGTTTGATTAAATTGCGCTTTGACTATTGGGTAGGCAAAGGATACAGCTTTGTGACAGGACGCTTATATGTGCCTGACACAGTCTTGACTAAAGCTACGCGAATTATACCATCCGATCCAGGAAACACCTCCTTTATGACACCTAATGGCCAAGTCAAGGGCGGTACGTTATCTTGACCCAAGAGAACGACAGTGCCTATCTCTATGGAACGATCGTGAGTGCACCATTTCTGACGGACTTGCAGCGTATGCAGGTATTCAATACGCCATTTTTTCCAATATGATAACACGAGTTGATCCAAAAGTTTTTTACGCTTTGTCAAATTCATACTTTCCTCTGTCAATTCAGAAGAAGGTAAATAAGTAATGGGACTGGACATTAAAAAATGAGCCGGCGTGAGAACGTCAGGATACGGATCAGATGATAAAACAGATTTCAGTTCCGGTAATGTCTCACATTCCGTCGGAACAAATTTTAATGGCCATTCATTTATAGGCTGACGAAGCTAGGACGGGCCGTTATAATATAAGGAATGTACAATTAACTCCGAAGGCAGCATGCCACGTGAAAGACAATCGCTAGGATTCTCTTTCCCTGATACGTGATTCAAACAAGCGGCAGGTAAATTTTCCTGAATTTTTGCAATACGGTTGCTAACAAATATAGACCACCTATGAGGGGCAGAATGGATCCACGAGAGCGCAATAGTGGAATCCGAAAACGCATAAGTACCGGCAATAGGAATGCGGGCAGAAAGCTTCTCTCTGACAACCCTAACAAGCTTAGACAGCAATAAAGCAGCAACGAGTTCTAATCGAGCTAGTGTTGTTACTTTAGCGGGGGAAACCTTGGATTTCGCACAAAGAAGGCGGACCGTTATATTACCTTGAGTATCAGAAATGTGTAAATATACACAGCAACCATAACCACTAAAGCTAGCATCACAAAAGGCTACAATGTTTACGACAGATTCTGCAAAAACTCCAACATGACGTGGAATTTTAAGAGAAGATAGTGCGGGAAAATCCCGTGCTAAAGCAGTGAAGCGGTCTATGATTGGCTGCGGAGGTACATCATCCCAATCTATCTTGGCTAACCAAAGTTCTTTAATAAGTATTTTAGCGTACAAAACGACCGGTGCTACAAGGCCAAGTACGTCGAATAAGCGAGCAATTAATGATAAAATGGTGCGTTTTGTACATTTACTGTCCACTGGGCTGGTTGTCAAAGAAAAAGTATCTTCAGCGGGCTCCCAGGTTAAACCAAGGATTTTAAAATTGTGAATATTGTTATCCATACTAGAAAAATTAACTGATAAGCGGTGAGACGCAGGGAGGGTCTCTAACAAAGCGGGTGAATTGCTGGCCCATTTGACAAGGTCGAAGGAACCTAATTTAAATAAATCAATTAAGTTGTGTGACAACTTTATAGCGGTTTGTTCATCAGGAACAGAATAAACATAATCATCCATATAAAACTGGGTTTCTACCAATTTGGATGCGTCCGGAAAGCGGTCGCTATGCTCACACGCCAGATGGCGTAGTGTGCGCATGGCTAAGTAAGGACTAGACGCCAACCCAAAAGGCACGCGGTTGAAATTAAAGGTGCGAATAGGCTCATTCTTATTGAAGCGGAATAAAATTCGCAAGTATTCGCGGTGATGTGGATTAACACCGATTCTTAAAAACATCTGTTTAATATCTGCGGTCATAGCTATGGGAAACGTACGAAAATCAAGTAATAACAAAAATAAGTCGGCCTGTAAATTAGGTCCGACATGTAAAATGTCATTGAGTGACAACCCTGAGTGCGTCTTAGCGCTGGCGTCCAAAACTACACGAATACTATCTTTGTCTGGCCTAATGACCGCGTGGTGCGGTATGTAATAGCCCTGTTCTGTTAATTCAGAATCAGGTACTTCCGATAAATAACCCTGAGATATATAGTCGGTGATGGTTTTATTATAATTTTCGCGTAGGGTTGGCACGTGCGCAAATTTACGCTCGAGGGCCAACAGGCGGCGGTGGGCGACTGCACGAGAATTGCCCAACTCAGAGGGGTTCCGCGAAAAGGGTAGGTCAACAAAATACCTACTGTCCTTAAACGTGACGGAAGAACAAAAAATATCTTCGCACTCTTTTTCGGATGGACTAATAAGCCGTGAAAATGGTACTTCCTCCAATTCAAAGAACTTCTGTAAACCCGACTCAATGTCAGTATTAGTCAGCGCGGTAAACGAGGAAGATTGAGAAAACGAGTCACAATGACCTGCCGCACTACCCATTAGTACGTACCCAAAGCTAGTCGAAACAGCCGGAGGCGCGCGACCGCCCGACTCAATCATATTACCTAAATAAATATATGGAAAAAGTTGCGCGCCGAGAATAATGTCAATATTTCCCGGCACATTCCAAGTTAAATCGGCTAGTGGTAATTTATTTATATACGACATGTCGTCATTTAATTCAATATAATTCGCGGGTAGCTTACCTGTAATACAATCTACCACTAACGCATGAATATAATATTTATCTTCGGGATTAACGCGCGATTCTATTGTTATATGTATGTAGCCATGCACTAACTGCGTGGACATTCCAACACCCTGTAACGACGAGTTATGTAGCTTAACTATAGGTAAGTTCAAACGCTTACAACAATTCAAAGTTATTAAATTATTCTGAGACGCACTATCTATCAAACATCTGACCACAATTTTATCATGACCATTGTTATGAGTCGCATACACTTGGGCCGTAGATAATAAAACATAATTTGAATTTCGCATTCCTGTGTTTAATGTTACAGAAGTTGTATTTTCTACGGGCGGCGAGGACTGGGTGAGCGCAGACTGCGCGGCGTCTACGAGATAACAAACCGGTTTGCTGTCGCCTGGAGTTGAGTCTAGTTTATTATTCTCAGAGAAATGCAACAATGAAAGGTGCTGTTTTTTACAAAACTTGCATGTCGAACGCGACTTACATTTATTCAATGTGTGGGTTAGGCTTAAGCAGTTAATACAGGCACGCTTTGACTTAATAAAATCGAAACGAATTTGCGGTGTACTCATATTTTTAAATTGCTCACACCTAAACAATGGATGTTTTTCGCCTGTGCATATTGGGCAGGGCGTTTCTACTTCACACCGTGGCGCGCTATTTGATATGAAAGTTTTTGAAGTATTAGTGGAATTTGTCACTCGCGTTTCAAACCGCGAACAATTATTAGTATGGGATCTTTCGCGTGCCTTTATATGATCTTGTATAAAAGATATAAATTCTGTATAAGATGGCAATTCTTTTCCACTAATATGCGTTTCGAATAGCTGGGCTGTTTGAGAGTCAACCTTTCGTAAACCACAATGTAATAAAATAAAATCCAATAATTTAGGTATCTTTAGCTGCTTGAGCGCTGCAATAGACGCCGAATATTTTTCAATAAAAGTGTTTAAGGTAGCGGTATTATTGACACAATTTTTAATGTCCAAAATGTTGTTTAAATAATGAATACCTAAAGTGCGATTATCTTGGTACTTCTTAACGAGAGAATCCCAAATTGTATTATAAGTTTCTCCCGTGGGGACAATACCTGCAGTTAATTTTAAAGCACTGTGGGTAAGTTTGCTCATGAGATATTGGACGCGTTGCGAATCAGTCAGATCGGCGTTTTCGTGAATATTACTACGAAATATTTCGTAAAATATCGGCCAATTTTCAATTTTGCCATCAAAGGAAGGTATCTGGATAGGTGGTAATTTTATAGGGCCTTTCTTAAGTGACACGCCAACGTTAGTCTTATCTCTGGCTAAAATTAGATTACGTTTGTATTTAATAGCTGAATATAATTCTTCGAACGAGTTTAAAGCCGCGTAATCAGGTGGGGTTTCTTTCAGTTCAAAGTTCAACTCATTAATATGTTCTACGATTACTTCAAATTCACTCTCAGATTGGGCTAGAAATGACTCATTCGAACGATAATCGTAATTGGAAATGCCTTTGCTTATATCGTATAAACGATTAATTCGTTCATAAATAGCTTCTTTTTTGGCAATGAGTTGTTTTAATTTGGCTTCGAGTTTGTTAGAAGCCATTATTGGAAATTACTATAAAGAAAGTATATGGAAGGTGAATTAGCAAAAAATGCAATTAACAAGATGGCGGTTCGTAGCACTAACGCCGAAGCGAAAGTACATATAATATTAAAAGCTGGACAAATCCGGCTCGAAGGACCAAATTATGGAGTGGCAACCGTGTAAAATAGGTTGACTCCTTTTGTGCGGTGTGAGGACCTAAGGATATACCTAAGACTCGGATGAGACTTCGGTTAAACGGCCTATATATGTATATATAAAAGGGAAGATTTCAACAATTCGGCAACTTGACGGGGCTCGATAATCGCTTACCTCGCTCGCGAGTTGAAGGCTTCTCCTTGGTGATCACCAGTTTTCTTCGGAGTACAGCAGTGACAAGAATATTCTGGAAAGATCTGCGGGAATCTCGTAACGACGCGCGCGCGGCACTGGAGGCGCGGACACACACGCAATCTCAATGACATACGAAACGAGACTGAATTGCGATCATTGGCGATCCTTCCGCGAGGCGCAAGTAGATCTCCATCTCGGTCTCTCATTTGCCCGCTAAAAGGGACAGCGATATCAAGGTGCCTTGTTACCTAATTCAAGAGAAAAAAAAGAAATTATATAAAAATTGGAGGCTGAAGGCCTCAACAGGGCACGTCAAAAAAACATGTATTGCTTACCGAAGGAACGATATTCCACGAATATTATTTTATGAAACACTTCCACATATTGTACACGTTGCATTTTATCATTTCTATTGAGTTTAAAAGCACAAAACAGTAAAAAATAATTTTAAATATTTATGACAATAATATACAATTTCGTGTTATTTTTGAAACAATAACCATTATTAGACTTTTGAATGCTATTTATCAGCAATATCATTATTTATTTTATAAAGTAGTGTATTCATTATAACCATTTCATAGGAAATACTACAAGTAATTTAATAATTTCGTAAATAGCATAGATCATTTGACAGATCCAGTTTTGTTTACTATGGCTTGGCCGAATCAAGGCAAATATACGAATTTAGTACCTATTCTATAAAAATCTCAGGAATTCTTTCTTGAAGATTAAAATGCACATTTTATAAAAATACTGACAGTGAATTTTATTTCAGGACAAAGAAAATATGCCAGAAAATAATCCTCAAGAAAGGGAACTGCTATGGGGAGTATTTCTCTTACGTACTACGAGTATCAGGACATTGAATGGACGCCAGCAACCATCAACATCATTGCAATGTTTCATTGCACGTGATTTTAAATAATTTCAAATAAATTTTATTTATTTAATGACTAGTATTTTTTCCCAAAAGGAAATAAAATTTCCCATTGTAAAAAGCTGATGCA
Organism: Ephestia elutella; assembly: GCA_018467065.1. Lineage (NCBI taxonomy): Eukaryota > Metazoa > Arthropoda > Insecta > Lepidoptera > Pyralidae > Ephestia > Ephestia elutella. The sequence goes on along the minus strand of CM031570.1, from coordinate 7,300,583 downwards.
GATCCGTCCGCATACTGCGCACGGCACAAGATTCAGCGTCTCAAAATTTTTGGTTTTGCTACACTGTACTGAATATAATTAATTATCTTAGATCCGACCCTGTATTCTGTCGTTGTGTGAATAATGATCTTAGTGCGTGTTTTTGCCATGCAATTTCAAATGACATGTTCAGTCTGCTTACTATTATTATATGTCTGTGGCCAAAACGATGATTCTGCCAATGTCAAGGTTGAATCTAGCACGGTCATGGAAGTAGTAGGTACTTTGTACAACTAAAGTACTTATTACTTCCATGAGCATGGTATAGTTAGAGGGAAAATTAAAAAAAATAGAGCATATCTTATCAAGACTGTTGGTCAAATATGTTAAGCTAGCCATTGACGATCAGTTTTTCGCGTCAGTCTAGACGTAAAACTGTGGCGTCACTCCAAATGGTTTTAGGCCTACTAGAATTCCCCACTCACTGGCGTCACTCCGGCTCTTCAGGTTTCGATCGGCCGGGCTGAAGGGTGACCTATTTGTGTTGAAAAAAAATGTATTCTGACTCCGAAGAAGAAACTTTAATTCTTACTGCGGCTACAATTTGTTGCCATATACTCACCGAAAAACAAGAAAGAAAGCAATGGAGGAAAGAATGGCTTATGGCCGGTATACACTTTGATTAGTGATTAGTGTGAGTGGCTTGTTTAGTGTTAAGTGTTTAGCAAAAAACACGTCAGGACAGTTTCTGTTTAGTGTTAAGTGTATAGTGATTAGCGAAGTACACGGCTAAACACGCGTTCTATTTTTTCTGCGAGTAACTCCTCCCGCGCGTCCCGCCTTCACCCCTCACTTGCACTAAACACTAAACACACGAACTAAACACGTCTGGACATGACTGTTAAGTGTTTAGTTCATATCAACACTGTTAATTGTTTAGTTTATGTCAACAAAGTCAAAGTTTTTTAATGTAGGTACTAAACACCGCCTACTAAACAGTATAGGACATCACTAATCACTTAACACTAATCACTCTACACACTTAACACTAAACACTAAGCACTTGACTAATCAAAGTGTATACCGGCCATTAAACAAGCTAATTATTAAAAAAAAAAAAAAATTGAAACGTTTATTCGTATTTGTTATTGAAATGTGTATTTTACGTAGCATATTTCTGAAAAAAATGTTAGTACAATTTTGGTATGTTTGAATTTTGCTTTTTAGTATTTTTTAGTACTGACAGGACAATTTTTTGGTATTTTGTAAAATTTTAAAACGGTCACACTGACTCACATAGCCTATGGCACTCGGAGGAATGCAAGGAATCTAAAAATATCTCACATCAAAATCTGTTAAGCCATTCAAGACTTATGGTGAAATAAAAAAACTTACATACATACATGAACCCTGAAAACATAACACTCCTTTTTTGGTCAGTCGTGTAAAAAAGGAATCAATTCAATCACGTCAATTTGTTAATTGAGTTATCGCTAGAACCAAATGACTGGACAAAATAATTTAAGGATGGACGAAACGACATATTTCAAGCTTTTGAAACATATAACTCCACAATATATTGCTAAACAGGATACTAATATGAGAGAAGCTATTAGCCCTCATGAGAGATTGACTACCACTCTTCGTTAAATAGCATCGGGAATGAGTTACGAAGAAATTTCCATCTGCAATATCTCCACAGCGTCTAGGAGTCATCATTCCAGAAACACGCTCACGCTCAATCACCGCGGGCGATGCGAGCGAACTGACGACATTGGAATGACGATCACACACTCACGGGCAGTTTGGCGCGATGCGCCGTTGGATTTATGGTAGTCACGGAAAATTTCGTGGCGCGTCGTCAGGTAAAACTCTGGAGTGATGATTGGACACTCACGATCAAATTTTGAATGGACGTCAGTCCAACTGACGCGAAAAACTGATCGTCAATGGCTAGCTTTACATACAAATAAGTAGTAAATTAGAGATAGTAGGATGGGCGGGTGGCCAGTAGGAGAATGTTGAGGACATTTTGAACTTTCCGTGTGGAAATAAATTGACGTGTGCAGCTGTGCGTGAATTGACCATGGAAGTAATAAGTACAAAAACTTACGACGTAAGGTACTTATTACTTCCATGTTATTGACTTCAATTTTTTTCCATGTATAGCTATAGTGACTAAAACAAAATGACATTCTGTCATGTTCTAAGTACTGTCTGTCATAGTCACAGGTGACGGCGGGCCGCCCAGTAACGTTACGTGTAGCGTTGCAGGACTGTCGATAGTTCGACTATCGATTGTTGACCTTGATAGTCAAAATATCGATAGCTAATAGTTTGCTATACTATTGATGATACCCAAAACTATCGACACTATCGCTTTTCAATACTATCGATAGTATTGAAAAGCAATACTAGGTATTGAATTGTTACAAGCTATCGATAGTGCAATAGTATCGATTGTTTGTTGAAATATAAGTGTCAATACTATCGATAGTATCGATAGTTTTGGGTATCATCAATAGTATTGCAAACTATTGGCTAACGATAGTATTGACACGTGTTACTATTTTTCAAGATCACAATCAATCAATACTATTGACAAGACAATACTATCGATAGTCAACTCTATTGCTGCAACACTAGTTATGTGTTCGTTCTAGAGCTGGGCAAGTCGATCGTTTCCTTAGACTATAGATAATATATAGACTCGCACAACAAGCTTTAGCAAACAGTAGAAATGCGGCCGGTCGCCATGTTTTGTTCCTGTCAAAACAAGTACGTAGTGGTTCGTCATCCTCAAACAAATATCACAACATATCGATAGATGAATGAATTGTGATTTATTTTATTCTATTGAGATTTATGTAATAATATTTATTATAAGGTATACCTATAGTCGGTTTCTTTTTTATGATTTTAGATTGCTAACATGTAAAGAAAGAAAAGAACAGTGGCTGGATACAATTGGAATCGAAAATTTGGATGTTACAACCAAACATATTTATATTTGTTCCCTGCATTTTGAAGAGAAATGTTTCAATCGAACTTTAAATGTAACAAGACTGCACGACGATGCTTTGCCTTCGAGTGAGTTGTTGGTGAGTTTTAATATGATGATTACTCAGAAACAGAACAAAAAATGTTATAATCTATTCAACTATGTAAATAATGTTGATCTGTAATATATGAAATTATTCAAGTAGATAAGATCTATGTTTAATTTTTTTAATGCAATGATAATTACTCAGAAACTGACAATATAGTCTATTCAATTGTGTAAATAATGTTGATTTGTGATAGTTAGAAATTATTCACAGTAGGTGAGGTGAAGACGTATTTTTTTAAGTTTTAATTATAATGATACTTCCGAACACAGTAGCCTAGTCAATTAGGCAACATGCTGTAAACACTATCTCTGATGTGGGTAAATAACTGAAAATGTTACATTGAACATACTGTGATTTTTTGAATACGAATAAAACCTGTTGATTTTGAAAAAAAAGTTGTGGTTGTTTATTTTTTTGTGTTCCTTCCTTTTGTGTTTTATATTAAACCTAAGCTATGCACGCAAAACAGGTATAAAAATCTCTAAATATTTTACGCATTTTCGTTTCATAACCTTCATTATTCTACTGCGAAATTTTACTATGGTGAAGTCGAAGTGCATTTAATAGCTCATATTATCACGTAAATAAAAGCGAGGAAAGATAATAGATACTTACTCAACAAAAATGTCGAATTCTATGAACACCATGCAATTAAATTATCGATATCATCATAATCGATAATAGTAATACGCGCTGCTCTACGGCAAGCCGCCATTTTTGTTTCCGACTCAAGTTTAGGTATGCACGATTTTTTTGTAGGTATGTCATGTCTATTCTTTTTTCTATAGTCTAAGATCGTTTCTTATAACCCGGGTCAATCACGACCCGTAAGCGTGGTGATCGAGTCAAAATGATTCGATCATTTGGAAGGTCGATCATTTTTTGTAACCCGCGTCAATCACGACCCATCAGCATGGTGATCGAGTCAAAATCAATTGCTTATTCAGATTATTCGATCACTTTGAAACCAACTTCGTTCGTAGATCAAGTTTCTGTCGTATGATTGACTCGATTTCAGGATTCTCATATCCAAAGCAATGTACCGCAAGTCTCAAACTTTACGTCTGATCAATCATATAATCGCTTGAAATTGAGATAATCGCTTGCAATAACTTACTTTCTTTTCGTGGCAATTTTCTTGAGGCGATATAATATGCAAAATCCTTAACTATCACATCAATAATGAACCAAAATATCATATTAACAAACTATAAACACCAATTTCACCGTTTTTAATAAAAAATAGAGGCCGCAAAGATTTTATCGAGCATTCATAACCATATTTGTAAGTCTGTCCAATGTCAATTTAGGCATCTACGGTTATAGCTAACAATACAATCGACGAATTCTATCGACCTCATATGAGCCGCCGATAACTGTAATCACAATTGCGATACAAGTAAATTCATAGTATTTTGATACTTTCACGTATTTTGGATTAGTTTTTATTTCATTTTATTGTTTTCTTGATTATTTGACACTGTCTTATAACATTATCTTAATGCACATTTCCATGAAATTTTAACAAAATTTTAAATTACGATGTTAGTACTAGATGACAGCACTGATGAGCACTGTAAGTATTTCCTTAAATCGCCCCGCGCGGCATTCGATTATCTCCTTCCAACTGGCGGTTTGGGTTGCGACCAGCCAATTACAAGAGAGAATCTGTTCGCTCGCGCCGTTGCACAGTTAACCATACCGAATAATATTGTTCGCTAACTTAACTTTACCGGACTAGCAAGTTATACTGTTTTCGTTATGGTAAACATTGGATTCTAGTTAAAGATAGCTCTAACCACGTTTGGGACGAGAAAAGTTACCATTCTAAAAATGTTTGCCAATTATGGGGAAATGGGGAAATTACCCTAAGCGATTTTATGAGTGCAATATTGTACCTCTGTTTTTATTATTACCTAACAATATTATTTAACTTTGCTATAATGAGTGTTGGTTTAATTTTAATGCTGATTTATTTAAAAAAAAAAACGGGCGTATTAGTTTTAGTTTCTTTTTCTTGGTAATACTTACGGTGAATAGTAAAAGTTTTAAAAAGTGTTGGTTTAATTTTTATGCTCATTTATTAAAAAAAACGGCCGTATTAGTTTTAGTTTCTTTTTCTTGGTAATAATACGGTGAATACTAGAAGTTTAAAAAAATCACAAATACTGATGGTATTTTATTATGGACATAGGCTTTATATTATTCCGTCCGTACAATAAAATTTTACATAGGTAGTAATGGAATTTGCAAATTACCTGCGAAAAAAGTTTTATGTTACAACAACTTAAGTTTTTCTTAGGGTAGGCAAATGGTGTTCTCTGATGACTCTTTATGAACGCTGTGCAATGAAACCATGCTTACTGCAAAAGTGCGTGCATGTACTTTGTCCGATTTAAATGTACCTAAATCATAGAGATGAAGAATCAATAAAAAAACAAATATTATTTCAATGCATCGTTTGATATTAAAATCAAATCGAACAAATCGGTGCATTGATATAAAAGAACGACTTCTATTCTAATATATTTTGGGGCCTTGGTGAAGGCGCCCACTTAGGTGCCTGGGCAGGGCACTGTATCTTACAGTGCTGATGCAGGGCACCCTTAGGTGCCAGGAGCCGGCACTGTATCTGTCAGTGCTGTCGCAGGGCACCGCTAAGCTGGTACTAGGTGTTGGTGGTTGCCGTAGAGGCCAATCAAAGGCGGGGTACTTAGGTATTTGTTTAATGGGTTGGTTTTTCACATAAAACCCAATAGGTGGATATAACACCACCAGTACATAATATACAGAGGTACCACTTAACACTTGTGTGGGCCGGATTAAAGCGCACTGATTAGGACAGATCACAATCACGACCTGACGGCGATGCCGTTGTATATCACTAGTGCACCACACACTTAGGTAACTATCTGGTTGAATTATAAAACAATTGGTAAAACCAAAAACCATCTGCCGTTTTGGTTACAAATCTCAAATCTTCTCTCAGAAATTTTCACTGTCATTTCCTCATCCGGTGGCGGTGTTGCCAGCCCGGTGGCAGTGTTGCCAGCCGGATGAGAAAATGTTGTGCGACAAAAGCGCCACACCACCCCCCTACGGAGAGAAAAAAACCAGGGGAAAGGAAAACGTGAAAAGTTATTTTAATCATAAGTTTTAAATTTTACCTGCCTCCCAGACCGTGTAGTAACTGGGGGCCTTTGTGCCTCTGCAGTTAATTGAGGCATAGGTTGAGGTGGCAGAGTCCTAGGAGGAACCGGTGAAACTGGTTCCAACACCTCAGGCTCTTCAATGAAAGCCGGTTTAATACGGTCAACACTGACGACGACAGTTTTTCCTTTACAGTCGATGGTAAGAGTTTTACCATCGTCTGACCTTTGTAAAATTTTATAGGGCCCAGTATAAGGAGGGTGCAAGGGACGACGGACAGCGTCATCCCGTAAAAACACCTGCGATGCTGTTTCAAGGTCTTTAAAAATGAAAGGTTTTAAATTTGAGTGCCGCGATGCTGGAGTAGGTCTGATTTCAGACATATGACTCCGCAAAATAGAAACGAGGTCAGCAGCATCCTCAGTATTCGGGTTTGGCAGACGTAGTGTTTCTCCATATAGCATCTCAGCTGCGGTGGACTTTAAATCCTCCTTATAAGCTGAGCGCATTCCTAAGAGCACTAAGTGCATTTCTAAGACAAAATTCTGACCACGGTGGGTCCTTAATATTAATAAACAGAGATTATAAATGCAAAGAGAGAAAAGACATAGTAAGGCTGTCTCTTGAATGTACAATAGAACTTTCTTGTGTGGAGTTGGACAAATATATTATTATTTGTGCTTATAGACCGCCTTCAGCTAGTTATGACACTCTTTTAAATGTTTTGGAAGAAGCCCTCAGGCGGGTTAGTTCTAATAGTAAACATATAATTTTATGCGGTGATTTTAACGTTGATATTTTAGTTTCATGTTCGGAAAGCAATGGATTTAGAAATTTGCTTGATTCATTTAATTTGAAAAACACATTCTTTGAACCCACTAGAATTACCCCAACCTCTGCCAAATGTATAGATAACATTTTCTGTGATTGCTCGGTCTCTGATGAAAAGCTTTTTGCCTGTCTGGGGTCTGACCACCTGGGTCAACAGGTGTCACTGACACGTGACGAAGAGTCTAACCTTAGCTCCGCTCCTGTAACCTGTAGGCCGCTGACTAAGTACCGGAAAATGCGTTTTCGCGAATCTATAAATAAAAAATTGCCTGAAATAGACCCAAATAAAAATCCGAATGACCATTATGATGAGGTTTTTAATACAGTGAAACAAGAATTTAACAAATCTTTTCCTCTTAAAACATTTGATAAGAAAACAAAACTAAATTTCTGCGATTGGGCCACAAATGGCATTTATATTAGTAGAAATAAGCTATATGAACTGTATGGCCAAAAACAATATAATTTTAAACCGGAATTTGTATCATATGTTAGATGTTATTCAAAAACTTTTAAAAAGGTATGTGCTGCTGCAAAATCTTTATATCTGACTAATAAAATAAAAAACTCTAATGATAAGATCAAAGCTGCTTGGTCTATTATCAATAACGAGACAGGCAAATCGAAATCGCGCGACATTAATATTTCTTTAAAAATTGGTGATAAAACCATAACTTCTAACGACGAAGTAGCCAACGAATTCAATAATTTTTTTGCCAATATTTCTAAGAATATCACAGGATCCCTCTCCTCTTGTCCCAGTGCTGCAGATGACTTATTAAAAAGAAATGCCTCCGATCCTAAGTCCATTTTTAGATTTAGAAGTATCACATCGGATGAACTCTTATCTGCGTATAAGGCACTCAACATGAAAAATACTGAGGATCTCTGGGGTATATCTGTCGCAGTTCTGAGCAGTATTATTGATTTGATTGCTCCTCATCTAACTGTGATTTTCAATAAGTGCATTTCCGAGGGTGTTTTCCCTGACCTCATGAAAATAAGTAAAATTATTCCTTTATTCAAACAGGGTACAAAAAATGATCCCACTAATTACAGACCCATTTCTATATTACCCGCTTTAAGTAAAATATTTGAAAAATTAATTTTAACGCAATTAGTCTCTTATTTTAACGTAAATAAAATCTTACATAATCGTCAGTACGGTTTCACTAAAGGTCGTTCCACTACTGATGCAACATCTACTTTAGTTCAAATAATCTATGAAGCGTGGGAATCCAGCGAAGATGTCATAGGTATTTTTTGCGACCTTTCAAAAGCCTTTGACTGCGTGGATCATAATATACTAAAAAATAAGCTTAAATTTTATGGTGTTACTGGGACGGCCCTTGAGGTACTAGCTTCTTACCTGGACAACAGAACTCAGAAAGTAGAAGTTAACAGAGCTGCTTCCAGCAGCGCGGCGGTACACATGGGCGTGCCTCAAGGCTCCATAATCGGTCCTTTTCTATTCCTTGTTTACATAAATGACCTTCCATGTCTTGCCCAACAATTGTGTGAAGTTGTTTTATTTGCGGACGACACATCATTACTATTTAAAGTCAACAGAAATAGTCAAAATTATGACGATGTAAGTAATACTATGACACTTGTGCTTGACTGGTTTACAACCAACAACCTGGCTTTAAACACGGACAAGACCAAGTGTATAAAGTTTTCTCTCTCGAACGCACCTCATAATGATATACCTTTAATAGTTAATGGCAAAGTATTAGAGTGGGTACACAGTGTCAAATTCTTAGGCGTTACCGTTGACTGTAAGTTAAAGTGGGATAAACACATTGAACTCACGGCCAAAAAACTTAGCTCGGCGGCTTATGCAGTGAGAAGGATAAGACAGTGCACAAACATTGAAACAGCTAGACTCGTGTATTTCAGCTACTTTCATAGCATAATGTCATACGGATTATTGATATGGGGAAATGCAGCCGAGATAGGGAAAATATTTGTATTACAGAAAAGAGCGATTCGTTTTATGTACGGGCTAAAACGACGCGATTCTCTACGAGAGCTCTTTAAATCAATAAAAATTCTTACTGTTGCATCTCAATACATCTTCAATGTACTTATTTTTGTTAAATCCAATTTAAACCTCTTTAAAAAAATCTGCGATGTACATAGTATAAACACCCGCAATAAGAATAAACTTTATACGCCCTGCTTTAGGCTTAAAAAGGTTCGGCGGTCTTTCGTGGGTCAAAGTGTAAAAATGTTTAACAAGCTCCCTGACGAGGCTATAAATTTACCGATGCAAAAATTTAAAACATATCTTAAAAATACTTTGATGAATAAAGCGTATTACACAATAAGTGATTATTTGAACGATAAAAAAGTTTGGTCTCTCCCTACAACTTCGCCACTCCACACTTGATTACATTCTTTTGATATTGTGAAAAAATAACCTTACCTTTCTTTTTTAAATTTAATTACATTGACATTTAATTGTTAAACATGTACGTGTATTGTGATCTTCAAGTGACTGAAAGTATTTATTTTTCTAAAATGTTCAAACTTGTGAACGGGTGTTGCCAGGGGATCCTGCTTCGATCCTGATTCGAATTTTATTTTTATTTTTTGTTCTTAACCAATTCATTGTGGTTACTTGATCACAAACATAACATGTTTTATTATATTATTATTATTTTTTTTACTTATATTTTATTTTATTTTTGACTGTACACAATCTAGTGTATGTATAAAGTTAATGAATAGCCCCTCTGGCATGCTAGGCGACCAAGACTGTTTCATGAGTTTCTTTCGGCATTTCTTCTCAGCAGTGGTCGTTCCGAAATGCTAGTAGTTTGTAGCTTTGAGACATAAAATATTATGATTAAATAATTAGTTATCGACGTGAAAAAGAGCCTTCTTTGAAGGCCAAGTTTCAATAAAAAATTTTGACTTTGACTTTGACTTTGACTAAGGGAAGAGCTTGGGTCCAGGAACTACCGTGGCACATGAGGGACGCTTTTAATTGCCTATGGACACGTTCGATCATGCCATTGGCGGCAGGATGATAGGCCGTCGTCCTAATGCGTTTAGTAGCAAAGTTATGCATCAGTCTGCGAAACAAATCGGACTCGAACTGAGTTCCTCGATCTGTTGTAATAACAGAAGGCACACCGAAACGCGATACCCATTCTCTGATGAATGTGGACGCTACCTCCTCTGCTGTTATGGTACGCATGGGCCAAACTTCTGGCCATCTAGTAACCCTATCAATAGCTGTTAGACAGTAACGGTACTCATCGCAGATAGGCAACGGTCCTATGATGTCCATATGGACATGCAGAAACCGGCCAGATGGTAGGTCGAATGTTCCAAGAGGAGAGATGTTATGCCTCGACACTTTACTGCGCTGGCAAGCCTCGCACATACGAGACCACTCCCGGCAGTCTTTTTGAACAGAAGGCCAAACATAGCGTTCAGTAACGAGGCGCGCGGTAGCCTTGCCACCAGGGTGGCTTAAGCTGTGAAGTTTTTTGAAAATTATACGACGTAGATCGGGAGGGACGTAGGGACGGGACTTGCCAGTAGAAAGGTCACAGTATATAGATAACCCAGTGCCAGGAACATCGACCTTGGTCAATTGAAGGCTTGATGAGTTAGATTTAAGGATGTCTGACAGCTCTTGATCAGACTCTTGTGACTTGGACAGAGTTTCATATTCTTGTTCCAAGGAAATGGCATCAATCCGAGACATGGCGTCAGCCACTACGTTGTCCTCTCCTTTAATGTGCCTTATATCAGTAGTAAACTGACTGATAAAAGACAGTTGGTTCAGCTGAGATGGAGGGAGTTTCTCTCGACGCTGTACGAAAGCGTACAGCAATGGTTTGTGGTCAGTAAATATGGTACAGTGTTGGACCTCGAGAATATGGCGAAAATGTTGCACGCTTTCGTACACCGCCAAAAGTTCTCGGTAATAAGCTGGCCACTCAGATTGAGCAAGGGTAAGTTTCTTGCTGAAAAAGGCGAGAGGAAACCATTCTCCATCCTGTTCTTGCTGTAAGCAAGCGCCGATTATGGATGCTCGAAGCATCAGTAAAAAGTCCCAGTTTAGCTCCATTGAGAGGATGTTGAAGTAAGGTAGCATCCGATAGACCCTTCTTACACTCTTCAAATTTTTTTAGAAGCTCGGGTGTCCATGGGTATGGTTTGGCACCTTTGCTTTTGGTAGCAACGAGGGCATCAATCAATGGAGCCTGAAACTGTGCAGCTCGAGGGATAAAACGGCGATAAAAATTTATCATGCCAAGGAACCTTCTCATGCCCTGCACGGTCTCAGGAGGGGGAAAATCCAGCAAATTTTGGACGCGGTCCTGAGGAGGACGTGTACCATTAGAGTTGATGACGTATCCAAGAAAGGTCACTTCATTGGCGCCTAAGACGCACTTTGAAGGGTTTACGACAACACCATAGTCTTGGAAACGCCGGAACAATATACGAAGGTGCTCCTTGTGCGTAGCTTCGTCCGGTGAAAAAATTAACACGTCATCAATATATGGGAAACAGAAATCCAATCCCCGTGTGACTTCGTCGATAAACCGTTGAAAGGTTTGGCCCGCGTTCCTGAGGCCAAACGTCATAAAAGGGAACTCGAATAGGCCAAACGGGGTGGTAATGGCCGTTTTCGGGATGTCCTCCTTAAAAACCGGTATTTGGTGGTACGCTTTTAAGAGGTCGCAGGTACTAAATATGGTAGCACCAGCGAGGCTATTGGCGAAATCGTTGATGTGCCGAACAGGATATTTGTCCGGAACGGTCTTGGCGTTCAAGGCGCGATAATCACCACATGGACGCCAGGTGTCATCTTTTTTAGTGACCATGTGCAGGGGTGAAGCCCATGCACTTTTAGAGGGTTGTGCAGTACCAATCCGTACCATGTCCTCAAACTCGCGCTTGGCTGCGGCGAGCTTCGACGGAGCCAGCCGTCGGGGGCGACATGATACGGGCGGGCCCTCTGTGGTCTTGATGTAGTGCAGAGTGTTATGTTTCACAACCCGAGGTAAACCAGGTGGCCGCGTTATGGCTGGGAACTCGGCCAAAATGTCACAAAATGGAGAACTCCCAGTGGAAACAGCCTTCACACTTTGTTGCTCAGATTGTGCAATGGAAGCACAAACATGCAACCTGGTGTTTCCATCAATCAATCTTTTATTACGGCAATCTGGTAGTAAGTTGTAATAACTTAGAAAATCAGAGCCGATGATGGGTGTGCTCACATCAGCGATGATGAAATTCCAGTGGAAGTCTCGTCTTAGACCAAGGTTTAAGTGTAATGAGACGTGGCCATAAGTTTTTATGGAGCTCCCATTTGCTGCACTTAAGTTGTAATCAGCCACCGCAGTACGGTTTTTGACCAAGGACCGCGGAAAACAACACAAATCCGATCCAGTATCAATTAAATATTGGTATCTGGATGAGCGATCCCGAATAAATAACCGGCGGCTGGTAGTAGAACAATCAGAGGCCGCCTCTACTGATTGTTGGGGGGGTTTACCGGAGCCGTCCAATTACAAGGCTTGGTACACTTGGTAGCTTTAGTATTAAATTTCTTATGGTACCAACATAGCCTATTTGGTGTAGTGCTCCGAGACTGATTGTTCGATTGTGAGCGGTTATTGGATCTGCCCCGAGAGTGAGAGGCAGAAAGTGCGAAAACTTGCTTGGTTAGCTCTTCTACCCTTTGAGTAAGTTGTTCCAAAAGTGATGATGATGGAACAGGAGCTGCACAAGCAAGGACCTGCTTAGGGTTGGATATTTCCGCTACCTTATCCGCTAACTCAGCCAATTTGTCCAAGATAATAACCATCTGCCGTTTTGGTTACAAATCTCAAATCTTCTCTCAGAAATTTTCACTGTCATTTCCTCATCCGGTGGCGGTGTTGCCAGCCCGGTGGCAGTGTTGCCAGCCGGATGAGAAAATGTTGCGCGACAAAAGCGCCACAATATCAACGTCTTAAATCTGAGTGAGTGACATAGACTAAGTAAACAAGCTAATTATTATTAAAAAATAAAAACACGATCGACAACTCACATAGCCTATGTCACTCGGAGAAATGCGAGGAAATATGTTTAGCTGTTCAGGACTTATGGTGGAATAAAGAAACTTACATACATACATACTTACATACGTGAACCCTGAAAACATAACACTCCTGTTTTGGTCAGTCGTGTAAAAATAGACCCGGCATAACAATCTATATACAAACAGTAGTTATGCGGTCGGTCGCCATGTTTTGTCACTATTATTAGTACGCGCAGGCTGCCATCTTTGTGCCAAATTCTTTGTTAGCGCCGGCTTTATATGTGCACGATTTTTTGTAGGTATGTCATCATGCATATCTTTTCTTTTTCTTTCGTCTGAGGTGAATGAGCATTAAGTTCTCGTATTTTCTTTTTACTATTATATTTGACAGTAGGTACTTACTACATTTTGCTATATAAATTAAGACGCAAAAATTTTATTTTTCGTTACGTCGATTTCAGAACATAGTTTAGTAAAATAATTTTCAATTACTGGCAACATTAGGACAAATGACACTTCTTGTCACTCTAAATAATATTGCTATCGTTTATCGCTAGAGCTATTATATATCGGTATAAGATCCCGACTTGCATTTTGCGCTAAAGTAAGGTCATTGGCGTTTCACCAACGAAATCTCAGTAAAATCAAGTGTATATTTGTAGAGACTTCCACTGCAGGATTAGAAATAAAACAAAAATATGATAAAAAACAGAAAGTATTATTAAGAAACAAAATTGAAACCAAACCAACATGTTCATTCTGGAACACGCGAGAACGAGCGAATGACCTATCTACTTTATCTACTTATCTCTCTTCCGCATGCTATCGAACGAAAAAGACGGATATGGTTGTGAAAGTGCAAGGGGGCGGGGCGGGGGGGAGGGGAACGGGTCTTTTGCGATAGAATCTTTTATAAATTCGTGATTCGATCACTCGATCACGGGTAGTGATCGAATCATTTTAACTCGATCAATCACGATCGACACAGCTCTAGTTCGTTCGTTCATTGTAAATTGTAAAATGTAAATAATGTTACATTTTTTATTGTCCTATTATAATTAAATACCTATCCGCAAATGCTATTTTCTTATACGATAACATTATCATTACAAAAGTAACTGAACCGTGCATAATCTCTGTGCTTAACTAACTACCGGTGCCACGTAGGAATATACCATAAAGTGATATAGTTCTAGGTGCACTCCAAAGCGTTTCCTGGAAAATTGCCGATTATAAGTGAAAATGTGTGGTACAGACAAGAAATTGGGTGAAATCCGAGCTCTGATCCTGGTTGGTGGCTACGGGACTCGGCTAAGACCTCTAACGTTGAGTAGACCAAAGCCTCTCGTTGAGTTTGCAAACAAACCAATTTTATTACATCAGATTGAAGCGCTCGTTGATGCCGGAGTTACGCAGGTAATCCCGAATCATAGTTTCAATATTAACACTTTAAATCAAAGTTTCTTTGCGTTGTCTTAGTTAATTATTTTTTATTTTTAGGTAATACTAGCAGTTTCATACAGGGCAGAGGATATGGAAAAAGAATTGACAGAACAAGTATCTAAACTTGGAGTGTCTTTGACCTTTTCACATGAAACTGAACCATTGGGCACTGCAGGGCCTTTGGCACTGGCCCGGGAACTGCTCAGCACTAGTCCAGAGCCATTTTTTGTGCTAAATTCTGATGTAATATGTGATTTCCCCTTCAAAGAACTTGCTAAGTATCACAGAAGTCATGGAAAGGTAATTTGTGATATTTTATTTCATTATTTGATTTTAAATTTTTAAGGAATTTCATGTTTGTACAAAAATGTTGTTGTAAAATGTTTCATTAAAGAAACACTCAGTGGAAATGCAAAGGATGTGTCTTTTATCTATGAGTGTTTGATGAGTCATGCATGATAGTTGGTGTTATCTATATCTAACTACTTGTATGATATTTGTTTCCATTTTGTAATTGAGGTTTATTGCTTTAGTCCACATAGATTTATTTATAATTTATTACATGGATTTAATTTAACAGAATTTGTTTGAATTAATTAAGTACAGTCCGATTACAATCTAAACTTGGGTTGGGCTGCAACAACTTCACTCTGGTCTCTTTGACAAATGTATATACATTTACTTGGCTGACAACAAAAATAACAAAAACCGATAGAATTTAAATCGCATTGTATTGAAAATTTCTGTCATCCGATAAGAAATTTAAAGAATAAAGTCCCTTACCGCATCTGTCTTTTCACAATAAACTATAAAACTACTGAACTGATTTTCATGTTGGTTACACCAACAGATGGGGTGGGTCATGAGAAAGGGGGCAAAAGCTAGTAATCATTAAAATTCTTGTTAAAATTTTAGCTTCTGTCTGGTATCAAGTATTATAATCATTATACTATAATAATTTTCAGGAGGGAACAATAGTTGTGACAAAAGTTGAAGAGCCCTCAAAGTATGGTGTGGTGTGCTTTAAAGAGGATGGTGAAATAGAAAGCTTTGTTGAGAAGCCTCAGGAGTTCATTTCCAATAAAATTAATGCAGGTGATCGCAGTATAGATAATTTATATACATGGTGTGTGTCCGACTGATTTCGATCATGGCAACCACTTCATGAATTCAGGGCTCTCTCGTGAGCTCGCATGTGGCATGTATAAATATAATATAAATGTATACTACTATTATAAATGTGAAAGTCTGTCTGTCATGCTTTCATGGCTACACCGCTGAACTTGATATACCGCTAACCGCTGGTTTGGATATAGTTGAAGATGTATACCAATTATAGGCTACATTTCTCTTTCAACAATCAACCCCCAAAGGACTGAAATGAAGGTTCAAAGTTGTATGAAAAACACACAAGATGTACTTTTTGCCGCGGCAACAGCTAGTTAAAAATATGTTATTTGATAATTATAAATTAAAAATAATAAATTCAAATATAATAATATTTGGCCAGCAGTGAGACATACTAAACCTATTTCTTTTTAATCAAGAAAACACTTATTTTCTGGTACAAAAAACACTGGTGAATAAATAGATAAATAGAGATCAACACTTTATTGCACCATTTACAGAAAAGAACATACAAAGTAGATAGAACATATAAATAAGGTGTATAGTCTATTATAATTGCCAATTAAAGAATTATTGAAGACTTGATGATATTTTTTCAGGGATGTACATACTTAATCCATCAGTACTAAGTAGGATAGAGCTCCGACCGATGTCGATAGAAAAGGAGGTGTTTCCATTCATGGCCCGCGATGGCCAGCTGCATGCCATGGAGCTTCAAGGGTTTTGGATGGATATCGGACAACCTAAAGACTTCCTCACAGGTAAAGTCAATATTTTATACTAGCCGCGCCGCGGGGCTACGCTCCTGTGAGAATTTCGGGATAAAAAGTAACCCTATATGGTATTCCCGGTATTTTTCTACCGTGTACCAAATTTCATCAAAATCCGTCCAGTAGATTTTGCGTGATTGAGTAACAAACATCCTCACAAACTCACATCCAAACTTTCGCATTTATAATTAGTAGGATACAAAATACAAACATGTCAGAATGTTTGTCCGAGATAGGAGATATAGTCCAATAGCGACATAGTCGTATCGCGAAATGGACAACGTGAGATATAGTTCAAACGTTTATTTGAAATGAAGTTTAGGCATAACGCGACTTGGGCTCACTGCGATATAGGTATGCAGCGAGTAAAGGCAAATATATCATATAGTTGAGATGGATGGTTATAATTATAAAATACAAATTATGTAGAAAAAAAAGGAACTAGTTATTTCTGTTTTCAATCGTAATTGTAACATAAATATTATAATTTATTTTCTGCAAGCCATGAAATATGATTTTAATCAATTTGTTTTGGTATATGACTTAACTTGCTTTATTAATGGGTACTGATAGGCCCATTAGACTGTTTTTGCATCCAGCTTTCAATGAATCTTACCATAGACAAATAGACTTAATGATTATATTATTAAAATATATACTTAATAAATTTTCCAGGAATGTGCCTATATCTCACGAGTTTGCGACAGAAAAATTCAAATAAACTCTACGACGGCACCGGCGTCGTCGGCAATGTTCTGATTGACCCCACCGCTACTATTGGGAAAGGCTGCCGAATTGGTCCCAATGTCACTATAGGACCTGATGTTGTTGTCGAAGATGGTAAGGATTTGAAAGGTTTTTTAAATGTAGTATTAACAAAAGTAATATAATTTGAAAACTCTTGTAAGTTTCAACTCTATGAAATTATCTAAAGACTTGACTACACTATTTTTTTACTTGTCCTATTATGTAAACAATCTTTACAGTACTTTTTGTTGAATTTTATTGAAAATAAATGAAATATTAGTTCAAACCTAAACATTCTAAAGTAAAACATTTATTAACCACGAAAGTAATTTCCTAAAAAGTCTATTTTAATTTATATTGTTGTAAAATCATAAAAATTCATGGAAAGATTGTTTACGTAATAGGACAAGTAGGGAAAAACGGAGTTTAGATACTGAGACTGAAAGGAAAGCTTTTAAAACATCATGATACTGTTTCTAAGCTCCAATTTATTAAATACTTAAGTATAATTAAACAAAGACTAACCATAATTTGTAATGTTTACTTCAGGTGCCTGCATAAAACGAAGTACGATCCTCCGGGGTGCATGCGTGAGACAACACGCTTGGCTGGACGGCTGTATCGTTGGTTGGAGGTCCGTAGTGGGACGCTGGGTGCGAATGGAGAACTGCACAGTACTAGGGGAAGATGTTATAGTCAAGGACGAGCTATATGTAAACGGGGGCCAAGTCTTGCCACACAAGTCTATTGCGCTCTCTGTACCAGAGCCGCAAATTATTATGTAAAGACTGTCTGTATAAGTTTGCTAGTGCCATATGTGCATTACCATAAGAATGATTTTAGATTAAGTATGCGATTTTGTAGATGATGTAATGTGTCGACAAAGTCAAAGTGCAATTAAAATTTATTATTTTTATAGAGAAGTAATTGTATGTTTTCTTCTTTGATGAGAATTGCTGGATTTAGCAGTTAGAGGCGTCCTTAATTATTTTTTATTTAATTATTAGTTTTCTTCTTTATGACAATGATTGCACTTTTTTGCCAGATTGTATTTTTTTTCCACTTACTTGATACTGTAAAAAAATATATTCTGTAAAATATGTGTTTGGACATTTGTTGGCAACTGAAGGAATCATATACACAAAGAAAAAAATTCATTTTCCATGTAATTACATAGGATTTAAAGCCCCTCTAGATTAAGTTTGTATTTATAAAAATACCCAAATATTGTGCAAATATCACAAGACTTTATATTTATTCCTATACTTTTGTAATAACTTTTACATAACTTTCCAAGTTAGTTGATTTTATCAAGATTTAATATTTTAAAGTTTTATTGGGACATGTGCGTTGATTCTTCAAAAGGTTTTCTTAATTTGTTAACTACTGTTTTAAGTTACGTATATTACTGCTATACAGGTCACAACATTATAAGGAGTTGAATCTGCCTTTCATTTATTTTGTCGCCATTTATTTTATTGTGTTGCGGAAACGAATTAAGCTCTATACTTATAGTTTGTGTAGTTAAATATAAGATTTATTTTAATTATAATTTTCAAATGTTAACATTCCTTTCAAGGTAAAAACATGGTTTTAGGCTTTTAAAGATTATTTTAAGTTAGTACCATTAATTAATTTGTGACTTATTTACACCAAAATTTTATTAGAATAATATTTCTTCAATGTTGTTGATTTCTTTTATTTACATATCATGAAAATACAAAATAAAACAAATCAAATGTGGTGATAACTCTGTGTTTTAATCCTAACTAATATTATAAATGCGAAAGTGAGTTGGTTTGTTTGTATGTTTACTTATTTGTTTGTTTGTTACCTCTACACGCTTTATCTATTTATTGATTGATTTATTTATTTGGTACAGACCAATCTTAATGAAATTTCGCATACACATAGTTGGAAAGACGGAGGACATAGGGTACCTTTCATCCAGGGAAAAAGCACTGTTCACGTGGGCGGGCAAAAGCTATATAGACGCACCGATTTGGTTGGATCCAACCGTCCGACCACGACCGAATCGGAAAGTGTGTAGAGCGGTCAGCCCGACATAATTATTATTAATATCGGTTGGACGTGGTCGGATTGCCGACGCATCCGACAAGCCGACCGTCCGACCGAGTCGGAACGTCTGGAAGCTTTGTTCCAACCAAATCGGCTTCAGTCGCATTCGCAACATAATAAAAGGTACTCTGTGTTCGCAACGCAGCCGATGTAGGACGTCTACATGAACGACGAGGGAGTGACGATCACAGAACGCGATATAATAATCCTACTTATATATGGTTTGGATGTGAGTTTGTGAGGATGTTTCTTACTCAATCATGCAAAATCTACTGGATGGATTTCGATGAAATTTGGTATATGGGTAGAAAAATACCGATAATAGCACATAGGGTACTTTTTATCCCGAAATTCCCACGGAAGCGAAGCCGCGAAGCGTAGCTAGTAAAGTTAATAGAACTTTATAAAGACTTTTCCTGCTTGTGGGACTTAACCCACAAAGAATGAGACAGAGATCTAAGAAATCAAGCATATTTAATTATGCTGGAAGTTAAAAAAAAAAATATTAAATTTATTAAATAAATAAATAAAAATTATTTAAATTAATTAATTTAAATTATTTTTTTATTTAATTTATGTCTGTGGCCGCAACCAACGCCATTTTAGCATTTTTAGGGTTCCGAAGTAAACAAGGAACCCTTATAGTTTCGTCATGTCTGTCCGTCCGTCCGTCTGTCTGCGGCTAATCTCAGAGACTACTAGTACTAGAAAGCTGTAATTTGGTAGATAGGTATATACATATTTATTACGCGGAGCGGACTGTAGAATAAAATTAAGAAAAATATTTTTTTTAGGGGGCCTCCCCTACACCTAAAGTGGGGATGATTTTTTTTTCTCTCGATTATACCATCGTGTGGGGTATCATTTGATAGGTCTTTTAAAAATATTCTGAGTGTCTATTGTAGTGATAACTACAGAATTATTTTGAACTTCTAACTGGTTAACCTTGCATATCATATTTTGGGTGAAATAGTTGATATATTGGGATATTATTCCTGTGGCGTATTACCTGCATGATAGGCTCTCGACGCATCACAATAGCAGGCATTCAAATCCATTAGTTTCCAGACAAATTGAATTGGAAAGTGAAACACCGGTACACAAATTTCATATGTTGTTTTTACAATACTTGATAGGAAGACAGGGAGACCCGCACATCAAAACGTTCTCTGAGTCACGCCGAAACCATTGGTAGCAATAACTCGACGCGATTTTGTGTACTTACGGAATTATATCGAAAATTAAACATTCATAACAAAACATTCCCATGATTAGATTAGACTGTCAACTGAGATCTACAGAGTTGGACGTCTGACATTGACAGCTGGTGACACACGTTCCGTATCAGTTCCTAACCAACCTTTCTTATCATAAACAAATAAGAAATCATGGCTGGATTGTTGTAGAATTTTAATTATTCTCCTTTAATATCGTCGACTTAGATTATTATAATATTCAACGAATAAATACCTTATTTAAACATTAGTTCTTTTAAAGAATATTAAAAGTTGGTTTGACGTGCGTTCGAATTAAGCGGAATGGAGCGCGACGAGGCGGAATGTCAAATCGAGTGGCGAGGGATCTTTCTCTTCCTGGGGGGCCACGACGACATGTAACATTGAGCAATTATTAATTTTTTTGGGGTTTTTTCGCTTTCGCCGCCCTCGGCACCCCGCCATGGGACTATAGTTTAACCTTTAGCTTTAAAATCCGCGATACGCGCAAGGACACAGGGGATATTTGCCGCCACGAAGTTGTCAGGAGGATGAGCTGTTGATATCCACGTGCCCGCCCGGCCGTATGAATTGGCGCTTCCTGGAGTGTCCTCCCATCACCAGAGGGTGCGGTTCTCCCGGACCGTGGACCGCATGCCACGGCGCAGGCCCCGTCGTCGGCGACCCTGAAGTGCAACACACGGATCCTAACCTTATTTTCAAAGGCCACATCGCCGCCCCCGATCCGATGTCCTTGTAGTGACTCAGCGCAAACCTCGGAAGGTCCAGCCAGCGTCTACTATCTCGCATACAACGGAGCGTGCAGGAGCGCCGCGTCGCTTTGAGGACGCGACCAGTACCAGTGCTCGAACCCAATGGATCACAAAACGGTGAACGGGACAACGTTCTAAGTGCGCACAGACGTTTGGGTACGGACCTGGCCAGGTACCCTATATTTGGTTTATGTTAATTTTAACTTTTAATTGCGGCAAAGAATTATCAGATTTTGGTATTAGTATAACATGTGCCCGCCCTCAGCGGCTGGTGTGTTTATGGAATAAAATGCTATGTTCTATCCCAACCATATTGTATTAATGATATCACCCTGCCCATGACTCCCAGGACCTAAGGCTTACTCGACAAGAGGTCCTTGTACTTCAAAAGTGCGAGGCTCTATCCTGAGCATTACATCCGGCTCTCTCTAAAGTAATTGTTCGTGTATAATCGCACTGCGCAGGGATATTGCCCGTCTTCACTTCAAATAGTTGGGGACCCCTGCGCACACCGCCCAACTTACACTTTTTAATTTTTTTATTTTTTATACACGACAATGGCGCCCGAACTACTATATTTTTGAGCCTTTGAGTCCTGTGAGAGTGGCAGTTTTTTCTAAAAAATAGTTTTTAAATTTTTTAAACTCGCTCACTTGTTATTTTGAAATTTTGGTGATATCATTGACTGTAAAGTTATTATACTTATTGTGTTTGTTAGGTTTATATGCGACAGGGTTGTAAGCATACATTTAATACAATTCATAGTAATTATTATAATATTACTAAATAATATTATAATTAATAATATAATAATTAATATTTTATTTGGGCTTCGCTATGAATAAAAAGCATAGCGCTCAGCCATAATTCCTATTTAATCTCAATTTGAGAGCTAATTTATTTTATTGACAGGGAGTAACCTGTATCTATTTAGAAATTTATCAATTATTATAACCTATTACATACCCTGACACATATAACCTCACATTTTTGTCAACATGTCGGACGGCGAAAGGGAAGAGCAATATCACGAAGTAAGTGGGGAGGCAAACAAACCACCTACCACTACTACTTCCTCATTTGTTAATACACGACCACGGGGAGGTGCAATTGACACCCACCCACCCGGCCCTTCCACACTTAAAGCGTTACAACCCACATTGTCTCAGCTAGGAGCTCCCGGTTTAGTACGTCAAGCCAACTCAACAGGTAGGACTACCTATGTTACGGAGACTAGGGAAGATGACGAACGCGTTATTCACATATTAAAGGAGGACCATTTGAGGTCGTGGGATTTAAAATTTTCTGGTGACTCAGACGTCACAGATTTTTTCCTTCGAATTGATGATCTTAGGCGTAGTCGGAACACTTCAGAACATAAAGTACTGAAATGTTTTTTTTGATTTATTTAGTGGTAGCTATCTTTGAATAGCATTATTAATGTTGCCACCGGGCACACACCATCTTTGTTAGCTAAAGGTCGGGAGATAATGACGGATGGCATGTTGCCGAAAAGAGGCGGCATTCCAAATTCGTTAATACCTTCAAATGACCAGTCGTTCAGCTCATTTCTTCTCCGCTAAACTAGCACCGCGCTTTGTGATGTAAAGTTGTCAGGAAGCATTCGGATGTTGTTTACGACCTTCAGGAGATAGAAACCGGTAAAGTTGGAAAATATCATGTCAAGGACATAATAAAAGTCTCACAAGGTGTGTCCCCTAGCTAGCAACTTTTTTTTATCTTGAACTTTGTTATTTTGGATTGGTATAACCAATTAGAGGCCTCATTTTTCACATATAACATGACTCACATGTGAAATTTTTTTGTCAAGCGTTTTCATGAAAACCAATTTCTTTTGTAACTACACACTCTAGGCGCCAGAGTAAATATAAGGATATGGATTAATACTCCTTAATTTTTGAGAAAAAAAGGAAAATAAGTTTTTTCCCTTATACAATGTCAGCCCAACGGCTATACATTTTAAACTTCAATTTATGTGAGAGCTCTCCATTAGTTTAAAGACTTTATTAGGTTTACAATTTAATTACTAACTAGTACATTATGTAGGAATGCTAGATTACTATACTTTAATTAAATCTCAAATAGTTTTTCTTATTATACATAAGTAAGAACTATATTACTTTAGATAATTCCTTATTATTAGTATGCTACTTGCGATTATCTCATTAGAAATCCAAGTATGATTTTTTAATGCAGGGGAATTGCAGCGGTCTGGCCAGACGCTGTATTCCTGACACTCAACATAAATTGAGTTAGTTTTAGAACTCTAGAACATACATTTTAGTTTAATATATGAAATAGCATGAGTTAGTTTCATATATAGCTGATAGTTTTATATTTAGAAATATATTGCCGTAGGATAGGTTAATGTTTTCTCCGGTTACCCCGGCTGTTTCGGCTAAGTACGACTTAACCTCTTTGCCGAACAGGGGGGTATTGTAGTGATAACTACAGAATTATTTTGAACTTCTAACTGGTTAACCTTGCATATCATATTTTGGGTGAAATAGTTGATATATTGGGATATTATTCCTGTGGCGTATTACCTGCATGATAGGCTCTCGACGCATCACAATAGCAGGCATTCAAATCCATTAGTTTCCAGACAAATTGAATTGGAAAGTGAAACACCGGTACACAAATTTCATATGTTGTTTTTACAATACTTGATAGGAAGACAGGGAGACCCGCACATCAAAACGTTCTCTGAGTCACGCCGAAACCATTGGTAGCAATAACTCGACGCGATTTTGTGTACTTACGGAATTATATCGAAAATTAAACATTCATAACAAAACATTCCCATGATTAGATTAGACTGTCAACTGAGATCTACAGAGTTGGACGTCTGACATTGACAGCTGGTGACACACGTTCCGTATCAGTTCCTAACTAGAGATGGGCATTTACCCGATAAATTTCCGAGACTCGGAAATTTATCCATTTATACCCATATTTTCCCAGGAATTTTTAATTTATACCGGGTAAAAATTAAAATCAATTAAAATGTTTGTAATTACGATATTTTACAATATATTCATATTCATATTCATTTATTTGCCAACTAAGTGTACATTAAGATAAGATTAAGATATATATCGTTAAGATTTATTATGAAATAAGTACATATTTAGTTTTTAAATTAAGTACTGTGTATAAAAGTACTTATAAAGTGTACAATTTACGTTTTGGTTACAAAAAGACCTGACAAGATATAGGTATCTTTATTCTGACTCATTCGCAGCCAACTGGTTTTAGACGATAAATGTTATGCCGGGGCGATGAACAAGTTTGCCAAATGCCGGAATTCTATTGAACGGCTAGGCGATCATCGAATCGTAAGGCCCGCCTTACACGAATGTTAGCCAACTTAATTACACTCTCTCTCTCTCTCTGTCAGAGGAAAGACGTCCACTGCTGGACAAAGGCCTCCCCCAAGGATTTCCATAACGACCGGATGCGGGCAGCGCAGGACCGGTCGTTATGGAACTTAATTACTAACTCTCTCAAAAACATGCTTGCATAAAATTTTCTCGATAGAAAAATATTGCGAAGTTACCTCCAAATCCTAACTAATATTATAAATGTGAAAGTGAGTTTGTTTGTTACCTCTTCACGCTTTATCTACTCAACCAATCTTCCTATTTCACATACACATAGTTAGAAGTACTGAGAAGGACATAGGATACTTTTCATCCCGGGAAAAAGCACTGTTCCCGAAGGAAATTCACGCGGGCGAAGCTGCGGGCAAAAGTTAGTCTATAATACAACTGAAGATGTTTTGATTTTTTTGTTAATTCTACTTTAAACAGCCATATACTAAAAATGCATCATTATTTTCAAAATATTATTTGAATACATATGATTTTAAATCTGTTGTTTATGTTTTTTTAATATTTGAACCGAAAACAACTAGTTATTTATCTTCCTTATAATCAAAACACACCTAATATTTATACTTTAATTATTATTTTATCAGTATTAAAGAAAATAAGGATAATTTACTTTCATTTTAATTTCTTCCCGGTATAAATAAAAAATATCGGGTATAAATGGGTATAAATTAATTTTTACCAATTCTACCCATTCTTTCCCATTTTTACCTTCCGGAAATTTATCCAAGCGCCCATCTCTAGTTCCTAACCAACCTTTCTTATCATAAACAAATAAGAAATCATGGCTGGATTGTTGTAGAATTTTAATTATTCTCCTTTAATATCGTCGACTTAGATTATTATAATATTCAACGAATAAATACCTTATTTAAACATTAGTTCTTTTAAAGAATATTAAAAGTTGGTTTGACGTGCGTCCGAATTAAGCGGAATGGAGCGCGACGAGGCGGAATGTCAAATCGAGTGGCGAGGGATCTTTCTCTTCCTGGGGGGCCACGACGACATGTAACATGTCTTGAGCAATTATTAATTTTTTTGGGGTTTTTTCGCTTTCGCCGCCCTCGGCACCCCGCCATGGGACTATAGTTTAACCTTTAGCTTTAAAATCCGCGATACGCGCAAGGACACAGGGGATATTTGCCGCCACGAAGTTGTCAGGAGGATGAGCTGTTGATATCCACGTGCCCGCCCGGCCGTATGAATTGGCGCTTCCTGGAGTGTCCTCCCATCACCAGAGGGTGCGGTTCTCCCGGACCGTGGACCGCATGCCACGGCGCAGGCCCCGTCGTCGGCGACCCTGAAGTGCAACACACGGATCCTAACCTTATTTTCAAAGGCCACATCGCCGCCCCCGATCCGATGTCCTTGTAGTGACTCAGCGCAAACCTCGGAAGGTCCAGCCAGCGTCTACTATCTCGCATACAACGGAGCGTGCAGGAGCGCCGCGTCGCTTTGAGGACGCGACCAGTACCAGTGCTCGAACCCAATGGATCACAAAACGGTGAACGGGACAACGTTCTAAGTGCGCACAGACGTTTGGGTACGGACCTGGCCAGGTACCCTATATTTGGTTTATGTTAATTTTAACTTTTAATTGCGGCAAAGAATTATCAGATTTTGGTATTAGTATAACATGTGCCCGCCCTCAGCGGCTGGTGTGTTTATGGAATAAAATGCTATGTTCTATCCCAACCATATTGTATTAATGATATCACCCTGCCCATGACTCCCAGGACCTAAGGCTTACTCGACAAGAGGTCCTTGTACTTCAAAAGTGCGAGGCTCTATCCTGAGCATTACATCCGGCTCTCTCTAAAGTAATTGTTCGTGTATAATCGCACTGCGCAGGGATATTGCCCGTCTTCACTTCAAATAGTTGGGGACCCCTGCGCACACCGCCCAACTATACACTTTTATTTTTTTTTTATTTTTTATACACGACACTATAGAACATTTTTTGATTTAGGGATCCGTGTGCGAAATATTTAACTTTAAAGTGATAAATTTTGTTAGAGTCATGTGTCCCCCCCCTCGAACAGGAAAATGGTGGAGGGTGGTTACATGAAACAAATTATAATAACTAGCAAATATAATGAATTTAAAAGGAAAATTATCACGGCTATGTAGACTTTACGCGTTAATTAGTAATAGATGATAAACTTACAAAATTGATTTTAGTATGAAAAATTTTCATTCTATATGATGGTATTTACTTAGGTTATTTTCATTAGTTATATAAAAGTGGAAGTAAATATAAGTTCATGTGTCCGCATTTCTACAGGATGTACCTTCGGAACCCTACATTGCGCGTGGCCCAACACGCACTTGACCAATTATTTTATAATACCGGTGGCATGATCCATGACGTCCGTTCACTCACTACTTCAGAGCAAATCAACTGACGGTTGGAGTTGGAAGGCCGACCGTCGTCGGACAGTCTGTAGCAATGTTGGAATGGTTGCTATGTCGGTTCCGATTTGGTTGGATCCAACCAAATCGGAGCGTCTGGAAGCACTTTTAGGTCCAGCGCACACCAAAACGTAGTGATTATATACTCTTTGCGCACACCAGGAGGCGCGCGGCGGCGAAGATACTGAGTGAGAAGTAACAAACAATTTACGCGCGAAGTCGAGCATGTAGTTAGTATTAGTTTGATGCAACACTATCGTTTGTATCGACTAAGTTCAAAAGTATCGCGCCTAATAGGTCAACTATCGATAGCGAAACTGGTATCGCTTTTGTTCTGATGTTCAACACTACACTACGGACAAAATAATATGTCAGTTTGACATTGACACATCATATTTTGTGCGCCAATTTGCCAAAAAACAGGCGAAGCGAAGGTAGAAGGCAGGCAAAATATTGAGAAACTCCAACTTTTTCCCTTAACTCGCACTCGCATAAACATTGAATAATAATAAACAAAACAATAATATAATGTCCAAACGAAATAGCATAGGGGCATCTAATACGTTATTTAATTACTTCACAAAGACTCCACCTGCTAATAAAAAAGGCAAAACCGGCAGAAGAGTCCAATGAACCGGCAAAATTGGATATTACTGTGAATGGAGCGAAGGAAACCAAACCTGATAGTGAGGACAAAAATACATTAGTATACTCTTGTAAAATACTGACGTTCACCTTGTAATATTTATTGTTCTTTATCTACTTCTTCATTTGTATAGGTAAAAAGCGTGAACGGCAGCCTACCTCTTCACCTAAAGATAAACACGACAGTGATGATGAGATCCCAATTGCTTCGAAGAAGAGAAAGAGGATCCGTATCAATCCAGTTGACTCTGATGACTCCGATGTGGAAAATAGAGGTAAGTACCTACTTAAGTTATTAAAATGAAGAATGGAGGAAAGTGTGCATCTGTTAAACAAGACTATTCTATGACAGCACATTTTTTTTAAACTAATTATTAGTTTTTTTGGTCTTTGTAAAGGCTTAAAGTTGTCCTTTGTTTGTAGAAATTGAGGAAACACCTAAGATGAAAGAATCTGTTGAAAGCAAATTGCAAAACAGCTTCAAGTTTGAACCCAAACAATCTCCAAAACCAAGTAAACCAGTGAAATCTGATGTCAGCAATGGGTGAGATATATATTCCCTTTCTGCCTGCATTATTTGCCTATAAAATATACTTACCTGACCACTTATTAGTTATTCATCTAAATTATATTGTGTTTGAGCATATTCAATGCATTACATAGGTGCAACTAAAAAAACTTTCTTGTAGAACTTCTACACCACAGTCTAAGCCAGAACCACAGACAGAGAAAACAGTAGTTGTAGATGATGGCAATTGGACCCACTGCAAGTTGGAATGGTTGAAACCAGAGAAGATCCGAGATGCCAAGAAAAGGAGGCCAGATGATCCAGACTATGATCCAACCACATTATATGTGCCACCTGATTTTTATAAGAATCAAACACCTGTAAGTTATTGTTTGTATGGATACAATATAGTTACCTTACCTGGTGAATTTTTTTTGTCATATTTTATAGTCAACGAAAATTGTTTTTTATTTTACCTTGCAGGCTCACAGGCAGTGGTGGGAAATGAAATCTTCACATTATGATTGTGTCTTGTTTTTCAAAGTTGGAAAATTCTATGAATTATACCATATGGATGCAGCAGTTGGGGTAAATGAATTAGGATTTTCTTACATGAAGGTAAGACAAAACTTGTTAGCTGATATGATGGTGACTGGAAAAGTAACTGGAATTTTGCACAAATCAAGAAACTGTTATGGAACCTCATATTATGCTTGTTTTAGGGAGAATTCGCTCATTCAGGATTTCCTGAGAGTGCGTATGCCAGAATGGCGTCGACTTTAGTGTCGAAAGGGTACAAAGTGGCGCGCGTCGAGCAAACAGAGACACCCGATATGATGCAGGAAAGGTGCAGAAAGAGTAAGTGTTAATGTATTGTAAAATGATAATATTGTATTGTATCAATATTGGAACCTAAGTTGGAATTTTGTATTGGAAAAAATGAGTATATTGTCTTGAAAGGTGGCAACACTCCTGTGAATCCCCTGATGTTGCAGTTGTCCATGGCTGTAAGGAAGGCCAGTACCCCAATAGTGGGAATGTTAAAATGCCTGATGATGTGTAAAACTGTTGTTAACATTAACATTTTTTTTCCTTGCAGCGGGCCAAAACAGCAAATGGGACAAGGTGGTCCGTCGCGAGATCTGCGGCGTGACAGTGCGCGGCACGCAGGTGTGCGGGCTGCAGGAGCCGGGCCCGCCCGACGCCGGCGCCGCCTACCTGCTGGCGCTGGCTGAGGAGGTACTGACACACAGGGTGATACTCACAAGGTGGTGTGTCGCGAGATCTGCGGCGTGACAGTGCGCGGCACGCAGGTGTGCGGGCTGCAGGAGCCGGGCCCGCCCGACGCCGGCGCCGCCTACCTGCTGGCGCTGGCTGAGGAGGTACTGACACACAGGGTGATACTCACAAGGTGGTCCGTCGCGAGATCTGCGGCGTGACAGTGCGCGGCACGCAGGTGTGCGGGCTGCAGGAGCCGGGCCCGCCCGACGCCGGCGCCGCCTACCTGCTGGCGCTGGCTGAGGAGGTACTGACACACAGGGTGATACTCACAAGGTGGTGTGTCGCGAGATCTGCGGCGTGACAGTGCGCGGCACGCAGGTGTGCGGGCTGCAGGAGCCGGGCCCGCCCGACGCCGGCGCCGCCTACCTGCTGGCGCTGGCTGAGGAGGTACTGACACACAGGGTGATACTCACAAGGTGGTGTGTCGCGAGATCTGCGGCGTGACAGTGACTATATTGACTGACCCTTAGAGCATTCAACTAACAGGAGATTTTGTAATCTGGCGACGCGTACGTGAGCCATCGGTGAGGTCACGCACACATCGCGCGCCGTGAGAGTGTACAGTCAGTCTAATCAAACCCTATCTCAGTGGGGTCCAGTTTCTCTGCAGCTGACTGCACCTTCCTCTGTCTATTCGTGTGTCTACACCGGGACATGCGGAGCAATTAACCTAAAATTAGAGGGTGTTAAAGTTCAATTGATGAAAAAGAAATGGAAGTAAACAATATATTGGTGATTGCAACGAGTATGCACTCGTTTGCCTACTATTTTATAAAAAAAAATATGCTCCATCAAGGTGGCCCTGATGAAAGACTGAAATCCTCCTGTTTATAGGAGCACAACGGCTGCAGTACATACGGCGTGTGTTTCGTGGACACCTCTATAGGCCACTTCCACCTCGGCCAGTTCCAAGACGACAAGCATTCCTCTCGACTGCTCACCACTCTGGCCCACTACCCGCCGGCTTTGGTACGTAAATGTCTATCACCGCCACATCGGATATATCCGACAAACATTTTTAAGTACATTTTGCTAATGAAATGAATGATGAAGGCGAAATGGACACAATTCTTTGTCGGATATTTCCAATGTTGGCGGTAATATTTAGATTTGTATTTAGAGACAATTTTAGATATATGTCCTTCTCCATCTCAGCCAAATTTCAGTCAAATTTGTATAAGAACTCATTGCAAATAAATGTTTTGTTAAACCAGTCTCTCTCTTCTACTTTTTCCACTTTTATGTGGTGTCAGTACAGTGTGATGATTCCCTGCGTTTCGATCTATCGCTCGCCATTTCTTTTGATACTCCCTTCCTAGTTCCTTCTCAATCTACCTTTGACACAACCCATCAATATTTTTTTGGGTCTTCCCCAATTTCTCCATCCTTCTGCTTTCAAATTTAAATCTCTGATTATCATTTGTAGATAGTATTTGACCGTAAAACCACAACCGGTCGTACATCGAAGCTCCTGAGCACGCATTGTCACAGTGCGCGCCGGGAGCCCTATAACCTGTGGAGCCCTGAGAAGACCCTCAAGGTCCTGGCTGAGAAGTACTACAGGACCAACGCTGATGGGGACTGGCCGGAGGGGATCAAACCGTTCTTGAATGAAGGTATGTTTGCATAGAGATCCACAGTGCGTCTCGGGAGCCCTACAACCTGTGGAGCCCTGAGAAGACCCTCAAGGTCCTGGCTGAGAAGTACTACAGGACCAACGCTGATGGGGACTGGCCGGAGGGGATCAAACCGTTCTTGAATGAAGGTATGTTTGCATAGAGATCCACAGTGCGTCTCGGGAGCCCTACAACCTGTGGAGCCCTGAGAAGACCCTCAAGGTCCTGGCTGAGAAGTACTACAGGACCAACGCTGATGGGGACTGGCCGGAGGGGATCAAACCGTTCTTGAATGAAGGTATGTTTGCATAGAGATCCACAGTGCGTCTCGGGAGCCCTACAACCTGTGGAGCCCTGAGAAGACCCTCAAGGTCCTGGCTGAGAAGTACTACAGGACCAACGCTGATGGGGACTGGCCGGAGGGGATCAAACCGTTCTTGAATGAAGGTATGTTTGCATAGAGATCCACAGTGCGTCTCGGGAGCCCTACAACCTGTGGAGCCCTGAGAAGACCCTCAAGGTCCTGGCTGAGAAGTACTACAGGACCAACGCTGATGGGGACTGGCCGGAGGGGATCAAACCGTTCTTGAATGAAGGTATGTTTGCATAGAGATCCACAGTGCGTCTCGGGAGCCCTACAACCTGTGGAGCCCTGAGAAGACCCTCAAGGTCCTGGCTGAGAAGTACTACAGGACCAACGCTGATGGGGACTGGCCGGAGGGGATCAAACCGTTCTTGAATGAAGGTATGTTTGCGAACAGAACAGAGACGTGTGGAAGAATTTAGGGGAGGCATTTTCCCAGCAGTGAGACACTAATTCTACTGATATTATAAATGTGAATTTGTGAGGATGTTTGTTACTCAATCACGCAAAATCTACTGGACTGATTGCGATGAAATTTGGTATACAGTTAGAACAATACCGGGAATAGCACATAAGGTACTTTTTATCCCGAAATTGTCACGGGAGCTAAGCCTCGGGGCGTGGCTAGTAGTTAAATAAGAAAAAATAATTATCGCTTGTAACCCATGAGAAAATTCTTGACATATAGCTGATCTGATGAGAAAGCCAAAAGCTATATCCACTAGGCAACATTGACACGCAACATTTGCTATCTCACTCATTTAAACTGACTTAAGTGAAATAGGACGTCGTGTTTCTCGCTCATGTAAACTGTATCGAGCGTGAAAGAGATAGATATAAGATTTATTCTCAACTATTTTACATTTTGTAAATCCTACTAATATAATAAATGTGAAAGTTTAGATGTGAGTTTGTGAGGATGTTTGTTACTCAATCACGCAAAATCTACTGGACGGATTTCGATGAAATTTGGTATATAGGTAGAGAAATCCCGGGAATAGCACATAGGGTACTTTTTATCCCGAAATTCCCATGGGAGCGAAGCCCCGGGGCGCAGGTAGTATAGCATATAACACAACTAACAATACAAATGTGAAAGTATAAAATCAAATTGAAATATACATGTTGAATGTACTGTGGCGTTGTGTTAATATAAAATATGTTTGTGATGCATCTCTTTTTTTACACGACTGACCAAAAAAGGAGTGTTATGTTTTCAGGGTTCATGTAAGTATGTATGTATGTATGTAAGTTTCTTTATTTCACCATAAGTCCTAAACGGCTTAACAGATTTTGATATGAGAGGTATTTTTAGATTCCTTGCATTCCCCCGAGTGACATAGGCTATATGACGTCACCATAAAAACAAAATGGCGGATTATATATGCGATAAATAGCAGACCAAAAAAATAAAATTTGATCAATCTTATCGAGTGGGGTATCAAATTGAAGGGCTTTAGAAGGCGATTTCAAAAATGTATATAACTTATATGTTTGTATGTACTTTTTAAAAAACTCGTCAGTCGTGTTTTTTATTTTTAATAATTAGCTTGTTCTAAATGAACGTTTCCGTTAGTAAAAGCTTGTAGGTGGGTAGGTACCAAAAAATATATTTGAAACTTTTTTTTTTCTAGGTGATGCGTTAGGTCTAACCCCAGCGCAAGACTGTTACCTAGCCGTTAAGGCGCTAGGCGGATGCGTTGCCTACTTGACCGACTGCCTATTAGACATACAAGTTCTAGGCATGTCCCAATTCACGTCTTACGCGCCACCAGACGTGCTAAATAAGACATTATCGCAAGAGGATAAGGTCAAGATTCGCTGGGAAGGCGGCAACACTATGGTATTGGATGCCATTACGCTCAGGAATCTGAGAATAGTGCAGGATGAGGGCTGTTTGTATGACAAGTTGAATTTCTGTTCCACGCCTATGGGGAAACGGTAAGAATTGTGATCATCAATATATTTCTTCTATTGCTGACTGACTATTCTAAGTGAAAAAAGTTCAAAAATACGAAGGCGAATCCGAGGGCAAGAGCTAGTCTCTGAATAAATGATTTGGATTTTGAACATACGAGAAAAAAAAACTTTAATTTCTCTTCTGTCAACATCTTTAAGAACAGATTAGGCAAAATCTCCAATTTCAAGATACACACACATCAGCTTATTAAACTGGCCCTTGATTCTACAAATTACAAACGTAGATGTCGTACCTCAGTTGTGTCTCTAAAGCCAAAGAAATCGTAATAAAACATAAAGTCTTACAGAGATCTTTGTCACTTTATTTTAATTTCTTTGGCTCTTGAGACAATTGAGACACGACGTCTACGTTTGTAATTAATAGAATGGGTCCCGGGGCCGATTCCACTATTACAATCGTAGATATCTTGTCTCAATTGTGTCTGAAAAGCCATAGAAATCGTACTAAACCGATAAGATCTCTTCAAGATTTCTATGCTTTAGTACAATCTCTTTGGCTTTTGAGACACAACTGAGGCACGATATCTACGTTTGCAATTTACTGGAATCAAGGGCCGTTCAAAATAAAATAAATAAATAATATATCCAGATTGCTATACCAATGGGTGTGCGCGCCGAGTTGCAACCTGGCCGTGATAAAGGAGAGGCAGCGAGCTGTGAAGTCGTTACTAGAAGATCAGGAACTGAGTCAGGAGGCCAAGAGCCTCCTCACCACTATGCCGGACCTGGAGAGACTGCTGGCCAAGTCAGTATTGCTACCATTTTAATTATTTATTTATTTGTTTTTCGGGGGCCTTACAGCTAATTAATTACCTGACCGTAGTAAAGGACACCTAACGTATACAAGCTTCGGTTACAAACTACTAGCTTTTGCCCGCCGCGTGTTTTTCCCACGGGAACAGTGCTTTTTCTCGGGATGAATGATTATGTCCTTCTCAGTAATTCTAACTATGTGTATGCGAAATTTCAGAAAGATTGGTTCCGTAGATAAAGCGTGAAGAGGTAAAAAACTCACTTTCGCATTTATAATTGTACGAGCACGTACAATAATATTGTGTCGAGTCAGCAAAGTTGCGCGTTGCGCGTTTTTGTGTAATTAAATAAAGTTCAGTTCGCATCAAACCGGCCAGCAAGAGAGCCGCGCGTACTCATTTCACCTATATCCCCATAGTTCGGGTATCTGCCCGTACATGGTCCTTCAGCCTCTCGGTTTTTAGGCGGGATCATAGTGCACGTGTTCTCGGACATTACACCCCCACGTGTCGGTGGTTCCGTATACCGACCCAGCTTTATGAACTTTTTATACAGTCCACAATATCAGACATTATCAGTGAACATTTACTGTGCTATCAAGTGCCATAGTAATTGACTATCAGAATATCAAGATCAGTGCTCCACTGTGCGATCAAGGAGTGCAGTGGTTCCAGCAGTATCAGCGGTAACGAGCAAGAACGTTACCAACCTAGCAGTATCAGTAGCAGACCTATCAAGTAAGATCTGTCCTTTTTAACCATGTCGAATATAAACGACATACTCTCACAACAAAAACAACTTTCATCAGCCATCGAATCTATTTACACTAACTTCAACAAGGATGGTTCATCAAGAAAAACCCCCGAATATATCAAGAAGAAGTTGGATATTTTAGATACGTATTGGTTTGAGTATGAAAGAAATTTTCAGCAGCTATCAGAAGCAGACGTAGATCCCAGCGTACGGGACTACATTAGCAAGGATATGGAGAAAGTGAAAGAAAGGTATGGTAATATCAGAACTCATATTCAAAGTTTCTCAGCAGAAGAGAGACCTAAATCACCCTTTATTAAACCCCCCATTTTTGTACCAAAACCCAACGATTCCATGCAGGTTTCACATCAAGACAACCCTCAGGCAGGTGGCAGCAAGGTCCAGACTGTCTCAAGTGCGTCAGCAAGTAAGACGGAGGAGTTGTTACGTAAGCAGAGCAGTAATTTTAAAGCTTTTCATCACACAATTGTAGGAATCGACTTGGAGTCAATCAGTGAGAAATGGGAATTCGAGGACATCCTCAAGACTGTCCAAGCAAGGTGGACAGCAATCGATACACTACATTGGGACCTCGACAGCCAACTCGATGGTTCCAACGTACAATACGAAGAAACGTTCTCCACATATGAACGTAAGTATCAAGCCATTAAAAAAGCCATAAACAAGAAAATGTTCTCTGTAGCCTACAGGGATAAAACCACTCCGCAGATGGAGATTCCCACCTTCAATGGTAATTATAACACCTGGGTATCATTCAAGGACCTATTCAACGAAACTATACATAAAAACAGTGCCATGTCTGATGCTCAAAAAATGCAGTATCTCAAGTCCAAGGTGAAGGGGGAGGCGGAGAGGTTAATACAACATCTAAACGTAAGTTCCGACAACTATCAGACTTGTTGGGATATCCTCAATCAGAGGTATAACAACATAAGATTATTATTTACTTCCCACATGCATACATTGATGAATATTCCCGTAATGCAACAACAGTCTATAGCTCTCTTAAAACGTATACATGACACCACCCAAGAATGTCTTAACGCAATAAAAAATTTAGGCGTAGACGTCAAAACTTGGGATCCAATAATAGTTTACTTATTAAGTCAAAAATTAGATACTTTATCATTTACCGACTATATGGAGTCTGTAAAAAATCCGCGGGACTTACCTAACCTAAAAGAATTTTTACAATTTTTAGAAAATAAATTCACCACATTAGAGTCTTCCCGCAGGAAGAAAGAAAACCCTGCGGCGAAATATCAGTCTATAAATAAAAATCAAGTTAATAATCCTAATCAGAAATCAAATGTACCTAGTTACAATAAGAATGCATTCTCAAGCAGTAAGACGACACCTCAGTCGCCTCATAACAAGAAATTATTTCCAACTAAATACAATAATTGCTCGTTGTGCAATAGCACTGAACATGGAATTTATTTTTGTAGTCAATTTCTGGAAATGTCTCCCTCAAATAGACTTAAAACTGTTATAAAACTAAATTTATGTCCAAATTGTTTATTCGATCATCACGGCAAAACATGCATATCAGATAGGGTTTGTCGCGATTGCAATAAAGGTCATAATCGTTTATTACATGATGCATTTGTTCACGCGTCAGGTTCTCACGGTGCAGGCACCCGCAGCGGTGCGGGCCCAGCGGGCGCGGGGGCAATTCCGCAGACGTTAGCGGAAAAACTATTCAAACCAATTCCCACGTTTCCCTTCAGAACGATATATTTGAAGTTTTATTACCTACAGCTTTAATCAAGGTTCAAGCAGCTGATGGTACATATCATATCATGAGAGCCCTTTTAGACCAAGGCTCACAGGCCTCCCTTGTGAGTGAGCATACTGCCCAGCTCTTACGTTTGCCACGAAAACAGTGTAGTGGAGTTATATCAGGAGTAGGTGAAAAATCTACTAAAAGCAAGGGTATAGTGAACATGAAAATTATGTCGCTTACCAATGATTATACCTTCAAAACAGAAGCCATAGTTGTTAATCAGCTTATCAATAATTTACCTAACTACACATTTTTAAAACCGGATTGGTCGTATCTGGACCAAATCCGCCTAGCAGATCCAGAATTTTATAAAAGTCGACACGTAGACATTTTATTAGGTGCCGATGTTTATTCTCTCATACTAATGAACGTGATATGTAAACCCGACTGTACTTCCTTACCGACCGCCCAACAGACGCAATTGGGGTGGATTTTAAGCGGTAATACAAAAGTTTTTCAGTGTAATGTTACTTTAAATAATTTAGACGAAATCAAGAAGTTCTGGGAAATTAAAGATGTTTCAGAACCATCAGATTTATCAACCGAAGATAAGCAGTGTATAGAGTTCTATCAGTCAACAACTATCAGGCGGGAGGACGGATGGTATGAGGTCCGGTTACCTCTCAAATCAGATTATCAAGATAAGTTAGGTCAATCTAAAAATAAATCACTTGCTCAATTTTATAAACTAGAAGAAAAATTTAATAAAAATCCTTCTTTCGCAAATCATTACTCGGAAATCATAAATGTAAACAAGTCGCTCGGACACATGATACTATCACCGACGGCTGGTAACAGTAATACGACGCTCAAGTGCTATCTGCCGCACCATGGCGTCATTCGTAAACAATGTTCCTCAACTAAATTAAGAATAGTTTTAAATTGTTCAAATAAAACTTCTTCCGGGTTAAGTTTAAACGATGTACAATGTCGTGGGCCTAATTTACAGCAGGATTTACAATGCCTTATTATCAAGTGGAGGCAATATCAGTTTGCTATTGTTGGAGATATTGAGCGTATGTTTCAACAAATTTGGG
This sequence comes from Ephestia elutella, assembly GCA_018467065.1. NCBI lineage: Eukaryota > Metazoa > Arthropoda > Insecta > Lepidoptera > Pyralidae > Ephestia > Ephestia elutella. Next base: position 7,262,741 of record CM031570.1, on the reverse strand, counting down.
TAAATTCAAAAGATCAAGACTTACAAACTATACTGTGGCGAGATTCTCCAACCGAAAAGGTGGATGAATATAAGCTCACTACAGTAACTTACGGGATGAAATCATCACCGTTCTTAGCGATGATGACCCTCAAAAAAATGGCTCACGATGAAAAACAAAATTTTCCTAACAGCCTAGCGCCTAATGTAATTGAAGAGTCATTCTATATGGATGATTTAATCCATGGAATTCACTCTATAAAATCGGGAAAACAATTACAAAACGATTTAATTAATTTACTAAAGTCCGGTGGTTTTAATTTAAGAAAATGGAAATCTAACAGTCTCGAATTATTACAAAATGTTAACGAATGTGTAGATCAGCAGAAAAATTTTGACTTTAAGCAAGAAGAGTCAACAAAGGCGCTAGGGCTAGGATGGAATCCACAGCAAGACGTTTTTATTTTTAATTCAAAATTAGAATTTTCGTCAAAATCTACCAAAAGGTCACTTTTATCCGATATTTCCAAATTGTTTGATCCATGTGGCTGGCTTTCGCCTCTTACTATCAAGTTAAAATTATTATTTCAACAAATTTGGAAATCCAACATAGAGTGGGATGAGCCAGTCCCCCAGGACATCTACGAGGAATGGATAAAAGTAAAACAAGAAATCAGTATTATCAGTGAGTTTCAATTACCGCGCTGGTTGAAAACTCAGCAAAATGATAGCATTGAGCTACACGGCTTTTGTGATGCAAGCACAAAGGCATACGGTTGTGTAGTCTATTGCAAAGTGAATAAAGGTGATAATTCCTTTATAACATTAATAGGAGGAAAAACTAAGTTGGTACCTCTTAACAAAAATTGCTCGCTGCCACGTTTAGAGTTATGCGGGGCAGTTTTACTCACTAAATTTATGACAAAAATCAAGAATTGTCTATCAAACTATAATGTAACAGTTAATTGTTGGGCCGACTCAACAGCTGTTCTTGGTTGGCTCAATGGTGAAGTAGGTAAATGGAAACCCTTCGTTGAAAATCGTGTGAGGCAAATTACATCATCAATTCCAGCTAGTAGCTGGCGGTACGTTGCTTCAAAAGAAAACCCCGCCGATTGCGCTAGTCGTGGTCTCACACCTTTACAACTGAAACATCATAAGTTATGGTTCGAGGGGCCTTCCTGGCTTTCTTCATACACACCTGAAACAGAAAAACAGCAAGTATATTATACAGATCAAGAAATGAAAAAGGTTAAGCAAGTTAATGTTTCCTTATCAAGTGGAAACGATATTATCAAGCAATTATTAGAAAAACAAAGCAAGTTAAGAAAAGCAATACATATCCTAGCATGGGTATTAAGATTAAGCAAGAAAAATAATGAGAAGCAAGCATTTTTAAGCAATCAAGAAATAAGCAAAGCAAAAAATTTGATTATCAAGACTGTACAAGCAGAATGTTTTTCAGATGAAATCGCTAATTTACAACAAGGTAAAAGCGTAAGCATTACAAGCAAGCTGTACAATTTAAACCCTTTTCTGGATGACGAGGGAATCCTTCGTGTTGGGGGCCGCCTCCGGCACGCCAACCTGGATCCTGAGATGAAGCATCCAGCCATAATATTAAATAATACTAGGTTATCAGAACTTATTATAGATCAAGCCCACGAGGCCTCATATCATGGAGGCGCTCGTCTAACAAACGCATATATTCGCAGGCAATATTGGTTGCTTGGTGGTAACAATGCCACCAAAAAACACCTACGTTTATGCGTAAAATGCAAAAGGCAAGATCCTCAACTTCAACATCAGTTGATGGGAGACTTGCCCCAAGCCCGATCGAACCCTTCTCGTCCGTGGTACCATTGCGGTGTGGATTATACAGGTCACGTTACCGTAAAAGCCAACAAGGGCAGAGGAATCAAGACCTTAAAAGGTTACGTGGCGGTTTTTGTGTGTATGGCAACCAAGGCCATACACCTTGAACTTGTATCAGACTTAACTACATCAGCTTTTATTGCCGCACTGCGTAGGATGGCTGCCAGGAGAGGGGTGCCGGGGCACATATATAGCGATCAGGGAAAGAATTTCATCGGAGCAGATAGAGTATTAAGAGAAGAATTGAAATTAATTAAAGAATCGTTCAATAATGAATTTTTGGCAGAAATATCAAGTATGGGGATCAAATTTCATTTTAACGCCCCCTCCTGGGCTTCGGCTGGAGGGCTGTGGGAGTCTTCAGTCAAGAGCCTAAAACACCACCTGAAAAGAGTAATAGGAGAACAAAATCTTACTTACGAAGAGTTTACCACTCTTCTCTCACAACTTGAAGCAGTTCTTAATTCGCGTCCCCTCTGCCCCCTCACGGAGGATCCCGATGACCTCAACTTTTTAACCCCGGCTCACTTTTTATCGAGTGGTCCGCTATTAACATTATATGACACCGAAAAAGATCATAGGACAAGGTGGCATCTCACACAACAAATTTTCCAAAGTGTATGGAAACGTTGGCGGGACGAATACCTGACTCAACTTACAGCAAGAAGTAAGTGGAGAAAGGCCCGCCCCAATATCAAAATAGACGACGTCGTCATAATCAAGGACGACAATTTACCTCCGGGTAAATGGTCTTTAGGTCGCGTTGTAAAGCTACATCCCGGACAAGATGGGTATGTACGCGTAGTGACTCTGAAGACCAAAAATGGTTTCATGCAACGGCCTATTGTGAAATTATGTATCTTACCTGTACATCCAGATCAGGATCAGGAAACAAATCAGAACCCTGTAAAACAAAAATCTGAAAATCATTCCGATAACAATATCAAAAATAAACCAAATAAAATCAAGAACACGTTCAGCTTAACATCAGCTGTTACTTTGTTATTGTTTTTCATTACATTACCATCCGCATTTTGCACTCATACAGTTACACCGTTACTGAAAAATAGTCTTTATTTCGATCGTATCAAGGATATGCATGTTATCCGGGATGATTGGACATTAGTAGTATATTATAACATTGAACCTTATCAGGAGAGCAACAAGGCTCTCGATAATTACATACAGTATTTAGATCGTTTGAGTAGTGAGATCAACTCTCAATCATATTGTGAGGGAGTCATATTACAGATACGTCACGAAGCTAATGAACTAAAGTACTACAATGAGTTGTTAATGAATCATCATAACAAAAAGCAAATTCGTAAACGCCGTGGTTTAATAAACGGGATTGGAAATATAGCTAATAGTTTATTTGGAGTTTTAGACGATCGTTTTGCCGAGAAATATGAGCAAGACATTTCTCTTATCAAGAAAAACGAACGTCATTTAGCCGCTCTCTATAAAAACCAAACCTCAATAGTTGAGGCAGAATTAAATTTATTAAAACGTACAGAAAATATTGTAAACAAAAATAATGAAATTATTAACAGAAAAATTTCAGCATTAGGTAACAAAATTGATCAAGTAAAAACTCAATTACTAAACATATCTGCAATTTACGACTTTTTAGCAACTTCATTAATAACAAATAATCTATTGTTTAGTCTCAAAAATGTACAACAAACACTTCTCGATGCGGTTACAAATGTCTATCATGGCAAAATCAGTTTCCACCTCCTCTCCCCCGATCAACTTAGGCATGAGTTAGATATCATATCAGAGCAGCTTCCAAGAGATCTGTCATTACCAATTAAGAAGTCTGACAGTTTATCAGAAATATACAACTTACTCCAAGTCCGAGCAAGAGTGACTGCGAGTTATATCATCTTCGAAATCAAGGTTCCACTAATAGACGATGTCTTATATGAAATATCAAGAGTGATACCAATACCCAGATTGGTCAACAACGCTAGTGAAGTGGTAGTCATACCCGTATCAGATTACGTAGCAGTCAACCTCAGGCATGACGCCTTCATCAAGATAACGGAAATGGAATTAAGATCCTGTCTCCAACATGGCGAGTTGTGTCTGTGTCGTATTAAAGATCCTATAAGCGTCATCAAGGACGACCAAAGCTTTTGTGAAACAGTACCTAAATCAAGAAGATGTAAAACTATTACAGGTTTATGTTCCAACAGATGGATAGAAACCAATCAATTAAACTCCTATTTTTATTTTGCTTGCGAAGCATATCAACTCAAACTTGCATGTGACGATGAAATCTCGTTGGTACAAGTTAACTTATCAGGAATTTTAAGTGTCGATCAAGGGTGCACTTTTAAATTAACAGATTCCACGATCTATTCACATAGGTCCGAATTAATCAACAATTTCAACATGAGTTCTAACATTCCTTCGCCGAAAATTTCTCAGATAAATTATCTTATACATGTATCAGTGCCATCAGATATATCTGAAAATGGCTATTCAGATATATTTAACCATACCATTCAGCTCCATAACATCGAACAAAAACTCAAATCAATGTCGGAAATTGAACCGTTGGAAGACGATGTCTCCAACCACGACATCCATCATTATGCAGCGATATACATCCTGTTCGTCATAATGATCATCAGTTTAGCAGTATGGATGTGGAGGCTATGGCGACGCTCCCCGAAGACCGGTGAGTCCGTTCCAGCAGTAGAGTCGCCTCCCCAGGCGGCGGCGCGCTCCCCCCAGCAGGAGCCGCCGGTCGCCACCAGCAGTGCAGTGCAGTGTGGTCAAGTGTGTGAAGTGTCGGTTAAAAGAGCAAGCACGTTGCCGAACGTGCATAGTGCGCAAGTGTTTAAAAAGATCAAAGATCATCTCCTATCGTTTTTCCGTCGGCCTTCAGCCTTCCTGACGATATGTAGACATTATTTTGACTTTAATTTCTTTCTCGATATAAAATCGTATCATCATTTATCAAAATGTAGCACTTGTTTTGCATATAATCATGTATCATATCAGTTCTAACATTAGGTTATAAAACAAAATGTTTTTCATCTTGTATCACGCAGCATCTCATCTATTAATCTCATCATTTCCCGCCCGGGAATATGTACGAGCACGTACAATAATATTGTGTCGAGTCAGCAAAGTTGCGCGTTGCGCGTTTTTGTGTAATTAAATAAAGTTCAGTTCGCATCAAACCGGCCAGCAAGAGAGCCGCGCGTACTCATTTCACCTATATCCCCATAGTTCGGGTATCTGCCCGTACAATAATATTAGTTAGGATTAGGATTTTCGTAACTCAAAGTAATTAATTGTTAAATTTAGTTTAACTGGAAGATATGTTATTGCAGCTGTTGTATTGGGAGAATATCCTGTAATGATAGTTGGTTATCAAACAAAATGACGTAAAAAGTGCGCCGATTACGCGCCAGCCCTCGTTCAAGTGCCAGTGATGTCTACAACGAAGGGGTCATGTGCGGGGTGGGGTGCGTAATTGTAATGAGTGAGGGGGTGGGGGGTGGCCGTTCTGTTCTCTGAAAAGTTGTTATCAGTAACAAATAAAGTATGGGTGTTATTTAACGTGTTAGCATAGTATTCATGTTTTTATTACCAGAAAAATGTATTCTGGCAGCTGAAATATATTATTGGTAAGCAGACCATGGCTAACAAACAATATCAAATCAATCGGCAATTTTTTTACATTCTGGACGGCTGTAATTTATTTTGAACAGCATAATAAATATTTATGAAGAATTTATAATAATACAGCATAATCGACCGAGCGAGCGCAGCGAGCGAAGCGTCTCAGTTTCCACTAGACGAAAATTCTTTTGTCTGTCCGGATGTTATCGCCTACAGGTCGCATTTCTGAACCGATTCTTATGAAATTTTGTGAGCAGGTTCGGTAATTTTATAGAATTATTATAATATATATATTAAAATAATATATTATAATTATAATTAATTTATAGATCGAGCCAGTTTTTCGAAATTTTATAAAATGGCGATAATATATAAAAAAAACCTTATATCTCAGCTATTTAAAAAAAAATCAAAAATGTCATTAGACATTTTTGTTATCCTTATTAAGACGCAACTTTTTTGTATGAACAACATAGTGAAATTCAATAAAACCGCTATAAATCCATATATTAAACTCTTATACGATAGTTCACAAAAAAAATCAATAGATGGCGCAGCAAAGCTTTTAATACTCGCAAATTAATTTAAGAGTGACTTGATTTATTGATTAAAATGAGATTGTTTGAATTGCGTGTATTTTTTTTTAAACTGAGTGCGTTTGACCTCTATCTTGCCTGATGAGAAGCATAGATGAGATCTAGGGTGGTACACGCAAACTGAAAAAAGAAACTCAAGTATTTATTTGGTTAATTGTATTGTATTGTGGATTGCTTTGCTTGGTGGAATTATCTTGAACACTTGAAATAAATCTGATATCAAAAAACTTCATTGTATGATTAGAATCCTATTAAAAAAAAGTAATATACGTAATAGGAATATAATTGGCGGATTAATTTACAGAATTACCAATAGATGGCGCTGTACCAAGTTAAAACTCACTATGGTTTCTCCCGAACCATTTCATATATTAAATTGAAATTATGACATTGTTAGTCTTTAATACAGATACTTTCTTTACGTTCCGCGTTTTATTTTGGGACCTCAGTAACTCGGTAGCCATATTGGTCCTTTCGTGTCGGAAGTGTAAGGTGTGAACTGTGCAGTGAAGTGACAAGTTAAGTGACTGTGCTCGAACTTAGTGGATTTCAGTGTGGATTTGGAACTTGTAATCGTGAGTAAAAAACGGACAGAAATTTTATAAGTGTTAAGAACATAGACAATTTGGTGTTAACATAACTTTAAAAATTTTACAAGTGTTTAGGACTTAGCAAATTCTGGTGTCATTAACTTTAAAATTTCACAAGTGTTTTGGACATAGAAAAATTCTGGTGTTGTTCATCATTAACTTTGAAAAAATTACAAGTGTTTTGGACATAGAAAAATTCTAGTGTTCTTATTGACTTTAAAAATTTATAAGTGTAAAAACTTTTGAGCATTTTCGTAGTGTTAAAAGGACATGAGTGGACAAGTGATTGAATAAATAAACAAATTATACTACTTAAACATAAAACTATAAACATAAAAAATATTTTGTCATAAACTTTGCATTTTGAAACTAGTAGTATAAACAAATAAGTAACTACAACAATGGAAAAAATAAATCAGTTACTTAGTCTTCAAGAAGAAAGATTTGATTTGATTAAAAAGGCTCAAATCAATTACGGTAAAACTGCAAAGGCAAGAATAACATTGAGTTATTTGGATACTCGGTTGGAAAATTTAGAAGCATTATGGAAATTATACAAAACTTCACACGAACATTTAATAGCGAATGTTTCAAAGGAAAATAGAAACGAGTTGAGTTATTTCTCTCAGGACATGTACGAAAATTGTGAGGAACTATATGTAGCATATAAAAGTGATTTAAAAACAAAGTTCAGTGAGTTAAATATTTCCGCACATACATCCACCTTATCAGAAACAAAGAAAACAATAACAACACCTACCGAAATTAAGCTGCCTCAAATAAAACTTCCTCAATTTTCTGGAAAATATACGGAATGGACATCATTTCATGACCTTTTTAATTCAATCATACACACGAACAAATCTTTGGAAAATGTACAGAAATTACATTATTTAAAATCCAGTTTGTCAGGTGAAGCCGAGCAATTACTAAGATCCATACCTATAACAAATGAAAATTATAGTCAAGCCTGGGAAATCTTAAAGAACCGATACAACAACAAAAGGTTTATATCAAATTGCATATTTAAGAAACTTTTCAGCATCAGAAATATTACATCAGAATCCGCATCACATATTAAACAATTACTAGATACTACTGTTGAGTGTTTAAGTGCCTTAAAAAATCTAGGCTTACCAACAAAAACATGGGATGCCATAATTATTTATTTGACAGTTTCTAAATTGGATTCTGAAAGTCATCGTTTGTGGGAACAGAGTATATCGGCTGAAAAAGAAGAATTTCCATCTTTCGACGATCTGAAACAATTTCTGGAGAACAGATTTAGATCCCTTGAGATGATCGAACCAAACAACAAACAAAATAAATACAAAACCTTTCATGCTGCTGTTGAAACTGGTACCTGCTCATTCTGCAAAGAAGATCATTATATTTTTCAATGTAAACAATTTGCAAAATTAGAATATAAAGAAAAACATGATTTCGTACAAAACAATAATCTTTGCTACAACTGCTTGATACCCAATCATTCAGTGAACAAATGTATGAGGAAAACGTCATGTCGTATATGCCATAAAAAACACCATTCTTTATTGCACCCAGAAAAGAAAGAAGAATCTGTAATGGAAGAAAAACATAAAGACTCAAGCCAAAAAATAGTGTCACATTTTGTAAACACACCCGGTCAAATATTACTAGCCACAGCACTCGTAGATGTGACGTCACGTCATGGTCATAAACACGTCTACCGTGCCCTCATTGACCAGGGATCACAAGCCTCGTTCGTATCAGAAGACCTTGTTCAAACGATGGGTTTGAAGAAGATAAAAATCAACGGCGTGGTTTCAGGATTGAGTGGAGAATATCAACTTCATACTAAATACATGGTTGAAGTACATTTACAATCAAGATACAAACCAAACACCACTATCCTGGTTAAAGCTTACATTCTGAAGTCAATTACAAACTACTTACCATCACAATCAATCACAGTTTCTAACTGGCCAGAGCTGGAAGAGATAACACTAGCAGATCCTACATTTCACACACCGAATAAAATTCACTTGCTACTAGGAGCTGAAGTGTTTAGTAAAATCATAGAAGCTGGATTGGTAAAGAGTCCGTCTGGGATTATAGCACAAAAAACACAACTGGGCTGGATTCTTTCTGGAGATACTAGCAACACAAAACCTGAAAAACAAAAACAAATTATTAACATGCATGTATGTGTATGTGAAAATGAATTATTGAGAAAATTTTGGGAAGTAGAAAATGAGATACTTACCTGTGAAAGAAAACTAACAAAAGAAGAGAAAAGATGTGAAGATATCTACGAAAAAACTACAATTAGAACAGAATCTGGAAGATACAAAGTACACTTACCTTTTAAGGAGGATATAAAGTCACCTGTGGATAAATGTGGAAAGACAAAAGAATTAGCAACTTCAAGATTCTTACAATTAGAAAGGAAATTTGAAAGAAATAGCAAATTGAAAGAAGAATACACAAAGGTGATCAAAGAATATGAAGAATTAGGTCATATGCAGTTAGCTGATGGAGAAGAAAATGATGTCATGTATTTACCTCATCACGCAGTTATAAAAAATGAAAGAGATACAAGTAAAGTCAGAGTCGTATTCGATGCATCGATGAAAGGAACTACAGGACATTCACTAAATGATACACTGCTCACCGGACCTGTAATACAAAAAGATTTACGTACATTAATTACAGAATGGAGACAACACAAGATAGCTTTAGTAAGTGACATCACAAAAATGTACCGACAAATATTAGTAACTGACAAACACACAAATTATCAACGGATCATATGGAGAGACAATCCAAACGAAAATTGCAGATCATATAACTTACTTACCGTAACATTCGGAACTGCATGCGCTCCCTTTCTTGCAGTTCGGACTTTACACCAAGTAGCTGAAGATGAGCGTCATAAATATCCAATGGGTGCTGAAATTGTTAAATCCTGTTTTTACATGGACGATTTAATGTCCGGCGCGTCTGATGAAGTCCAAGCTGCAGAAATATATAATCAAGTAAATGAAATGTTACGAGGTGCAGGATTCATATTACAAAAATGGTCCAGTAATTCCGAAAACTTACTAAAGATCATACAACAAACCAAAGACGAACTACAACCATTTGAAATTAAATTTGACAAAATTATAAAAATACTGGGCATATCATGGGATAGAAACGATGACAAGTTTAAAATCTCTGTTAACTTACCTGAACCAAATACAATCATCACCAAAAGAAACATCCTATCTGATATAGCTCGTTTATTTGACCCCTTCGGCTGGCTTGCTCCAGTTATCGTCAGAGCCAAGGTCCTAATACAAAAGCTATGGCTTTCTAATTTAGAATGGGATACACCGATACCAGACAATCTTTGTGAAGAATGGCTTGTGTTTCGAAACCAAATACTAACGTTACAAAATTTACAACTAGATAGATGGATTCATACTCAACCTGACAACGATCAAGTTGAGCTTATCGGATTCGCAGATGCATCAACATTAGCTTATGCTGCAGTTTTATACATTAGAGTTATTCAAGGAGATGAAGTGCATGTTACGATACTGGAAAGCAAAACAAAAGTGGCACCTCTAAAACAAATTTCGGTCGCCCGATTAGAGCTGTGTGCTGCAGTCCTGCTGGCAAAACTTCTAGCTGAAGCAACAAATATTTTGAAAATACCCAAAAACAAAGTATATGCATACACCGATTCAACAGTCGTGTTAGCTTGGATACAATCTCAACCAATACGTTGGCAAACATTTGTAGCCAATAGAATTACTGAAATACAAACAAGATTAGACAACGATAGATGGAATCATGTAATTTCCGAAGAAAATCCTGCAGATATAGCGTCTCGTGGAATCGAACCTTCTGAATTAAGAAACAATCAGCTCTGGTAGAAGGGACCGCAGTGGATGAATAGTAAAATCCTGAAAACAAATAAGAAACATATACCAGAAACAAATTTAGAAGAAAAGACAAAAAATCCTAAAGTATTCTACAATAAAGAAGAAGAAAAAACAATTATAGAAGAATTTTCAACACTAAATAGAATGATTAGAGTACTTACCTATTGCAGAAGATTCCTTAACCTGAAAGTCAAAAAAGAAATAAGAACAAAATACCCTACTTACCTTACCGCAGATGAAATGAAAACTACTTTAGACTCATGCATTAGGAAGATTCAGGAAACCAGCTTCAAAGAAGAACTCGAAGATCTGAAAGAAAAAGGGAAAGTTAAAAAGAGAAGTAAATTAATATCATTAACACCATATGTAGACAAAGATGGACTGTTACGCGTAGGTGGTAGACTGCAAGCAGCTACTATATCACATGATCAGAAACATCCAATAATAATACCAAACAATACTTACCTGGGAGAGTTGCTGATTCGACAGGCTCATGAAAGAGTGATGCACGGCGGAACAGTTTCCACAATGAATTATCTCAGATCTCGCTACTGGATCATCGGTTTAAAACCTGCAGTTAAACGTCATCTTCGTAAATGCGTGCGATGCGTACGATACAATGCTAAACCAAAACAACCACTCATGGGCGAACTTCCGAGTGTTCGAGTTAATCCTGGAAGAGCATTTGAAGCTAGTGGAGTGGATTTTGCAGGCCCTATACAGATGAGAGTCTCAAAGGGTAGAGGACAAAGGTCATTTAAGGGATACATCTCACTCTTCATCTGCATGAAAACAAAGGCGATTCATTTGGAAGCTGTGAGTGATCTCACAACACAAGGATTTCTCGCAGCATTTCGCAGATTTGTTTCACGACGAGGACACTGCTCCGATATGTGGAGTGACAACGGCTTGAACTTCGTTGGCGCAGCCAATCAACTGACACGGATGTTCGGCCAAAGTATGTCTGGAGTAGTCAAGGAAATTGCTGAATTGTTGGAGAATGATAACACAACTTGGCACTTTATATCGCCCAAAAGTCCAAATTTTGGAGGCCTGTGGGAATCTAATATCAAGTCCATGAAGTCACATTTGTTAAAAACCATAGGTGAATCAACCCTCACATTTGAAGAGATGTCAACAGTGCTTTGCCAAATTGAAGCGTGCCTTAATTCTCGGCCTATTTGCCAATAGGGTATTTTACACTATGTAAGAAAAAATATAAAAATGTTTGTTCATAATAGATTTCGAAAAAAGTAAACAAGAAACGTCGATATTTATTCATAAAATTGCAATTTTAATTTTATAATTCCATTTTAAAAATCGTCTTTTCTAATCTGTTTTTCAAATGTCTAAAACGCCATTCGCCATGTTGGATCCCGCCGTGACGTCATTCCGATAGTAAACAATCTACTGAAAATAAGTTGTGCGCTGTTATTTTGATAAATTTACGAGTTATTAACACGTTTGTAGACTTCTAGCCTTTATTTCACTATGGAAGACGGTTTTGTGAAAGCAGAAAGTACAAATCTGCCAATGGTTAATACTTTAAGTATTTCTCATTTTTACATCACTTGGCACTTGAATCCATAATTTTTGTGGCGTTTTTACACTTGTATTTATGCATTCAGGCACAAGACACCAATGATAACTCATTATTTTCACGAATCTTATTACTTGGTCTTTCGCAGTCGTATTGTTTACTAACCGAGTGACGTCACGAGATGAAAAAGCATGGCGGCTAGCGTTTCCGCGCGAAAATTCAAAATCATAAATAAAAAACAGATTTTAAGGCGATTTTCGGTTTTAAAAAAAATTAACAAAATTTCTACTAGTTCATTACGATCTCAGGATTAATTTAAAACAGTTTTTAAAAAATGGTGTAATACCCTATTGAGTGAACATCCGGAAGACTTAACCCCATTAACTCCGGCACATTTTTTAGTAGGAGAACCTTTAATTCTGATACCTGAGAAAAAACAAGATTTGAATGAAGTAATTAGCCCTATACAACGTTGGAAAATTGCACAAAAAATGACAACCCATTTCTGGAACAGATGGTCAAAAGATTACCTCAATAGCATGCAACAGAGACAAAAATGGCAAAACAAAGTGGAAGCGCCAACAATGGGAGACTTGGTGATCATAAAGGAAGACAATATGCCTCCGGCGAAATGGCTGATGGGACGGATAGTTGAATTACACCCAGGACCGGATGGTGGAATAAGAGTTGTGACCCTAAAAACCAGGGATTCAATTTTGAAGCGCCCAACTTCAAAATTAATAATATTACCCAGTTAAAGATAAGAACAGAGTTCTTGGCGGGCGGGATGGCGGATTAATTTACAGAATTACCAATAGATGGCGCTGTACCAAGTTAAAACTCACTATGGTTTCTCCCGAACCATTTCATATATTAAATTGAAATTATGACATTGTTAGTCTTTAATACAGATACTTTCTTTACGTTCCGCGTTTTATTTTGGGACCTCAGTAACTCGGTAGCCATAATAGATTCGATTTCAAATTGAACTATCTTTTTTGAACTTTAATTTTGTTGCGCAAATTACATAAATATACATATAACCAATAGGTCAAACCATGCATTTCTGACGACTGACGACCTCCGTGGTCTAACGGTCATCACGCCAGACGGCCACACCAGAGGTCCCGGGTTCGATCCCCGGTCGGGTCAAGATGGAAAATAATCTTTTTCAGATTGACGTGGGTTTTGGATATTTATCAATACATATATGTATTTGTTATAAAATATAGTATTGTTAAATTAGCATCCCGTAAAGTCTTGAACTTACTCAATCTGTGTGATTTGTCCGTATATATTTATTATTATTATTTATATTATTTCGAGGCGGAAAAGGCAGGTTTCAGTCAATTTTTTAGTGGTATTGACCAACCACAAGAACTTTTTACTTTCTTTACAGCATTGGTAGGTTGGTTTCAAAACTCTTCTAAGCCAGGGACACGGTAAAATATCGGTTATTTCGTGGAAGGGCTCGCGAGGTCTACTGTTCTCACAGAACCACTAGTAATTATATAAGCTGCAATGAGTAACGCATGTTTAATAAAAAATTGTTAAGCACTTAGAGGGTAAGTAACTAATCTAATATTGTGCAGCAAATAATAATAGCAATAATGACGTGCGCAAAATGGGCGCATTTCTTACAAAAATAATTAATGGATATTTATTATAGTAATGGGTTTAATTTCTAAGTTGATGTGTTTGGTAAAATTAATTTGTTTAATATAATATTGTGTTTAATTTTGATGTTATGAATTAACGATTACACACAAAGATTAGGTATTGATTACACATGGTTATTCTCAAAATAAAATTGAGATCGATTTAAAACCTTATAATCAGAAAATTACACGTTTGTAATTAAAAGTTTTATTCTTAATGAATGAGTAATGCCCGTTAAGCTTTTGACTAACGGCCACGTTTCCTTTTTTCGCCTATGCGAATATTGTAGTGGTTTTCTTACTTATGTAACGTATAGCTTCGCAATATACCTACAACTGTCACTACATATTGTTGTAAAAAGGTTTCTGAGACGAATGATGCTATTACAATCAGCAACACATTCTGTTGCCTAGTAAGAGATCCTTATATCACTGCGCTTTCAGATATACCAATATAATTCTCACAGCTTTGTTAGTGACCCCGACCTGTGAAGTGGTGGAACCACGACATGATCATCACTGAACCAGTATCAACTTACAATAGCGTTTGATTCTTACGCTCTTTCTCTAACATACCATGAAATTATATGTGATCACACCGGGCTTACGCCCACTGGCCTCCACAACTTATCCCCTTATAGCCAGCCCTTACCACCTCATTTCATGTGCGTAACATGCACTAAACAACTTTACTATACTTTAGTTTGGCTCATACATAATAATCATCTCGCCCCCTAAGGAACACGATATTACGACATTGAATTAAATTATAAGCACTTACATGATTCTGTTCTGCACCCGCGCTCCTTCCTCCCCGTTCTGTCCGTTTTTCCTTTTTTTGTCGCACCGACATCCTACCCTACTTCATTCCTTTCTCCTCCTACCCTCCAGATATTCTACTCAATGGGCGGAAGTCAAGTAATAAACTAATTAAAATTAAATGACAGTTTAGTTTGGTAGCTACACTAGCTACTTAATTTATTATTATATACATGAATATTATTATTATATACATGAATATCGCGGAACTCCGCGACACTCCCGAGGGCAAGCTTGGTTACGTTTCCAGCAGACTGAAGAGCTGACGTGTCCATTCTGCGATTTTTATTCTTGCCTTTGCTGCTGCATCTCTTTTCATACGCTTCGGTTCAACTAAATCATCACCAGCTTGGGAAGGATTAATGGGTTCTACGTTGTCGTCAGCTGTTTCGTCTGTAGATGCTATGGTAACGTCACCGGTTAATGGTGTATTGACAAGGTCTTCAACCTCCATTGGTTCATCTTGTTCTGGGTTCTGAGGATCCGGATTATGCAGTTCAGGTTCAGAAGGTTCTATACGTTCTACAGGCTTAATAGTAATATCAGGGTCTTCTCGAATAACTACTCTTGTGTCAGGAACCTCTGGCTGTGGTGTGTTAGACCTGATGATAACCTCCCTGGTTGGGGCAGCATCAGTTTCCAATGGGTACAGATGACCGATGGAACGAGTGAATTCTGTATTTCCTGCTCGGACTTTGGCTATTCGGTATTCTCCGTCGCGACCCTGGATCAGTGAAATAATAACTCCAACTTTCCAACGACACCTCTTTTGAGAATCGTCTTTTATATGTACTATATCGCCAATTTGTGGTTTTCTATGAGATTTAAGCCGTGGTTGCTGATAGGAGTTATTATACCTTTCCCTCAAACTAGGTAAATACTGATCCTCAAACATCCTCTTAAATTCATTGAGAATACTCTGTCCTCTTTTCCAGCCTTTTATTAGGTCGATCTTCGTATTTGTGCCGTCACTTGTAGCTTCTAGATTGGTCTCCAAACATTCTCCTAATGACAAGAAGTCACAAG
Source organism: Ephestia elutella (assembly GCA_018467065.1). Lineage (NCBI taxonomy): Eukaryota > Metazoa > Arthropoda > Insecta > Lepidoptera > Pyralidae > Ephestia > Ephestia elutella. Next base: position 7,247,106 of record CM031570.1, on the reverse strand, counting down.
GCTTCAATACGTGTTCAAGATCGGCTCCGACTCGAACTAACGGACGAGTGTTCACAACTGACTCGACCTCCTTGATGACTGTCAATAATTGAGTGTCTTGTAACAAGTGTTTGTCTATTGTGCGTATGAGACAATGTTTCACAATGGCTACTAAGCGCTCATAAAAACCTCCATGCCACGGAGCTAATTGTGGTATAAACTTCCACTGAATATTATTTTCCTTACAGTACGTTTCTGATAGCACTTGGCTGGTCAACTTGAACTGAAGAGCGTTGTCAGAAACAATTTTTGAGGGTACGCCTCTTGTTGCGGTAAATCTTCTTAAAGCCAGTAGACATTCATCAGCTGTTAAGTTGTTGACAACCTCCATGTGAATGGCGCGTACAGCTAAACATGTAAACAAACATATTCAACGCTTTTCCTTTCCAGTTACTGTGCTAACAAACATGGGTCCAAAATAGTCAACTCCGGTGTACGTGAAAGGTCGACTATAATTTACTCTCTCAATCGGTAACGCAGGGGTAGGTGGCAGCTGATATGGACCTCCTCCATATTTCACACACTGGGGACATTTCGCAACTACCCGGTTTACTTGTGCTCTTCCTTGCCGTATCCAGTATTTACGCCTTATGATACTTAGCGTATGTGATGTACCTACATGGTAATAGCTTCATGGGTACTTCGGATGATCTCGTTTGTGAAGGCACAGTTCTTTGGTATGAGTATGGGATGTTTCTTATCATATGTCCAATTGGTATTAGACATACGCCCTTTGCATCTGAGTATCCCATCAACGTCAAGGAATAGACCTAGATTCCGTGTTAAATGAGTTTGTTTACCTGCTACTTCATCAGGAAAATACTCTACTTGCAATTTCTTTATCTCGTCATTAGATTGCGAGTTTTCTTCTGTAGCATCAGGCGACTTAACTTTATTTATGTGTTGTTCAGTTACAGGCATGTTTTCAATAAGCACATCTGCTATTTCTTCATCGGTATGCTGATCTTCTTCATAACCTTTATCCACCATCTCTGGACCGTCCACAGCGTCCAGAGCCTCCCCGGCCGAAAGCAAACTTGTTTGGTCATTATTTGCTATGACTTTCGGCCAGTTTTTCCTCTTGCTGGGTGAGAAATATTGGTCCGTTCAACCATAGTTCACTTTTTTGTTTCCACAGTTCCGGTCGCGTGGCCAAATCAGCTGGGTTTGAACTCGTATTGACATATCGAAATTCAACATATTTGTTTTCTTTAATTTCATTTATTCGTCTTTGGACGAAGGGTGGAAGCAATTTGGTTGACTTTATCCAACTGAGAACAATAAGGCTATCAGTCCATAAGTAAGCTTTTTGTATTGGTAAGTCTAAGTTATTCTGAACATATTTCAACAATCGATTACCAATCAAGTAACCCAGAAGTTCCAATCGGGGAATTTTAAGGTCTTCTTTATCTTCAACTGGTGTAACTCTAGACTTAGCCATTAAGAAACATATTTTTACTTTATCATCTGTTATTGTTCGCAAGTATACTACGGCAGCATATGCGTTCTTCGAGGCGTCTGTGAATGCATGTAGCTCATACTTGCTTTCTTTGTCACCGCCAGCATGTCTTGGCAAACCAACTGATTTCGTTGCCTGAAGTTGCATTATAATATTTTCCCATATTTTCTTCGAGTCTTCCGGTAAAGCTGTGTCCCATTTCACCTTTCTTGTACACAGTTCTTGAAAAAGAAGTTTTGCTGGCAGTATAAGAGGTGCTATGAACCCGCAGGGATCATAGAACCGTGCTAACATCCGGAGTACATCCTTTTTGGTCTTCACTTGCATGACGTCTTTGACTAGCATGCTGTCATTTATTTTGAGTCTTAATGTGTCGTCTTTTAAGTCCCATAAAAGGCCAAGTACTTTTACTAGTCTAAGCGGTCACGGGAATTTTCGTAACGATCAGGGAAACGGATAGACTTGCTTTTATGGGTTGTAGAGTAGTCCCCTAATGTGAATGATGTCGGTCTGCCGGCTCTCAGTGGTAGCTTCTTCGAGCTATAGGGCCTGGAAGGTGCTTCATTGTTGCGAAAAAAAAACGATCTGAGAAATGGTTAGTTTTAGTACATATTCAAAGTATGGCATCTCCGCATGTGAAACAAGTTGGTCTGCCGGCTGTCAGTGGTTGCATTTCAGAGCTATGAGGCGCGCAAGTCACTGCATAGTTACAAAAAAAAACGATAAGAGAAATGGTTAGTTTTAGTACCAATTGGAAGAATGGTGTATCCACAGATGAAACGAGTTGGTCTGCCGGCTATCAGTGGTTGTATTTCAGAGCTATCATCGTTCACGTAAGTCGCTTATTTAAGGAAAAAGTCTAAAAAAACATTGAAAAGCGGGAAAATAGGCGAATTTTTCTAGTTCATGCCAGCCGCTGTCGTATCTGCGTATGTTTGACCCAACCTCAAACTTGCGCCGCGCACCACCGCACTGTAGGAAAAAATATCGCCTCTAGAGAAAAAAAGGTTTTCTTCAGAAAATCTACGTCGATTTTGGTAAAAACTGATAATGTATTTAATTTTTGATCTTAATAAGAAGACTTTTTTTTAATACTATTTTTGCTAACATTGCATTCTTTTAATAGGTACTAAAACTGACCATTTCTCTTACCGTTTTTTTTTCGTAACTAAGCAGTGACTTTCGCGCCTCATAGCTCTGAAATGCAACCACTGACAGCCGGCAGACCAACTTGTTTCACATGCGGAGATGCGCCATACTTTGAATATGTACTAAAACTAACCATTCCCCAGATCGTTTTCTACTTTTTGCAACAATGAAGCTCCTTCTAGCCTTAATAGCTCAAAGTGGCAACCACTGATAGCCGGCAGACCAACTTGTTTCACATGAGGAGATGCCATATTTTGAATATGTACTAAAACTAACCATTTCTCTGATAATTTTTTTTTTCAACAATGAAGCCCTTTTCCAGGCCCTAGGTATAGCTCGAAGTGGCAACCACTGAAGGCTGGCAGACCAGCTTGTTTCACCTGTGGAGACACCATTCTTTCAATAAGAGCTAAAACTGACCATTTCTTTTACCGTTTTATTTCGTAACTATGCAGTGACTTTCGCGCCTCATAGCTCTGAAATGCAACCACTGACAGCCGGTAGACCAACTCGTTTCACATGCAGAGATACCAAATTTTGAATATGTACTAAAACTAACCATTCCTCGGATCGTTTTCTATTTTTTGCAACAATGAAGCTCCTTCTAGCCTTTATAGCTCAAAGTGGCAACCACTGACAGCCGGCAGACCAACTTTTTTCACATACGGAGATGCCATACTTTGAATATATACTAAAACTAACCATTTCTCTGATCGTTTTCTATTTTTTGCAACAATGAAGCTCCTTCTAGCCTTTATAGCTCAAAGTGGCAACCACTGACAGCCGGCAGACCAACTTTTTTCACATACGAAGATGCCATACTTTGAATATATACTAAAACTAAACATTTCTCTGATCGTTTTTTTTTTTCGCTACAATGAAGCCCCTTTCAGCCCCTATAGCTCAAAGTGGCAACCACTGACAGCCGGCAGACCAACTTGTTTCACATGCGGAGATGCCATATTTTGAATATATGTTTTAAACCTAACCATTTCTCTGATAATTTTTTTTGCAACAATGAAGACCATTTTCCTCAAGGCAATTTTCCAGGCCCTAGGTATACCTAGGGCCTGGATAGGGCCTGGGTATTCGAGCTATAGCTCGAAGTGGCAAACACTGAAGGCCGGCAGACCAACTTGTTTCACCTGTGGAGACACCATTCTTCCAATAGATACTAAAACTGACCATTTCTCTAACCGTTTTTTTTCGTAAATATGCAGTGACTTTCGCGCATCATCGCTCTGAAATGCAACCACTGACAGCCGGCAGACCAACTTGTTTCACATGCGGAGATGCCATAGTTTGAATATGTACTAAAACTAACCATTTCTCTGATAATTTTTTTTTTGCAACAATGAAGGCCATTTCCTCAAGGCAATTTTCTAGGCCCTAGGTATAGCTCGAAGTGGCAAACACTGAAGGCCGGCAGACCAACTTGTTTCACCTGTGGAGACACCATTCTTTCAATAGGTACTAAAACTGACCATTTCTTTTACCGTTTTATTTCGTAACTATGCAGTGACTTTCGCGCATCATCGCTCTGAAATGCGACCACTGACAGCCGGCAGACCAACTTGTTTCACATGCGGAGATGCCATACTTTGAACTTGTAACAATTTCTCTGATCATTTTTTTTTCGCAACAAGCTCGAAGTGGCAACCACTGAGAGCCGGCAGACCAACTCGTTTCACCTTTACTTATTCAAAGTATGGCATCTCCGCATATGAAACGAGTTGGTCAGCCGGCTGTTAGTGGTTGCCACTTTGTTAGTGGTTGCCACTTTGAGCTATAGGGGCTGGAAGGGGCTTCATTGTTGCGAAAAAAAAAACGATAGAGAAATGGTTAGTTTTAGTATATATTCAAAGTATGGCATCTCCGCATGTGAAACAAGTTGGTCTGCCGGCTGTCAGTGGTTGCATTTCAGAGCTATGAGGCGCGAAAGTCATTGCATAGTTACGAAAAAAAACGGTAAAAGAAATGGTCAGTTTTAGTACCTATTGAAAGAATCTTGTCTCAACAGGTGAAACCAGTTGGTCTGCCGGCCTTCAGTGATTGCCACTTCGAGCTATACCTAGGGCCTGGAAGGGGCTTTATTGTTTAAAAAAAAAAATATCAGAGAAATGGTTAGTTTTAGTACAAATTCAAAATATGGCATCTCCGCATGTGAAACAAGTTGGTCCGCCGGCTGTCAGTGGTTGCCACTTTGAGCTATACCTAGGGCCTGGAAGGAGCTTAATTGTTGCAAAAAATAGAAAACGATCTGAGAAATGGTTAGTTTTAGTACATATTCAAAGTATGGCATCTCCGCATGTGAAACAAGTTGGTCTGCCGGCTATCAGTGGTTGCATTACAGAACTATGAGGCGCGAAAGTTACTGCATAGTTACGAAAAAAAACCGTAAGAGAAATGGTCAGTTTTAGTACCTATTGGAAGAATGGTGTCTCCACAGGTTAACGAGTCTGTCTGCCGGCTTTCAGTGGTTACCACTTCGAGCTCTAGAGCCTGGAATCATTGTTGCGAAAAAAAATGCTCAGAGAAATGGTTAGTTTTAGTACATATTCAAAGTATGGCATCTCCGTATGTGAAACAAGTTGGTCTGCCGGCTGTCAGTGGTTGCCACTTTGAGCTATAAAGGCTAGAAGGAGCTTCATTGTTGCAAAAAATAGAAAACGATCCGAGGAATGGTAAGTTTTAGCACATATTCAAAGTATGGTATCTCCGCATGTGAAACAAGTTGGTCTGCCGGCTGTCGGTGGTTGCATTTCAGAGCTATGAGGCGCGAAAGTCACTGCATAGTTACGAAATAAAACGGTAAAAGAAATGGTCAGTTTTAGTTCTTATTGAAAGAATGGTGTCTCCACAGGTGAAACAAGTAGGTCTGCCGGCCTTCAGTGGTTGCCACTTCGAGCTATACCTAGGGCCTTTAAGGGGCTTCATTGTTGAAAAAAATATCAGAGAAATGGTTAGTTTTAGTACATATTCAAAATATGGCATCTCCTCATGTGAAACAAGTTGGTCTGCCGGCTATCAGTGGTTGCCACTTTGAGCTATTAAGGCTAGAATGAGCTTTATTGTTGCAAAAAGTAGAAAACGATCTGAGGAATGGTTAGTTTTAGTACATATTCAAAGTATGGCATCTCCGCATGTGAAACAAGTTGGTCTGCCGGCTGTCAGTGGTTGCATTTCAGAGCTATGAGGCGCGAAAGTCACTGCTTAGTTACGAAAAAAAAACGGTAAGAGAAATGGTCAGTTTTAGTACCTATTAAAAGAATGCAATGTTAGCAAAAATAGTATTAATAAAAAATCTTCTTATTAAGATCAAAAATGAAATACATAATCAGTTTTTACCAAAATCGACGTAGATTTTCTGAAGAAAACCTTTTTTTCTCTAGAGGCGATTTTTTTCCCCACAGTGCGGTGGTGCGCGGCGCAAGTTTGAGGTTGGGTCAAACATACGCAGATACGACAGCGGCTGGCATGAACTAGAAAAATTCGTCTATTTTCCCGCTTTTTAATGTTTTTTTAGACTTTTTCCTTAAATAAGCGACTTACGTGAACGATGATAGCTCTGAAATACAACCACTGACAGCCGGCAGACCAACTCGTTTCGTCTGTGGATACACCATTCTTCCAATTGGTACTAAAACTAACCATTTCTCTTATCGTTTTTTTTTTGTAACTATGCAGTGACTTGCGCGCCTCAAAGCTCTGAAATGCAACCACTGACAGCCGGCAGACCAACTTGTTTCACATGCGGAGATGCCATACTTTGAATATGTACTAAAACTAACCATTTCTCAGATCGTTTTTTTTTCGCAACAATGAAGCACTTTCCAGGCCCTATAGCTCGAAGAAGCTACCACTGAGAGCCGGCAGACCGACATCATTCACATTAGGGGACTACTCTACAACCCATAAAAGCAAGTCTATCCGTTTCCCTTATCGTTACGAAAATTCCCGTGACCTCTCGGTCTATACAGTATCTAAATTCTTGCTTCTTTGTAGTTCTGGAATACTTGCCATAAACTCTTCCGAATTTGAAGTCCATTCTCTAATATTCATTGCCAGTTGTCCAAAGGCTTCTTTTGTCTCTGTATATACTTCTTTTGCTTGAGATTCAGAATCTGCATTAGTGATCAGATTGTCCACATAGCATTTATCTGCAATCTTCTTCAAGAGTGGTTGATTTGTTCGAGAAAAGTGATACCTTATTGTTGCCGTGAGTAAAAATGGGCTTGAAATAATTCCAAATGGTACTCTACAGAATCTGAAGTAAAGCAAATTTTCTTCACTTGGTTCTTTGCTTGGATCTTTCACCCACAGGAAACGTGTAACTTCTCTATCGTCCTGTTGCAGTCCTACTTGAAGAAACGCCTTTTCTACATCGGCGGTAATGCCGATTTTACCAGTTCGGAACTGAAGAATCAAGGCGGTCATATCTTCAATCATTGAAGGTCCACGATACAGGCATTCATTAAGGCTTTTCTGTCCATTACATTTAGCAGAAGCATCATAAACAATTCTGCCTCGTTTACCTTCCTGTTTGACAATATGATGTGGTAAATAATGAACAGGTATGTTTTTGTTGCTTGGTTCAGATTCTACAACTTCTATGATGCCACTTTCTAATTGTTCCTCTAGTATATCTTGGTAGTCTTGTAAAGTTTGAGAATTGGATCGGCGAAGCAGGCTTTTCAACCTTTCATAGGCAAGGCCAAAATTTGTTGGTAATTCTGGTGGGAAGTCAATCCAAGGCCATTTTACTTCATATCTACCATTATCATACTCCACCGTTTCATTAAAATGTCTGACTGCTTCTTCTTCACGAGTGGTTTTAGGAGAATCAGTAATTCCTAAACTTTCAAGGGCCCACAGGAATTTCATGTCAATTGTACGCAATGGGAGATCAGGCTCGTTGAAGTACGAGCAGCTTGGCTGATGGCATTGGCAATATGTTACTACGGATAATGTTTGTTCTTCTTGTTCTGCTAGATAATTGCCAGAAATAATCCAACCTAGATCTGTGTTTACCAGGAATAATTTCTCTTGAACTTTTATGTATTCATTCCGCATAAAGGAGAAGTAAAAGTCATTACCGATTAAAAGGTCAATACCTTCTCCAAGTGAATTGTCATCTGCCCATAAGTCTACGTTTATGTCTTCAGCATTCCATTCAGGTACAGGAATCCGATTGGTGATATAAGGTACTAAATTTATCTGTAAGTCTTTTTGTACACCTCTTTTTGTTAACAACCTGACTTCTGCTGATGGGCTAGACATTTCCTTTGGAGTGTTCGATCCAAATGTGAAGATGACAAGTTGGTCTTCCATTGTAGATGTCAAGTCCAGTTCTTTTGCCATTTTTGTGGTTAGGTAACTCCGTTGACTGCCTGAATCAAGGAGCAACCTGCATGGGATTGTTTTATTTTTATTTATCAGTTTTGCTGTTGCCGTCTGTAAAAAAGATTTACCATTTGTGAGAATCTTCTCAACGATTTTGTTTACTTGTACAGTATAAAAATTTTCATGTAATTCAGACTTACTTTCAGCTACAGCAAATTTCTTGGAACATAGGGCTGAGTTATGTTCTTTCTTGCAGTGGAAGCACCTTATTTTGCTAGCCTTATCACATTTAGTAGCCATGTGCCCCTCCTTGAAGCAAATGTAACATCTGCGACCTAGTCTATTCTTCCTATCTTTAACAGTGCCATACTTGCGACATTGGTCGTTGTAGTGCTCCTGCCTGCAAAATATGCACTCCCTTTTTGGTCTCTTCCTTTCAGATTCATTGTTGTTGTTTATCTTTCTTTTACGGTTCTCTGTTGTAGTCAATGAACTTCTAGGTTTAGAATCTGGTTGCCTCAGCTTGTTTTCTTGGAATTGAGTCTTCTTAGGTCTTGTGACCGTATGTAAAGTTTCTGTTGAAGATGCTACTGAAGAGGATGGTACCCCACTCATGTCTGAATGTTCCATTGCGGTAACTACCTTTTCAAGGCATGCTCTCAGTTCTTCAATTGTGTTGTCTTTACATAAGAGCTTTACTTGGTACATGATGGGACTGGGAAATTTGGAAGAAATTGTGACCCTTAGGTGATTATTGTTTATGTCCTCACCGAGGGCACACAGAATTCTCAAGTGCCTTTCTGTGGTATTCAGGTTTTGACGACATTCGCTATGAGAGTTGGCAGCAACTTTCAATTTATTTATTGCCGCGTAGTGAGCATCAATCACCTCGTCTTTGCTTCCAAATCTCTTTTGCAGTGCTTCAATAGCAATGGCATAATTTGCATTTGTCACGCTCAGCCCTTCTACTGTCTCTAGTGCCGAACCTTCTAATGTGCTCATTAGGTAAGACAGCTTTTCTACATCTTGGATATTCCTTGACGCAATATTGGCTTCAAATTTATCCCAATATTTTGTCCATTTCAGAATGTCGCCACTAAACTTGCAAAGTTCTAATTTAGGTAGTCTTGTTACCTGCTCTTTTAAAGAATGATTCTCGGTGACTGCTACCTGACTCAGAGAGTCTAGAAGAGCGAGTACTTCTTCAGCTTTTATTTGCAACTCGGTGCATTTTGATCCTAGCCCTGTTTCGTCTGTACATTTTTCAATGAAAATGAATGTTTCCCTTTCCAATGCCCCTATGGCAGTTTTTAAGTGAAACCGTAATTTCGATATTTCCATGAAGGGTATGCCGGCTTCATCTCCGAGTATGGTCTCCGCATTCTCTAGTAATTTTGACAGGTGACTATGTCTTCGTTCAAGTCTTTTTTGTAAAGTTTGTTCCATTGTGAAACTGAAATTGTAACATGGAAACTAATAAATATCACGTGAAATAAATTCTTACGAATGTAAATAAATCACGGTAAAATTTATACCTGACGGGTTTCAGCTATTAGCGTCGAACAATGCTTTACAAGTTGGACTTTGTTCCGGAATGCCTATAAAGGTTATTATACACGTCGTGGATCTGTAAATCACCAACAATAACGTATGCAATGGTTATTCGACCCTTGTATTTCCAAAGAAATTCTAATATAACTTTCAAATTATCAAACAATGACTTACTTCGGTTTCGTTTCATAATAAGTGAAACCGTATTGTATTTTCTTCTTGAATTCCACAAGCGTCGTATGTATACGGGTCTCAGACTTATTAATAACGTCGACTTATTACATACATCAACAAAAATACTGGAATATTTACTTCGTATTTCTCTTCGCGTTGATTTCAACGTAACAAATTGAATTCAATCAAAAACCTAATCTGTGAAACGTAATGTCCTTGTAGCGTCCTTTTGAAGAGCGTTCGGAAACTCGCATAAACGCGAGACGCTTAAGGTAACTGTACGGAATTCCGGAGTGTTAAGGCGTTTTTGTCTTTCCAAGCAATTTCCAGTAAAACAGAAAAACTCAGCGATTTGAAATTAGCGCTGTCGTAAAAAGTGGTTTTCAGAGAGGAGATTGATATGTAACACTACTGTATTAAACGATGTTTTAGAAGACTAATTGTAATTTATCTAGGCCCCATAAAAGTCCATAATTGCGGTATAAAATTTGACTCTGGAGTTAAATCCGTAAATGCGTGCTCGTAATTCCGGTATATGCTGAAAAATGCCGTTCTGCTGCACAATTATATAATTTAATAATAAACTGAAAATATAAATTTAATTTAGGTCTGAAATAAAATTAACTTGTTTAAAATGTAAGGAATAAAGGTTTATTTATGTTTCTAGGTACATATCAAATCAACTTACTTCAAGCAGGGTTTAGCGAACAATATTATATTAGTTTCTTTTTTTTTATATACATATAATATAATCCGTTTATAAGTCTACTAGCTTTTGCCCGCGGCTTCGCCCGCGTGAAATTCCCATGGGAATAGTGCTTTTTCTCGGGATGAAAGGTACCCTATGTCCTTCTCCGTACTTCTAACTATATGTATGCGAATTTTCATGGAGATTGGTTCAGGAGTTAAAGCGTGAAGAGGTAGCAAACAAACAAATAAATAAATAAACAAACAAACTCACTTTCGAATTTATAATATTAGTTATGATTAGAATAGGATTACTTTTGCCAGCGACTTTCGGGGAATCCTCTCTTAGTGTTGTCGCGTTCCTACGGAACCTAACGGGGCACCTAAGTACTTTGTAAAGGCATCGTAAAACAATTACCAAAATGCACAATGGCTTTGCAACAAAGGACCGTACGTAACGTTATTTTTATACTTATTTTATGATACATATCTTTATGGTTATTGCCGAAGGAACTTTAACTAACTAATTTGTACAACCATTTTTTATCACAAAATGTTCCGTTATTACTTCACTCTCTAGACAGAGAACACGCATTTCATTTACCATCCCTTCTGATACAAACCCACCCAATACTTATCCGAACCCAGTAAGTACTAAGCAGGGATGTAACGGAGCTTCGGTTTCGATTCCGATACGTCGGAACTTCCGATTGCTTTTGCATCCTCGGTTCCGACTTCGGTTCCGATAAATTTTAAACCGAAGTCAGAAGTCATATCGGAGGTCGGCGGCCGGCGCGGCGGGCGAGGGTGGGTAGACGGGCCGGGCAGCGCGAAGCCGCGGCGGAGTCGCGATCTGTGCCTGTGCGTACAAAAACAAACACGTTTATACTCGTCGTGCGGGCAAAACGCCGTGCTTTCCCGCTCGACGCGATTGCTCTTTCACTCACTTGAATTCACTTGTTGTTTTGTTTTCCATACTGCGTGTTGTGTTCGCACTTAATTTGTGTAGCTATTTGATTAGTTCAAGGGTTTAGGCGCAGAACGTAATTAGTGTTTAATTGTTTTGAATTGAATAATGAAGCCAAAATCAAGTATTATTTGGAACTATTTTAATGATTTTTTTTTATTCCGATTCCGGTTCCGATTCCGGTTTCGACTCCGATAAACCAAATTCAAAAATTCCGATTCCGGTTCCGGTTCCGATATAACCACATCCGTTACATCCCTGGACTAAGTACAGTGTTTCGGTATTTGCCCTGTATATTAATATGAATAGGCTGAATTCGCAAAAATATAGTATAAAAATGGTATTCTCTAAAAAAACGTAATTTACGATTAATAAACCACGATGTATGCAATTTTCATTAAAAACTTGATTGATAATTGATACTAATTTGAAAATTAACATCAACCGAGTTAAAGCTTCCTAAAAGTTCAAAATTTCCATAGTTAACAAGACCGTTGTACTATAACGTAATAAGAGATACAGCCAAAAACAGTGTAGGTAATTGTGTTAACTGAAATTTCTAATGAGTAATTGTTCTCAACAACACACAATGACTTAAAATCTGTAGTAATATCATCATGCTAGAAATAGGTAACAAAAATTATACTGGAACATCGAAAAGTTTTAAATAAATTAGTAATTTTGTACCGAAGGCATTAGTGACGAATTCGTAAAAAGTATAAAATAGTTTCACTTTATACACGTTTTCTTATAACAAAGAAAAATAAAATCGTAATACGTAATTTGATCACACGAAACCATGATATACTTTAGACCCGTAACAATATTCTTCATTGACTTATTTCATCTAGGTGCCTGGATAATTACAAAAACAAAATCAATTTATTGTCCTTCATTCCGTAATAGTTACGTATTAACGGACATGGTTAGTTCTTCGTGTAGGTAAATACGGCAATCAGTAAATTAAGAATTAACTAACTAAAAACTAATTGAAGTAACTTGAGACAGTAATCAATTAGTTTGTTTTAAGAACCTTCAAAATAATTGCGACATTTTGTTATGAAAATACTTACATATCACTCATAATTCTCTTATGAAAATCCGCGCGGCAGCTTGCAGTACGCAACACACGCACTAATAGTAATAGCGATTTGGCACTGACTGACCTTAGGAGACATCATAACTGAATCAACGATGTTTGTAATTCTTTTTTACCATGTGTAATTGAATCTTTTTTGTTTATGCTTGATAGATAATTACATAAATCATTAAAACAATTAGTAGTTTTCTTATTTTTTGGCCTAAACCAAAAACTTACGGAATTCCGTGCACTTACGTAATATGGTACACCTACCTTACATTGTTTCTTTTTAACAACAAATTAAAACGAGTTCTTTACGCCAATCTTTACCATATTATTAACTCCTTATCCTAACAATTTAAAAAATACATCTTATAAATAACCAGACCTCCTTACATAATTATTTCCTTTTATTTTTCTTTTCATAAACTATTTAAGAACTAAGAATAGGTATCATAACCTTTTTCTAATAAACATTCTCCGTAGCCGTAGTTTCTGAACGAGTATCATAGAACCATAGAGATAAAACCATTTATAGTTTATTCTTTCAGAACGGCAGAAATCAAAACGCATACAGCCTCGGCAGTAATATTTTATTTCCACTAAGCACCATAAACACTCGCGCACATAGCAAATATTTCGAACGTACAAATTATAATTTTTAAAGTAAAAACGAAACAATTTCGAACAACTCCGGCCTTCTCCGAAAGGAAGCCAGCATTGCTCGAAGCAAAAAAGTAACGTCATAGAAACAGTGAACACAGGAATCATAAATTACAGGGAGAAATAAAACAACATATTTTATCTTTATTTTCCACAGACATTTAAATACATAAGAGGATTTGTCATAAGAGAATTATTGTCGCCATGAAGCTATTTGTCGCGATAATTTTTTTTTTTTTTTTAAGGGAAAATTACTTCTGAGCTACTTTACTCCACCAGTAGGAAACTTCTGTGCATTCTACATTCAATCATTTACTTTGTCGAAAATTTAACCAACAACATTCGTCCTCATCTAAGTTTTACAGCTATTCTTATTTTCTGCCAACCTTGCAACTCCTGCAATTACTGTTTACTTTAAACAAACGCATAGGGCAGCTACATTAGCCCTCTGAAGCCAAGGATTTTATGCTACCTGTCAGCGAGGAACACCTCTTTACTGGTACCTGATCACAGCCTGCCAACGAGGAACGCCTCTTAATTGATTACACAAAATTGACACTGCAATCAGTGGGCTTTACCCAGACCATTCTCATTCTTTCTATAACCTTCGAGCAACTCCGGCCCTCTTCCGTTAGGAGGCCAGTGTTACTCGAAGCTATAAACTGACACTTTGGCAGCGAGGCTTGAAGTTTAAATTTCCGATTTACTTTTAACTGTGTTTTAGTTAACACCTTTCACCTTTTAATGTTTCCACCTGTTTGGAATAAAGTATCCCAGCATCTCCACCATAATATGTAGTGGCTTTCTTACTTATGTAACGTATAGCTTCGCAATATACCTACAACTGTCACTACATATTGTTGTAAAAGGGTTTCTGAGACGAATGATGCTATTACAATCAGCAACACATTCTGTTGCCTAGTAAGAGATCCTTATATCACTGCGCTTTCAGATATCACTACATAGTATAAAACAAAGTCGCTTTCTCTGTCCCTATGTCCCTTTGTATGCTTAAATCTTTGAAACTACGCAACGGATTTTCATGCGGTTTTTACTAATAGATAGAGTGATTCTTGAGGAAGGTTTTAGTGTATAATTTGTGTAGGTTTTGTGTATATTAGTTGAAATATGACGATAATTGTTAAGGAAGTCGGAAAAAAAATTGCCGCCCGGCAGCTTTCATCGAAAACGCTGTCCAATCCCTTAGAGATGTAACAAAACAATGTATGGAGGAATTGTGTATCTTTAATAGATCTACAAAAAAGTCCGCGATAGCATATATCTAGCTTTTATACTTCAGCCACAGTAACTACTTTTATGTTTTAAAAATATTTAAAATCGTTAGATGTTTTTTAACTGGTGATATTAATCACAATTTATTAATCCTTATCAAATTAAACAAGTCTATCGTCATAAGTATTTAATATACTTAATATTTGCTTTTTACTGCATGTAGTTTGGATCAATAGTTTACGAAATACTACGAGTTATTTAAAAAACGGCAATCCGCCCCGAAATCACCTATACTAGCGCTAGCTAGCAAAGGCGCAAGGCGCAGTAATCTCTGAGCGGGCCGGGCGCGTTTTGGTATGTATTTATTTTAATAGGAGGTAATAACGTAAATATCATACAAAAACCGGCCAAGTACGAGTCAAACTTCCGTACACGCAAAGCATCTCACATTATAAGCTATCACTAAAAGACCTACTAATTTCAAAAACAAACTTAACTTTGCAGTTCGATCCCTAAGACTCATACTGAATTCAGCGCAAAAATAAGTTTGTAACATTTTACAATTTTGACGACCTCCGTGGCCCAACGGTCATCACGCCAGACTGCCACACCGGAGGTCCCGGGTTCGATCCCCGGTCGGGTCAAGATGGAAAATGATCTTTTTCAGATTGACCCGGGTCTTGGATGTTTATCTATATATGTATTTGTTATAAAATATAGTATTGTTGAGTTAGTATCCCATAACACAAATCTCGAACTTACTTTGGGGCTAACCCAATTTGTGTGATTTGTCCGTATATATTTATTTATTTAATTTTCTGATTTATTTCTGTATAAGTAGTGTTAATACGGTTGGTTCACGACTTTGCGCGTTCGGTCTAAGCGGGGCGCGGCGCGGGAGTCTAAGCGGTGGCGGGCGGGGCTTATCTATAGCACGCCACGTACTCTCAGTAGCGGATATTAATTCTGTGGTAGCGATTAGCGGAGCGGTTTAGGTGGACGTATTCATGATCCCTTTTTGTTTTGAAAGTAGCACGAACTAAATAAAAATATATACCTTCGCGGCGAATTTCGTAATTTATACCAAGATCATTCTACAGCACAAGGGCGGATACAGGATTTTTTCTAGGGAGGGCACAAGGACAGAGGCGGACTATGCATGTTGGGGGGCGGGAGTGCAACAAATCGACGTCCGCCCTGAAACCAGTGGCGTTGTCAAAGATCTTTCGACTTCTGTGTTACGCCGCTCGCCGATCCCGCGCGCAGCTATCACTCGGAGCGGGAAAGTCGTGAACCGGCTGTTCTACCTTGCTTTTTGCCAATTTTCATAATTTTGATTGCTGCCTGAAATTGCAATATATGCGAAAATTCGCAATATTTACGGTAATATCTCTTGATCGCGTTGACGTATAATTTTAATTATTTTTTTGCTGAAAGACACCGTGGATCCGATTATTCGTTATTAATTTCAACTTGATACCTTTAAGCGTTCATGAGAAAAAAAAGTTTGGCAGACAGACGGACAACAAAGTGATCTTATAAGAGTTCCGTTTTTGCCTTTTGAGGTACGGAACCCTAAAAAACAAATATTGTCCACCCGAGCGAAGCCGGGGCGGGCCGCTAGTACCAATATAATTCTCACAGCTTTGTTAGTGACCCCGACCTGTGAAGTGGCACGACATGATCATCACTATGAACCAGTATTAACTTACAATAGCGTTTGATTCTTACGCTCTTTCTCTAACATACCATGAAATGATATGTGATCACACCGGGCTTACGCCCACTGGCCTCCACAACTTATCCCCTTATAGCCAGCCCTTACCACCTCATTTCATGTGCGTAACATGCACTAAACAACTTTACTATACTTTAGTTTGGCTCATACATAATAATCATCTCGCCCCCTAAGGAACACGATATTACGACATTGTATTAAATTATAAGCACTTACATGATTCTGTTCTGCACCCGCGCTCCTTCCTCCCCGTTCTGTCCGTTTTTCCTTTTTTTGTCGCACCGACATCCTACCCTACTTTATTCCTTTCTCCTCCTACCCTCCAGATATTCTACTCAATGGGCGGAAGTCAAGTAATAAACTAATTAAAATTAAATGACAGTTTAGTTTGGTAGCTACTTAATTTATTATTATATACATGAATATTATTATTATATACATGAATATCGCGGAACTCCGCGACAAATATGTTTAGCTTCGGATACTTAACCAGATAGAGGATAGAGGAACAAGGAACCGCTCTTGCTCCGCCCACTTTTAACGACACATTACCGACTTTTCAATAAAAATGCAAGCCAATAAGTTATTTTGCTAACCATGCTTTAAATATGCATACTGATCAAATAAACTGCTAACCAGACAAGTATTTTTTGCTGACCAATCGTGAATCTTGCAGATCAAGTAGTTATTTTGCGAATAGACTGTTTATTTGGCGAACTCATATTATTTTAAGCTGACTATTTATGATAAAATTACTGATCATTATCCAGAATATTTGCGAAACAAGGATTGCCGATTGTTTATTTTTTTTGCATACAAAAACTTTAAATGCTGGGGTTCATGATTTCTCGAGCTTTTCAATTTCTCGGGTCTCGAGAATTCTCGAGGCTAATTTCTCGGGGCTTCTCGGGTTGTCGAGAAATTTACATTTACGTACGTTTTCTCATATTATTTGGTTCCAAGAACGTCAACAAAGTGTGGTTTTTCTAATATATATTATTATTTCTGTATTTTTTTTTCTAATACAGAAATAATATTATTCAGACTCATAATTATAATGACAGCACCATTTATGGCTGATTATTTAGAACTTATAAATAAAAGTAACTTCTAACAATCAACATGAAAGAAAACGTTAATATCTTAACATATAAATAAATTACAATCACAGCACCATTTTTGGCTGGCTATTTAGAAAATAAAATCAAATTAAAACTTGTAAACAAAAATAGCTTCTATAAAACAAAAAAAAAAAAAATAACACGAAAGAAAACGTTAATATCTTTAAAAAAAACCGGCCAAGTGCGAGTAGCTATAACAAAAAGACCAACTTGTTTCAAAAACAAACTTAACTTTGCAGTTCGATCCCTAGGATTCATACAGCATCGAGCGCAAAAATAAGATTGTAACACTTTTTTTTAAACTTTCAACAACATAGTTACAACTTTCAGATTTATTCCTGTACAATTACTGTTAGATCTTGCTTTTTGCCAAATTCATAACTTTAGGTCAACGGAAAGTACCCCATAGGTTTTGATTGCTGCCTGAAATCGCAAAATATGCAAAAAAATCGCAACATTTACGGTAATAACTCCTGATCGCGTTGAAGTATAATTTTGATTATTTTTTAGCTGAAAGATACTGTTGATCCGAGTATTCGTTATTAATTTCAACATGATACCTTTAAGCATTCTTGAGAAAAAAAAAGTTTGACAGACAGACGGACAACAAAGTTATCTTATAAGGGTGTCGTTTTTGCCTTTTGAGGTACGGAACCCTAAAAAATATTTTTTATGTAGGTACATGATTTCTCGAGTTCTCGACTTTTCTCGAGCTTGATTTCCCGGGAACAAAGCCCAACGATTTCCCTACCGAATGAACCCTATGCTGACCACATGATTAAAATACTGATTTTTGTGGCTAACCAAATTTTATTATGGCTGACCTTTTAATTACTTATCTCTTTTCCACTACAGAATACACGCAATGGGCAACTTAAAACGCTCGACATCCCATCCTGATGCGCGCGCAATCTTCTACGAAGAGAAAACCTACTCCAAACGGAAAGTTCTGGACTTCGTGTCAGTGCTGAACGGTTTCGCGGCCGCGCTGAGACTGACTGAACTGATGGCTGGGACTGATGGATTGCTGGGGAGGATCACTCAGTTCAGTCCGGATGGAAAGTTCCCGGATTATAGGGAGACACTCAAGTTTTTTAAGGTAAGTTTCGTCTGTAGTTTTGGATGGCTGATATATAGCATAAGACAGCAAAATTCTGGACTTCGTGTTAATGCTGCGGCTGAGACTGACGGAGCTGATGGCCGGGACTGATGGATTGCTGGGGAGGATCAGCCAGTTCAGTCCGGACGGAAAGTTCCCGGATTATAGTGAGACACTCAAGTTTTTCAAGGTAAGGAGTTTCGTCCATAGTTTTCATCATCATCTCAAGCCTTCTTCGACCATTTTGGTGTAGGCCTCCTTCAACCTTCTCCAATTTGCACTATACTGGGCAATGTGCATCCAGTTCTTGCCCGCTATCCTTTTGATATCATCTATCCACCGCACCTGGGGTCTTCCAACAGGTCTTTTACGTCCCCACGGTCTCCACTCCAGCATGGCCTTGCTGTAGTTTTGGATAGCTGATATATAGCATAAGTCAGCAAAGTTCTGGACTTCGTGTCAGTGCTGAACGGTTTCGCAGCCGCGCTGAGACTGACAGAGCTGATGACTGCCACTGGGGGACTGCTGGGGAGGATCAGCCAGTTCAGTCCGGACGGAAAGTTCCCGGATTATAGGGAGACACTCAAATTTTTTAAGGTAGGGAGTTTTGTCTGTAGCTTTGGTTGGCCGAGCCCCGGGGCTTCGCTCCTGTGGGAATTTCTGGATAAAAAGTACCCTATGTGCGATTCCCGTTATTTTTCTAACTGTCTACCAAATTACATCGAAATCAGTCCAGGAGATTTTGCGTGATTAAGTAACAAACATCCTCACAATCTATAGGAAGTGAGCATTATTTTTATTTAGCTAATAGGTCCCACTGCTGGGTAAAAGCCTCCTCTTTATTTCTTCAACTACTTCTATCGCTCGCCAGTTGTCACTGCTTATTTAAGCTAACAATTCGTCAGAACATACGCCAACAGAATAACATTCGCCATCTCATTTTCGGCTTACCTCTCTTTTGCCATCAGTCGGGACCCAAGATGTGACCATTTTTGTCCATCTTTTCAATTCCATACGACTGACGTCGCCCGTTCAGTCCCACTTTGAGTAAGCATAAGAAAGGAATTTTGGAAAGTCCACTCCTAAAGGGGTGATCGTTAGTAAACAAAATACACGCAAGCGAAACCGAGGGCAAAAGTTACTGATTTAATACCGTTAAAGTAATTTTAATTGCCTCTGTAGCCCAATGGTCGAATCGAATCACGCTGGGCAGCATACTTTGTGAAAAGTTGTTTACAGTCTGATGAGGATATTGCAGGCTTGAAACACCTGATTATCTGAAAAAAAAGATAATTCCGTGCTTCAGAAAGCACGAAAAGCTGTAGATCCCAAACGCCATCTAGCGTTTGCTTTCAAACCTATCCAAGGATTGGCTCTGGTCTACCTTTTGGGTGACGTAGGCACAGAATTAATATAAGTACTACGTACAGAAAGGAAGCTCCCTGCCTCTCCCGCAATATGGCGTACCCCGCACCTCTACCCCGTTCATTTGAATCGAGGGACACTATGAATCGGGGTTAGCAGCTGCGAAGCGTATCTCAAGCTACTCTTACGTTTCGATTTTGTAGATAGAGAGAAACATAGTTTCATTGAAATTATATTGATTTGTTTACTAGTGAGCCGTGATATGATGACAATAAAAAATAATTTGTTTTGTTTTAGTTTAATCATATTTAACACAAAGTTTGGCGCTAATATATAACCATAGTACAATAGTATATTCAATGCGATGTGTGTCTGTGAATGATAAATAAATACTTAATAATATGTGTACTTATAATAAATTAATTTTTAAGCCTCATAGTTATGTGGTTGTGACAGTTGCAGTGCCTATGTGGAAGTTTACTTATTTATGATGCAGGTATGTTAGGTAAGTCACAAAATATATAAGCAGGTACATAAGATAAAACAATCTCAAATCTTACAGAATTGAAATATATAAGTGTTCATAATTAAACTATTCATAGCACGTAGTAACTATTTTATTAATTTGTGTCATACGTATAAATAAATAATTTTGCTGTGGCGACCCTCGTTGTTTAACGCACACATTGACGTGTTCACGGATGACAGTTTCGTTTGTAGTAGTAGTAGGTATATTTGACGCCCCGTTTATATGAAGCTCCCGCCCTGTGACGTAAGAACCAGTAACCTCGTCAAATCACCTTGGTCCTCGGGCTCTGAAGCTTTACCGCTAAGGACCTACGGGCTAGGACTATCTAAGGACTACTGCAACCAATGGAATATGCTAGGATGATGATGAATTTTAACGATTTTTCAGGAAGCATTCGACCAGACTCAGGCTGAAAAAGAAGGTCGTATCCTACCCGGCGAGGGAGTGGACGTGGAATACGATAATGCGCTAGCGCTCATCCGGGATATCGAGGGGGAACTGAACGACTATTTGAAGGAGCAGGAGAAATACTTCAAGACCAGGGTATGTTTGTTATAACCAGATATTGGATATTCCAGTACATATTAACCTAAACTTCAAGGAGTACGTAACATGAGTGGATAATGCCACCTCTAACAAGCTAATTATTAAAAATAAAAAACACGACTGACAAGTTTTTACACAAAAAGTACATACAAACATATAAGTAATATACATTTTTGAAATCGCCTTTTAAAGCCCTTCAATTTGATACGATAAGATTGATCAAATTTAATTTTTTTGGTCTGCTATTTATCGCATATATAATCCGCCATTTTGTTTTTATGATGACGTCATATAGCCTATGTCACTCGGAGGAATGCAAGGAATCTAAAAATACCTCTCACATCAAAATCTGTTAAGCCGTTCAGGACTTATGGTGGAATAAAGAAACTTACATACATACATACATGAACCCTGAAAACATAACACTCCTTTTTTGGTCAGTCGTGTAAAAAATAAAATAATTTTCGATATCTTTAACAAATAACAGAATTGAATAAAGATATTTAGTTTTTATTTTTATTTTATTTACTTGAAGAACATTTTAATTTGACACAAAATAATAAAATATAATAGGTAAATATGTACTGGAATATCCGATCTCTGGTTATAACATAGGGCTGCAAACGAGCAAGCGGGTCACCTGATGATAAGCGATCACCGCTGCCCATGGATAATTGCAACACCAGGGGTATCACAAGTGTTGCCGGCCTTTCAAGAAGACGTAGACGTATTATGTATGTTTGTTATATTGGCTACTAGCTTTTGCTCGAGGCTTCACCCGCGTGAAGTTTCCACAGAAACAGCGCTTTTTCTCGGGATGAAAGGTACCCTTTGTCCTTCTTAATACTTCTAGCTATGTGTATGCAAAATTTCAGGAAGATTGGTTAAGTAAATAAAGCGTGAAGAGGTAACAAATAAATAAACTTACTTTCGCATTTATAACATTAGTTAGGATTACATATTAACTTTTTTAAAGCATCATATACACAGAGGCTAAGACGAGGGTATGTTTATTATTTATTGGCTAAGCACTAAGCTTGTATCGTGGGTCCGATGGATGGATAGACAAACACAGAAACGAGCAGAACATACTCGACCGCAGACAAATACCTGTGAAAAAAGTACAAATATTTGGTCGAGCTGGGGATCGATCCCATGGTCTTCAGATGGGCGTGGTGACCGCTACGGAGCAAGGATCTTTTGGTACGCGAATGAGGGCGCCACCTGCAATAAAGTAATTTTAATAACTTAGACATTAGTTCACTTTTTTGCCACGTGCCAAAAGATCCTTGTCGCATTCATGTGGTCCCAACTAGAACATCTGAAAATATTCAGTCTGTATATACTGTCATTTTATGTTTACCAAACTATAAAATGAAAAAAAGATGGCGACGACAGGCATAAATTAATACTTTTAGAGAAGCGCATTTTTATTGTATGGAAGTGTGTATTTATAGTATTACTAGCTTTTGCCCGTGGCTTCGCCCGCGTGAATTTCCCACGGGAACAGTGCTTTTTCCCGGGATGAAAGGTATGTCCTTCTCCGTACTTCTAACTATGTGTATGCAAAATTTCAGGAAGATTGGTTTAGTAGATGAAGCGTGAAGAGGTAACAAACAAACAAACAGACTCACTTTCGCATTTATAATATAAGTTAGGATACTAGCCTGTGCCCGCGACTTCGTCCGCGCATATCTCAGGTTCTAAGAGCCGTATCTAGTTTTTAAGTTAGTTAAAACTGCATCAAATTTGGTCCTGTAGTTTTTGCATGATGCGCGTACAAACATACAGACAGAAAGACAGACAATTTTTTTACAAAAAATGGTTTTGGCTTTTGACCCCATGGAGACCCCTCATAGTTTTTTTTTTCTTAAAAATCTTTTATGTACAGGCACAGACCAGTTACAGTTTTAATTATCTGTGTCGCACTATACCTTATTATTTATTACAGTTAACATATGTGGGCTCAGACAAGAAGCGTTATCAGATCGAAGTGCCGCAATCCGCGGCCAGCAAAGCGAACTCTGATTACAACTTGGAGGGCGCCCGGAAGGGGTTCAAACGGTTCTCCACGGCCGAGACTAAGGTAATGTGTTAACACCTTAGACGAAGGAAAAAAAGAATAGACATGACATATTTACAAAAATCGTGCATACCTAAAGCTTGCGTCGACAAAGGATTTGGCACAAAGATGGCGGCCTGCGCGTACTAATAATGGTGACAAAACATGGCGGCCGGCCGCATAACTACTGTTTGTATAGGTATAGATTGTTATGCCGGGTCTATTCTTTTTTACTAAGTCTTATGAATGGGTATTAAAGTCCGTAATCCCAAATATTGAAGTATGTTTTTAGTAATATTGAAGTCGTTTTTACTTTGCATTATCGCACTCGTGTTTTTTTTATATAATCAAATTGATAATTCGTACAAGATTATAAATTATACCATATGTCCACAAAGCATTAATTCAACCGAATTATACATATAATTTTGAAATCAAATGGGGAAAAACATTATGAACTTTTGTTTTAAAAAATCAAAAACGATGGATGTTTTCGTTTATTATCAAAAATGTTGATTTCAGATGTGTTGAAAAACGTATGATACACATAAGCATAGATCATTACGTACTCGGCTTTATTATCCTCGTGTGTTACCATGTATGGTAGATTTCTCTTAGACCACCACCTGCTTTCGGTGAAGGAAAACATCGTGAGGAAACCTGCACATTGGCTGACTTTTTAGTTTACTAGTGTGTATACGGCTACCGCCATCTAGTGGCAGTAGCCGTAAAAGTTATATCAGGCGACTTAAATAAAGTCTGACATCAGTGTTAGTAATAACACCATAGACCATAAAATATTCTAATTACAGTATAACAACCTTTTCTATCAATAGGGACTATTTCAATTAAAAAGGCTGTTAAATAATGAATCTATTCTAATTGTACCCAGGACTTACTAGCCCGCATGATGGCTGCAGAGGACCAGAAGACGAATGTACTAAAAGATCTGAGCCGTAGAATATTCGAGAAGTTCTCATCTCACTACGAGCAGTGGCAGGCCGCCGTACAATGCATCGCTACCCTCGACATACTACTCGCATTGAGGTTAGCACGGAAATATGAATAAGAGTGGAAGTGTTACTTGATAAAATTAGTAAGTGAACCGTGGTCGCCAAACTCACACATTTAAGTTATAAATCATACACTACACTACAGATGAACAATGAGCTTTATTGGTCATTTTTATTTTATCAAAGTGTATTAAGTCAATGCGACTATATCGGACAAACAAGTACCTTAAGTCTTCGACATATGGCTTAATTTGTACTGTACAAGAACGTACATAAGACGTTTTAAAGTCCAACGTCGACTGAAGAAAAAATTCCGCCACTCGACAATAGATGGCGTTTCAAAACTTTTGAGCAACTATGACCCATAAATCAAAGAGAATAGGGTTTAAATTAGCGTCAAATGAAAGTATTCCTAGTGCTACTCGATTAGTGCAGTAGCGGATTGATTATTGCAACACAATATCGATATCGATAGATCAAATTTTCATACAAACTCAGAATAATAAAATAGATTTTCTTTCTTCTATATTGTTTCGCGGATTTATAGTGTTATTATTTTAATCAAAAATTAACGTAATATTTTGTTATAAAAAAAAGTGTGTCGAAATCAAGAAATTATTTTCCTCGAAATGCTCGGAACATATAGTACTAAATTAGTTGTCATCCAAACAACTCTGCCAGTTGCATCTATCCATTTTTCTTTAAAATCAGGATCTTTGGGAAACCTTAAAATTAATATTTCATACAATGTAAACAAAATATATCGATAAAATCCAAAACATTACCTTACTAGGTACATCACTAATCGAGTAGCATAGACGTTTCGGGAAGAACAGAGGAGCACGCGTTAATGACAAAATCGACCTTATATAAATGACATTAAGGTAACTTTTAACAAATAATATTTTAAAGTTTTTATTATCATTATTGAACTATTATTTTAAAGAAAACAAACGAAATATTACTCACCTGTGGTACGAAACACCTCCAGTTTTAAGATTAATTTTGCTACTGTTATTTTTGCACTCTAAAATAGAACAAAATGGCATTTTGACGAGGGAATTTCGACGAGAATTCAATGTCACGAACAAACTACTCAGCGCGAAGTCAGAACACAACTAGAATGACGAGCCGTGTTTGTTAGCAATGCATTGCTTACTTGTGGCGACCGCGCCACGCCTACTTAACACTTCCACTCTTATTCATATTTCCGTGGAGGTTAGTATATCATCGGCCTTCAGTGACCCACTGATGGTTATAGGCCTCCTTAGTACATCATCAGATGTCCGTGACCCACTAATGGGTATAGGCCTCCTTCTGTCTATATAAGTCCAGGGGGCCATTTTTGAAAATGTGACATACCGCCGAAAACGAATAGACTATTATGTTACACTCACCATAATATGTCACTAAAAACATAAAATCCGTATTTTTGAAATCACTCATCTAACAATGTTGCCAGTAATATGGAAATAATGCGAGACACAATTTCTATTCCATCCTACGCAACGAAAACCCAATCGGTAACGAATCGTTATAAAAACGTTCATAAATTTTCAAAGAATGAGAACGAAAGCGTTAAACGGAACGCAAAAAAAAACTCCCGAACCAGTTTTTGTCAGTGCCCCAGCAGTGGGACAAAGAAAAACACTGATTAAAAAATAATTTTCTGTTACAGCGAATTTGCCAGACAACAAAGCGGGGATATCTGCTTGCCAGATGTCACATTTGATAAAAATTGCGAGGTGAGATTTTACAAGACCTATTGAGCTCATAAAACCCTTCATATTTTTTTATTAAACATCTTTTGTATAGACATCTTTTGTAGGCATCGTCGATGACGAGAATCTCGTCAGCCGTCTCGATCCTCTGGCTCTGCGTAGGGATGTCGCATCCTTGTGCATTCTTTACCGAATGTATCATGGGGAGTGCTCTGATGAATTGTTCGACGTAATACCTGCCGCAGAATTTCACCACCGTACCATCCGTCACAGGCTGAAGTTTCATCCATACCATCTGGATGACTGGCTGTCAACCACCGTACGTTTTAAAAGACACTTCGTGCCACGTACGACCAAACTGTGGAACCAACTTCCTGCGGCGGTATTCCCGGACCGATACGACATTGGAACCTTCAAATAACGAGTCTACATCTTCTTGAAAGGCCGGCAACACTCTTGTGATACCCCTGGTGTTGCAGTAGTCCATGGGCAGGGTGATCGCTTACCATCAGGTGACCCGCTTGCTCGTTTGCCGCCCTATGTTATAAAAAAAAAATAGACCAGTTACAGTTATTTATTAAATTTATCTTTTTTAAAAAATATATGGTTTTTTGTTTACTTCGGAATCCTAAAAATAGGCATCCATCGGCAGCAGGGCAATCCGAGCTACGGGTGATCAGTGTTCCAGCGAAAGGAATCTCCTCACAATGTGGGTCGTGTCCAAGTGTATTTATTATAAGAGTTTGCCATTTTAGTTTTTCCTATAATATGTGGTATGTTTAAAAATCTTATGACTGATACTTAAGGTTCAATATTTGATGACAATATAGCTATTAGTGATGTAACGAATATTCGCATTCGCGGATATTCGCATATTTTTGCATAATCGCATTCGCGAATTTACTGCGAATGTTTTTGCGAATATTTTATTTTTTAATTTTTTTATTGTTGGTTGATATAATAAAACAAAATCTATACATTAACTATGTTTTGATTCAAGAAAATTTTTAACCTCGTCATCATATAATCAGTCTTCTCTTTATCATTTGGTTGGTAACATTTATTTATTAACTTTGAGAAATTAACCTTAAATCTAAAATTATAATGTCTACAAACATTGTACACAAACAAAACCAATTCTTCTATGAATGTTTACCTTTTCTACTTCTTAACAAAACTAAAAATAACAATCAACAAACATTATTTGTCAATAAAAATCATAAAAAATCATAAGTAAACTCTTTCAGAAACAAAATAATTTATTTTCTTTTATAGCTTTAAAATTAAATTGTCGCCATAAACTATAACCAATATATAAGTATTGTATTATGTTTACATTTTACTCGGATGCGTTCGTATAGGCGCGTATTAAGTCGGCTATTCTCGAAACAAAAATTAAATCGAACGCGCTTCGCCTCGTTCGAACGGAACTGCTATCAAGGTCACCGTGATAGTGAATTGGCGCCAAATTTAAACAAAATCTGAATATTCGCATTCGCGAATGTCCAAAATATGACATTCGTTACATCACTAATAGCTATCACTGCCTTACAAAGCTAACCTCAAAATGTGTCTTCTAGCCATACATAACCATCGTGGAAGGCCGTCACCCCTGTATCGCTAATGCCGACTTCATCCCCAACGACACCACCCTCGGGGACGTTTCCACCCCCGCCCCGCGGCTGCTGCTGCTCACCGGACCCAACATAGGGGGCAAGTCCACCCTCATGAGGCAAGTGGGGCTGCTCACTGTGCTGGCGCATCTGGTAAACGCAACGATGTACTTCTAGATATAATGAGATTTATGTGAGAGTTATACAACATGCTTCCATGCTGGTCTGGGAGCGAAGAAAAAACATAGAATGTGCTAACTACTTCTCTTCCCGCGCAGATTGTAACAGTCAATCGAGGGAAAGGGCTTTAAACTGGGGATTCCTCCAGGAATCAGGACAGGTTGCTAACCACGGAGGAGGGAAGGGGAGGAGGTGCCCATAGGCATTTTACAAATGAAAGACAGTGTCCGCATTGGGAGGGGAGCGGGGGACGTATACTTAGCGTAGACAAGACTTCAAAAATGAACTCTAAAGCATTGACGTACGACTTATCTTATTTTAACAAACTGTATAGCCACCTATTAGCCAGCAGCAGAATTATTTTCGCGACCTGTTTTATCAGCTTTCGCAAACTGTTTTGAGTTCTGCTATTACTCACTAGATGGCTTTACTGACAGGCGCGGATTCAGCGCTGCGGGCATGATGGGCTGGGATGGGCATGCCCACAAACTGGACTAGATGACTTTGAAAATTATTTTCACAAACATTTCAAATTATAATGTTTTGTCACTTTTATAACCGTCCAATCTTAAAATTACAATAATATAATGAAAGGAACGTTTTCTGCGTACTTGTCTCAATGGCACAGAAAAGATAACCCGGGCTAGCTTTCCTAGATAAACATAAGATCGGGGAATTCGATTTTTTTACGTTTTTTGCGCAAAA
This sequence comes from Ephestia elutella, assembly GCA_018467065.1. NCBI lineage: Eukaryota > Metazoa > Arthropoda > Insecta > Lepidoptera > Pyralidae > Ephestia > Ephestia elutella. The sequence continues at coordinate 7,219,068 of CM031570.1, read as the reverse complement.
GAAACATAGTTTTTATTTCTAGTAATTTTTGGTTGTTGTGCCCCACCTGTGACCAATATTTTTTTGTGGCTGGATCCGCACCGCACCTTCATTTTAAATGTTGCCAGATATTGAAAATTTACCATTGTTTAATGAACTCTATACATTACTTATAATTTAAAAAACATTTACAGCTTGTTACTGAAAACACAATTGTTACTTAAACCACGAATTTTAATCTTAAAATAAAATGAAAAATCGAAATTACAGATCATAAGCACAAAGTAGTTAAAAGGGTACAGAGGGAAAGCTTCATACAAGCGCTTCAAATAAGTACACTACTACAAGCTTGAACGCGCGAGGTGCTTACGCACACACGCACTGTCACGTACAGTGCCAAACCGGTTCAAACCGGCTCGGCGCCACTCGGCGGGGTGCGAAATGTCAGGGCTCGCGCAGTCGTGGGTTCGCGCAGCGTTCCTGATTTGTTCCTTTTTCGGCCGTGTCGTTTTGTGTTTAAAATAGTAAACAAAATGGTTAAATCAATATGACATCAGTGTTATCTATGTGAAGTTAAGGAAAAATACTGACACGTATCAGAGTCTATAAAATAGATAGGTACTAACATTGTATTTATTTTTCATTATTAAAAAATTGCACTGTTTGCTTAAATAATCATATAAAACATAAAAAAAACTGTCCACGGGATCGAGGCTCCGGGACGCGGCTAGTATAACAATAATTTAGTATCGTAAGTGCCAACAACAATACAAATCAATAGGTAGGTATCTTTTCCCGCGGATTGACACAGGTAGGTATATGTATAAACATAGTACCTAGCATATCCTAACTAATATTGCGAAAGTGAGTTTATTTGTTGGTTACTTCTTCACGCTTTATCTACTGAACCAATCTTCCTGAAATTTCGCAAATATAGATATAGTTAGATAATAGTACTAAGCAGGACATAGGGCACATACCTTTAATTCCGAGAAAAAGCACTGTTCCCGTGGGAAATTCACGCGGGTGAAGCCGCGGGCAAAAGCTTGTTTTATATAATACGAGATTTATGTCCCAGATGATTGACTTATATACATAGGTAACTATATAGGTGACTAATTACCCTATTTGTGATTGAATTATCCTAGTATCATAAATGCGAACATATACTTTGTTGGAGTAGGTATACCTACCTATGTTCCGTTTTTTGTGCCTGAGCGGCTAAAAGGATTTCAATAAAAGGTATAGATATAGATTGGATCTTGGAGAAGAATATAGGCACCTTCCTTCCAAAAACGTTTTTGTGATTTTTCAAAAACTACTAATCCAATTTGCATGGAGTTTTCGCTATTCGCCTCGAAATACTCCGTAGTACAACTTAAGTGACTAAGTACAACTTTCAATGTTAAACTGTTTTTCTTTCAATATACTAAAAATAGAAATAATGTTTTTTTTCAATACTAACCAAGTGACAGCCCTATAAGAATAGGTATGAATTTTGTCGTCTCTTAGGAAGCTTTCCATCTGTATAGTTTTTAGTAATCTGTGTCATAAGACAATTATTTAATTAGTTTTAATGTATTTTTATAATTTACTAGCTGCATCCCGGGGTTTCGCTCCCGTGAGAATTTCGCGATAAAAAGTACCCTATGTGCTATTTCCGGTATTTTTCTACCCGTATACCAAATTTCATCGAAATCCGTCCAGTAGATTTTACGTGATTGAGTAACAAACATTCACACAAACTCACAGATTCACAAACTCACAAAGTCACAAATTCACATCCATACTTTCGAATTTATAATATTACGAATTTATAATATTAGTAGGATTTATTTCTTCACTCTCGTATTTTTATCTTCTTCTTAGCGTGGCGACACGGCAAAAATCTTTTATTTCAGTTGCAATGTATATGCGCGTATGTTTGTTTTAATGCCCGCGTTTAATTCTTGGAATATTGCATCAAATTTTTCAGATATCTTGAGCTGATATCTGAGTTTAATTTACAAAATTTAAAAGGAAGTCGGTTAAAAAACATAGATTGAAAATAATAATTAATGTGTACTTGGATTTTGAAAATTGTACACCTAAAGGCAAATATATATGAAACTTCGTCATTTTAGAAGTGAGACAAGAAGTTTTAGATAGCACTGGAAGGGAAATGAAGCGGTGGTGGCCGAGTGGTAGGGCGCCCGGGTTCAAATCCTGCCCGTGCCGAGTTTGTATACCAATCTGACTCATGTACCTATGTTAGTTTCCATCGACCACTACTTTCTTCCGGTGTAGGAAAACATTGTGAGGAAACCTGCACTCTAGTTGATGATTATCAGCTTGTGTGTGAAATGGAGAAGGCAATGGCAAACCACTCCATTAAAATTGCCAAGATAGTCGTTGTATGTGTTTCATTCCATATGTTGGCCACGACCCTCAGTCATGAGGAAATAAGACTGTTTGTAATATAATTGCTTGGAACGAAACGCGGGCGTTTCGCATTGCTGCCGCTAGGCGGCCGCGGGGTTCTCACACTGCTCGTGAATGGCGTCGCGGTCGACCGCCATTGTCCAGTGCTATATCGGTTTGGTTTTAATACGCGGAGAGGTCCCGCGTCTTTTGATTGTCAATTAGTTGGAGTTATAATTGTGAATTTCCCTTTTGTTAAATAACTATTAAGTTTGTGTTTGTGTAACCCGTTATTGTGACTTTTTCCTGTGAGATGTGAAACGTGGCTGGTCGCTCACATCTACCTGTTGCCGAGTCAACCTTCGGGAAGAAATCTAATTATTTGTTCTGGGGAATTGAGATCTCATGGGTTAGGTAGGGTGATTAGGGATCCCCCCTTTCCGAAGACATTCAAGATTGGATCCGAAGAGCAAGAAGATTCAGTTTGGTAAGTGCAACCTTGAGTTTGTAGGTAGTTGTAGTTATTAAGTTAGGTTTAATATATAGGGTTCTGTAGTTCCCGTTATAAACTATGGTGGTAGCAGTCTGCGTATAGCTTAAGTTAGTTAGGGTCTAGTCGGACAAACGTGGTGCCGCGTGGAGATTTTTTCCCGGTACTTATTTTTACCGGTGGGTTTTTTCCCGGCAAAGTTTCGGTACAGAATCTTCCCGCCACTAGGTTTGTCCGGAATCTCTGCGCACATTTTCTGGTAGCAGAGCGTAGTTGTCCTACCCTCTATTTGTTCGTTTGTAAAAAATAATTAATTGTTTTTTGGTTGTGACTTGACGCGATGGCGAAGGTCTCCAATGCTAAGGCGACACTCGCCAACGAACTGAGATGGTTTGTGACGGCCGGAGGACTCCTGTCCCGGAAGGACAGGGAGGGCGCCACACTGCTAAGAGCGGATCACCTCCACTCACGATTGAGTAGCGCGGAAGCGGCCATGGCGGTGCTTACCGAAGCCGAACTTGCCGCGGAGGTCTATACAGGTCACATGGCGGACATGGACCAGATCCTGAATCTCCACGATGATATCGCGGAGGCGGCGGCCGCAATAAGGGCGAGACAGGCTGGCGGACCAGCCCCTCGCACACCTGTTAGACAGGAAGGACCAGCGGTTACTGGTCGGCTCCCCACCCTTCAGCTGTCCCACTTTGGGGGTAGGATGGAGGAGTGGGTAGCCTACAAAAATATGTTTGAGTCCCTGGTCGTAGCACGACAGGATTTGTCGAAGGCCCAGAAGATGGCCTACCTCCTCTCCACTCTGGAGGATGAAGCGCGGTCGCTCATCCAGCACCTCCGGGTGGAGGACGACCAGTACGATACGGCTTGGGAGTTATTGAACTCCCGCTACCAAAATTTACGTTTGTTAGCGGATGCGCACGCCGCACAGTTGATGGCCCTGCCCAAGGTGGCCAACAGGGCACAGTTGCGTCTGCAGTTGCTCACGCCCGTTACAGTGGCCTGTAACGCGCTCCGCACACTGGGGCTGCCGGTGGACCAATGGTCTTTTTTGCTGGTGCACATTGTATTGGGCAAATTACCCAATGACATCCGCTCGCGATTTGAGCGCGAGAATGCGGAACGGGATAGCACCACCCTACCAACATTCACTGACTTGGTGAAGTTTTTGGAGTTTGAGGCACGGGCCGCTGAGAATACCATGACGGACTCAGCGCCATCCAGAGCGCCTGAACGTAGGCCCTTGGAACCCTCATGGAGAGGTAAGCCCCAACAGGGACGGCAACCGCCACCGCGTGGAGCTGGTGTGCGGGTTGCACACACGGCAGCAGTCGCGGGGGACGCGGACTGCCTGCAATGTGGCCGGATGGGCCACAGCCTGCTGCAATGCAGGGACTGGCAGAGACTGCCAGTACAAGATCGGCGCCGCATGGCAAAGCGGCATGAACTTTGCTTTTATTGTTTGGGCGGTCACTATGCACGTGACTGTCCCAGGGCCATACCATGCAGTGCATGCCGTGGGCGGCACCACGCGATGCTTTGCATGAACCGGAACGGGGATGGCACCCGGATGTTGAGGCAGGGGTCCCCTATGGGCGGGGGCGCTCCTGCGCGAAGCCCTCCACCTTTGGAAGAAGGACGCGGCTTCGCTCGTCGCACCCCCCCTCGGGAGGGGGGTCGCGTACCTGCGCGGGTCTTGGCGGACCGGGACCACGCGCCTCAAGGTCATGGCCAGTATGTGGCTGGCCAGGCCCCGGATAAGGCCCCCATGGGCGGGGGCCCTAGATCGGACGTGAGAGTGGGGACACCCCCCTCCACGCGGGTTACCACTACCCAACACATGCAGCCGCAGCGGTTTTCTCCGCCGCTGCACGAGTACCCACGGCTGGAGTACCACCCGCCGTACCATAGGTATGGCCGGGCCGCGGGTTATGCCCCCCCTCAGGTGGGGATCTGCACTCGCCCGCCATACTATCCGGGTCAGTGGCGCGCCCCTGGTTTGGAGAGAGTGGGGAGCCCGTAACTAGCTTGCTCCCTTGCTGGGACAGAGCCGCGGAGGGTTCTGCTCCCTACCGCGGTGGTCCGCGTATGGGGTCGTGGGGGGGAAGCCATTAATTTGAGAGCTCTGTTGGACTCAGGGGCTCAAAGCAGTTTGGTTACCACTCGAGTGGCACGCCAGTTAGGTTTAGTCGTGGAAGACTCGCCTGTGCCACTTCTTGGAGTTGGTGGCATACAGGTGAAGTGTCTGACGGGCCAGACACTTGTCACCTTTTCTTCGCTGAAGTCCTCCACAATGAGGATCACGACCTCGGCTATGGTAATGGATACCATTGCGGGTTGGCAGCCCTCGACAGACATACCGCCGGGTGTGTTGTCTTTGGTTTCGGGTCTGGATTTGGCCGACCCCTTTGTTTTTCATCCCGGCCCAGTGGACTTGCTCCTGGGCTCGGACGTATTGGGTTGGATTTTGTTGGGTACCCAGAAAGCTCTGGGTTCGTCTTCACTGATGGCAGTGTCTACTATCTTTGGTTTCGCCCTGATGGGCCCTGTGTTTGATAATAGCACCGTGGAGGAGCCACCGGTCGTCGCATCAGCGTCCTTGGCCAAGACCATGCAAAGGTTTTGGGAGGTGGAGGAGCCACCTATGAGTTCCAGGATGGATCCGGAACACGCTGAGTGCGAAGCCTTCTTTCGATCAACCACGGAGAGGTTGCCCTCCGGTCGGTTTGTAACTAGATTACCATTTGTTGCTACACGTCCTAGCCTAGGGCAAAGTAGGGCGCTTGCGGAGAAACGACTGCTGTCCATGGAGCGACGTATGCAGCGTGACCACGTACTTCGCGATAAATATATTGAATTTATGCGCGAGTACGAGGATTTGGGTCACATGTCTCCGGCTCGAGTTGATTGGAGCTCAACTGAGCATTATTTTTTGCCCCACCACGCGGTGGTGAAGGCCTCAACGGGCAAGTTGCGGACTGTCTTTGATGGGTCCGCACCCACTTCGAACGGAGTTTCGTTGAATCTATGTTTGCATTCAGGTCCCAAATTGCATAGGGACATAATTGACATCATCTTGAACTTTAGAAGACATCAAGTGGTTTTTGGCGCGGACATCCGGATGATGTTCCGCCAGACAGTCATACATCCTGAAGACAGGCGATTCCAGTTGATACTCTGGCGTGAGCGCCCTGAGGATCCTGTGACGGTGTATGAACTCAATACAAACACGTATGGTTTGAAATCTAGTCCCTATATCGCCATCAGATCATTGCTTGAATTGGCAGAGCGGGAACGGATCCGCTTTCCCCGTGGGGCTTCCGTGCTGTCACGTGACTTGAATGTCGATGACGTGTGCACCGGAGCCCAAAGTATTGAGGAGGCCCTCCTACTGCGGGATGAATTGATTGAAATATTGAAAACGGGTGGCTACGAGCTACGTAAGTGGTTGTCCAATGAGCCTAGAGTTCTAGAAGGGATCCCGGAGGATCACCAACAGAACCCTCACCTGTTTGAGGATGTAGATGATCCCAACAGGATAGCGGTGCTGGGCATGCAGTACCAGCCGCTAACCGATATTTTTACATTCCAAGTGGACTTGGAAATACCAAAGGTCTGGACTAAGAGAACGGTGTTGTCAGTAATAGCTCGTATGTTTGATCCAAGCGGTTGGATCAGTCCAGTAATATTCTCTGCGAAGTGTCTTCTTCAGAGACTTTGGACTTTGGGCGTCTCGTGGGACGAGCCGCTGTTTGGCTCTCCATTGGATGATTGGCTCGAGTTGTTTTCATCGATTAAGGAAGTCAATCGGATTGCCTTGCCTCGTCGAATATTGCCACCCGGGAAATATCGAGCCAGCCTGCATGGCTTTTGTGACGCGTCGGAGCGAGGCTACGCCGCGTCAGTCTATATGCGGACAGTTGACGCCGATGGCCGGGTCAATGTCTCGCTTTTGTTAGGGAAGAGCAAGGTCGCCCCCATCAGGACTAGGCTGACTATTCCCAAGCTTGAGTTGAGTGGAGCTCACCTTCTCTCTAAATTGTTGAATCACGTTGCATGTGAGCTGGCGGCCACGGTCGAGATACGGGACATCTTCGCCTGGTCGGATAGCCAGGTCGCGCTTGCATGGTTGCGCGCGGCCCCACATACCTTGGAGGTTTTTGTTGGAAACAGGGTTTCCCAAATTCAAAATATTGGAATTGATATAACATGGAGACATGTGCCAGAGAGCTTAAACCAGCGGACTGTGCTTCCCGAGGTTGTACGGCACCAGAATTGGTGTCACACCCGCTCTGGTGGGGTCCAGAGTGGCTGATGGGATCAGAAACATCTTGGCCTGTCTGTCAGACAGATGTTACTTCTTTGAGTTTGACTGGGCTTCGTGTACATGCTGTAGTCGCTGAGACGACGTCGGAGCCGGATTGGCTACTTGCTCGGTATAGCAGTTTGGATAAGCTTCTGGGTGTTACCAGTTGGATTAAGCGTTTCATACATAATTGTAGAAACCCACAGGCAAAGCGGTTGGAGCCGATTGCAGGTGCAGAAGAGCGCCGGAGCGCATTGTTGCATTGGGTCCGTGTCGTGCAGACCGGACGGTTTGAGTCAGAGCTTCATATTTTGCGCGACGCACGCGCTAAGTTGAAGGGCGCGGTCGCTCGTTTGAACCCGTACATCGACTCGGATGGGCTTCTTCGGGTTGGAGGCAGGCTCCGGAAGGCGGATCTTCCATATGAGACTCGCCATCCTCTGTTGTTGCCCAAGGGTGGACCCTTGGTGCAGCTTTTGGTGTCTGATCGACACATTCGTAACGCCCATGCTGGGTGCAATGCTTTGTTGGCTATTTTGCAACGCGAATTTTGGATTTTGTCTGCCCGAAGAGCAATCCGTAGTGTTCTGTTTCGATGTATTGCATGTTATAGGTTGAAGGCATCCACGATGCAACCACAGATGGGTGATTTGCCCGCTGATCGAATCCGACCTTCGAGACCGTTTGACGGCGTTGGAACCGATTTTGCCGGTCCCTTTTCGATCAAGGCTTCTCCCTTTCGTAATGCCCGTATTGTGAAGGGCTATTTGTGTGTATTTGTTTGTTTGGCCACCAAGGCTGTCCATTTGGAGGTGGTGTCGGCTCTGACTACGGAGGCCTTCGTCGCCGCGTTGGATCGCTTTGTTTCGCGTCGAGGTCTACCTTCCCTTATTAGGTCTGATAATGGCACAAACTATAAGGGAACTGTAAATTATCTTAAGGATGTTTCTGTGTTTATTGATAAAAAATGTACTAGTTTAAGTCAAATTGCTGCCCAAAGGGGAATAACCTGGAAGTTTAGTCCCCCAAGTTGCCCCCATTGGGGAGGGATTTTTGAAGCGGCTGTGAAATCCGCAAAGACCCACCTCCGCCGCATTATCGGAGAAACGGCTCTAACTTTTGAAGAGCTGGCCACAGTGTTTTGTAAAGTTGAGGCGGTCCTCAACTCTCGTCCTCTCTGTCCGCTATCTCCAGATCCAAATGACTTGGAAGCTCTCACCCCTGGTCATTTTTTGGTGGGAGGGCCTTTGAATGCCCTGCCCGAATACCCGTGGAAGGACGAACGCGTATATCGGTTGTCGCGTTTTCAAATGTTGCAGCAAATGAGCCAGGACTTTTGGCGTCGCTGGTCGCTTGAATATTTGCATTTGCTGCAGCAAAGAGTGAAGTGGACAGACAGGACTGAGCCTCCCAGGGAGGGTGATTTAGTATTGTTAAAAGAGGCAAATTTGCCCTCATTGCTTTGGCGACGAGCTCGCATATTACGTTTGATTCTTGGCGGAGATGGCACTCCGCGTGTGGCTGAGGTGTTGGTCGACGGTTCGATTTTAAGGAGAGGTGTGACCTCTCTCGCCCGCCTTCCCGTAGAGTAAGCTAGCGGTCTGCTTCTCAGACCGGGACGGGGGGATGTTTGTAATATAATTGCTTGGAACGAAACGCGGGCGTTTCGCATTGCTGCCGCTAGGCGGCCGCGGGGTTCTCACACTGCTCGTGAATGGCGTCGCGGTCGACCGCCATTGTCCAGTGCTATATCGGTTTGGTTTTAATACGCGGAGAGGTCCCGCGTCTTTTGATTGTCAATTAGTTGGAGTTATAATTGTGAATTTCCCTTTTGTTAAATAACTATTAAGTTTGTGTTTGTGTAACCCGTTATTGTGACTTTTTCCTGTGAGATGTGAAACGTGGCTGGTCGCTCACATCTACCTGTTGCCGAGTCAACCTTCGGGAAGAAATCTAATTATTTGTTCTGGGGAATTGAGATCTCATGGGTTAGGTAGGGTGATTAGGGATCCCCCCTTTCCGAAGACATTCAAGATTGGATCCGAAGAGCAAGAAGATTCAGTTTGGTAAGTGCAACCTTGAGTTTGTAGGTAGTTGTAGTTATTAAGTTAGGTTTAATATATAGGGTTCTGTAGTTCCCGTTATAAACTATGGTGGTAGCAGTCTGCGTATAGCTTAAGTTAGTTAGGGTCTAGTCGGACAAACGTGGTGCCGCGTGGAGATTTTTTCCCGGTACTTATTTTTACCGGTGGGTTTTTTCCCGGCAAAGTTTCGGTACAGAATCTTCCCGCCACTTGGTTTGTCCGGAATCTCTGCGCACAAAGACTAAAGAGAGGAAGGCAAATTCACGCGAGCGTAGCCGTGGGCAAAAGCTAGTCACTGCTAAAAAAAATACGCGTAGTTCTTGATTGGATAATTTGTATTTTATTTTGCAGGATAGATTTAATTAATAGTGTGTGGAAAATGAAAGCGGGACCTAAGAAAACGCGGCAAATTAAAAAAATCTTTATATGATAATACTGATTATAGTAGGTGATTTTTTTTTTGATATTTGCGTTTTTTATTTTATTTACGACAACTAATTTAAAAATAATTGTGTTTACGAACTTATTTCTAATCAAAGGAATAGGCCAAGTCTTTAGTAGTAAAAAATGAAACAAACAAAGAGCGGGACGGTACTATAATGTACTAATGTAATATAAGGTATGTATGTATATGTGCATGGGTGTATGTAATTTTAAATGCACATAAATTGTGGTGACCTATCATTACATACTCGTTTTATTTCTTTTTAAAGACCCCGTTTGGTATGTCGGAACCTTGACTATCATAGATTGAGTAAAAAACGGAGTGTGTAGATTCATATTTATTGGTATTAAATTCATATTTAAAAATGAAGGTACCCAAATAATTTGATAACATCAAATAACACAAAACTTTGTGAAATGGAACAAACAAATCCAAAGAGTTAAGTAATATTACAAGGAGGGCACTTCATACAAACGGGGCGTTTTATATACCTAGGTACTACTACTACAAATGAAACTGTACATCCGAGGGAAAGCTGAAAATAAATAATAGGTTATCTATGTTTGTTTTATTTATATGTAAATAGGCACAACCTCGAGAAATCTCACCATTTCTTCAATGGAATCGTCATGCTGTGCTGATATACTTTATGAAAACTAATTTTAAATTTTTCCTAATTAATGGTAAATGTTTCACCATCTGGCAACATTATATTACAAAAGCAGGCTAAAAAGTTCTGCTTTTCAACGATAGATGGCGTAATTAATGAACTACACATTTGGAAAATTACGTAAAAATACTTACGAGTGAAAAGATATACTTTTATCGCGTGATTCCTTCTTCTGCGTGTTACTTTTACACCCCACAATACAGCACTTCATTGTTAATAAGCACAATCTCTGAAATTTCGCGTAACTTCGACACTTATTCGGCACGTGTAATACGTGTTGACACTGTGAAGTGAACTCCGCGAATGCGACAATAGTGACGTCTGGTGGCCAATAGTTAGAAGCCTCAAGTTTGTCGACTGGGGACAGGTCTACTAGCTTATGAACAGCTCTTCTTCATAAATGCTCTGTGTTGCTAACCCATCGCCTATGAGTATAGGCGATGGGTTAGCAACCTGTCACTATACCTGAATCGATGCAATTAAAAGTCACTTTTGCGAGATTCATAATCTGCTTTTCTTTCAACTACCGGTCCTAAGGTCCTTAATTCGCGTCAATTTTCTTTTTTTTTTCGGCAATGGTCGCACATTTTTAATTTATATAATCAGCCTTTGTTCGCGGGAATAAAAATAAGTCTGATTGGCTGATACAAATCTAATTGGTCATGCTTACAGCCTGTGATTGGCCTATTCTTATAGGAATAGCGCTGATTGGCTGACATAAATCTAGTTGGTCATGACTAGAGATGGGCGCTTGGATAAATTTCCGGAAGGTAAAAATGGGAAAGAATGGGTAGAATTGGTAAAAATTAATTTATACCCATTTATACCCGATATTTTTTATTTATACCGGGAAGAAATTAAAATAAAAGTAAATTATCCTTATTTTCTTTAATACTGATAAAATAATAATTAAAGTATAAATATTAGGTGTGTTTTGATTATAAGGAAGATAAATAACTAGTTGTTTTCGGTTCAAATATTAAAAAAACATAAACAACAGTTTTAAAATCATATGTATTCAAATAATATTTTGAAAATAATGATGCATTTTTAGTATATGGCTGTTTAAAGTAGAATTAACAAAAAAATCAAAACATCTTCAGTTGTATTATAGACTAACTTTTGCCCGCAGCTTCGCCCGCGTGAATTTCCTTCGGGAACAGTGCTTTTTCCCGGGATGAAAAGTATCCTATGTCCTTCTCAGTACTTCTAACCAGGGATGTAACGGATGTGGTTATATCGGAACCGGAACCAGAATCGGAATTTTTGAATTTGGTTTATCGGAGTCGAAACCGGAATCGGAACCGGAATCGGAATAAAAAAATTTCATTAAAATAGTTCCAAATAATACTTGATTTTGGCTTCATTATTCAATTCAAAACAATTTATCACATTTAAAATTAAACACTAATTACGTTCTGCGCCTAAACCCTTGAACTAATCAAATAGCTACACAAATTAAGTGCGAACACAACACGCAGTATGGAAAACAAAACAACAAGTGAATTCAAGTGAGTGAAAGAGCAATCGCGACGAGCGGGAAAGCACGGCGTTGCCCGCACGACGAGTATAAACGTGTTTGTTTTTGTACGCACAGATCGCGACTCCGCCGCGGCTTCGCGCTGCCCGGCCCGTCTACCCACCCTCGCCCGCCGCGCCGGCCGCCGACCTCCGATATGACTTCTGACTTCGGTTTAAAATTTATCGGAACCGAAGTCGGAACCGAGGATGCAAAAGCAATCGGAAGTTCCGACGTATCGGAATCGAAACCGAAGCTCCGTTACATCCCTGCTTCTAACTATGTGTATGTGAAATAGGAAGATTGGTTGAGTAGATAAAGCGTGAAGAGGTAACAAACAAACTCACTTTCACATTTATAATATTAGTTAGGATTTGGAGGTAACTTCGCAATATTTTTCTATCGAGAAAATTTTATGCAAGCGTGTTTTTGAGAGAGTTAGTAATTAAGTTCCATAACGACCGGTCCTGCGCTGCCCGCATCCGGTCGTTATGGAAATCCTTGGGGGAGGCCTTTGTCCAGCAGTGGACGTCTTTCCTCTGACAGAGAGAGAGAGAGTGTAATTAAGTTGGCTGACATTCGTGTAAGGCGGGCCTTACGATTCGATGATCGCCTAGCCGTTCAATAGAATTCCGGCATTTGGCAAACTTGTTCGTCGCCCCGGCATAACATTTATCGTCTAAAACCAGTTGGCTGCGAATGAGTCAGAATAAAGATACCTATATCTTGTCAGGTCTTTTTGTAACCAAAACGTAAATTGTACACTTTATAAGTACTTTTATACTTAATTTAAAAACTAAATATGTGCTTATTTCATAATAAATATTAACGATATATTGTAAAATATCGTAATTACAAACATTTTAATTGATTTTACCTTTTACCCGGTATAAATTAAAAATTCCTGGGAAAATATGGGTATAAATGGATAAATTTCCGAGTCTCGGAAATTTATCGGGTAAATGCCCATCTCTAGTCATGACTGCAGAATTAAGGCCTGCGATTGGTCAGTCGCTTGGGATATGCGGCCTTAGGACAAAAACAATGCAGTAATGGATTTTCATACTACTTTTCTGCACTGTTTTCAAGTAAAAACAGTGCAACAATGGATTTTCATACATACTTTATTGCGCTGTTTTGCTATGGAGCAATAAATTGCTGTTTTGTGCATACTATTTAGGTTATTAATGGCAAAATTACAGCGTAGTTGGAATAAATAATAATTTACATATCTCTTGCTCTGTAAGTACACCCTTACACCCCTGAATGCCGGGGTGTATGACTATCATTACAGCATAGGTTTTGGAATTTGAAAAAAGAACTGTCATACTCATACTGCACGAAGAATATTTTTATAAAGTTAATATTTTTTTTCTCGGTATCGATTAATTACTCGAATCGGAATCTAAACAATTTATTTTAATTAAATACACATTTTTTTCTTCTTAATAAATGTTCATTGAAACCTGCTGTCTTGTTTTTTACTTACCTCACAATCGATATGTAAAGCAGAGTATTTATCTCGGGCGTAAGCATCAATTGCATACTCGGGTTAATTAGCGCCTGATTGGTTAATAATCTACTATTATTTAATCATACGAACAGGGCAGCTACGTGCCGGCCCAAGAATGCCGCCTAAGCCTGGTAGACCGCGTGTTCACTCGATTGGGCGCCGCCGACGACATCCTGAGCGGACACTCCACCTTCCTGCTGGAGATGCTGGAGACCTGCGCCATCCTCGCGCACGCCTCCCCGCACTCGCTGGTGCTGCTTGATGAGTTAGGTGAGAGACATCATCAGCTGACCACATCCTGAGACACTCCACCTTCCTGCTGGAGATGCTGGAGATTTGCTCTGATTTATGATTATCTCCTTTTTTTTATCAAATGTATTATTTTATTACCAACACTGGTGTCAGATTTTATTCAAGTCGCCTAAGGCATATCTGACATGACTTTTACGACTACCGCCATCTAGTGACAGTGGCCGTATACACGTGGTTTCCTCACGATATTTTCCTTCACCGGAAGCAAGTGGTGGTCTATGAAAACTACCATACATGAGTCAGATTGGTCTACAAACTCATTTGACACAGGTAGGATTTGAACCCGGGTCTAATTCGACCTCAGGCGGGTGTCATTACCACTCGTCCACCACCGCTTCAAATTATCTTTTATGATTATGAACAAACCGGAAACCCCCATTTGTAAATGTTTATCGCCAAAATGTAATCACATCATAAATATTCATCTTATCAGCGATATTTATCGCCGTATTATTTAAACCGAGTATGTCAGGCGAAATATATCAAATTGATTTACATAATTGACTACGCATATTTGGTAATAACATCGCTTGAGGCTCGATATTTCAGTCAATGTAGGCAGTCGGCTCGTTGGTCTAGGGGTATGATTCTCGCTTTGGGTGCGAGAGGTCCCGGGTTCAAATCCCGGACGAGCCCGGTTTTTTTTACCAGTTTATGTTTTTCCAGTTTATTATTTAATTTTAATACATTGGGTTTACATCTGAATACAGAATATACCAAAGTTATAGGGGCATTTTTGCGAGAGAATATATTTCTAGGCTGCTATAAACCTGTGTTCTTATAATTTTTGTTTACCATTTTTATATACCGTTGTTTTTTTCAAATAGCAGTTTATAGCAGCTTCACTTCGGTTAGCTTTACTAGGTAGCTGCACTGTCGACTGTCTACAATTGATTTTATTTCTTAGTGCAAAATACTTTTAAACATTTTTTTTTACTCGTGGAACTTATGTAACATTTTATGGAATGATATGATAATGTCAAATAGTTATGTATTACTTCCTGTGCAAACATTCATGGCTATAAATAGCTTACTATGTTACATGTGTTTTATAGTTCAGTGTAGATATGTCTAGAACACATTTGGCCCAAAGCGTAACGGTATTAGATTCTTCCCACACATCGCTTTTCGAAATAAACTCGCCAAACGCCTTTCACTTTATTGCGTGTACGCAACGAGTGTAATATCCGAACCTCATTTTCGGCCAACCGTTCAGCCGGCTCGTTGGTCTAGGGGTATGATTTTCGCTTAGGGTGCGAGAGGTCCCGGGTTCAAATCCCGGACGAGCCCAAATCCTTTTTTGTTTTTTTTTTTCCTTTGATTCTTTTGCTTTAATTCATATTAAATTCCAATTTCAATAAACATATTATTTTGACATTTGAAAAAAATTATCCTTATCGGTTAAAACGGATTTTATCCTTACTTCCTGTTTTGTGTTGACTTACTCGGTGACCTATTTTCGGTTTTTATTTGTTTGAACGCTGTACGAAGTTCTTATTTTTTCCATGGTTTGGAACTTTCAGTATGAAAATTATATTTTTTGATAGCGATGTCTAGAGCATCTTGCCACGGGAGGCGAATAATGGATTGTAGTTTTTTTTACTTTTATCAGCAGGAAGTCCAGTAACCTATGCTAGGAATAACCTCTCAAGTTTGTTTATTTTGTTAGGTCGCGGCACATCGACGTACGACGGCACCGCCATAGCGTCCGGCGTGTGCGCGGAGCTAGCGTCGCGCGGCTGCCGCGTGGTGTTCTCCACGCACTACCACTCGCTCGTGCACCATCTGTGTTCGCATCCGGGGGTCGTGCTGGGGCATATGGTATGAGATTTATTTTCAATTTGTTTTAAGTCCATAGACAAATTCCTGCATGTAAGAAGCAATGAAGAGTGGAAGAAGTGGGACAAGTATTTATTTTAGCTTTTACCCGCGGCTTCGCCCGCGTGAATTTCTCACGGGAACTGTGCTTTTTCCCTGGATGAAAGGTACCATATGTCCTTCTGTACTTTTAACTATGTGTATGCGAAATTTCAGGAAGATTGGTTCAGTAAATAAAAGCGTGAAGAAGTAACAAACAAATAAAGAAACAAATTCACTTTCACATTTATAATATTAGTAAGGATGATGTTTTTCGCTCAAATTATGTACTCGCACTTTATTAAATTAATGCTAATTTAAAGAAAAAGTCAAATAGCTTGAGTAATTTTTAATACTAGTTGTCAGGATATTCTACATGTATAACTAGTATGTACAGACTGACACTCACCGGAACTTTCTTTTATACTATTGCCTAAGGTCTAGTGTTAGGTGTGGGATGGTAACACCATTATATATCTTCGCAGGCGTGCATGGTCGAGACGGATGAATCAACACCCGACAGCGAAGACGACATACCAGAGGAGACGATCACATTCTTATACAAACTTAGTCCAGGGGCCTGTCCGAAGTCCTACGGCTTCAACGCGGCAAGGCTCGCCGGTATTCCTAAAGAGATCACGAGACGAGCGCACGAAATATCGAAGAAAATCGAAAAGGACGCTACGTGTGCCCGCGCCTTTAGAGATATTATGAAATTGGAAGCCAGCGCTAAAAACGTCAGGGAGTTACTGGCCGGTTTGAATATTTAAGTTTTTTTTTACCTTTTTATTGATTGTAAGGCCTTTAGCTTTTTTTTAATGAAATTGCAAGCCAGTGACATTTATTGATTTAAATTATCTCGAATTGAAAACTTTTAATCAAGATTTTTATTGCCATATTTAATTTTAGTCTTCGTGAAAGTGGAAGAACTTTTTAATGAATACACCATTATTACTCGAATCTTTGTTCTTTTGGCTTAAAATTGTTATTGTTACCTCTGTTACGTTTGAATAAGCATTTACAGTCTGTGATTTTGCAAGTGAATCTAATTACTAGTTTTAAGAACCTATTCGTTACTACTTTAAGGCTTCCTATATAATAAAATCTTACCAATATAATATTAGCTTTTTATTTTCACGGTAGTTTATATGAATAAGGAACTAACTACTTAATATTATACTAACTATATTGCATTGTATCTGCATTGTATGTGGCATTTCACACACACAGTTTAAATGTTAGGTAAATTATGTGGGTAAATCAAACAATATCTAATTTTCGCAATTTATTTTCATTAATTCGTAGCTAAATTACAAAAACCATTGCACATTTTTGCCATTTTAAATTGTACAATTTCTCGTAAGTACATACATCAATTTAATATTGAGATAATTATTTACAACATAAATCATATTGCTCATATAATATACCTATGTAGTAAAAGGAATGTCATTGGTATGACGTAGTCGTAGAATGCATTAAGTTGAAAAACTAAAAAAAATTGTACAATTTTAAACATTCACACATAGCCATACAAAGTGCACTAAATGACTAGCTTCATTTTTGTATGGTCATATTTAATTACATAATCAGTAAAATTTTGTGTAGAAAACTAGAAAACATATAATTAAGTACCTAAATCAAAACTTAATAGTTAAAATATAAAATACAAGTTAATGTCAATTTTTGTGACCAATTAAATTCGAATTCTATACAATTGACATTAACTACATATAATAATAAAAGAAATAAATTAAGATAAGACTAACATGATTATAAAGTCGAATAAATAAAGACTAAAATAAAAAAGTACATAAGTCACGAATCCACGCACGTTCCTGTAAACGGAAGTATAGAGAGATGATACAGCGTAACAACGATTATAATGAATGCGGGTGATGTCGCCACCATAATATTTTCTCTCTATGTAGTCTATGCTGACAACGTTAGTTCCTTTTTTAGCCACATTCATTATTAACGTTGTCGCACTGTAAACATATATTAATATTACCACAGATAATACAGATAGTAATAATATTACAGATGTAAATAAAATAATAATGTTTTCAACTTACAGTTGAGTTGAGGGACTAACACAATATACCTACTGAGAAATACGTAACAATGTATTTTAATAATATATCAACTTATTTGAGTGAATCTTACGTATAAAAAATTGGTGTTAGGGCATTTGTTCTCTTTTTTTACATGTTTACAAGTGAAAAAGAAATGTATCAAGTTAAGAAAGGGAATGGCAAGTGTTCTACGTTTGGTAAAAAATATTTATTGGAATGGAAAGAGAGGGAAATATCAGCTGTTTCAGAGAAATGAATGTTTATTTGACTTCACTCAGGTAGATTAAAAGAGATACCAGATCTATATTTCTATGTAAACAGATGCTTCCAAAAGGATTAGCGTAGATACAAGTAGAATGAAATACGGATACTTTTACACAATGAGAAAAAATATTAAAAGCACTTTTGGTTGTGTAGGCTTATCGGCATAAAATTTCTTAAGTCGAATACACGTAGGTACACATATTAATTAACGTATTATTGGAAACACACTTCATAATACTGCTAAAGGAATCTATAATAAATGGATCGGAATGCATTTCCTACTTATTGGCACCTTGTAATAACTTCATTACTTAAAATTTGTCTATAAACTTACAGATTGGTTGCCTGTTGAGACAAAACAAAGATATAATTTTTAAAATAGTGAATCACACAAATTACAGTGCCTAGGTACATTGATAAAATCGTTTTAATCTAAAATTTCACAGCAGTCTTATAATTTAAAAGCACTTTTATTTACATCGCTTAAAATGTACTACTGAATTTGCAACTTCCTGATATCATTTAAAATTAGTAGCATTTTAAAAATTAAGTAAAAATTACGTTATATGTAACGGAATGCTTTTTGCATGTATGTTTTGTATATCTATAATTAATAATAAAGATCATTCTAATGGGTCAAATAAGTCCAAGTTGTAACATAAAAAAATTGCAGTGTTTGAAATGTCAGCATAGTATCAATTTTGTTATCATTACTTACACTGTGCTGTAATACTTAATTGCGCTGACTCCCTATTTTAATTAGGTACTCTGAAGAAGCCTTAGTACCTATAAGTTATGATATTTAATAAAATTTGGATCCAATTTTCATCTTCTTTTGAATATTGTTTTATAGGAAATTACAATTTAAACTAGGCTACACATTAAACAACAAAAGTATTACAGTTAATATTTCGAAACTTTAAATCAGAGCATAATGATGTTAAAAGCGTGGACATACTTTTGTTGTTCTATGCACCGTCTCGATCAGAGCCGTTTAATAAAGTCGATCAGCACCAATGGTATATTAAAAGTCCATATCACCGAATGGCACATTAGTTCGGCCACGTCACTTGTGCAGGAACACTAGGTTTTAGGATTATAAAACATCCAATTTCAGGGTTAAAGCGAACTAACATCCTTATAGATATCGATTTTTAGATAGCTTTATCAAAAACACTAAAATCGCTAACAAGCGAAAGTAGTGCAGTAGCTGTGGCAGTAATTTCATCTAACAAAATTTCATTATTTGAGTGTTTTATAGCCTGCATTTTCACCTTCCAACAAATGAATGCAATCAATTATTTTGAATACAAAAAAATCTCTATTCTACTTTTTCATTGGCCGTCAACTCTGACGTACACACTCATATGCATCATAACGACCAATGAAAATGAAGTCATGTAACCAGCTTTAAAAAAAATCTCTATTCTACTTTTTCATTGGCCGTCAACTCTGACGTACACACTCATATGCATCATAACGACCAATGAAAATGAAGTCATGTAACCAGCTTTAAAAAAAATTCTATTCTACTTTTTCATTGGCCGACAACTCTGACGTACACACTCATATGCATCCTAACGACCAATGAAAATGAAGTCATGTAACCAGCTTTAAAAAAATCTCTATTCTACTTTTTCATTGGCCGTTAACTCTGACGTACACACATGTATATGAGACATCATAACGACCAATGAAAGTGAAGTCATGTAAGCTTTAAGTATAGAAATGGCAACCCTGTATAGCTTAGCCTGCACCAAGGATGTCTGGCCGGATTTACACTCATAGCTCGTCAAAGGACGAGCTCTCTCGCTCGTCGAAGGGCCTCGCGCGCTCGCCCCAGCGCTCCCATCGCTCGGAGCTCAGAAGCGACTCCGCGTCTTCGTCCAGCTGTGGCAGTGGGTACTGGATGCCGTCGCCGAAACTATTTCCATGTTACATATTCAGTATAATGTTCTTAATCTCATTGGTTTATAAGTGTTGAAAGTTTTTCTTATGACTGGATTTCATGCTAGTTACCAAATACTATTACTAACTTGAATGAAATGTCTACGCGATAAGAAATAGAAAATTATTTTGATTTGAAGTCGAAAATATTTCTGGCACAATCATGCTATATAATTTCTTTCTACAACATAGGTGTTACTGGATAAAACGAGAATAGAATTTTCATTCATTGTTCAATCAGTTTTTCGTCCAAACAAGAATTATTTTTGTATTTCAAATAAGTTTGGTAGATTTGATGGCAACTTTAATTAACATCGAATGTTTCATAAAGTTTAATGGAGTCATTTTCTACTTTGAATAAGACAATAAAAATACTGTAGGTACTTACATTTATTTAAGAAAAACTTATAAATTGATTTTTTTTTATTGTTTGAACTCATAAATTTTCTAAAATCTTATGGTACTTCATCCTATTCTCATTTGCCAGAACTATAATAAAAGTGTGTTACTAGTACTACACTAAGATAATCCCTAGAAAATAATCAATTATTATTATATAGGGCGTGTGCAAATTATATAATCTAAAAACCAGGCACAATGTACCCATTCCTTACCGTAACATGTGACTAGCTACATAAGAACCTATAGTGTATACGAACTTAATAATATCTTGCTAAATAAAATTAGCATGCAAAAGGACACTTTATCGTAAACGATAAAACATTTACGCACTACGATAAAAAGAAGTGAATGACGATAAATTTTGAATAATTTCCAAAAGGATGACGTCGCCGATGAATGAAAAGCATGTTATTTTGGACATGTTTTATTAAGTTTAAGTATTGTAATAAAAGAATTATGAAAAAAAAATGGAATAGAATTAATTATTAGAAGAAATGCGTTATTCTTATACTATTTGCGGTACAGTCCGGCCCTTTCGGGGGCATAGTCTCCATCTCTCAGTCTCGTGGCCCACGTCCGAGCTAGAATCGTAATAAAAACCTCATTTCTAATCACATCCTTAAGAATAGAATAGTATCTCGAGACACAGATAAGCAGGACAGAACAGTTTATGCTGTGCTGCAGATTATATGTTCAAATGGTAAACCTAATCATTGAAAAAATAGTCTAATTCCACTAGTCCAAGTACCAATAAATTTATATGAGGTATATAAAAGGAATGAATGAACGTCATAACATAAGCATATGGAGGAGAAAAAATATTTTAAAGCAAATTTATTTTACTAATTTTATGATTTAGGTAGACGCCAATTATACCTGGTTGATCCCCAAACAGTAGGTTATATTGTATTGAGTTTTCATTCTTGGCGTTTATAGTTAAATAGCATATTGATAACACTTTACTAATATTGTATTATTTTATTTGCACAAAGTTTATTTGATCTTCCTGAGCAAAATAATCTGCAGCACCGAAAACATGCACAAGAAAGAAGACTGAGAGAGTAAGAGAAGATTCAGATTTACTGGAAAATGAAGAGTTATAGTAATATACATCACACAGACGTCAAGATGTAGGTAATAGCCAATGTTTTCGTATCCGATTGCTTGCTAATTAACTGCTATGCTGTCTGACACAGAATGTGCATTTTTAAAGATGCAAGTGTAGCAAAAAACATGCATTTCGCAATGATTGCGCTTCCGTAAGATGATTTCCCAAAACGGGGGCAGTAGAATATGTATTATTTTCAATATCTTTCTTGTGAGACAAATTGTGGCTAAAAATAACAAAAAATTAAAATGTGTTTATTTTGAAAAGTGCATGCGAAATGCAGATTTGCGATTGCTCATTTTGCGAATGCAACATTCCGCATCAAACCAGTGTTTTTGACTAAAAATATCTACTTATATATATTAAGTATGGTTGAATTTCATCTGATTTGAAGAGAAGTGTCATTGCTTCAAAAATAAAACAGGCAAAGCCCATGTGTACAAAGTAAACAAAAATAAAAAACCAAAATAAAGAACAAAACATTTTATTGTGCACAAAACATACTTACAAAATATGAACATTGCTCTCTCTAACTTTATCAGTCTTGTGTGGTGTATATAGCTCAGAAATAATAAATGCATTAAAAAGCAATTTGCGGATATATAACAATTATTTCAATATTGGAATCATTATTGTTTTTATGTAAATATTTTGCATTATAAAGACACACGTCAGCCGAGCCTCTGCACACAACTTGAGTATTTAATATTTTGATGTTTTTCAACAAATCTCGAGACAACTATGTATTTATAACCTCACGGATTTATGTTCATACTACACTTCATATTAATATGCCAAAATTACTTTCAATCAAAATTAATTAATTTAATAATTAATCACTACAAAATACATAGAAAAATACGAAACCTAGCACCACTAGGGTAATAATTTGAAATTAAATCTAGGAAGACAATACGATTTTTAATCTAGATCTAATAAAGTCTAAATTTTCCTACCTAAAGTTTATAGGTACTGTAAAATGAATAACCATAAACATTCCAAATCAATAAAATTTGGAATCACTAAGAAAATTGCTCGCGAAAATCTGGCAGTTTTGAGACTTGAAAGGAATAAGTTGCGGTTCCATTTTGGATCAGATTTTATACTCAAGGTATGTGTTTGAAATCGGCTAAGGGGCGCCCGTCCAAGGGGTCTGACCTTGACCTTGTGGTTCCCATGGACTCGTAACCATGCGGGAATTCCTGTGGGGGGGACGTGAACGTCTGGAGCTGGTGCTCGCGGCGCACCGGGAATTGGCATCCGTCCCCGAGGCTGGCGAAATTACCATCATTTCAGATTGTGGACAATGTTGACGACCTCCGTGGCCTAACGGTCATCACGCCGGACTGCCACACCGAAGGTCCCGGGTTCGAACCACGGACAAAATACAAAGAGGACGTGCGCTAATGACATTTCTCTAAGGAACTTTATGCGACGATACGAGGGGTGGAAGGCGGACTGCGAGGGGTACTTAGCTCCGCCCGTACTAAAAAGCAGAACGTCATAAGCACTGAATTTCTCGAATTCTAAAAAGTTCCCCTACTCACGAATAGATGTCGCTAGCTTTTCGAGGTTTTTATTATAAAAATATCTTGATATTACTTGAAATTACAGATATTGTGAACATTATAACCCTCCAAAACACTATAATATTTTAAATTTAAGAAAAATTATTCGAAGCCTCAAAATACAAACCTAAACGAAAATTAAAAAAAAACGGAAGAGCTCACACACTGTTCACAGTTGAGTGAGAAATTACTAAAGGCCCGCCACTTTATGTGACGTCAGTGCTCCGCTGACTGTAACAGTGCAGTGTAACTAATATTGTACTAAATCCTAGTCCAATAATATTCGTAAAACCGTGCGGGGTCCCGTCATCTTGACATTCACCAACATTCGATACACCACGTCCTCTTAGTAATTGGTTCGTGGTTCGAATCCCGGTCGGGTAAACATAGAAAATGATCTTTTCCAGAATGCCCTGAGTTTTGGATGTTTTACTATATATGTATAAGTTATAAAAAAATTATAGTATCGTTGAGTTAGTATCCCATAATTCAAATCTCGAACTTACTTTGGGGCTAGCTCAATCTGTGTGACTTGTCTGTATATATTTAAATTCATTAAAAATATTTAGGGGCTTTACCTTTTAGTACAAATAAGTACTATTGGACTAAACCACATAAGAAGGCGAGGAAATAAATATATGAAAATAATTCGTCTAGATAAGATATGACTCAGTCGATTGAGTGGTAATGACTTACATGTTCAAGAAAATTAACTTCAGTTGGAATGTCTTGAAACAATACATCATTATAATATGGAACTTATGCGATTTTTGATGGACATCGTAGTTCTTTCAAAAGAAAATAAATTATCAGGGAAGATGGAAAGATATATAAAATAGCAAATATATAATTATCTATCGTATTAATTACAAGGTTTTTTCTTCATTAATATTACATGCGGTGTTAAAGTTAATTAGAGGTTAATAGAATTAATTGAGATCATTAAAAGTTATCAATTGGAAATAAATTAGCATAACTTTTATGCGTGGTAATCAGCTAAATTATAATAGGCGTCATCAAAATATTGTGATGTGAAAGCGGTGCATGTGAAATGATTTAAACGAAGTTGATGTGAGTTGATAAAGGTGCTTAGTATTGTCATAAATGTGTGTGAACAAGGGAGAATATGTAGAAGATCATAAAATGATTGCACACAATAATTTAAGAAAATCTTGCATTGAAACATCGTATTTACAGTGACAGTATCAAGGAAGAAGAAATTTAGAGGAGTTTTAAAACATTGTTATATTAACTAGTCATTACGGTCTACGTTATTTTCAAACACGATTATTTTTATGATTAGACTAAGGACTAACATTTTTAGTTAGTTATTGTCATTCACTTCTTTTTCACACATTTATAATCATGCACACATCTTTGGTTCACACGCGCTCTAGTTGTCTAAATGTTGCACATGCGTTTAACAGTTGTCCGTCAGTCGAATTGATAGGGTTAATCTATATATCAGTGTTTATTTAATCATAGGTCAAAATGCTATCGATTCTATTTTCGTACTATTACATTAAGTACCAGACGCAATATTATTCTTGCTAATTGCATGACATCCTAGATCAAACCAAAACATAAATAATATCATTTTTTTAAATGTTTGTGACGTCGATCAGCCTGATGGCAAAATCCCTGGAAGGCAAAGATTAAAAAGAAATAGAATCGTTACCTGGTGAACACTGGCAACATCCAGAGGTTGGGGCTATTCCCGAAGACCTCTTTGAAATTGTTGAAGGGCCCAATGGAGAAGCCATTCTTGTCGGCGCCGCCTCGGAACATCGGTGCGCGGAATGCCTCTGGAATATTATTTGATAAAGTTATAGTTAAACTAGCTTTTGCCCGCGCGTATTTACCAAGGAACAGTGCCTTTTTTCGGGATAAAAGGTACCCTATGTCCTTCTTAGTACCTCAAACTATGTGTATGCGAAATTTCAGGAAGATTGGTTCAGTAGATAAAGCGTGAAGAGGTAACAAACGAACAAACTCACTTTCGCATTTATAATATTTGTTACGATTAGGATTTAATAAAGCTTGCACGATTTGCGATTTTTGCGAATACATTTACATACATTATAGATACATACCCATTTTTGAGGAACTACTAATAAAGATAATCTAATAAATTAATCTACAGTGGCCTTGACACCGCATAAGCTATCAAATGTACTGCTACAAATATTCATCTAATAATGTACAGTAGTCTACAAAGTAATAAACGCATTGATCATCAAATATACTGCTAAAAACGTTTCATCTAATATGTAAATGAATTATTGTAGACTACATTGTAGTATTTTACATATATTTAACATAGACCATATGGACCTAATAAAGAGATTTATCTGTTAAATGAAGGTACAGTAGGCTACATTGAAGTGACCGCATTTACCATTGATCAAAGACTTAAGCATAGAGTTAACTATTTGGCCGGTGGGGGTGCCCAACCGGTTGAAATTTATCAGCATATCTGAAACCAAACTTTGGGTTAGTTTCATCAAATCTTCGAAATAAATTATCAAATCGATTAGGATGGCCATGGTCATTTGCGTAGGCAAGAGACAAAATAGGAACATGAAACCGAATTAAGTTCGAACTGTTCCCTCGTTAACAAGGGAACGGATCGAACTTTTTGCTCCGGTGTGTTATCCCCGAGGACAATGAGGGGTGACCCGTGGGGGTGACAAATCGGAATAGATTATATTACTAAACTTTATCTTCCAATTTTATGCATTAAAGATTATATATAATTTTATGCATTAAGTAAGATAAAAAAAAAGGATTCAGACCAGTAAATGCAGTCACTTCACAATATACAAATATTATAATTTCATTGCGTAAACGATATAGTGTGAGCGAGATGGAGAATAAAAACAGGTCCAACCAGTCTTTTTCTATAAATTTACACTTTTTACTTTTGCGCTGTTAAGAAAAATGGCCGAATACAAGCTAATAAGTGAACTTACCCAAAGTAGTCCGATTGTGGAGAACGAGATAGCAATGGTAGCCGAACAGCGAACCGAGCGAGATCGCGAACATGAGCGACACGAAGAACGCGAACACGATGTGGTAGCGGCCGGCGTTCAAGCCCGTGCCGAACTCACCCTAAGAGTAAACAAGCTAATTATTAAAAAATAAAAAAACACGACTGACAACTCACATAGCCTATGTCACTTGGAGGAATGCAAGGAATCTAAAAATACCTCTCACATCAAAATCTGTTAAGCCGTTCAGGACTTATGGTGGAATAAAGAACTTACATACATACATGAACCCTGAAAATAAACACTCCTTTTTTGGTCAGTCGTGTAAAAAGCAAAAAAATTACCAAAACTAAAAAAAAAAATTTGATTTTTAAAAATAGGCTGTGATTGTTCTTAACAACAGTCACAGCCTGTTACTAAATAATTGGTCAAGTGCGTGTCGGGCCACGAACAATGTAGGGTTCCGAAGGTACCTATCCTGTAGAAATGCGGACACATGAACTTATATTTACTTCCACTTTTATATAACTAATGAAAATAACCTAAGTATATACCATCATATAGAATGAAAATTGTTCCTACGAATATTTTTCATACTAAAATCAATTTTGTAAGTTTATCGTCTATTACTCATTAACGTGTAAAGTCTACATAGCCGTGATAATTTTCCTTTTAAATTCATTATATTTGCTAGTTATTATAATTTGTTTCATGTATCCACCCTCCACCATTTTCTTGTTCGAGGGGGGGGACACTTGACTCTAACAAAATTTATCACTTTAAAGTTAAATATTTCGCACACGGATCCCTAAATCAAAAAATGTTCTTCAGACACTCATAATATTTTTAAAAGACCTATCAAATGATACCCCACACGATGGTATAATCGAAAGAAAAAAAAATCATCCCCACTTTAGGTGTAGGGGAGGCCCCCTAAAAAAAAAAAATTTTCCTTATTTTATTCTACACTTCGCTCCGCGTAATAAATATGTATATCTCTACCAAATTACAGTTTTCTAGTACTCGTAGTCTCTGAGATTAGCCGCAGACAGACGGACGGACGGACGGACAGACATGACGAAACTATAAGGGTTCCTTGTTTACTTCGGAACCCTAAAATCAAGAATCGTTTAAAATAAAAATGTCACAAACAAGTGATAAACTTTTCTAAGAAAATATGTGTGTTGTGTATTATATTTCAGACTAGAAATTAATTTTATATTAAATTATTGTAATTATAACATGTAATTGTACATTTAAACTTTCATAAAGTAACGTACTTATTCATAATATAAGGTAGAAATATGACAGACAACGTAACTGCTAGTTTCTTACACTGCCATGAATTTTTTAATGGAATTATTCTGATCTGTCATTGAGAATAAATTGGGGGCCTTTGCCTTACATAATATCTGATCTGGAAGCTAGGAACCACAAAATCACTAGATAGTCACGAGCATCGACATGCATACAATTTCAGACCTTTTCACATTGTGTTAAGGACCAATGTGTTAACATATAAATGCTTGTGACTGTACGTACATACTACAGCACACTAAGACTAAAGTAGCTACCATATAGGAACTCTCTTTCTAGTAAAGTGATTGCCATGATTTTTTGACGAGCTGTACAGTCTTCGCAGCGGCTCCAGGTTTACATTTATGTGAGTGATACCGAATATTAAGTGCGCGCCAGATGCTCAGAAGTGATAACACAAGACAAGTGACATCGCACACATCACGATGGTTTTTTTGGGCGGCAAACGAGCAAGGGGGTCACCTGATGGTAAGCGATCACCGCTGCCCATGGACTACTGTAACACCTGAGGTATCACAAGAGTGTTGCCGGCCTTTCAAGAAAATGTCAAAATGATGTACACTGTCTTTTTACTACTGTGCACTTACACAAATGCAAAGTTCAACTTACGCTGCGAGGACTGTAGTCGTATGAAGTATTTACATTCCACATTGTTAAAACGCACAATATTAACAGAAATACCATGAATAGTTAACATTCCCACTGCGAGACCGGAACTACTAATTTAAACAATGTGGAATGAACATTTTAATTAGTTCCGTTTAATGTTCTACTGAGCTAATAATAATAATGTTTGTTTACAATAATAGCAGAACTACAGTTATCAATGTTTACATTAAATACTCGGCTATAACCGCTAAAACGTGGTATACTGTGACGTAATCGCCCAAGACTTGTGCCATTTGAAATATTTGAAAGTATTAGTATTGTACAAAAAAAAAGTATTGGAAATATATATAGGAAAGTCATCTGGTTTTTTAAAGTATTCCAATTGAAAGTGCAATAATAAAATCTACACTTCGGAAACAACATTATTAAAGTTAAGTGCCAAAATTACTGAAATTAATCCGCCCACAAGTTTCGTCAAAATCTAAGCAGCCAAATTAATTAATTATTTTTTTGATTGTTATCGATAAATTTAAGTCGAAAATTTACGACAGATGATTTTGTCCGATTTAAAAATCCATATCTGCAATAAATCTATTTCTTAAATAATTTTACAAGCCCAGGTAGTATATCAATTAATTTAATAATTGAGTGAATTAAATTTATGCTTTTAAGTACCAGGTAATATCTGATTTTAATGATTTAAAAAGATGAAAATTATGATTAACTGTGAACGATTCACGGTCATAAACAAAACCACATAGTCTACATTTCTAACTTTTATCTTAACCAATATATTCCATTTAGATTGTGTAATCACACATTTCTACGTACACGTACGAGTCACTAATAGCAATAATTATATCGTGTAATGTATGCTACAATGACTGCGAAAATAAATATTAGTTACATTGAGCATATCGACGCATTGTTTTGTAAAATTCCCAGTTTCTATTAAACTATCGCAGTGGGCCTGCTTGTATTCTTGGTAAATCTGTAATCAATCCTAATCCTATTAATAGTGTTTAAAAAATTATTACAAAAATACATTATCAATACTAGCAGCAGCAGTATCAAAGTTTAAAATATTTTCAAAAATGCTGGTAGAACCGTCAATTGTAGAAAAATATTATATTCTGGGTGGGCACTATGGATGCGTCTGCACTGACGCGGAGTGGAGCTTAATTGACCAATCGCAATCTCCGTGCTGAGATTTCGAGCGTTGTGATTGGGCAATTAAGCGTCAGTGGAAACGCACCCTTTTTTATTAACGGCGAGTGCGGCGCAAAAGTGCGCGTCATTGCATACGATTTCATATAAATTGTAAGATAAAGTCCATTTATTCATAATTGTCCTATCATGTAAACAATCTTACCATGTCTTTTTATGATTTTACAACAATACAGGATGTTTTTTAAATCATTGGCATCCTTTCTACTGGTGAAAGTACTCATGAACATGAGCAACTTTTTGTATGGAACCGACTCAATCCGATGGAAAAAAAAATCAGCTGTTCCATACATTTCGGGTGAGTAGGTATTGGAAAATAGTATGGAACAGCAGATTTTTTTTTCCATCGGATTGAGTCGGTCCCATACAAAAAGTTGCTCATGTTCATGAGTACTTTCACCAGTAGAAAGGATGCCAATGATTTAAAAAACACCCTGTATAAATTAAAATAGACTTTTTAGGAAATTACTTTAATGGTTAATAATTGTTTTACTTTAGAATGTTCAGGTTTGAACTAATATTTGATTTATTTTCAACAAAATTCAACAAAAAGTACTGGGAAGATTGTTTACTTAATAGGACAATTAAGAAAAAATAGAGTTTACACAGTTTGGCGATTTTTTTTTTCATAAAAAATAAATTTTAAAAAATAAATAAAGAATAATAAATACTGCACGCCATAGTGCCCTTCACCTCAATAGGGAAAATACTCGAACTATTATAACAAGAAAGGGAAATAAGGGAAATTATGAACATTTGCAATGCAAAATTAATTAAAGAAAAAACCTCTCACCTTCCAAAACTTAACGAAGTACGGCAAGCACGTGCCCATTATGAAGACGCAATACACCAGCGCGTATCCCAGGAACAGCATGAAGAACTTGTAATTGTGGTAGCAGACGCAGTTGTTGACCCAGGGGCAGTGGTGGTCCATCTTCAGGACGCACCGAGCGCAGATGCTGCAGTGGTGCGCACGGTCTGGCTTTACGAGCACACAGCGGTTGCAGTAACGAACCGACCCGGACATCGTCCTGATAATCAGTTACTCAATACTCAATATGTTATTGTATCCATAAAGTTGACATGGTGACATATAAATGAACTAACTTTTGCCCGCGGCTTCGCTCGCGTTGATCCTTTCTTAGCGGATGCCTACGTCATAACATCTACCTGCATGCCAAATTTCAGCACGATCCGTCCAGTGGTTTGGGCTGTGCGTTGATAGATCACTATGTCAGTCAATCAGTCACCTTTGAGTTATTATAGAAGTACATTTATGGACCCTGTCGGGCCCAGCAACTTGGGTAGAAAAGAGGAGGTCGCATCATCTCATTTTATTAGTTTTTGTGCGCAGAGAATCCGGACAAACGAAGCGGCGGGAAGAATTCTGTACCGGAACTTCACCGGGAAAAAACCACCGGTAAAAATAAGTACCGGGAAAAAATCTCCACGCGACACCACGCTTGTCCGACTAGAATCTAACCTAACCTATACGCAGTCTGCTACCACCGTAGCTTATATAGGGAGCTACGGGGCCCTATATACTAACCTAAGTTAATAACTACAATTCAAACCACTTACCAAACTGAATCTTCTTAATCTTCGGATCCAACTTCGAGTGTCTTCGGAAGAGGAGGGGGTTGTTCCCTAAATCACCCAACCTACCCCATGAGATCTCAATCCCCAGAAAAAATACCTGATCCGTCTAGCAGTTCCACTCGGCAACAGATTTCGGCGTCCCCAGGCAGCCACGTTTCGCATCTCACAAGAAACAGTCAAAGTAAAAGGTTTCACAAACACAAATGTTCAATAGTTATTTAACAAACAGGAAATTCACAAATATAACTCAAACTAGTTAACAAGCAAAAGACGCGAGACCTCTCCGCGTATTAAAATCAAACCGATATGTCAGGACAAATGGCGGCCGTCCGCCATGCCATTCACGCGAGCAATTTCATGCGGCGCGGCCTCCCCGCGCGATGTCCAAACAACACTGAATTCAAAATGGTCGCTCGCGACTGCCGACGCCGGCCGAGCGGGCGACGACGCTACTAATATGAAACTACCGCACGCGCTAGAATATTACGGCGGCGAACGGACAAAACAACATAGATTTTATTACAAACATCCCCCCGTCCCGGTCTGAGAAGCAGACCGCTAGCTTACTCTACGGGAAGGCGGGCGAGAGAGGTCACAGCTCTCCTCAAAATCGAACCGTCGACCAACACCTCAGCCACACGCGGAGTGCCATCTCCGCCAAGAATCAAACGTAATATGCGAGCTCGTCGCCAAAGCAATGAGGGCAAATTTGCCTCCTTCAACAACACTAAATCACCCTCCCTGGGAGGCTCAGTCCTGTCTGTCCACTTCACTCTTTGCTGCAGCAAATGCAAATATTCAAGCGACCAGCGACGCCAAAAGTCCTGGCTCATTTGCTGCAACATTTGAAAACGCGACAACCGATATACGCGTTCGTCCTTCCACGGGTATTCGGGCAGGGCATTCAACGGCCCTCCCACCAAAAAATGACCAGGGGTGAGAGCTTCCAAGTCATTTGGATCTGGAGATAGCGGACAGAGAGGACGAGAGTTGAGGACCGCCTCAACTTTACAAAACACTGTGGCCAGCTCTTCAAAAGTTAGAGCCGTTTCTCCGATAATGCGGCGGAGGTGGGTCTTTGCGGATTTCACAGCCGCTTCAAAAATCCCTCCCCAATGGGGGCAACTTGGGGGACTAAACTTCCAGGTTATTCCCCTTTGGGCAGCAATTTGACTTAAACTAGTACAATTTTTATCAATAAACACAGAAACATCCTTAAGATAATTTACAGTTCCCTTATAGTTTGTGCCATTATCAGACCTAATAAGGGAAGGTAGACCTCGACGCGAAACAAAGCGATCCAACGCGGCGACGAAGGCCTCCGTAGTCAGAGCCGATACCACCTCCAAATGGACAGCCTTGGTGGCCAAACAAACAAATACACACAAATAGCCCTTCACAATACGGGCATTACGAAAGGGAGAAGCCTTGATCGAAAAGGGACCGGCAAAATCGGTTCCAACGCCGTCAAACGGTCTCGAAGGTCGGATTCGATCAGCGGGCAAATCACCCATCTGTGGTTGCATCGTGGATGCCTTCAACCTATAACATGCAATACATCGAAACAGAACACTACGGATTGCTCTTCGGGCAGACAAAATCCAAAATTCGCGTTGCAAAATAGCCAGCAAGGCATTGCACCCAGCATGGGCGTTACGAATGTGTCGATCAGACACCAAAAGCTGCACCAAGGGTCCGCCCTTGGGCAACAACAGAGGATGGCGAGTCTCATATGGAAGATCCGCCTTCCGGAGCCTGCCTCCAACCCGAAGAAGCCCATCCGAGTCGATGTACGGGTTCAAACGAGCGACCGCGCCCTTCAACTTAGCGCGTCCGTCGCGCAAAATACGAAGCTCTGACTCAAACCGTCCGATCTGCACGACACGGACCCAATGCAACAATGCGCTCCGGCGCTCTTCTGCACCTGCAATCGGCTCCAACCGCTTTGCCTGTGGGTTTCTACAATTATGTATGAAACGCTTAATCCAACTGGTGACACCCAGAAGCTTATTCAAGCTGCTATACCGAGCAAGTAGCCAATCCGGCTCCGACGTCGTCTCAGCGACTACAGCATGTACACGGAGCCCAGTCAAACTCAAAGAAGCAACATCTGTCTGACAGACAGGCCAAGAAGTTTCTGATCCCATCAGCCACTCTGGACCCCACCAGAGCGGGTGTGACACCAATTCTGGTGCCGTACAACCTCGGGAGGCACAGTCCGCTGGGTTAAGCTCTCCCGGCACATGTCTCCATGTTATATCAATTCCGATATTCTGGATTTGGGAAACCCGATTTCCCACAAAAACCTCCAAGGTATGTGGGGCCGCGCGCAACCATGCAAGCGCGACCTGGCTATCCGACCAGGCGAAGATGTCTCGTATCTCGACCGTGGCCGCCAGCTCACTGGCAACGTGATGCAACAATTTAGAGAGAAGGTGAGCTCCACTCAACTCAAGCTTGGGGATAGTCAGCCTAGTCCTGATGGGGGCGACCTTGCTCTTCCCTAACAAAAGCGAGACATTGACCCGGCCATCGGCGTCAACTGTCCGCATATAGACTGACGCGGCGTAGCCTCGCTCCGACGCGTCACAAAAGCCATGCAGGCTGGCTCGACATTTCCCGGGGGGCAATATTCGACGAGGCAAGGCAATCCGATTGACTTCCTTAATCGATGAAAACAACTCGAGCCAATCATCCAATGGAGGACCAAACAGCGGCTCGTCCCACGAGACGCCCAAAGTCCAAAGTCTCTGAAGAAGACACTTCGCAGAGAATATTACTGGACTGATCCAACCGCTTGGATCAAACATACGAGCTATTACGGACAACACCGTTCTCTTAGTCCAGACTTTTGGTATTTCCAAGTCCACTTGGAATGTGAAAATATCGGTTAGCGGCTGGTACTGCATGCCCAGCACCGCTATCCTGTTCAATCAATCAATCAATATTTATTTGCAAGAATACAGTTTATAGAGATGTTACAATTTAACACAGGTACATGTATTCAACCTTAAAGTAAGGCATGCAAAATTTTAAATTCGTATTACACATTAAATTACATTGTCAGTTACATAAATTCAAATATTCCTTAATGTCATAAAAAGTATTTTCTAACAGCCATGCAGTCAAAACATTGTCAAAGTTCTTCCCATGTAGTTCCTTTATTGAATTTGGTAGCTTATTATATATAATTATGCACATATTATAAACATTCATTTTATATATATAGCAATTACATGGTGGCTTGTCCAATAAATTAATATATTGTGGCCGCTGTGGTCTTAAATGTACTTGGTTACGATACCTGAAAAAATCTGGATGTTTTTTAACAAAAATACACACATCTCTTATATACATTGACGCTAGAGTTAGAATTCCAAGTTGTTTAAATAATGGTCGGCACGAGTCCAAGAAATAAGCGTTACAGATAGCTCGAACACATCTTTTTTGAATAATAAAGACTCGGTTCACCTCAACAGAGTTCCCCCACAGTATTAATCCATAGCCAAGAACAGAAGCCACATAGCCATAATAAGCCATTAATGCTGCCTGCCTTGATACAGTTTCTCTTATTCTCTTAATCGCAAAAATAAATCTATTGAGTTTTAGGCAAACAGCATTTACATGTTCTTTCCAATTCAAATGTGAATCTAAATGAAGTCCAAGAAATTTAAAAGTATTTACAATGTCAATATTACAATTATTATAATTAATTTGAAGCTGTAATGGCTGTGCTTGATATGAATGAAATTCCATAATTTTTGTTTTTGTGAAATTAACGTTGTGTTCTGTTGGGATCATCCACATCCTCAAACAGGTGAGGGTTCTGTTGGTGATCCTCCGGGATCCCTTCTAGAACTTTAGGCTCATTGGACAACCACTTACGTAGCTCATAGCCACCCGTTTTCAATATTTCAATTAATTCGTCCCGCAGTAGGAGGGCCTCCTCAATACTTTGGGCTCCGGTGCACACGTCATCTACATACAAGTCACGTGACAGCACGGAAGCCCCACGGGGAAAGCGGATCCGTTCCCGCTCTGCCAATTCAAGCAATGATCTGATGGCGATATAGGGACTAGATTTCAAACCATACGTGTTCGTATTGAGTTCATACACCGTCACAGGATCCTCAGGGCGCTCACGCCAGAGTATCAACTGGAATCGCCTGTCCTCAGGATGTATGACTGTCTGGCGGAACATCATCCGGATGTCCGCACCAAAAACCACTTGATGTCTTCTAAAGTTCAAGATGATGTCAATTATGTCCCTATGCAATTTGGGACCCGAATGCAAACACAGATTCAACGAAACCCCGTTCGAAGTGGGTGCGGACCCATCGAAGACGGTCCTCAATTTGCCTGTTGAGGCCTTCACCACCGCGTGGTGGGGCAAAAAATAATGCTCAGTTGAGCTCCAATCAACTCGAGCCGGAGACATGTGACCCAAATCCTCGTACTCGCGCATAAATTCAATATATTTATCGCGAAGTACGTGGTCACGCTGCATGCGTCGCTCCATGGACAGCAGTCGTTTCTCCGCAAGCGCCCTACTTTGCCCTAGGCTAGGACGTGTAGCAACAAATGGTAATCTAGTTACAAACTGACCGGAGGGCAACCTCTCCGTGGTTGATCGAAAGAAGGCTTCGCACTCAGCGTGTTCCGGATCCATCCTGGAACTCATAGGTGGCTCCTCCACCTCCCAAAACCTTTGCATGGTCTTGGCCAAGGACGCTGATGCGACGACCGGTGGCTCCTCCACGGTGCTATTATCAAACACAGGGCCCATCAGGGCGAAACCAAAGATAGTAGACACTGCCATCAGTGAAGACGAACCCAGAGCTTTCTGGGTACCCAACAAAATCCAACCCAATACGTCCGAGCCCAGGAGCAAGTCCACTGGGCCGGGATGAAAGACAAAGGGGTCGGCCAAATCCAGACCCGAAACCAAAGACAACACACCCGGCGGTATGTCTGTCGAGGGGTGCCAACCCGCAATGGTATCCATTACCATAGCCGAAGTCGTGATCCTCATTGTGGAGGACTTCAGCGAAGAAAAGGTGACAAGTGTCTGGCCCGTCAGACACTTCACTTGTATGCCACCAACTCCAAGAAGTGGCACAGGCGAGTCTTCCACGACTAAACCTAACTGGTGTGCCACTCGAGTGGTAACCAAACTGCTTTGAGCCCCTGAGTCCAACAGAGCTCTCAAATTAATGGCTTCTCCCCCACGACCCCATACGCGGACCACCGCGGTAGGGAGCAGAACCGTCCGCGGCTCTGTCCCAGCAAGGGAGCAAGCTAGTTACGGGCTCCCCACTCTCTCCAAACCAGGGGCGCGCCACTGACCCGGATAATATGGCGGGCGAGTGCACATCCCCATCTGAGGGGGGCATAACCCGCGGCCCGGCCATACATATGGTACGGCGGGTGGTACTCCAGCCGTGGGTACTCGTGCAGCGGCGGAGAAAACCGCTGCGGCTGCATGTGTTGGGCATTGGTAACCCGCGTGGAGGGGGTGTCCCCACTCTCACGTCCGATCTAGGGCCCCCGCCCATGGGGGCCCTATCCGGGGCCTGGCCAGCTACATACTGGCCATGACCTTGGGGCGCGTGGTCCCGGTCCGCCAAGACCCGCGCAGGTACGCGACCCCCTCCCGAGGGGGTGCGACGAGCGAAGCCGCGTCCTCCGTCCGATGGTGGAGGGCTTCGCGCAGGAGCGCCCCCGCCCATAGGGGACCCCTGCCTCAACAACCGGGGGCCATCCCCGTTCCGGTTCATGCAGAGCATCACGTGGTGCAGCCCACGGCATGCACTGCATGGTATGGCTCTGGGACAGTCACGTGCATAGTGACTGCCCAAACAGTAAAAGCAAAGTTCATGCCGCCTTGCCATGCGGCGCCGATCTTGTACTGGCAGTCTCTGCCAGTCCCTGCATTGCAGCAGGCTGTGGCCCATCCGGCCACATTGCAGGCAGTCCGCGTCCCCCGCGACTGCTGCCGTGTGTGCAACCCGCACACCAGCTCCACGCGGTGGCGGTTGCCGTCCCTGTTGGGGCCTACGTTCAGGCGCTCTGGATGGCGCTGAGTCCGTCATGGTATTCTCAGCCGCCCGTGCCTCAAACTCCAAAAACTTCACCAAGTCAGTGAATGTTGGTAGGGTGGTGCTATCCCGTTCCGCATTCTCGCGCTCAAATCGCGAGCGGATGTCATTGGGTAATTTGCCCAATACAATGTGCACCAGCAAAAAGGACCATTGGTCCACCGGCAGCCCCAGTGTGCGGAGCGCGTTACAGGCCACTGTAACGGGCGTGAGCAACTGCAGGCGCAACTGTGCCCTGTTGGCCACCTTGGGCAGGGCCATCAACTGTGCGGCGTGCGCATCCGCTAACAAACGTAAGTTTTGGTAGCGGGAGTTCAATAACTCCCAAGCCGTGTCGTACTGGTCGTCCTCCACCCGGAGGTGCTGGATGAGCGACCGCGCTTCACCCTCAAGAGTGGAGAGGAGGTAGGCCATCTTCTGGGTCTTCGACAAATCCTGTCGTGCTACGACCAGGGACTCAAACATATTTTTATATGCCACCCACTCCTCCATCCTACCCCCAAAGTGGGACAGCTGAAGGGTGGGGAGCCGACCAGTAACCGCTGGTCCTTCCTGTCTAACAGGTGTGCGAGGGGCTGGTCCGCCAGCCTGTCTCGCCCTTATTGCGGCCGCCGCCTCCACGATGTCATCGTGCAGACTCAGGATCTGGTCCAGGTCCGCCACGTGACCTGCGTAGACCTCCGGGGTAAGGTCGGCTTCGGTAAGCGCCGCCATGGCCGCTTCCGCGTTGTTCAATCGTGAGCGGAGCTGATCCGCTCTTTCCAGTATAGCGGCCTCCCTGTCCTTCCGGGACAGGAGTCCACCGGCCGTCACAAACCATCTCAATTCGTTGGCGAGTGTCGCCTTAGCATTGGGGACCTTCGCCATCGCGTCAAGTCACAAACAAAAAATAACAAAAGGTAAATAAAAAACAACAAAATCAAACAACTACACGAAGAACCGCGGTAGGTATGAGAATGGCACAAACCCGGAACGCACGGTACAAACCGCAAACAAATACAAAAAGGTTACAAATATTCTTATACAAACAAACTAAGAAAAATCTAATAATTTTTACAAACAATTAATTATTTTTTACAAACGAACAAATAGAGGGTAGATAAACTACGCTCTGCTACCAGAAAATGTGCGCAGAGAATCCGGACAAACGAAGCGGCGGGAAGAATTCTGTACCGGAACTTCACCGGGAAAAAACCACCGGTAAAAATAAGTACCGGGAAAAAATCTCCACGCGACACCACGCTTGTCCGACTAGAATCTAACCTAACCTATACGCAGTCTGCTACCACCGTAGCTTATATAGGGAGCTACGGGGCCCTATATACTAACCTAAGTTAATAACTACAATTCAAACCACTTACCAAACTGAATCTTCTTAATCTTCGGATCCAACTTCGAGTGTCTTCGGAAGAGGAGGGGGTTGTTCCCTAAATCACCCAACCTACCCCATGAGATCTCAATCCCCAGAAAAAATACCTGATCCGTCTAGCAGTTCCACTCGGCAACAGATTTCGGCGTCCCCAGGCAGCCACGTTTCGCATCTCACAAGAAACAGTCAAAGTAAAAGGTTTCACAAACACAAATGTTCAATAGTTATTTAACAAACAGGAAATTCACAAATATAACTCAAACTAGTTAACAAGCAAAAGACGCGAGACCTCTCCGCGTATTAAAATCAAACCGATATGTCAGGACAAATGGCGGCCGTCCGCCATGCCATTCACGCGAGCAATTTCATGCGGCGCGGCCTCCCCGCGCGATGTCCAAACAACACTGAATTCAAAATGGTCGCTCGCGACTGCCGACGCCGGCCGAGCGGGCGACGACGCTACTAATATGAAACTACCGCACGCGCTAGAATATTACGGCGGCGAACGGACAAAACAACATAGATTTTATTACAAACAGTTTTGTAACGTTACGAATGGAGTGTTATAAAATGTACTTTTGCCATTTCATAACGAAGATATATGAAAGCATTTTGATAAATAGATGAGTTTTGTTGAAGGAATAGCTGGATTTTGTTTTAAACTAGTATTATAAATGTAAAAAGGGAGTTTGTTTGTTACCTCCTCACGCTGTATCTACTGAACCAATCTTCCTGAAATTTCGCATATACATAGTCAGAAGTACTGAGAAGGACATAGGGTACCTTTCATCCCGGAAAAGGCACTGTTCCCGTGGGAAATTCACGCAGGCGAAGCCGAAAGAAAAGGAAGGAAGGCGGGAAATTCCCGTAAGGGTGCAAAAACTGATCGACGCGCAATCGGCCCGAACTTTTATGACAACGGGATAAGGACGCTAATCGAACCCGCTTCGATCAGTGTGGTTGCACCCTAAAGGAAAACATCGTGAGGAGTGCTGCTGTACACAATAAATTTAATATTCGACTACTGTTACTCGAATACTGTTTGTGGACAAATGGACACTAGACGCCTATAGCAGTCATAACAATAAAATTTCTTTTGTGTCTCGTTTAGTATCTATCAAAGTGTTAAATTACAATTGTTATTTTACAAAGGCTGCCAATAAAAATGCTGGTAGACGTTTAAGGGCTCTCAGTAAGTGAAATCGGCAATATTGGCTGTTTTCTATAAGCTGCTGTTTAAAGAATTGAAGAGTTTTCGCCCTGAAATTTCTGATATGTATTGTAGAACGTATGTTTAAAGGGAGGACTGTTTCCAAAACACGATGGGAAAAATTTTGCTCGATAGAAAAAAAACCCTGAAGTTACCTCTAAAATTTCATATGAATACAGATAACATCCGTGTTTTATAATAAAAAATGTTTTAAAATCACCAACACAAAGGTATTTTACCTTTTCGATTTCGTGACTGATTTAAATTTTTGAAAAACTAAACATTTCTATTTACTTTTTGATAAAAATGTGAATGGCGCGCAACCGGGACGTCCCCCCCCCTCTTCAGCCGCTTCATATGAATTTTCGCTGACCGCCTAACCCCCCTTAAGTCATGTCAGATGCTTTTGCGCAAAATGTGGAAAATCTGACAACAGTGATATTTATTCTGTGACAGTGTTATCTATCTATAACGTAGTCGAAAAGACGTGTCTTTGCGTTTGTCACTGCCAAACCGAAAAGGAGGCTAATCAAATGCAATGCACGTGTATATTAGTTTCTATGATTTAAATATAGCCACGTTATGGTTCAAAATGAAATCGATACGAGACTTGTCGGTTAAGACTACAATATAACTCACTCTGTGGTTAGTAGGTTACGGGTTTGAAGATATCAAATTATTATTTGTGCTTTGGCTTTTATAAGGCGGTTATCACATTGGTTACATAGCAAAACTTTTTCAATTCTTTACATATCACATATAGTACTTTCCTTGATTTTTTTCCTAATAAGAACAAGCAATTCTAATCTAGATGATTGCAACTAATTGACAAAATATATTGTTTGTACACCACAAAGTTTCAATTCTGCTACTTCATTACAGTACAGCTATGGTCCATTTATCCATAACAGTCCTATTATGTAAACAATCTTTACAGTACTTTTTGTTGAATTTTGTTGAAAATAAATCAAATATTAGTTCAAACCTTAACATTCTAAAGTAAAACATTTATTAACCACGAAAGTAATTTCCTATAAAGTCTATTTTAATTTATATTGTTGTAAAATCATAAAAAGACATGGTAAGATTGTTTACATGATAGGACTATTATGAATAAATGGACCTTAGCCAATTTAAAAAAAAAAAAATTCTCAATTCTAGCTACAACTACGGCAGTGACAAACCTTGTTAGAACATTTACATTCTCAGCGTGATTTTCTACAATTTCTTTTTTCGATTTCTTATTCTTTTTAAAAAGACGCGCGTTGAGAATTTTTAGCGACATTTTCATTCTAGAATTGAGAAAAATTACTATTTGTAGTGAGATATACCAAATAAAAAAATAATTACATGACGCAATGGCGACCTCATTAATTTTACGAAAGGCATCTTTACTACCAACCTTACCAACCACAAACAGTAATTCGACATATCTCAATGGACAGATAAAAGGTCAAAGACATATGTGAATGACCTTTCAATATTTGTATACCAATATTTATCAGATGGTAGCCGCACACGCATATATTGTTCAAGCGTGACCATCAGCTTGAATGGGCACAGATAGATTGCAGTACTTTAAAAAGCTCAATTTAAATATCAATTATTTAATTTGAGCTTTTCGAAAGTACAGCAACCTGCGTTGTTTGCATCAGTTGGCACTGGGACGACACCTTAGGGCTGGTCTCCACCAGAGCGCAGAGGGGAGAGAGGAGTTCCAACCACCAATAAAACAACTCTTAATGAAATTCGAATATTGAATAACGACATTCTATTGGTTGTCAAAATACATCTTCTGTCTGCTCTGGTGAACACAAGCCCTTATGCAG
This sequence comes from Ephestia elutella, assembly GCA_018467065.1. Classification (NCBI taxonomy): domain Eukaryota; kingdom Metazoa; phylum Arthropoda; class Insecta; order Lepidoptera; family Pyralidae; genus Ephestia; species Ephestia elutella. The sequence continues at coordinate 7,177,869 of CM031570.1, read as the reverse complement.
TATGACCCTAGATAAAACCAATCTATTTTATATCTGGGACATATAGGTATAGGCTCCATAAGTGCAGTAAGAATCTACAAGGCAACATAATCTTTAAAGTAAGGCAATAAGATCTTTGAGATATGACTGCACTTATGGTCCTTGATTTTACAGTATAATAATTAAATTACCTAGTTACTATAGGGAGATCCTTAGCAAAGTTTTCTAGGATTGACCTCTGTGCATCTTCTGAATCTGCACTCAACAGCTTCTCCAGTTCTGACTCGGGCAACTTGTACTGAAATAAGAAATTCTTTATAGGATACAATACAATAACTAAATAGTACACAAGTTATATAAATTAAATAGAAAAAAATAAAAAATCTCTTTAAAACTAAAACAAACAGGTAAGAAACAATAATTAATAAATTGAAATAATTAATATTTATTTTTTGGATTTTTGAGCATCTCAGATGCAATATTAGTACTATTATTATTAGTATTAGTAGTATTATTTCTATATGAGAGTACTTTTGAAATAAATTAATATTATCAATTTAAAATTTAATAATTTTTTATTCTGCCAAATTAATTCATAATTCATTTATTCTCGCTTACATGTACAGGTCCTAATTAATTATTGTCCTTTAAATCCATTTGTTGTCTTCATTATGTCCGATGTATTTTATATTGTTACCATAAAGAAAAGATTTATCAAAGAAAATATTTTCCCTTTTATTTTTATTATTATCAGCTAGTGTGTGTAGGAAATCCTTTGGGGGGGCCTTTGTCCAGCAGTGGACGTCTTTCGGCTGAGAGAGAGAGAGAGAGAGTGTGTAATGGAAAAGGCAATGGCAAACCACTCCATTAAAATTGCCAAAAGAGTCGTGTGTGTTTCATTCCATATAATGACCACAACCCTCAGTCATGAGGAAATACGACTAAAGAGAGAATCAAAGAAAATATGCAATGTGGTCACAGACAGCATTGCTTTTACTGGATCTGGTGAAAATAAGCTGGAAAAACTAGATGGCAAGTGAACGGGCTGATAAGTGCACCATTTGAAACATTCTGTATTAAATTTCAAATTAAAGATTTGGAGAATATTGTTTTTAGAGGTGAGTCTCGAATTTTTATAAAAAACAGTAATAGTGTCACTGATTGAGTATTGTCAATGAATAAATTGATGTATGTAAATTACTAGTCCTCATAATGGCATGTCATACAACAATGAGCCATTAAATATAATAATAACTAGCTTTTGGCGGCGGCTTCACCCGCGTGAATTTCCCATGGGTACAAACGCTCTTTCCCAGGATGAAAAGTACCATATGTCTTTCTCAGTACCTTGAACTTGCAGGAAGATATCCTGAAATTTCGCATACACATATGTCATGGTTCAGTATGTAAAGAGTGAAGAGGTAACAAACTCACTTTCACATTTATAATATTAGTTAGGTTTAGGATGCAAGGCACATCATCAACACCTTAATTAAAAGAAGCATAACCAATCACCATAGCTAAAATATTAATTTAATTATCACTTTAATTTTTTTTTTAATACTCTTGCAGACTGAAGACAGTGAAGACATGGAACTATTATTCTGTATCATAATTTGTACTGTTTTCTGGCAAATAAACATTTCTGATTTCAATTTTGAAAACAAGTTTTCTTGATACAAGAGCGATTTCACAAGTCATCTATTCTAATGTGGCTAAGAGTGTCAGCCATCTGGTTGAAAAAGTTTTAGAGATTATTTACAGCTCATGTTTTTCATTTCATTACAACCCATCAAGTGTCCCACCGCTGGGCAAAGGCCTCTCCAATGTTTCCATTCTGTCCAGACTTATGTTGAAATGTTTCATTTTGTAAGCATATTATATTATCTCTTCATCTAATTTTTTTAATGCAGGTATATACCTATTTATCACTATCTTTGGGTTGGCTTTAGAATGAATTAAACTCAAAAGCGACCTTGCTGAAAAAGGTAGTATAGGTTGTGAGGAGCAAAGCGACGAGCGTTAGATTTATACATAAACCAAAATGCCAGAACCGACTTGGCCCCAAAATAAAAATGCATTTCAGAGTTATAATTTTAGTAAATTTGTGAAAGGGAAAGAGAACTCAATCTGTTGTTATTAAAAAAATATTAAAAATCAGTTTAATCTATCCTAAAGCAACCCCCTAACTTTACTTGACCAATGCCTGCAAAATATTCCTTTCTCAATAAGTTACTATTGAATTGAATTTTCATATTTCATACAATATTCAGTCCATTTATGTTTAGCACTTAAATAGGTATGTTAGTAAAATCAAATAAACTAAGTAATAATTGCGTTTGGTAAAAACAAAGAGGTTTGTCTTAATGTTTTGACTGATTCTTTTAATAAATAGAATATAAGCATGTCTTGCTGACCATAATAATAATGAACTACCTTTTTCTTGTCCAGTTAAAAAGGCTATTTAAATTATTTGGGATTGGGACAGTTGGGGTACGAAAAGAGATGATTGACTTGGTACCAACACCATGTTCTCACATACACATACTAGAGATAACCTACCTTATCTGGAATTGGCTCTATTTCAGCAAATACTGTCCGCCAGTATGACCAAGCAAACATTATCAAGAGTATATGGTAGATCACCAAATAAATACATTGTTGGGCTGTATTTTCAATCGTAACTGTAAAAAAAAAATGTATATTTTAAATTAATTTATATGAAAGAAAGTGTCAGAGTAAAATACGTGAACAATCTAATAAAGTCAGTGTACAACATACATGTATGCTTTTTTTACTTGGATTTAAATAAAATAAGCAATATTTATATTTTCAGTTTACTCACAAATACACAGCTGAATAACGTAGGCGTAATATGACCAAAGTATGATCGACACTATCAACAACACTGGGAGCCATTTGAAGACTCTCCAACACCACCTATTGCACACTTTACAACATCCACAGTATCCGGGGGGTGACACCCTATTATTTTGCACTGAAGAAGACATAATTAATTATTTTAATTTACTTAAAAATTGAATACATCCATGATCGTTCCTTTTCTCAAGACAATAAAAAAAATTGACAGACAAATGAAAACTAAAAATGAAAGTTAGTAATTATTGTCTATGGGGTTTAAATTCTTGCGTTACCGGCTTCTTGGCATTTAAGCCATCGTCAATAATTTTTTTTTTACCGATAATAACCGGTAAAGAAGTGGCATTTTAGGGCTGAGACCAGAGACAAAGATCACAGGAAATCATAAGTACCAACATACTTAAAGGAAAAACGTCAAACAACTTGGAGCAGCTCTTTCACTTGTGAGCGTCAAAAATTTTGTTGTTTTCTATCAAACGATTTTCAAAACATAAAAAACACAATTTTCATACAATTCTATTAAAATCATGGAAGTGAAAGAGTGCAATGATTTGGCTGAAGAGGTAAGTGTAAATTGTCTAAAGAACCAATGTCAGTGTGGTAGTTTATTGCATTATTGATTCACGAATACCGACATGGTGTGTTTCAGAATCAATTTATTGTGGACGATGTAAGCAAAATTATCAAGGAAGCCATAGAAAATTCTATCGGTGGTACTGCTTATCAGCATAACAAAGTAAATCAATGGACATCTGCGGTTGTGGAATCATGTTTGGGACAACTGACGAAGTTGCAGAAGCCTTACAAATACATAGGTATGTATCATTCATGTGTAACCATGCATAGCCGCCGGCGGCTGCTCGCCGGTACGTGCAATCTGCTGCATCGGAAGAAATGTTGGTGCCTACAGTGCTGACACATGGGTCAGCAATGCTTTTAATTCATTATACTATGGTACAGTTACAACTATTTTGCAGGTACCTAGCAAAGTACGTGAAGGCATATACCTACACGTACTTTGCTACCTGCAAAATAGTTGTAACTACATACAATGTTTGTTGCATAAAACTGATTTTAGTAAATGAATACAATACAAATAGGTATGTAGGTATTATGTATATTTGAGAAAATGTATTTTTACATTTCAGTGACTTGCACAATAATGCAGAAAAGTGGAGCTGGACTACATACAGCATCATCATGTTTTTGGGACAACAACACGGATGGATCCTGCACAGTACGCTGGGAGAATAAAACCATGTACTGCATTGTCTCTGTATTTGGCCTTGGCATCTAAAATAACTTTCGTTTTAAGTAAACTAAAATGACTCTACACTGTTGTCGCTTGCATCTTGTCTCGATGAAATACAAACAATTAGACATTTCTTGCACTATGACAGTAGTATTGTAATGGAGATATAAAATTATTGTTACAGTTTAGAAAATAATGGTCAAAATGTTATATTTGCAAATAACATTAGAATTAAAATTCCACTGTAATTGTTATGGATAGAGTGCACTTTTAATTTCTTTTTTTTTTCAGTGAATATCCTCAATTTTTTTCTGTAAAGATGTTTGTTTGCAAATCATGCATTTAATAATTGACTTTGTAAGATACCTGCTTATCTCTGGTATATAATACATGCATGGTTTGTAAACATGCAGACTTTAGTCATACTTAATTTTAAGTAATTAGGATATATTTTCGTACTCAATAAAAATATATCTAAATCATTTTTGTTTTACTACTGAACTCTGTGTTCTCCAATTTTAACACCTATCTCAAAGATTGCTACATAGGCTCCTGAAGTAGCGAAGTATATATTAGATTTTGCCCGCGGCTTCACCCGCGTGAATTTCCCATGGGAACAGTGCTTTTTCCTGGGGTGAATGGCACGACCCTCTATACTATGTGTATGCGTTTTGGGAAGATAGGTTTAGTAGTTAGCGTAAAGAGGTAATAAACTTACTTTCGCATTTATAAAAAATAGTCGGGATTGTTTGGAATCAGTCTATCCTAATATTATAAATGCGAAAGTGAGTTTATTTGTTTGTTACCTATTCACGCTTAACCAACTGGACCGATCTTCCTAAAAATTTAGCATACATCATGGAATACATAACATGATAGTACATACACATAGAAGTACCTACTGAGTAGGACATGGGGTACCTTTCTTCCCGGGTAAAAGTACTTCGCAGAAATTCACGCGGGCAAATGCTAGTAATAAATAATTTAACTAGTGGATCAACAGTCAAGTGGTGTTGAACTTCCCCCTTTTTGTTTTTTTTTTACACGACTGACCAAAAAAGGAGTGTTATGTTTTCAGGGTTCATGTATGTATGTAATTTCTTTATTCCACCATAAGTCCTAAACGGCTTAACAGATTTTGATGTAAGAGGTATTGTTAGATTCCTTGCATAAGCCCGAATGCTATAGGCTATGTAAGTTGTCAGTCGTGTTTTTTATTTTTAAATAATTAGCTTTATTACAAGAATACATACATAGAATCACGACTTTATCCCTTAAGGGTTAGACAGAGCCAAGAGTCGTGAGACTCGTAGGCCACGCTTAGCTGAATAGTGGGCTTTCTGATGGAATGGAGATTCAGGTATAGTGACAGGTTGCTAACCCATCGCCTATGAGTGGAGGAATCTCCAGTTTAAAGGGAAAGGTACCTCGATTGACTTTTACAATCTGCGCGGGAAGAGAAGCAGCTGGCACAGCACATTCTATGTTTTTTCTTCGCTCCCAGACCAGCATGGAAGTTTACAAAAATACTTGTGGAAAATCCGACCCATATATATACATACAATATTTACTTCCTCCAAATATGATTGAAATTAAATTCAGTCATAAACAAAAGCTCTAGATAAAATAATTGAATAGGTAGTAGGTACATAAATCAAGGAACACTGTTTGTACCTACAATGTGTGCCAAGTTTCGTAAGGATCCGTTCGATGTTATGATGCTAAAGGTTCGATACGACCTCTAATCTAAAACAAACCCGCACAACCATTGAATTACCACACCCCACTTCAGTCTTGAAAATTGTGCTTGATGGAGACTCGCTCGCTCGGTCCAAGGGTCCAAATACATAGGTAACGTATAAATATAAGGGTTTTCTGTATTCTGAGACCGTACCGTTCAATCAAACCAAACTGCAGTTGTTCATTGTATGTAAGAACTCTAAACTGCGAAACCTTATACATATTTGGTGCAAAATACAGCCTTCCTTAAAATTCAGAAAAGATAAATAACTAGGACTATAAGTTTTGAGCATTTGTTTGTTGGTACAATAATAAGATACATATTCATTCAAACAAATTAATAATATACTAATATTATAAATGCGAAAGTTTGGATGTGAGTTTGTGAGTTTGTGAATTTGTGAGTTTGTGAGTTTGTGAGGATGTTTGTTACTCAATCACGCAAAATCTACTGGACGGATTTCGATGAAATTTGGTACAGAGGTAGATAATGACCTGGAATAGCACATAGGCTACTTTTTATCCCGGGAAAAAGCACTGTTCCCGTGGGAAATTCACGCGGGCGAAGCCGCGGGCAAAAGCTAGTTAATAATATAAAAATGAGATTTATTATCCCAAGTCGTTTGGATCCTTTTGCATCCGTTTGGATAGGGTTTACATGTTTGTTTTGTACATGGAATAATCTGTCTAGTCAAATGCGAAAGAAATTGAGGAACGCATTGAAAGGTAATCTGTGTTCTTTGGAACGCAATTTGTAGGTAGTCAAAGAAAAAGATAGTGCGTGCAACAAACAAAGGGAACTAAAATTGAATCTCGCGGTTATTTTGCGCTGAGCGACATATTTGTGTCACGTGACCTTCATCGATCCAATGGCTGAACTAGAGCTGTGTCGATCGTGATTGATCGAGTTAAAATGATTCGATCACTACCCGTGATCGAGTGATCGAATCACGAATTTATAAAAGATTCTATCACAAAAGACCCGTTTCCCTCCCCCCCGCCCCGCCCCCTTGCACTTTCACAACTATATCCGTCTTTTTCGTTCGATAGCATGCGGAAGAGAGATAAGTAGATAGGTCATTCGCTCGTTCTCGCGTGTTCCTGAATGAACATGTTGGTTTGGTTTCAATTTAATACTTTCTGTTTTTTATCATATTTTTGTTTTATTTCTAATCCTGCATTGCTTTGGATATGAGAATCCTGAAATCGAGTCAATCATACGACAGAAACTTGATCTACGAACGAAGTTGGTTTCAAAGTGATCGAATAATCTGAATAAGCAATTGATTTTGACTCGATCACCATGCTGATGGGTCGTGATTGACGCGGGTTACAAAAAATGATCGACCTTCCATATGATCGAATCATTTTGACTCGATCACCACGCTTACGGGTCGTGATTGACCCGGGTTATAAGAAACGATCGACTTGCCCAGCTCTAGGCTGAACGCGTCTCGGGTCCATTCAACTCGGTCGCGGAGCGCCGCCGGGGAGGGATACTTCAAAACACCGATTCTATTCATACATAGGAGATATTTATATATTTCTATCCCTCTCGCGCGTATTGAGAAATAATTAAATGAATGGTGAACGAGTGAAATGGAAATATGTTCGAGTGGAAATTATTGAAAGCTGTGCCAGGCAAGTCGCCATGTAGAATTTTTTGATGTGGGTGTTGTGAGTTGTGTCTTGGGACGTCAAACGCTTCAATGATTATTATTTTCAAGTGGACGTTAATTTTTGTGTATATCGTCATCTAATCGTACGTTTTGTGGTATTTAACAGTGTTTTATGGACATTTACATACTTTGTGATCGTGAACAATTTCATTTGGTGACGGCAGATAATAAATTGGAGGGGGGCTGCTAAAATACTACGACAGGATAGTAACAACGTTTTACAACTCTAGATACTAGAGAAGTGCTCGGATCGCACATAAAATTTCTCATCTCTGTGCGATCGACTTGGACTTCCATTTTGTTTTATTATGTGGTTAGACTGTGTACAGTGTGCGTTGTGTTCGAGACAATGGAAAGCGACGGTGAGTGCCTATTAAGCAGTACCTAAGTATAGAAAAAATGTGATGTCTGCGCATATAGGGCGCATACTCGCATAAGACAATAAACATGTAAGTGAATAAGTAATAGTATTCGATTTTGTGCATTGTCGTGACGCAGTCGTGTCGTCTGGTAGTATCCTTCTTGGTGGTGATGAATATTAGTCATAAGACGGTAAGACACGACAAGAGCACGCGCCGCCTCAGCCTGTCTGGGGTCTCTGTAGGCTCGCCCCAAGATTGATTCCTGTTCAAGTCTACAAGCATGCGCCGCTGTGCACGTAACGCAACGTTTACAGTGCCTTATCAGCTGATTACACTACAAATGCATCGGTTGCTGCCGCATTTAATGTTTTTCTGTCGACCAATACCTTGGCGAGGCACAAGAATTGCTATCGAACGTAAACATTAACTGCTATGTAATTTTTTGACGTTAAAAACAAACCTGCCATATTATCTATCATGCTGTTATCATAACATACATAAGTACCTACCTAATGGTTGCAAACAACTACTGCATGTTTAATCTATTTTATTAGTACCTACTCTACATCATCAATTAGCATGAAGGATTCAATTACAGCAGTAAGTTAGGTAGGACAAGTGATATAAGTTATATTATTTTCATGTATAATGTATATTTCTCTTCCTTACAGAAATATTATGGCAACGGATTAAGTATCTTGTGTAAACGGCACTGAGAATTAATATGTTCATGTGTTAACCTTGTTACCTAATCTATATTCAGGCCCCTTGTTCATTTAAAAACTGGCCAAGTGCAAGTTAAAATCGCACACCGAGGGTTCCATACATGCAAAGCATCTCAAATTATTGCTTTGACTTAATGACAAACTAGCTCCAAAAACAAACTTAACTTTGCAGTTTTGTTCCTAGCCACATACTACGTACAGATTCATACTGCATTGAGTGCAAAAATAAGTTTGTAACAATTTTTAGACTTCGGACAACGTATTCACAATCTTTAGATTTATTCCTGTATGATGACTACTGTTAGAATTTGCTTTTTGCCAAATTTCATAATTTTAGCTTAATGGAAAGTATCCCATAAGTTTTGATTCCCATTTGAAATTGCAAAATTTGCAACATTTACAGTAATATCTCCTGATCGCATTGAAATATAATTTTGATTATTTTGCAACTGAAAGAAACAGTGGCACAGAATACATAATAGTACAAGTACAGAAGGAACACCCCAAAAAATCAATTAAAGGAATAGCGACTCTCGCTACAATACAATTAAGTGCAATTCAGATCGCACAACACTAATAACCTACTGTTATATTCACCTAAACGTTCCATCTCTTTCTATCGCATAAAGGCAGGGTTGGCAAAAAAACAGTTTTTATTTTTTATTTTATAAAACAAACAGTTCAATTTGTTTTATATATGAGTGTTTTTTTTGTATTTAATGTTTTTTTTTTTCATTTTAGTTCAGCCCATACATTTCTAATCAATTAGACCTATATTGATTCATTTCTAAACTAGTACTTAAATACTTTTAAATGAGTAAAATAAATAAATCATTATTTATTATTAGAAATGTACACTTAGTTGGCAAATAAATAAATAAATTTTATGATTTACAAAAGCAATCAATGTATAGAAAAACCTTTTTTTTTTATGTTGCAATGCATATCTCTAATCTGTACTGAACGGTTTACCTTCATTTCGGAATTACTTCCTTTCAACGGCGACATAGGCAATTTCCTAGCGGGACACCGGCGCGGCGGGGAATTACCTTTCTTTCTAATAAATTTCGTAATTCTGCCTGTGACTGATTACAACTAATTAAAATGACAATTCCAGGACGCAAAAAACATGCAATTTAGGTACAATTCACATCGATTCAATGTTTAAAGGGAGTGAATGGGGACTTTGTTTGCGTCTGTTGTACATTGTTTATCTTCAACAATCCGCAATAGATTGCAAGCGCTAACATGGTTCCAATTCCTAGTTGCACCTCCAAGTGGTCACTCCCGGTAAACTGAAGCACGCAAGCCACACGCATACTAATGCTGTTTGTTATTTGCGTGCTAGAGGCCAACGTAACTGGAAGAAACTCGCCAAGTTGTCCGGCCAGCGTAGCGTTTTATGGCTAATACCCCCTTTCATATAAATTTATATAAATGTTATGTTATGTCCTAAGTCCCCGGAAGCCCCGATATTCCTAACTCCGGCAGCGGTTACGGTTCCGGCGGGGCAGAGGGTGCTAGGAATCTCCGGAAGAGATCCGGCTGCTAACAATGACTCTGGCTGCGTATAATACTAATACTCTGAGTACTGAAGACCGGTTGTTCCGTTTTCAACGCAAATCTTGTTTACCTTTCAATTTGAATTTCGCGCGCCTTACCGATGCACCTATCAATCATCACAATTCGCTGTGCTGCAGTTCTATTTAGCCAATGGGGCGCCCGGACTTCCGCTGGCGCATGCGCAGATCCTACCGGTGTCTGAGAGATCAACGCCATAGGCTGGTAGCAGAAGGCTGGTGGCAGAACCAGTAAAAACCTCTCCGTGTCTGTACGTGAAAGCGAAGGCGCGCGCGCATCAAACATTACATTTTACTCAATTATTCTTAATAAAACTTCAAGTGCTCAACAGTGTTTTTGGAACTTTATAATCGTGTGTGGCTGGCCGGCTAGGTGTCTAAAGGAAGAACTATTCGTGAGGAATCGTGCTCGAAGCCTGCCTACATGGTAAGTGGTTTGTGCATTGTTCCTATTGTCTAAATCGTCTGTAGCAACGCTTATTAACGGCGAATGCTTTCAATAAGTATTCGATCCAATGTGGTGATTGATAGTGTACTCTAATTTCTACTTATCGAATCAATTTAGCCACATTTTTTGGTGCCGAAACCCGGGAACTTTGGATACCTACCTTCAGTCTGCCGCCAAATACCAATTCGATTTAGTAATTGCTACTTCATTTACCGTATTCCACGCTTATTATATTTACTAGTACAGCTAAAACGAATAAACATAACATTTTGTTTCAATTACTAATTGGAAAACAAGTCTTTGTTCCATTTTATTTTGTTGAGTACCTTACCTACCGTTTATCGATTTAAGATGGCTTCCATCAGTTTCTAGAATATTTGTTGAAAATAAATTCTTTTGTCGTTTTATACTTATTAGCATAAAATTATCTACCGTTTTACCGTTCGCAATAAACAATATTGCAAATCCACCTTCTCATAATTTTATGTTGATAGTTCGTTATAACTCGACTACTTTTTTCCAACCGCTCAACGTTTCCTCTTGATATTTATTTATCGAAAATTTATTTCGTTTCAAATTACGAAATATTTTTTATCGTGACGTTGTATCGTTTATCGTATCATATTTTCAACGAATTTTGGTGCGTTCACATTTTCATTATTACCGTTTTAGGTTAAAAATCATAGTTTTTTGTTTTTACAAAAACTGATTTTTATTTTATTTTTTTTATTTACCGTACATTAACGAATATCGCAAACCGTTTTTAGTGTTCCTAACGCTCATTTAATTCATCCTTATCAATTTAATTTATTTCAATTTAAAACTCAGGTGACCGAGGTGACAATATTACCTGTTGTCGTGTAATACCGCCCCAGTGATTCTCGTCGATTCTTGTGAACGCGGTCTCGCTGAAGACGTTCGCAACTAAACTTTTTTATCGAATCCGAATATTTGTTGCTATCAGGTTTTATTGTTTTGATATTAATTATGTCTTTACTATCAAGGCGTAAATCTAAACCTACTATTAAAAAGGGTATCGAAAATACGTACACTATTAATAATTTGCCCAGTTTGCGACGTAAACGAACTATAGCATATAATCGCTTAACGAAGGCTTTGGAAGTAGGTACCTTAGCCAATACCGATGAATCACAAGTAGGGTTATTTCTTTCATATTGTCATGAAATAAAAACGATTGCTGATAGTTTTCATGACTCCCATTTTATTATTTTGGACCTTCTTAAGGATGATGCCGATGAGGAGGACGATGAACTTCAGGATCGATTTGACGAATTGTATTTTCAAGTGTTGGCAATTCAACGAAAATTTGAACAACGTTCATCTCAACAAGCTGACACTTCGAAACATAATTCATTGACCGGTTCGCACAGTGGAAATATGCGGTTACCAAAAATTTCGTTGCCAACTTTTTCCGGTGCTATCAAGGAATGGCCTGAGTTCATTGCAACTTATAACGCGTTGATACATGATTCTACCTCCTTATGTAATATTGAGAAATTTCACTATCTCGTGTCAGTTTTAAGTGGTGATGCTTTATCGTTCATTAGAACTTTTCCTGTTGCAAGTGAACATTATTTAAGTGCGTACGAGGCTCTCAAGTCCCGTTATGAAGATAAACGCGAATTAGCGTTTACGTGCTGGCGTGATATCTTGGACGTTAGTTTAAAGACTTCGAACGCTCAAGATTTTCGACGCGCCTTAGACACGATCGATGAGAACTTAACAATTTTAAAAACTTTAAAATTACCTACCGATAAATGGGATTTTGTTCTTTGTTATAATGTTCTGGCCAAACTCGATACCAAATTAAGACGCGAGTTTGAGGAAAAACATACCGATATTGAGCTTCCACAGTATAATCATTTAAGGGCATTCTTACACTCTAAAGGTGAAGCATTAATTCGCGACACGCACTTTTCGACTGTTACCAATAAAACCGCTAACGTTTCAAAGGACACACCGGGAACTTCACAGAAGTTCAAGCGACATAACGTCACGCATTCGCTTGTCGCTCCCACCGTCACTACTCATAAAAATGTTGGTGATAAACAACAAGCGAAACCTGCTCACAATTCGAGCACTCCGATTCGTAAATGTGCCTACTGTCGCAATGAACATCACATCTCGGCCTGTAATGATTTTTTGGCAAAATCAATAGATGAGCGCATGGCTGTGGCCACTGAAAAGAAATGGTGCTACAATTGTCTTAACGCATCCCATTCAGTGCGAGAGTGCACATCAATGTTTTCATGTCGACAATGTAGACGTAAACACCACACTTTGCTACATAAGGAGCCGGCGGCAAGCTCGGCGACCTTAGTGGCTAAGGATTCGTTGACTCAGTCTGATCCAACCGTAACCACAACCGTGTTACTGGCAACAGCTCTCGTCCAGATTCGTGATGCTTCTGGTGAATTTCATACATTTCGCGCGTTATTTGACACCGGCAGTCAAAACAATTTTCTCACGGCTCACGCCGCTCAACGATTAAATCTAAAACCTATAACTGGTAATATCAACGTTTATGGGTTAGGGGGCAGCCCTGCCTCAGTCAGTGGCTTTGTTACATGCGACATTGGCACCAACTGTAACGTAAAGTTTCGTCTGGGAATGCTCGTCATACCGAGCATTTGCGGAGATCAACCGATAGCAAGGCTAAATACGAAAGGATGGGAGGAGGTCAAAACACTACCGCTAGCTGATCCTGGTTTTGACATCCCTGGTCCAATCGACGTCTTGTTAGGTGCCGACGTCTTTGCTGAGTCACTTCTCGAACAACGTCTGAAGGGTAACGCCTCTCAACCGCGAGCTTTCAACTCAGTCTTCGGCTGGCTTCTTCTTGGGAAGTCCAGACTCGCATCGTCCAGTCTACTAGGAGTAGCCCCTTCTACCGTAGACGATAGTTTAAACAAAATTGTTCAACGTTTCTGGGAAATCGATAACGTTCCACAATCTTCCCGATTGACCCCAGAAGAGCAACGCTGTGAAAATAGTTTTCTCAGTAATCACTACCGTGACGAGACAGGTAGATATGTAGTTTGTCTCCCCTTCAAGGACGACGAGGAGCCAGTCTTTGAAGGTTCTCGAGAGATAGCCTTACGACGCTTTCATGCCATTGAAAGGCGTCTGTATCGCGATCACAATTTAAACCAACAATACGTGGAGTTCATGACTGACTATATCGACAGTGGTCACATGACTCTGGTACCTGCCAAGCAAATGGGTCAAGGCAAGTATTATATACCGCACCATTGTGTGCTACGTCCCGACAGCGCTACAACGAAGCTTCGCGTTGTATTCGACGCCTCGGCTAAAGATGCAACTTCCAAATCGCTAAACGACTCGCTGCTGACGGGACCGAAGCTACAATCAAATATCGTAGAGATCCTTCTTCATTTCCGTGAGCACGCAATTGTCTTCATGGCAGACGTGCGCCAAATGTACCGTCAAATCAACCTAGCTCCTCAACATCGTGATTATCAACGTATTCTCTGGCGAGCTCACCCAGATGAGCCTCTTCAAGAGTACGTATTAAATACCGTAACGTACGGAGTGTCTTCCGCTCCATTCCTGGCGTGCCGCTCTATTCAGCAACTGGCCAACGATGAGGGTCACAAGTACCCAAAGGCCAAAACCGTTTTAACTTCCGACATATACGTTGATGACGTCATATCCGGAAGCTCATCGCTGAAGGACGCCAGAGAAATCAAAACTCAACTCATCGCTCTTTTCGGTCTTGGCTCGTTTGAGCTCCGAAAATGGGTGAGTAACCGACCCGAGCTACTTAGCGATCTTCCCGCGGAGGCGTGTCTTTCAGAAGCAATCACTTTTACCGAAACTGAAGACACAACTATCAAGGTTCTGGGCCTTAAGTGGGAGCCTGCTTCGGATTCGTTCGTCTTTACCGTTAATCCATCTAATCAACCGTGCACCAAGCGAACGATTTTGAGTGAGGTTGCCAGAATTTTCGATCCTCTGGGTTTTCTATCTCCTTTGACAATTCATGCCAAATGTCTTATTCAAAAGCTTTGGATTCTAGGTCTTTCATGGGATGATAAGCCCCCACCGGAAATTATCTCTCAATGGGAAAAGTTCTCTGAACAGCTTCCTCAAGTTAGGAATCTTAAAATTCCACGTAAATACGCTACCGATAGCGCTCAATCATATCAACTGCATGGATTTTGTGACAGCTCCGAAGCAGCATATGGCGCCGTTATATACCTGCGTGTTATCGAGTCTGACGGCTCCGTTCGCGTCTTTCTCGTATGTGCAAAGGCTCGTGTAGCTCCTTTAAAACGTCAATCGTTACCTCGCTTAGAGCTGTGTGGTGCAGTTTTGCTTACAGACCTTATCAAATTTGTCAAGGACACGCTGCGGATTCCTGTCCATGACACTTATCTGTGGTGTGATTCCACCGTTACCTTATCCTGGTTGCGAGCTCCTTCTTCTCGCTGGGTGACATTCGTTGCAAACCGCGTAAGTCACATTCAAGATATCGTACCGACCGAGTGCTGGAGGCACGTACCATCTGTCACAAATCCTGCAGATGTTTGTTCGCGTGGGCAATTGCCTCACGATTTGCTAAACAATGCCCTATGGTGGGCGGGCCCAGAATGGTTGTCTCAACCACAGTCTGAGTGGCCAATCGATACATCGAAAAATCGTTCAAACGATGACAATGCGGTGCTCTCTGAGCAGCGTCGCACCACGGTTCTCGTTTCGGATCAAATCGAAAGCGTTAATCACACGTCTATAATTGATCGGCTATTCGAAAAATATTCTTCTTTAGATAAAATCTGTCGCATTATCGCTTACGTTCGCAGGTTTTGTAATAACATGCGTAACACTGTTCCGCGATCAGATAATCTTTTTCGTAACGGACGCTGAGCGTCATCGTGCGTTACTAATTATCGTCAAACATTTCCAACATCGTTGTTTTTTGGATGTCATATCCAAATTACAATCAAAGATACAGTTACCTCGCAGTTTTCGTAAACTAAACCCGTTTTTGGACGAGCAGGGTATACTCAGAGTAGGCGGGCGCCTATCGCGCTCCGATCTTGACTTCGAACATAAGTATCCCGCATTATTGCCCAAAAAGAGTGTTCTTACATCAGCTGTAATCGAATCTATTCATCGAAACAATTTTCATCCCGGTCTGAACACAACCAACTATCTGATTTTACAACAGTTTTGGATACTTGCGGCAAAGCATGCTGTACGTCATCATCGTTCAAGATGCATAAGATGCTACCGTCTTAAACCGAAACCTTTGCAACCCTTTATGAGCGACCTTCCGGCCTTTCGTGTCAATCAGGCAAAACCCTTCTCTGTCGTAGGTGTCGATCTAGGAGGGCCTTTTCGAATTAAGCTCGGGCTTCATCGTGGTGCTAAAATCGATAAAGCGTACTTGTGTTTATTCGTATGCTTGAGCACAAAAGCAGTGCACCTTGAGGTGGTTTCTACTTTATCGACTGACGGCTTCATCGCGGCATTGCGTCGCTTCGTTTCTCGTCGCGGCCGCTGCAATGTTATTCACTCTGACTGCGGTACGAATTTCGTTGGTGCAAGTTCACAACTAGCGTCATGTATCGAACAAGCCTCTCATGCGGAAAAAATAGATTTTAAACGTAACGTACCTTCTGCTCCCCACTTTGGAGGGGTGTGGGAAATCCAAATCAAAGCCGCAAAGAGTCATTTGTACCGTATTGTTGGCGATCAGGTCTTAACGTTTGAAGAGCTTACCACACTCTTCGCTCAGATCGAATCAATTTTAAATTCGCGGCCTTTGTGTCCATTGAGCTCGGATCCCAACGATTTGAACGTTCTTACGCCCGGTCATTTTTTAACGCTGGAACCTCTTACAGCAGTTCCTGACTTCGACTACAAGGACGTAAAAATCAATCGACTAAATCGATGGCAACTTATCCAATCTTTTCAACAACAATTTTGGAAACGCTGGAAAAATGAATATTTACATGGGTTAACTCAGCGAGCAAAATGGACCACGGACTCAACACCGTTAATTGTAAACTCAATCGTACTTATAAAAGAGGACAATCGGCCTCCTCTTCAATGGGCATTAGGACGAGTTGTTTCCTTGCATCCTGGCCCTGATGGGGTAGTTCGAGTCGCAACCGTTAGAACAGCCAGGGATCACTCGCTTAAGAGACCTTTGGTCAAACTATGTCCTCTACCCTCCGTATAATCGTTTCAACTTATCATTTGTTAGCTTTTAAGTTTAGAATAATAACTTAAACATATTTATCGTTAATTACCGTTTCTTATTCTTACTCTGGGAAAATCCTATTGGTATTTTGGTGGGCGGAATGTTCCGTTTTCAACGCAAATCTTGTTTACCTTTCAATTTGAATTTCGCGCGCCTTACCGATGCACCTATCAATCATCACAATTCGCTGTGCTGCAGTTCTATTTAGCCAATGGGGCGCCCGGACTTCCGCTGGCGCATGCGCAGATCCTACCGGTGTCTGAGAGATCAACGCCATAGGCTGGTAGCAGAAGGCTGGTGGCAGAACCAGTAAAAACCTCTCCGTGTCTGTACGTGAAAGCGAAGGCGCGCGCGCATCAAACATTACATTTTACTCAATTATTCTTAATAAAACTTCAAGTGCTCAACAGTGTTTTTGGAACTTTATAATCGTGTGTGGCTGGCCGGCTAGGTGTCTAAAGGAAGAACTATTCGTGAGGAATCGTGCTCGAAGCCTGCCTACATGGTAAGTGGTTTGTGCATTGTTCCTATTGTCTAAATCGTCTGTAGCAACGCTTATTAACGGCGAATGCTTTCAATAAGTATTCGATCCAATGTGGTGATTGATAGTGTACTCTAATTTCTACTTATCGAATCAATTTAGCCACACCGGTTTTAACCGTTAATTGAAGAACTAGAACACATAAAATGAGATGTTGTGGGACTATCAGAGATAAGAAGATGAGGAGAAGAGCTTGTGACCCTTCCAAGTGGACACCTGTTTTATCACAGCGGTCACGAGGATTCGAGCTATGGAGGAGTAGGATTTCTAATTCATAAAGAATGGTCTTCAAATGTCAAAAATATAACCAGTATATCACCCCGCGTATGCTATACAACCATTGCTGGCAAAGAGAAGAGGGTGAGAACCTGGTGGGACAGTTCGGTTTAGGAGAACTCAACGACCGCGGCATCATACTCGTTAATTTTCTCGAAAAACAACCATCTAGAAAATGGACTTGGGTAAGCCCCGGGTGCAATGTTGATTATGTTCTCTTCTCAAAGCGCAACAGTATTACCGACGTAACCGTTCTAAGCAAAGTTAAGACAGCCAGCGACCACCGGTTGGTAAGAGCCAAATTTAGATACAACATACACAAAGAAAGATCTAAGATTGTAAAGAGTAAGAGTAATCCTACTTACGAAAGAGAAACTTTCTACCACTATCACCTTAATAATAAATTTGAAATAGAATTGAAGAACAGGTTTAGTGAACTTACAGAAGAAAATCTGTATGTGGACTTGCTGAACGAAAGTCTTTGTGAAATCATAAGTGACACCACTAAGGAAATTATTGTTTTTAAAAAGCAGAAGCAGTCCAAGCTGTCAGCCGAAACGCTGTTGCTGCTTGCTCTGCACAGAGAAGAGGTATGAAAAATCGCACTAAAAGAGACTTGAGAGAAATACAAAAAAAGAACAAGACGATTCATAAGGCAATCAGGAAGGATCTCCGAAATTACAACACACGTGTCATCGCCGATACCATACGCCAAAACAGAGGCCCCAAAGTATTTAAAAGGAAATTAAATAGAAATAAATCAGTCATAAACTTGCTGACAACGGATCGTGACCAAATAATTAACATCGTGGAGCAATTTTACGCTGAATTGTATGCATGTCAATCACAGGCACCGCAATCACCAGATCCCTTAGTTCCTAGATCAGAGCCTGTAGAGCGCCTGGATGAGGAGGGTATCCATCCAATTCTTGAAAGTGAAGTCGGCTATGTTTTGCGAAATTTGAAGACTGGGAAAGCATCTGGTGAAGATGGGATATATGTGGAGATGCTTCAAGCCGGTGGAGATACACTGATGAAAATTCTCGTGAAATTGTTTAATATGGTAATTTCTAACGCAACTACGCCACGCTCATGGAAAAATGCAATAGTTACGATTATCCATAAAAAAGGAGACAAAACTAAACTATGTAATTATCGCCCAATCAGCCTACTCTCTCAAGTTTATAAACTATTTGCGAAAGTTCTTTGCAATAGACTGACTCGTCCCCTGGATACATACCAACCTGTAGAACAAGCTGGCTTCCGGAGTGGATACTCCACGATGGACCACATTCACGCAATAAAGCAGCTAATGGAGAAGTGTAGAGAATACCAACAACCTTTGTGCTTCGCCTTTATCGACTTCGAAAAGGCGTTCGATACTGTTGAACTTCTTCTTCTTCTTCTTCTTCTCTCAGCCGAAAGACGTCCACTGCTGGACAAAGGCCTCCCCAATGGGGGGTTTTGCCGTAATCGCCACGCTTGGCAGGCGGGTTGGCGATCGCAGTGTGATGGTATAGTACGCGGAAAGATGCTGCTGCCCATCCTCCGGTGTTTTAAATCCCTTAGTCGCCTCTTACGACACCCACGGGAAGAGATGGGTTGGTGCTATTCTAGGGCCACACCATAGGCCGGTGAATACTGTTGAACACTGGGCCTTATTCCACTCTCTCCACCGCTGCAATATTGACAGGCGGTATGTGGATATCCTCCGGGAGCTGTACGGGTCGGCCACAACGGGTCGGCCTCTCTGTATCGACACGAGGAGTGCGCGCACTCCTCTCTGTAACGACACGAGGCCAGTGGTAGTGTGCATGCGCACCTGCATTGTGCCCAGGAGACACCATCTCCCCCAAGCTCTTTAATATTCTAGATGTGATAAAGGGCTTGGATTGGAGGGAGAAGGGAATAAACATCAACGGGGTCTTCATGTCGCACCTGTGTTTTGCTGATGATCTGATCATCGTAGCCGAGGACGTCGATAATCTCCAGGTTATGCTTACGGAGTTACAGGAAGTATTCAACCAATGTGTCTTGCTTGCCCATACTCACTTTCGGTGCTGAAACATGGCCGCTCACAAAGCAATATATGCACATCATTAAAGTCGCTCAAAGAGCTATGAAGCGCGCCATGCTCGGCATCACGCTGTTGGATCGTATACCAAACATAGAAATTCGACGTCGAACAAAGGTCGAAGACGTAGGTAAACGTATCACGAAAGTGGGATTGGGCGGGACACTTGGCTAGAAGGGAAGACGGTCGATGGACCAAGGCAGTAACGTAGTGGTGGCCGACACAGGGAAGACGACCAGTAGGAAAGCCACGAGCCCGCTGGTCAGATGACATTGTCTGCGTTACGGGAAAGCGATGGATGAGACTGTCACAGGACTGTAGTAAGTGGCGTCAAAAAAGGGAGGCCTATGTCCAGCAGTGGGCTAATATAGGCTGAAAATAGAACAATGTTTAAACACGGAATAAAGAACACGGTTTTAATTAAAATTGCTTTAAACACTGTTTTTGACATGTGTTTTAAAACCATTTGTTTTAATTTTGCCAACCCTGTATGACTACTGTTAGACTTTGCTTTTTGCCAAATTCATAATTTTAGCTTAATGGAAAGTATCCCATAGGTTTTAATTCCCATTTGAAATTTGCAAAATTCGCAACATTTACAGTAATATTTCCTGATCGCATTGAAATATAATTTTGATTATTTTGCAACTATAAGAGACAGTGGATCCGAGTATTTAATATGAATTTCAACGTGATACCTTTAAGCATTCTCGAGAAAAAAATGTTTGACAGACAGATGGACAGACAGACAACAAAATGATCCTATAAGTGTTCCGTTTTCCCTTTTGAAGAACCCTAAAAAGAACCCCATTGTCTTGGTTAGCACAGCACATTCAGGACATTAGAATCTAGACTGATGTTAACTTTGACTTTGGCTCAGACCAAGTATCTCTAGACTGGACATACGAATGAATAAGAATGAGACAGCTTTATACGAATCTCAGTAAGAGAAAGATATACTTAATATTTTTAGTCTTTTTCATAGTTTCACTTATTTTCGCTTGGCTAGTTTAGTTCTAAGCAATTTTTTCTGTTTGCCCGTGGTTTGCCCGGTTGTGATATAAGCAACCCAAATGATGTATATGTGTCTGTCCCTTACGGGTATAATCAGAAGACATTTCTATGGGATTCTTCCTTTAAGGTTGAAGGTCTCACAGACATTCATTCAACACAAACATGTTTGAACTTGTTCTAAGTAAACATTGGTTATGTTACGCTTGCTCGAATGAACAGCTTGACTCATACGGGTTGTTCCCAAAGTACTCCATTCTTTTGTTCTAAAAAGATAAGAATCTCATACATGTGTTCCCAAGTTACTCCACGAAATTATTATTATTTAAAAATACATATTATTTTGTTTCCATTCTACTCCATAGGTATTTTAATTTATTCTCAATGTACTCCGCAGATTATTTGATATCAATTCTCAAACTAATCCATCCAAATGATTATAAAATATTTCATTAAGTACAGTCAGTTACAAAATCGCCCAAACAATATCGTTTTCATTAAAGTTCTAAATAAGGTTCTAAATTAAAGAGAAAAAAGTTGAAAAAAAGTTTTAATTGAAAATGTGTGCATGTTAGCTTGTTATAATGGATGTAAAAACGAATGTGAGTCGCTAAGACGGAAATTGGATGTTTCTTTTTATGTCATGTCATATTTTAAGTTTTTTCAAAAATATAATTTAGTCAGTTACTTCTTGAGTTTCTCTCAAGCCGAATTCCTACATTTACATAATAATCATGAATCTCTTTAGTGTAAAATATGTAAAAAAAGCTCATTAATTTATGAATATGTTTTTAATTGTTGATTTTTGAATATGTTTAATTGTTGATTAATGAATTGTAAAGTCTTTTATTCAAAATTTTCTTTATACATAAAAATATTGTTGCAAAGCTTTTGAGCCTGACTGTACTATACGTCAGCTACACTTTTTATTCTAATTAATGCTTTTTGATATAAAAATCGCGTGGAGTACTTTGAGAACATTTTAATATTACCGCGGAGTAGAATGAAACTTAATTTTAAATATTATTTTTTTCATGGAGTAGTTTGGAAACATTTTTTGGAGTACTTTGGGAATAACCCACTCATACATTGTGCAATCTTCGCTTCCAGTTTGTCAAAATTAATTAACACTGGCGCCAGATTTTTTCAAACGACCTAAAATAATAATAATAATCTTTATTTCGGACTAGTCCATATTTTGTTAGTATACAATTGTTCTTAATACTAGTGTTAGTAACGTTTACATTTAAGTACAATCGGTTTAATTGACATGTACGCCTCTATGCTAAAGCCATCTGACATATAGGTAGGTACTTTACTTACTCGTATAAGGGCCGATGTCCACCAGAGGAGATGTCTTTTAACAGACAATATAATTTCGTTGTTCTGTTTCAAATCGGATTTGAATTTCCTTAACGTAATGCCATTAGTTTTTAAAACAACTCCTCTCTTCTCTACTTTGGTAGAGACTTATTGATATAGATTGATATATATTATTGATATTATTTGATATAGATTGCGATCTTAGAGCATTAACCAACTAAATGCTCTATCTAAGGGTTGCGATCTAGCGATAGCAGCGCCATATTACATGCTTACTAGAAAACAGCTATTGTACAGTGTACAGGTAACCTCGTGATGTATTCCTTCTCCGAAAGCAGGTGGTGGACGATGAGAATGACCTATCTGCAGACTCAGAGGTGACTGTGACGGTGGTGTGCAGATAGGGTTGCCAGGTCGCCAAACCTAATAGCCGGACAGACCAGCCAGTTTGGCCGGACATTTGGGTAGAAAGGCCGGACACCTTACATTATTGAGGATTTTGTCTCTGTATTAAAAGGTGTGGCACTTCGGCCTGCGTGTGCGACCGACAGTTGACTCTCGGCCAGGCTCGGCGCTCGCTCGTTTGCGAAATGTAAAAAGCCTAACAAAAGCCGGACACCGTTTATTTTGGCCGGATACGCAATCAAAAAGCCTACCTATGTCCGGCTTTATCCGGAGACCTGGCCAGATGCAGAGATGGGCATACGTTGGGTAAAAAACTTTTCTTCCCGTTTATTCCCGGGCATAAACGCATCTCTGGTGGTGTGTGATGTTTGTGTGTGTGAGAGATTCGAACCCACACCTTTCTGGCGGAAGTCAGTCTCGTAGTTAGATCACTTGGCCACCACAGTTTTACCTAGTAAATAATATATAACGCAACATTCTCCTTTAAAAATCTAACCAAATATTTTATTACGTAACAGTAACCGGTAGTTAATGCGGACTGTGAGATAAAATTGTGTTGGTTTGCGTAAAAAATGAAACAAAAGAGACCTCAAAGCTGCAGGTTATTGATCC
Source organism: Ephestia elutella (assembly GCA_018467065.1). Taxonomy (NCBI): domain Eukaryota; kingdom Metazoa; phylum Arthropoda; class Insecta; order Lepidoptera; family Pyralidae; genus Ephestia; species Ephestia elutella. The sequence continues at coordinate 7,154,732 of CM031570.1, read as the reverse complement.
GAGCTAAATCTACTCTGAATTAACGTTTACTCAAAATAGCTCCATCGCCAACGCCGCTGCAGTTTTAGGAAAATATTTTATCATTGATAAATTTTTAATTAGGTTGTCCTCTAGAAGTCTCATTTGGTCTATTTCGATGTCGTTTGCCTATTTTTTAGAGTTTATAACTGTTCCTATCGGGTTAGATTTGGAAACTAGTTACTACCGTCGTCGTTTATTTTATTTATTAATATTTAATTAAAATACATATTGTCACAAAACTTAACGTTGTTTGCATTTGTTGTATAGATAAGTAAACTGTTATGCATATTCACATGCAGCAGATCTTTTTTTTTTTTTGAGAAACCGGAAATTTCGTTTGTGTTAAGTTTTATTTATTGTAATGATCAATGGTTTTTAATATCAAATTTGAATGAAAACTTCTGAAAGAATTTCATTTAAGAGACATACAAAAATGTTTAATCAAACAAGAAATAGGCAGCAGTGAAATTACATTAATCACCAAGATGTAAAGTTACATAAATACCAGTCAATGAGTCATCATGGTCTGTAGGAATCTAAGGTGATGTAAATAATCTACAATACATGCGTTTTAGGTTTCACGTTATATCTGTTACATTGATGTAGTTACAACACGTATCTCGCTCAGACATCGTCAAGATATTACTCATCAGTTAGGTTTTTTGTGACTGGAATAACTGGTTTACCAGAATCGCTTGAGATACTAGTTCTAGTTTAGACGTTATTTAGATTTTTGATTAAGTAATTTTAATTCGATAATATAGGAGTTTCATTTGGATTAGACATTAGTTTTATTATAATAATTTAAACCGGGATATTGTTTGTTTAGGTAATTTAATTATTTGGTTACATATTTTGACCAATATGAGATCTGACATATTGGGTAAGATGATTGATGAACCAAAGCACAGGGCGGGATTAAAAAACATAGCTGAAATTATAACATTTGGTCACACTTCCCCTCATCATCATCATCTGATATACGATCGCAGTGATGTCCTTGGCTATAACAATGAGAGGAAAATAGTGGTGTGTGTAGTTTTGGAAATAATTTACATAATATACAAAAGTCAGTCGTCGATAGCATAGTAAGCAGCTAAGAGTATAAAATCCTTAGATATAGAAAAATCAGATTTCGATTTTTTACAAGTGACTTTTTCGGAGTTCGATGTTGTCGAGTGGTTAAGGGGGGTTAGGCGGTCAGCGAAAATTCATATGAAGCGGCTGAGGCGGGGGGGGGACGTCCCGGTTGCGCGCCATTCACATTTTTATCAAAAAGTTAATAGAAATGTTTAGTTTTTCAAAAATTTAAATCAGTCACGAAATCGAAAAGGTAAAATACCTTTGTGTTGGTAATTTTAAAACATTTTTTATTATAAAACACGGATGTTATCTGTATTCATATGAAATTTTAGAGGTAACTTCAGGATTTTTTTCTATCGAGCAAAATTTTTCCCATTGTGTTTTGGAAACAGTCCTCCCTTTAAACATACGTTCTACAATACATATTAGAAATTTCAGGGCGAAAACTCTTCAATTCTTTAAACAGCAGCTTATAGAAAACAGCCAATATTGCCGTTTTCACTTACTGAGAGCCCTTAAGAGTCTTCCCAGGTTTGAATCCTAATCTGTCCTCATGCGCGCTTGTACAGCCTAAGGAAACCTATGTTCCAATTGATGGTTACCAGCTAGTGTGTTAAATCGAGGAGACAATGGCAAATCACTCAACATTGCTAAGAAAATCGTTGCGTGTGTTTCATTCCATGTAATGACCACGACCCTCAGCCATGAGGAACACAACTATAGTATTTGTGCGTGCGTGGATACCACTATCTTGTGGAAGCATAAATTTCTATTTAGCTATGAATTCATAAAGATGTCATGTCATGATCTTGACTGTACTTTGTGAAATTAGGTACCTACCTAAATGAAACTACGTGAAACGTTAAAATCCTGAGATAGGAGATAGATTGCTGGCAACCGTTTTCGTTTAGGCTATCTAAAATCAAGATATTATGCCGACTCTAAGGTCGAACGCACTTAGATGGTTGGTAGGTAGGTTAGAGGAAGGATGCGATATTGTAAATGTTATTTAAGTAATTATTCATCATTATTATCTTCTTATCTATATTAATATAATAATGTCGAAGAGTTTGTTTGAACGCTCTAATCTCTAGAACTACTGGTCCGATTTAAAAAATATATTTATTTTTATGATGTCACATTCATGAGGTAGTCTATCGGGAATCTCGAAATTTTCTCGGAAGTGAATCCGTGTGGCATATCTAGTAATGTAATATAAAAATATGAAATTGAAAAATTTACTATTCACTCCGTCACTGTAGAACACATGTACAATCACATGTAGATATGCTCCGTTATCAATGTAATCATCGTCATTCATGGTTGTGTGCGTCATTCTATACACAGTTTGTATTGGTTACAGTGATGGATACAGTCGATTCCGGAATAATTTACACATGTGTCTCCAACGTGCACACCTCATTTATTTATTTTAAACTAACATAGATAATGGCCGTAGATAGCTTTTTTGTGCATATTTAGAATACAAAACAAAAGTAAATAGGCACTTACAATGATAAAAGTACTTGGAATTGTTTTACGAAAACGTGCTTGCCTTTCGTCTAATCCTACCTGGAATAGTAGAAAAGATAGGCTTGGCCTTAATCAGAATGAATGGAGATGCTTTGATGAAAATGTCTAATGTTAAACCAAACTATTTAGTAAACTGTGCTGAAACCCTCTCTTAGGAATTAATAATGTTTGCAATTCTTGGCATCATGTGAATATGTTTATAACATATGTAGAGTTGTAAAGTGACCGTCAGGTTATAAGTGACTGACCAATCTGACCGAGCATATTGGACATTTATCCAATGTGACCAGTCATTTTCGGTCACTTATTGTCAGCAACGTCAAAATAGATTAACTTGGGCAGCAATAGTATATTTTCGTAGTAGAGGTAAGTTTTAGAGCCTTCCAGCCAATCAGTATATATATACATATATATTATGTTAAAATGACTTAGATATTCATTAGGGGGCTAATCTCGTGTGTGATGAATTTGTTATACTCAAAAAAAAAAATACATTCACCATTAGACCATTCCATTGTTTATAAGTACAGTAGCGTAAACGTCATATGATAATATGACGTTACTCTCATTATTATATTATACATACAACTTCTTTCATAAAAAATAATTTTCTGCCTGTTGTCGACTGTACTTATAAACAATGGTGTGGTCTCACGGTGAATACAAAAATTATGTTTTTCGAGTATAACAATTTGACCACAAGCGAGATCGGCTACGTGTGGAACCCAAATGACGGGTTTTGGTTGGGGCTGCTAATGTTGAATGTAAATAGGTAGTAATGAGACAATTGATGACAATCATTATAAGTAAGTATGTTATGTATTTAACCTAGTACAGTTTTTTAATTAATATTAATAATACTTAAAAACAAAAATCTTCATCTGCCTGATTATGTCCTTCATCCTCTTGATCTTCGTCTGTGCTAAAAGAAATGTCTTCTGAACTTTGTTCGTCTTCATCAAAAATATTTTAAATTTTGTCGTACTGTGATGAGCTTTTCCACGCGATCTTTTTGAAGTCTGTTTCGGGACTTTGTGTGAGTATTTGCAAATAAACTCCAATTTCTTTCTGCAGCTGCGGAACTCGGCGGAATGCATAGAAGTCTGTAAGCGATAGCAAACAGTGGTTGCTTTGATGCAAAACTCTGCCACCATAAATGCGGTGCGACTGTTTCCGTGGTAACCCACGCCGAGCGGCACTTAGCAAAGTAGGCAGTTTTGGTTTTAAATTCTGCCACATTCGTCATTATTGCCACTGGGTCTTTGCCAAGAAATCGTGCTTGATCATATATAAAGTTATTGGCATCAGCCTCCTGATCGCTGTTTAAGCCAGAACCCAAGAACTTGGGGTCGAGTAAATTTGCAGCCAGATGAATAGGTTGCACACAAAAGTTTTTCCTTTTTATACCTAATTGCTTCTCTAATGACTTCTTTCTCAAAATCTTGGAATAATGAACCATGTAGTTCATCTTCAATTGATGCTTCTAATTTCATAAAAGTGACAGGCACTTCAGATATTCTGGCATTGTCAGATTCCGATTTAGTAATTGCTTCTGATATTGGTTTTAATACTTTAATTATATCTTTTACGGCAACCCATAATTCATCTTCTAATAAGGCAGTCATAATATCACCTTCAATATCGATATCATCAGCAACAGCCAAGGTCTTCAGAGCTTCTTTGTTGAAATCGAGTGATTCCAAAGATAAAACAACACTGTTCCATCTTGTTTTACATGGAAGTTTAAGTGTTTTTTTTAGAGTTCCGTAAAGCGTAGTTTGTATTTTCTCCAAATATGCCAAAGCTCTATGTTTATTCTTCACATATTTAATAATTTTAGTTACTTTATCAACAGTATTTTTTAAAGTATGAATTTTTTCGATATCCTTATAAATTAAGTTTAGCGCATGTGCGACGCATCCTATACCAATTACGTTCGGATATTTGTTCTGAATAAGACGCCATGCAGCTTTCATATTTTTTGCGTTGTCTGTGATTAAAGCAACTACTTTAGCTGGCCCCACTTCTTCTATTACTTTTGTAATTTCAGAGCTTAAATATTTAGCAGTTTCTTTTTCGGTTTCTGGATATACAGATTTAAAAAATATGGGCGCTGGTGTTGTAATAATAAAATTCATAACTCCTTTTCCATTGATGTTCGTCCAACCATCAGTAATAATAGCTACAGCAGAAGATTGTCGTATCTTTTCATTAATGTCTGCTTTAATTCTAGAATATTCGCCGTCCAACAATCTGTTACTTATGCAATGCCTAGACGGTGGTTCATAATTGGGATTTAAAGATTTTAAGGCTATTTTCCAGTATTTTGATTCCAATAAATGTAGCGGTACTCCGGATGCATATATAGCTCGTGCAATGTTTGTGTCAATTTCGTTTTTATCATTTAATCCACTGCTGCTATGTTCTACCAGAACGTCAGATGAGAGCTCTGTGATTTTATGACCAAGCGAAACCTGCGAATTGTCGTCACAAGAAAATGAATTTGATTTATCAGATATCGAACCAATAGATGTGGTTGGCCTTGAACACAATAATTGTTCACCTGAATTCTGTGGAGTTGTTTCATTTCGCAGTACTCTTGGTGATGATTTCTTTATAAATCTTTGCTTTATATCATTTGGACACTTTTTACATTTAATTATATGAAGCGTCATACGCGTCGAGTGTGAATTGCTGTATTCGGTATTACAATGAATGCTAATCACATGTTTTTTGTTGCTTGTATTACCAATAATTTGATACTGGTCCCATATATCACTTGCTCGTTTAGGCATTTTTATTTTATAACTATTATTTTCAAGGAAAATACACGCGCGATACGTCTGCACCGATAAAGAACTACACAGTTACTGGTTTGGTTACTGGCACGCGCACGCACGAGAATATAATAATGATACCTATGTGGGAGAGAGTGAGCGATATTAGTCGGCGAAAGACGCACCGCGCGGCACTCTTTGTGCTCGCCGCAGTCGCCGCCCGCGCCGCGGCGGCGGCGAGCACAAAGAGTGCCAATGCAAAGAGAGCTGTTTATTTATTTATTAGAATCAAAATACTGGAAAATACTCACTCAAAACCAGTGTAGGTTTTTTCACGGTCTTTTCCCTCATCGGAAGCAAGAGGTGCTCTATAAAAACTACTATATATGAGTCAAATTATTATACAAACTCATGTGACACGAGAAGGATTCGAACCTGGGACTATTCAATCCATACAATATAACTGAAGTTAGTTAAGTATATTGTAAATCTATGATTTAATCATAGTCTTACACTGAACCACCACCGCTTCGCTTTCGCTATTCGGATTCCTCTTTTAAATAAATATAAAAACAATGAAGCCCACCAGTCATTATGATAAGATTTGAGCAATATAATGTTCTTTTATATGTGATCGAAGAATATAATAAAACGTGGATTTTAGAAGTAGAAAAACCAAAATAGTTAGATATTTTTGGTGTTTACGTCGAATAAATTGACGATTAAAATACCTGACCAATCTGACAATAAATGACCAATATGACCGGTCATTTATTATAAATGACGGACACTTATCGTACCTGACGGTCACTTTACAACTCTAAACATATGTAATGCAATGATGAATAAATGAATAATGGAAAACCTGGTCTAAAAGTACTAGGGTTAAAAATATTTTTTTTCCAATTTCCTCATAGGCAGGTTTCACTAAAAATATTTTTCACCCCCAGGCAGCGACGGCCATGAGTGAGCAGTGGTAGCGGGTGGCGGTGATGCAGCGAGGAAACGCGGGCGCCGCGCCGCCCCCGCACCCCCACACAATCTCTGCTCACACGCACGCTCTCTATCGCACGCACGCGCACGCAGACATCGACGATCAGGTGACGTCTACTGTCAGATGTTTATTGTTTACGATATTACTACGTGCTCTTCCCATTGCGCTCCGATTCAACGGTTAGTTTTGACATTGTATCGTCATTCAAGACGAGAAATATTCTAGAGGAATATCAGAAGATTAACTATGGAAGACTGCCTTACTAAGGCAGCTGATCAGGTGTCGATTAACTTGTAAGGTGTGACGTTGGTGGATAAGTGAAACTAGTGAATGCTTGAATAATACTGTCTATATTTGACGGAATATCTGACTAGACTATATAATGTAAATGGTACAAAGAGTATACAATTAGTTAAAGAAGGTTAAATAGGTAGTATAGGTACTTAACCTATACCTCTCATCACCGCACTTATTGAAAAAAAATATGTATATACATGATATTTTTTTTTCCTGGCAGGGTCGCCATGTAAGGTGTGACGTTGGTGGATAAGTGAAACTAGTGAATGCTTGAATAATACTGTCTATATTTGACAGAATATCTGACTATATAATGTAAATGGTACAAAGTTAAATAGGTAGTAAAGGTACTTAATCTATACCTCACAAACTGGGTTTTCTATTTTTGCAAAGTATTGGTGAAGTATAGACCGACATCCATCTCACAATAAGTGGTTATTGTCCTATAATCTACTAACATAGTGTAGTAAAATGACTGGGTACATGTTATGACTATGTTTCAAAGAGTGGTGATCCTATAATTATTCCTGACGTGACATTATACTATCATGTCCCTGTCTAATTATTTCGCACCTGCTTATCGTACATGAATTATTATTGTAAATTAAAAATGACACATTATTTTGTATGTTTCTAGATCCCGGCGTCAGTGATAAGCAGTGTCGGAACAGTGAGCCTCTCACAGTCGTCCACAATCCCCATCCCAAACATAACCATGGCCAACCCGACAAACCCTGGCAACGCGAGCAGCGCTACAGCGCCGCAGCCGGCGGCCCAGCCACCCACGCAGGCCCCCGTCCGAAATCTCCCCAAGAAGAGAAAATTCGATCCTTCAGAACTCGAGGAGATCGAGAGAAATTGCATGAACAATGTGGCTGTCTCAGCGCCTATGCCACTCGACTTCCAGCAGAATACGCAGCCTATTCTACACCCCTCTCCCATTGTGCAACTGCCTTCTCCATCAACGGATATAAAATCGTATCCGATCCATTATCTGAACATCGACTTGTCCGAATGGCGCGATCACAGAGTGCTGGCTAAGCAACGCGGCCTGTACATACCTGGAGTGATTAGGCAGGCGGAAGGCTGCAAAGTGATCGTGGAGCTAGACGGCCAGGAGAACGAACCTGTCGAGTACAGTGACATTTTCGGTAAAAATAAGTACGACATAATCAGTGATGCTAGCCCCCAAATGGTGCACCTGCTGGAAGGGGTGTTGTGTGTGGTGAGGACTACTGACCCTAGTCGGGAAAGTGTGCAAAATGTGTTCGTCGAGGGATTTGTGTCAAAGGTCCTTAACTCGCCGATAAGGATACGTGTTAAGGTGAGTTGGATAGTATTTATCAAAGTACTCATAGACTAGACATAACTTTACGATAAGTTATTTATTTACCTACATCGACTTGGTTGTCTGTGCTACATAGTCATTTAATAAGTATATTTAATTATTATAAGTAAGCTTTGATATATTTTATTGCCTGTCTTATTGGCCCTGTATTCAGTAGCGGATTTAGGGGCACAGGGGCACGTGCCTTCCAGATTGCTTTTTGTGTACCTACTGTGGAGGGAGATTCCATGACTGTGCATATCAAATTAAAAATGACAGAAACGTGCCCCCCAGACTGTTTTTTGTGTACCTACTGTGGAGAGAAAATTCCATAACAGTGCATATCAAATAAAGAAATAACAGATTTTTTTCTGCCTATATTTTTATTTTTTGCAAATCGGGTCCTTCTGCAGGGGCGTAGTGAAGAGCAAGTCTTTAGGATTCGTTTCAAGGCCGCAACAGCATCGGATGTCGATTTGTTGGCACCCCCCCCCCCCCAACATGCATAGTCCGCCACGGTCCTTGTGCCCCCTCAGAAAAAAATCCTGGATCCACCACTATTCATTCAATACTGTATGTATAGTCAAGGGAATAGATAAATAATGAGTATTTAAGTAATTTATAAATAACTTATGTATTTAAAATTATAGTGCACTGCATGTTGCATTTTCCTGTTCATTTCATCATTTTATTTGGCTATAAATTGATGTACAGGATTTGTATTTTATCATAATGGTTATTTATAGTTAACATGTTAGTATTTACCTCGAAATGTGACTATTAACTCGACAGAAAGGAATTCATGCATAATTACTATGTGACGAATTATGTTTTCCATTTCTCGAAAATTGTGAAAACAAGCAGCCAAGTTTTGATGACTCAGTGACTTTAACGGAAGTATGACATCATGTTAAGCTCCAGAGATCTGCCTATTTACAATATGTAATCTACATAATGTGTATAGACGACCTTGGTTGTGCAACTGTTACGCCGTTTGTACGTAGGTACTGCCAGAGGGTTTGAATCCCGCCCGGCAGAATTATACAGAATAACAATTACTCATCTCTTCAAAAATATATTTATTTGTAAGCTCAGATTGAGTGTTGATCAAACATGAATTATGCTATAAACTCCATTTATTCTTACCAGTCCTATCATGTAAACAATCTTACCATGTCTTTTTATGATTTTACAACAATATAAATTAAAATATACTTTTTAGGGAATTACTTTCGTGGTTAATAAATGTTTTACTTTAGAATGTTTAGGTTTGAACTAATATTTGATTTATTTTCAACAAAACTCAACAAGTACTGTGAAGATTGTTTAGTGAAGATTGTTTACATGATAGGACTGGTAAGAATAAATGGAGATTAGGTGGTAACACCTATATTATGTAAAATATACCCGTTTAAAAATATAGATAACTTGAACTTTGTTACTGATAACAATAAAACACACGCTGAATCACTTATCTATCAAGTATCCACATGTGGCGAAACTCGAATTAAAATCTTAATATTCAAATGGCTTGGGGGTCGCTATATTGTATTACTATCATTTGCTATTTCAAATCGAGATGATGATTAGACAGATAGATAGATAGATCAACACTTTATTGCACCATTTACAGAAAGAACATACGAAGTAGAGTAAATACAAAAATGAGCCCAAAGGAGGGCTTATCGCAAATGCAATTTCTTCCAGCCAACCTTTGGGTTGAAGGAAATATACCTGAAAATAATGTAGCGTGCAGTGAACACTATTAAGGCCCCTTAGTAAGTGAAAACGGCAATATTGGCTGTTTTCTATAAGCTGCTGTTTAAAGAATTGAAGAGTTTTCGCCCTGAAATTTCTGATATGTATTGTAGAACGTATGTTTAAAGGGAGGACTGTTTTCAAAACACGATGGGAGAAATTTTGCTCGATAGAAAAAAATCCTGAAGTTACCTCTAAAATTTCATATGAATACAGATAACATCCGTGTTTTATAATAAAAAATGTTTTAAAATCACCAACAGAAAGGTATTTTACCTTTTCGATTTCGTGACTGATTTAAACTTTTGAAAAACTAAACATTTCTATTAACTTTTTGATAAAAATGTGAATGGCGCGCAACCGGGACGTCCCCCCCCGCCTCAGCCGCTTCATATGAATTTTCGCTGACCGCCTAACCCCCCTTAAAGATAAAGGAAAAACATAAAAATAAATAAATTAACAATAAAATAAACATTGATAAAATAAATATACACATATCAGGACAATATGCGCAGTAATAAATAAAATTAAACTTAGAGACTCAGATAGTGATTACGAGGAAGATTTGGTCAAATATTGAATTATTTAGCATTATCTGATGAGTCAGTCAAGGCTATCGTTCACACACCACATTCGATTTTCTTCGACTTTTTCGATTGGTTTTATGGTTGGACGGAAAAACAGCCAACCTCTACTATTTGGGTATATTTTTCGATGAGCAACAGTGTGAAAACGTTTGGCGTCGATGTCTGTTTTAAAACAATTTATGAGAAATAGTAATAAGCTATTTCATCATATACTAATTACACGCAGTCTCGCCACCTGACGCTTATCGAATTATGGCGGCAAACAGTATGAAATGATGAGTTTTAAATAAAATATTTTGAAATTAGGACTAAACAAACACTTTTTCTTCGTAAATAAGGTAAAGGGTTCCGTCGTAAATGACAGCGAACAGTCGGTCACAAGAATAGCAAACTTTCTAGCACTTATCAATCAAACAAATTCTCCCGTTACTGAGTGACTGACAGACAACGCACAGCCAAAACTACTGGGCGTAAGATGCTGAATTTTGGCATGTAGGTTCCTTAGGGAGTTTAGGGGAGCACAAGGAGAGGTTTTCCCGCAATTCCCACGGGAACAAAGTCCCGGGCTATACCAGTTGTTACTATTGATGCTCAGCACCTCCTTAAAATTTAATCACACACTATATACTGTATATTATACTGACTGTATATTATACAGTCGTACTTGACGATTACATATTTGACGACTTCCGTGGCCTAACGGTCTTCACGCCGGACTGCCACACTGGAGGTCCCGGGTTCGATCTCCGCGCTCCGGTCGGATCAAGATGGAAAATGATCTTTTCCAGATTGACCTGGGTCTTGTTTATTTGTTGCAAAATATAGTTGGTATCGTTGAGTTAGTATTCCGTAACACTCGCCACTTATTTCGGGGCTAACTCAATCTATGTGATTTATATATCCTTATATATTTATTTCTTTAACTTCCCCAGGTGATTGACATGGATAATGAGGCGGTGGAAGTGAAGCGAGCGGACATAAGACTGCTGCAACCGCCGTGGGCCGATGAGCTGGAAGATGCTGGCTCGCATCACACGCCCATGCATCCTCATTTACACGTGCAACATATGCCTGTGCCGGTGAGTCGAGTTTAAACTTTTCCATCTAGTAAAAGCTAAGATTTTATTGTTCACTACTCTTTCTATGGAGGATTCTCTCTTCTATTCTATTTCTCTGTAAATAAAATAAGAGAATTACACAAATGTCTTTATCAGCTATCGAATTACAATCACAGTGAGAATTCTTGCTTCTGAAACACGATACGTCCAGCACCGTAACCTCTCACGGTTTGAATTGTCTTGGGGAGACCAAGACAATTCAAATATTATTTTTGTTATTCGTTCCAAATGCCCCATAAACATTTATACACACGTGGGTACAAAAAAAGTAAGAGTACTAACGTATAGAGCGGCCACTCACCGCCCCGCACTCATTTCAAATACCGCACCCGACCCCGCATTTCGTTGTAGATATCACTGACATTCGAACGTTGAGCGCGTCTTTCGCGCATTTTTCATTTATTTCGGCGCACTTTTCGCGCCATTTTGATTAAATCGCGACATGCAAGCAGGCCTACGAAATTTCACGCACAAAGCGTGTGTACAAACGTAATTTGCCTATAAAGTAGTAATTTGCGAGCGTTGTATGTAGTATCCAAGGTGTGACGTGGGCATCAATTGATTTGTGTATTCTCCAGTCGTTTCAAATGGGGGATGGCAATTTCTACACGTCATCGCCGATGCCGGGCGCCGGCCAGGTGGTGACGGTGGGCGCCTCCTCCAACGGCTCCATGGACTACGGCGAGAGCGACGACGACCTCCGCCGGGAAGACATCATGTTCCCTAACGACTCGCAGATGGGTGAGTTCCATCACAATCGGTTCAGTCAACTACTTCTACACGTCGTCGCCGATGCCGGGCACCGGCCAGATGGTGATGGGGAAGACATAATTTAAATAATCGTTTATTTTTCTCTCTAAATTTGGTTTACAATATTTGAATTATTAGCGAAGTACAAGGCAGTACTTCGCTAACAACTTAAATATTGTAAACCTCAAACTCAAATAATATTCCCTAACGACTCGCAGATGGGTGACTTTAATCTTAATCGGTCTTGTCAAATGAGCTACTCAACTTCTACACGTCGTCATCCAATCATGAAAACTCTTTCTTCATATACGATGCATTAATTGAACGTCATCTTTTATTGCAGACTGCAGTAACAGCAAGCGCAGCAGCTTGCAGAGTCGCGGAAGCACCTCGAGCCTTATCGAGCGCTCCATCACTCCTAGATCTCAACCGCCTACTCCCAGGTTTGTATTTATTCTAGCTTATTGAATACTAGCCACGCCCCGGGGCTTGGCTCCCGTGGGAATTTCGGGATAAAAAGTACCCTATGTGCTATTCCCGGTATTTTTCTACCATTATACCAAATTTCATCGAAATCCGTCCAGTAGATTTTGCGTGATTGAGTAATAAACATCCTCACAAACTCATCACAAATATGCATTTCGCATTTATGATATTATTAGGAAGGATATTAGGATTAGGATACTAATGCTGGCCGCTAATACACAAGAAAAGAAGAATTTGTGAGAAAAAAGATGCTAAATATAGGCCGCTTATAAATACAGAAAAGAAATCATAAAACATGTTCCGGGTTCGAATATGTGTGCAGAGCAACTACGCTCTGCTGCCAGAAAATGTGGCAGAGAGAATCCGGACAAACGAAGCGGCGGGAAGAATTCTGTACCGGAACTTCACCGGGAAAAAACCACCGGTAAAAATAAGTACCGGGAAAAAATCTCCACGCGGCACCACGTTTGCCCGACTAAAACCTAACTAACTTAACGCAGTCTGCTACCACCGTAGCTTATGAAGGGAGCTACAGGGCCCTATATGATAACCTAACCTATAAATTAACTACAATTGAACACTTACCAAACTAAATCTTCTTTCTCTTCGGATCCAAACTTGAGTGTCTTCGGGAAGGGGGAATTCCTAATCACCCTACCTAACCCTTGAGATCTCAATTCCCCAGACCAACTAAATAGATTTCTTCCCGTAGTTTCACTCGGGAACAGCCAGATGTGAACAGCCAGCCACGTTTCACCTCTCACAAGAAAAAGTCACAATAACAGAGTTTTTCACAAACACAAATTCAATAGTTATTTAACAAACAGGAAATTCACAATTATCACTCAAACTAAACAACAAGCAAAAGACGCGAGACCGCTCCGCGTATTAAAATCAAACCGATATCGCCCTGGACAATGCAATGGCGGACCACACGCGACGCCATCCACGCTAGCAGTGTGAGAACCCCAAAACGCCTGGCGGCGATAACAGGAAACGCCTGCGTTTAGTTTTACCCAATATATTACAAACAATATGTTTTCATCTATTGGTCACTCGAACATAGTTTTTTTTAAATTAATTTTATAAAAATGTGAAAGAATTTACTGTCGGGGGCAGGTAAACCTGACCACCCTGAGATAGGATTCGGTAAGGTAAGGGGGTCAGTTACCAAATATTTAAATGCAAACTGAATATTTTTCAGATCTCAAGCGGCAACCCCGCACAAATACAAGAAAGGCGACGTGGTATCGACGCCCACAGGAATCCGGAAGAAGTTCAACGGCAAGCAGTGGCGGCGGCTGTGCTCCAAGGACGGCTGCACCAAGGAGAGCCAGCGGCGCGGCTACTGCTCGCGGCACCTGTCGCTGCGCGGCGTCGCCTCCAACACGCCGCACGCGCAGCCCTCGCATCACCACAGGTATAGCACAACAACGGCAAGCAGTGGCGGCGGCTGTGCTCCAAGGACGGCTGCACCAAGGAGAGCCAGCGGCGCGGCTACTGCTCGCGGCACCTGTCGCTGCGCGGCGTCGCCTCCAACACGCCGCACGCGCAGCCCTCGCATCACCACAGGTATAGCACAACAACGGCAAGCAGTGGCGGCGGCTGTGCTCCAAGGACGGCTGCACCAAGGAGAGCCAGCGGCGCGGCTACTGCTCGCGGCACCCTGTCGCTGCGCGGCGTCGCCTCCAACACGCCGCACGCGCAGCCCTCGCATCACCACAGGTATAGCACAACAACGGCAAGCAGTGGCGGCGGCTGTGCTCCAAGGACGGCTGCACCAAGGAGAGCCAGCGGCGCGGCTACTGCTCGCGGCACCTGTCGCTGCGCGGCGTCGCCTCCAACACGCCGCACGCGCAGCCCTCGCATCACCACAGGTATAGCACAACAACGGCAAGCAGTGGCGGCGGCTGTGCTCCAAGGACGGCTGCACCAAGGAGAGCCAGCGGCGCGGCTACTGCTCGCGGCACCTGTCGCTGCGCGGCGTCGCCTCCAACACGCCGCACGCGCAGCCCTCGCATCACCACAGGTATAGCACAACAACGGCAAGCAGTGGCGGCGGCTGTGCTCCAAGGACGGCTGCACCAAGGAGAGCCAGCGGCGCGGCTACTGCTCGCGGCACCTGTCGCTGCGCGGCGTCGCCTCCAACACGCCGCACGCGCAGCCCTCGCATCACCACAGGTATAGCACAACAACGGCAAGCAGTGGCGGCGGCTGTGCTCCAAGGACGGCTGCACCAAGGAGAGCCAGCGGCGCGGCTACTGCTCGCGGCACCTGTCGCTGCGCGGCGTCGCCTCCAACACGCCGCACGCGCAGCCCTCGCATCACCACAGGTATAGCACAACAACGGCAAGCAGTGGCGGCGGCTGTGCTCCAAGGACGGCTGCACCAAGGAGAGCCAGCGGCGCGGCTACTGCTCGCGGCACCTGTCGCTGCGCGGCGTCGCCTCCAACACGCCGCACGCGCAGCCCTCGCATCACCACAGGTATAGCACAACAACGGCAAGCAGTGGCGGCGGCTGTGCTCCAAGGACGGCTGCACCAAGGAGAGCCAGCGGCGCGGCTACTGCTCGCGGCACCTGTCGCTGCGCGGCGTCGCCTCCAACACGCCGCACGCGCAGCCCTCGCATCACCACAGGTATAGCACAACAACGGCAAGCAGTGGCGGCGGCTGTGCTCCAAGGACGGCTGCACCAAGGAGAGCCAGCGGCGCGGCTACTGCTCGCGGCACCTGTCGCTGCGCGGCGTCGCCTCCAACACGCCGCACGCGCAGCCCTCGCATCACCACAGGTATAGCACTAGTTCGGGTGGCAGAAAACGGAACTAAAATTTATTCACCAGCTCTGTCACGTCTGCAAAGATTGTGGCGCCATCATAGTCGGAACAGTCAAGTTTGGAATGGTGGAACTCCCTACCTGCGTCTGTTCCTGAGCACATACAACCTGACTCTCTTCAAAACCAGAGTGAATAGGCTGCTTCTGGGTAAGCTCACTTCATCGTAGACCTCATCTCTGTCCTCGGGCAAGATTGTGGTCAAGAGCAAACCCATCTTAATAAAAAAAAATTGCGGCCTTTTGTGACATTTGTTACGCATTTGACATTTTGCTAGTCCAATCTATTTTCAGCCTATATTAGCCCACTGCTGGACATAAGCCAATTCTATTCACTGTTAATTTTGTCATAATTTATTCTTAATTTTATCTTGACTTGTTCCAGAAGCAGCAGCAAGTCTTTATCGTCAAGTGGCACAGGGGTGGAAGGTGACGAGACATCTAGAGAATCGGATACGACGCCACCACACTACCGCGTCGCCGGCCGGTTCGATTCCGACGAGACTGAGGCCGCCAACATGCTTGGTGAGATATCTTATATTGTCATCACACTTGCCACTATCACATTACACTAATATTATAAAGAGGAAATATTTGTAAGCTTGTGAGATTGTTTGTAGGGGGTAATCTTCTGAACTACTGAGTCGATTTCAAAAATTATTTTGCCAATAGAAAGCTACTCTATACCCGAGTGACATAGGCTACAATTTATGTATGCACCTCCCGCTGCGGTGCGCTAGTATCCATATTCACTATTCTGCGCATACCTTAATAAAATATTATCTCGTATAAATGAAATTTAGTTTTCAATGATACTTACTTACTCCGCTGGCTCAGTGACCCCAAAGTGGATCTTGGCCTGCGAAACGAGAGAGCGTCAGTCTTCTAATCTGCGCCATGGCTCGTCAGTTGCCCGCTCCCAGCTCACTTAGATCAGCCTCCACAGCATCTCAGTTTTTAATGATAATAATTTCAACCTATGGCTCATCTTTTAACATGCCCAAAATGCTCTTCATTGGTCTAATTTTTGCCATTTCGACTCGGGATGATGATAAATAATGAAATCCATGTATTTTGCATTCCAGTGTCCCTGGGTAGCTCCCGCTCGGGCAGCCCCGGCGGGTCCCCCCCCGGCCAGTCCGTGAACTCGCCGACGCCGATCCGCAGCAACGTGTTCGTGCCCATCTCCAGCCCCGCGCCGCCGCACGTGCGAGTGCCGCGTGTGCCGGATAGAGCGGCACACACTCTCATCAGGTTCAGTACATGTATCTTGTATCCCAGTGTCCCTGGGCAGCTCCCCCCCGGCCAGTCCGTGAACTCGCCGACGCCGATCCGCAGCAACGTGTTCGTGCCCATCTCCAGCCCCGCGCCGCCGCACGTGCGAGTGCCGCGTGTGCCGGATAGAGCGGCACACACTCTCATCAGGTTCAGTACATGTATCTTGTATCCCAGTGTCCCTGGGCAGCTCCCCCCCGGCCAGTCCGTGAACTCGCCGACGCCGATCCGCAGCAACGTGTTCGTGCCCATCTCCAGCCCCGCGCCGCCGCACGTGCGAGTGCCGCGTGTGCCGGATAGAGCGGCACACACTCTCATCAGGTTCAGTACATGTATCTTGTATCCCAGTGTCCCTGGGCAGCTCCCCCCCGGCCAGTCCGTGAACTCGCCGACGCCGATCCGCAGCAACGTGTTCGTGCCCATCTCCAGCCCCGCGCCGCCGCACGTGCGAGTGCCGCGTGTGCCGGATAGAGCGGCACACACTCTCATCAGGTTCAGTACATGTATCTTGTATCCCAGTGTCCCTGGGCAGCTCCCCCCCGGCCAGTCCGTGAACTCGCCGACGCCGATCCGCAGCAACGTGTTCGTGCCCATCTCCAGCCCCGCGCCGCCGCACGTGCGAGTGCCGCGTGTGCCGGATAGAGCGGCACACACTCTCATCAGGTTCAGTACATGTATCTTGTATCCCAGTGTCCCTGGGCAGCTCCCCCCCGGCCAGTCCGTGAACTCGCCGACGCCGATCCGCAGCAACGTGTTCGTGCCCATCTCCAGCCCCGCGCCGCCGCACGTGCGAGTGCCGCGTGTGCCGGATAGAGCGGCACACACTCTCATCAGGTTCAGTACATGTATCTTGTATCCCAGTGTCCCTGGGCAGCTCCCCCCCGGCCAGTCCGTGAACTCGCCGACGCCGATCCGCAGCAACGTGTTCGTGCCCATCTCCAGCCCCGCGCCGCCGCACGTGCGAGTGCCGCGTGTGCCGGATAGAGCGGCACACACTCTCATCAGGTTCAGTACATGTATCTTGTATCCCAGTGTCCCTGGGCAGCTCCCCCCCGGCCAGTCCGTGAACTCGCCGACGCCGATCCGCAGCAACGTGTTCGTGCCCATCTCCAGCCCCGCGCCGCCGCACGTGCGAGTGCCGCGTGTGCCGGATAGAGCGGCACACACTCTCATCAGGTTCAGTACATGTATCTTGTATCCCAGTGTCCCTGGGCAGCTCCCCCCCGGCCAGTCCGTGAACTCGCCGACGCCGATCCGCAGCAACGTGTTCGTGCCCATCTCCAGCCCCGCGCCGCCGCACGTGCGAGTGCCGCGTGTGCCGGATAGAGCGGCACACACTCTCATCAGGTTCAGTACATGTATCTTGTATCCCAGTGTCCCTGGGCAGCTCCCCCCCGGCCAGTCCGTGAACTCGCCGACGCCGATCCGCAGCAACGTGTTCGTGCCCATCTCCAGCCCCGCGCCGCCGCACGTGCGAGTGCCGCGTGTGCCGGATAGAGCGGCACACACTCTCATCAGGTTCAGTACATGTATCTTGTATCCCAGTGTCCCTGGGCAGCTCCCCCCCGGCCAGTCCGTGAACTCGCCGACGCCGATCCGCAGCAACGTGTTCGTGCCCATCTCCAGCCCCGCGCCGCCGCACGTGCGAGTGCCGCGTGTGCCGGATAGAGCGGCACACACTCTCATCAGGTTCAGTACATGTATCTTGTATCCCAGTGTCCCTGGGCAGCTCCCCCCCGGCCAGTCCGTGAACTCGCCGACGCCGATCCGCAGCAACGTGTTCGTGCCCATCTCCAGCCCCGCGCCGCCGCACGTGCGAGTGCCGCGTGTGCCGGATAGAGCGGCACACACTCTCATCAGGTTCAGTACATGTATCTTGTATCCCAGTGTCCCTGGGCAGCTCCCCGGCCAGTCCGTGAACTCGCCGACGCCGATCCGCAGCAACGTGTTCGTGCCCATCTCCAGCCCCGCGCCGCCGCACGTGCGAGTGCCGCGTGTGCCGGATAGAGCGGCACACACTCTCATCAGGTTCAGTACATGTATCTTGTATCCCAGTGTCCCTGGGCAGCTCCCCCCCGGCCAGTCCGTGAACTCGCCGACGCCGATCCGCAGCAACGTGTTCGTGCCCATCTCCAGCCCCGCGCCGCCGCACGTGCGAGTGCCGCGTGTGCCGGATAGAGCGGCACACACTCTCATCAGGTTCAGTACATGTATCTTGTATCCCAGTGTCCCTGGGCAGCTCCCCCCCGGCCAGTCCGTGAACTCGCCGACGCCGATCCGCAGCAACGTGTTCGTGCCCATCTCCAGCCCCGCGCCGCCGCACGTGCGAGTGCCGCGTGTGCCGGATAGAGCGGCACACACTCTCATCAGGTTCAGTACATGTATCTTGTATCCCAGTGTCCCTGGGCAGCTCCCCCCCGGCCAGTCCGTGAACTCGCCGACGCCGATCCGCAGCAACGTGTTCGTGCCCATCTCCAGCCCCGCGCCGCCGCACGTGCGAGTGCCGCGTGTGCCGGATAGAGCGGCACACACTCTCATCAGGTTCAGTACATGTATCTTGTATCCCAGTGTCCCTGGGCAGCTCCCCCCCGGCCAGTCCGTGAACTCGCCGACGCCGATCCGCAGCAACGTGTTCGTGCCCATCTCCAGCCCCGCGCCGCCGCACGTGCGAGTGCCGCGTGTGCCGGATAGAGCGGCACACACTCTCATCAGGTTCAGTACATGTATCTTGTATCCCAGTGTCCCTGGGCAGCTCCCCCCCGGCCAGTCCGTGAACTCGCCGACGCCGATCCGCAGCAACGTGTTCGTGCCCATCTCCAGCCCCGCGCCGCCGCACGTGCGAGTGCCGCGTGTGCCGGATAGAGCGGCACACACTCTCATCAGGTTCAGTACATGTATCTTGTATCCCAGTGTCCCTGGGCAGCTCCCCCCCGGCCAGTCCGTGAACTCGCCGACGCCGATCCGCAGCAACGTGTTCGTGCCCATCTCCAGCCCCGCGCCGCCGCACGTGCGAGTGCCGCGTGTGCCGGATAGAGCGGCACACACTCTCATCAGGTTCAGTACATGTATCTTGTATCCCAGTGTCCCTGGGCAGCTCCCCCCCGGCCAGTCCGTGAACTCGCCGACGCCGATCCGCAGCAACGTGTTCGTGCCCATCTCCAGCCCCGCGCCGCCGCACGTGCGAGTGCCGCGTGTGCCGGATAGAGCGGCACACACTCTCATCAGGTTCAGTACATGTATCTTGTATCCCAGTGTCCCTGGGCAGCTCCCCCCCGGCCAGTCCGTGAACTCGCCGACGCCGATCCGCAGCAACGTGTTCGTGCCCATCTCCAGCCCCGCGCCGCCGCACGTGCGAGTGCCGCGTGTGCCGGATAGAGCGGCACACACTCTCATCAGGTTCAGTACATGTATCTTGTATCCCAGTGTCCCTGGGCAGCTCCCCCCCGGCCAGTCCGTGAACTCGCCGACGCCGATCCGCAGCAACGTGTTCGTGCCCATCTCCAGCCCCGCGCCGCCGCACGTGCGAGTGCCGCGTGTGCCGGATAGAGCGGCACACACTCTCATCAGGTTCAGTACATGTATCTTGTATCCCAGTGTCCCTGGGCAGCTCCCCCCCGGCCAGTCCGTGAACTCGCCGACGCCGATCCGCAGCAACGTGTTCGTGCCCATCTCCAGCCCCGCGCCGCCGCACGTGCGAGTGCCGCGTGTGCCGGATAGAGCGGCACACACTCTCATCAGGTTCAGTACATGTATCTTGTATCCCAGTGTCCCTGGGCAGCTCCCCCCCGCCCAGTCCGTGAACTCATCATCAGGTTCAATACATGTATCTTGTATCCCAGTGTCCCTATCGCCTATGAGTGGAGGAATCGCCAGTATAAAGCCCTTTCCCTTGATTGACTTTTACAATCTGCGCGGAAAGAGAAGCATGAAAGACTGTATTAATAACTAGCTTTTGTCCTAAAATCACGAAGTCTAGCGCTACGTGTGTTCCACACTCCACAAAGTAAATTTGATAGCCCACAATTAATAGTAATATGTTTTCTACACACTTGACAAAGTAAATGTGATAGCACACAATTAATAGTAATGTTATTATTTCCAGACCCGAGTTAGTTCGGCCAGGCCGAGTGAGTCCGTCGGTAAGCGGAGTGGCAACCAGCGTCATACGAGTATCACCAGCTCCTTACCATCAGGTGAAAATATTACAAAAATAATTAAAATTAAATGAAAATTATTTTATTTAAATGGCCTTAAAAATTAAATAAATAAAAAAAATGTAATAAAAAAATAATTGTTTTGTAACTTTTTTGTCTAAGGTTACCTTAATAAAATACCGTCCAAAAAAAGTTTTATTCTTTACGATTCGAATTTATTGATTGAACTTTGATAATGATGACCCAATTTTGCGCCTGAAGTTTTGATAATATTTCGTTAGTATTAAAATAAAACAAATATTTATTTCAGCCGGAAAACAGAAACGGGCCGTCAAGTCTGCACAACACAAGCCAGTCCAGCGTCATAGGCATACAAAATTCAGGCCTTTCCATACAGAGTACTATCCAATCGACGATCAGCCAGCAATACTCAGTACCTTCCAACCTAACGCTACCATCCAGCATATCCCTCAGTCTGAACAACTCAAGTCTACAAACCAGTATTGCCAACTCGATGAGGAATACAAACGACCTGCCACACAATCTGATAGTTCAGAGGACAGTTAACGGGATAAAAGAACAAATGTACAGACAGAGTTTGAACTTACGCAACGGAATACATGATTACAGACGCGAAGAATCGCCCCCTCCATTAAATAATCATGAGAATTTTTTAAGTAGAAGAGTCTCGGAATACGATGAAGAGAATGGTTTACACAGGTATATTATTGTATTTTAACTAACACGTCAGTATTTTTCTTAACTTATTTGATACTTTTAATGGTATGTTATATCCAGCCATTATCTCGTTTTCTTGTCAGATCAATAATGTTTAGAATGCTGTGTGTACTCACCCACTTTTGGTCTTACAACCAACCATTGTTATCACCGTCACTACATATAATAAAATAGTAACTGATTCATGGGGCCAATAGAAGCCAAAACCATTTTTTCTAGAATTTTTGTCTGTCTGTCTTTCTGTCTGTATGTTTGTACGCGAATCACGCAAAACCAACTGGACCAAATTTGATGCGGTTTTCACTGTTTTATTATAGAATGTCTAACTTATAATCTGGCGTAAGTTTCATCTTGAAACGCCGCCGCTTAGAACCTGAGATATGCGCAGACGAAGTCGCGGGCACAGGCTAGTACTATATAAAGTTTAATTTGTAATACTATTGTGTGCACCAATAAATAACTAAATAAATAAACAGGATCGACCATCGGCCGCCGGAACTATCCGAGACTCGGGTTTTGGAAGACAAAAGGATCATCAAACCGGCGCCACTGCAGGCCAGATTCTTGTCTGTGGTCGACACAGAGGCCAAAGACAACATCAAGAGGTTTTACGTCATACCGCAGAATATTGAGAATAAGTTTGTGCTGATCAAGAATGAACCAGTCGAGCCTATTCATGTAAGTCTAACTAATATTTTATACTAGCCGCGCCCCGGGGCTTCGCTCCCGTGAGAATTTCTGGATAAAAAGTACCCTATGTGCTATTCCCGGTATTTTTACACACATACCAAACACACGTATACTAAATTTCATTGAAATCCGTCCAGTAGATTTTGCGAGATTGAGTAACAAACACCTTCACAAACTCACATCCAAACTTTCGTATTTATAATATTATTAGGATTAGTAGGATGTGAATGTTTGAATGGATGTTTCTTACTCCTTCACACAAAAACTACTGGAGCAATTTCGATGTAATTTTGTATATGGGTAGAGTCAAAACTGAAAGAGTATGTATTTTTTGTCAATCGAAAATCCCACGAGAACGGAGTCCCGGGGCTCAGCTAGTAATGTAACGTACATTTTTGGTTTCTGAATTCTCTTGTGAAACTGTTTCACTAATGTTAGTTCTTATTGTCTTACAGATAGAAGAGAAAATGCCACAGCAAATGAATAACAATGAACCTGAAAATGACCTTAGAGGATTGGATAATGGCGATCATGTGAGTATCAATTAAAATTATTCCGTTACTGAGAGACTGACAGACAACGCACAGCCAAAACTACTGGGCGTAGGAAGTTGAATTTATGTGATTTTATTATTTTTCTATTTTAATTAAATAAGTAGCAAGTACTACTGAACAGAAGTTTTCGGCGTCATGTCCCTATAGAATGTCCGATAATATTCTTGGAATGTTCAAATAGTAATGGTTGTAATTTTGTCCAGGTAAACAACAGCAGTGCAGTGATAGTGCACCCGAGTCAGTTGTTGCCAGTGTTGCCGCCTCCCACCTCGCATACTGCTATTATAGGTGAGTATACGTATATAGTGTAGAAAGTATTACATACATACATACATTTATAGTGTAGAAAGTATTACGTATTTGTTTAGCTATGTACTACCCGTGCGGATAAAGAATGGGATTGAAAATGGCGGCTCATAGAGCCGGTACCGTCAGCATAATAAGTAAAAACGCATTAACGAATTAGGTAACTATAGTAAAATAACTGAAAAACGGTTAACTATTTTTACCGTTGAAACTTTTTCAACAAACGAATTAAACAACAAATAACAAGATTAATAACAACTTTAAAGTTCACAACTCAGAGAACGCGTCTAGCTCACAGAATTGCGAAACCGGACTGACGACGGGGCCCTCTCCTGACTTTGTTTTTTAACGTTATTTTTTTTGTCAGACTGTACTCACTAGTGTGAGTATAGACGCAAATAGTATGCGAGCGAGAAGTGAATAGTTGCGCCGCCATTTCTAATCCCATTCTTTATCCGCACGGGTTGTATAGGTTATTGGTCAGTGAAGAGCTAGACTTTCTTGAGCATAATACTGAAAATATTTTGGCGTATCTGAGATTTTTGATCCATATTTTTTTTTCATTAAAATAAAATTATTATGACATTTGGTCGTTGTTTATAAAGCAGACTGTATCGATAGCGAAAATTTGATTTTTGCGTGTTAAAACATGATTTGCAAATTCTGAAAATTGAATTGAAAAGAAGGGAATTTTATAATGATAGCGACTTGGGCTCACCTGGAGGTCTTCTTAGCGAAGTTCTGCTGCTTTTCGGTAGGTCAGCCTTACGTACAGAGCTGGGCCCAGATTATACCAACCGACTTTACCACGCCGCACTCAGCACACACAGTTTCATCCAAATACGCTATCTTTGTTTAAAAACTATTAGTAAAATAATGGTGCCTTGACTCAATGCCTTGCGAGAATTATTAAATTATTAGGAGCACATTCCACGTTTTTCTAAGGAACGATCACGACCACGAACAGGAAACGGAACGACACTAAGTTGCCATACTACAAAAAATGACAACTAGTGTTGCAATATCGATAAGACTTAAGACTACTAACGGTAATATGCAACATTCCGCCCACCTAAATGCGACGACATGCGTAAGAATGTCGCGATATTTACTTATTTACGATAACAAACTCGAAAATTACGAAAAGATGCTGTTGAAAACAGTAAAGATAAAACGATAACTTATTATTTAAACGAAGATGTACACACATAGCCTTGCGGTAGCCAGGGCTATGTGATCAATAATGTAAAACTATTTCAAATTAAGAGTCATTTGCTGTTATCGGCAAAGGACAAATTTTGACGACCGGTCTTTTGTACTGCCCAGTGGCAGTCCTAACCGTTACGACACGACAGATGCCATCTGCACCTGGGTGCAGGTCAACGATACGACCTAATGGCCATTTAAATGGATCTAATGTTTCACTAACTAGGAGCACCATTGCTCCGACAGCGATGTTACAATGGGTTTTGTCCCACTTTGCCCTCTGCTGTAATGTGTGTAAGTACTCATTTTGCCATCGGTACCAGAAGGACTGATGGATTTGTTGGATAAGTTTCCACCGTTGTTGAACGCTAATGTGTAAATCTACGAGATTTTCTTCGGGCATAATCGAAAGAGGTTCTAAAGTTAAGAAATGTCCCGGAGTTAACGCTGCGAGATCATTAGCGTCCGAACTAAGAGGCGTCAGCGGTCGCGAATTTAACATCGACTCTACCTGTGTCAACACTGTATAAAATTCCTCGAAAGTCAAACGCTGCGTGCCGATAGCACGAGCAATATGCGTCTTAACTGACTTGATTCCCGCTTCTGCTAAGCCGTTAAAATGTGGACTTCCAGGAGGACTGAACGAAAACTTAATCTGCTGAGAGTCAGCGGCATTTTGCATAAGGGAACCGAGATAATTGCTTGCACCGATGAAGTTTCGGCCCTGGTCGGAAACAAGATGATTGCATCGACCACGACGAGCGATAAATCGTCGCAGAGCGGCGAGAAAGGCTTCAGTTGACAATTCAGATGCGAGTTCGATGTGGATAGCTTTCGTAGAGGTGCAAACGAAAACACAAATATAACCTTTAAAGGTCTTAACACCACGACCACGTCCGAGAGCTATATTAAAAGGACCACCGTAATCAACGACGGAACTCGAAAAACATTTAATTTGATTAACACGATACGACGGATAATTTCCCATTAAGGGAGCAGGGGCAAGTAGAGGACGAGCACGAAAACATTTAATACAGCCTGAGATGACCGATCGAATAGCGCGTTTGCACGACAATATCCAAAAAGTTCTGCGCAATAAGGTTCTGAAGAGTTTGCGCACCAGGATGCATGAAACGAGTATGATATTCCTGGATTATTAAAACAGTGAGACGATGACCGCGGGGCAACAGTAGCGGGTGCTTGGCTTCAAACTTAATTTTTGCATTGGCCAGGCGACCGCCCACCCTGATAAGACCCGCCTCGTCAAGGAACGGAGACAGTTTGCGAAAACTTCTCGGAAGTGAATTGGGCGAATTACTCCTTAACACCTCCAACTCCGTCGCAAACTCTTGCTCTTGCACAGATGCAACCAGGAACTTTAGCGCCCGGTCAATCTCATATGGTTGCAACGAACCAACGACACGATTTTCGACAAGGTTTTTCCTGCAGTTTCCGGTGAACCGAAAACAACAGGCCAAGACACGTTGCACTTTTCTCAACGAGGAGAACTTCTCCAAGAGGTTTTCCACTAAATTATCCCTCTTAGATGTCACGAGAACCGTAAGTTTCCGTTCGTCATTTAGAGTATCTCTATCTAAGGTTAGCGCTGACTTAGGCCAATGTTCACTGGGGCGCTTGAGCCAGACTGGTCCGCTCCACCAACAACTTAGGTTAACTAAATCGTTAGGTAGAAGCCCACGAGAACCACAGTCTGCTGGATTGTCAGTAGTTCGTACATGATGCCAGCAGTCGGGAGGAATTATTTCCTGAATATGGCTTACGCGATTGGCGACGAATGTCTTCCATTTGGATGGACACGATTTGATCCAGGTCAAGGCGACACTGGAATCCGACCAAGCGAAAATTTCACCTATCGCATAAAAAGGCTTTAGGGCCTCCACAACTGATGCCATCAAGTTCGATAACAGAACTGCTGCAACCAATTCAAGACGTGGTATCGACAATTTACGCAACGGTGCAACCTTGGACTTAGCGCAAACCAAATGCACAGCTATATCACTATTTTTTACTAAGTGTACGACAAAAAATAACTGCACAATAGCCTCTTTCAGAAGCGTCACAAAATCCGTGAAGCTGGAGTTGTTCGAACTCTCCGACAATGCGACGTGGAATATCTACCGAACTCAATGACGACATCTGAGCCTTAAACTCCTGCCATTCAAGCCCAATATTTTCCGGAACCTCGTCGTCCCAAGAGACGCCGGAAGTCCAGAGCAACTGCATTAGGTACTTGGCGAGGAACGTTACAGGCGAAAGGAAGCCTAACGGATCGAATATCCTAGCTATTTCCGAAAAGAATGGTGCGTTTTGTGCAACGTCCTTGATGAGTATCTACGACACGAAAACGAAAAGAATCTAATTTGGGCTGCCAACGCAATCCCAATATTTTTAGCGAAATGTCAGACATTTCTTCGAAATTTATGAAATCCTGTGAGTAAAGATCCGAGGAAGGAAGACCTTCTAGAAAGTCGCTGTTATTAGAGGTCCACTTTCTCAGATGGAATCCACCCGACGACAAAATATTTGTGAGTTCCATCTGAAGTGAGCGAGCTTGTTCGATAGAGTCCGAGCCCGTGACGACGTCATCGACATATATATCGCGAGCGAGAGCCGCTGCACCATTTGGGTAGGTGTCTATGGCATCACTGGCAAGTTGAGCCATGGTACGAAGCGCCTGAAACGGGGCAGCAGAAACACCATATGTCACTGTTTTGAGACGATAATCACGAACAGGGCCGGAAGCTGAGGGCCGCCACAGAATGCGCTGATAATTAGCGTCTTCTTCAGAGACCAATATCTGCCTGTACATTTGCATCACATCGCCCGTGAAGACGACAGCATGCCAACGAAAACGAACGAGCAGGTCAAAAATATTAGTCTGAAGCTTAGGACCAGATAAAAGAGTGGCATTTAACGAAAATTCTCTGGCGTCCTTGGCGCTAGCGTCGAAGACAACGCGCAGAGGTGTGGTTACAGAATCTCGCAGTATACCATGATGCGGGATATAGTAGAACTGGCCCTCACTAGAAGCAGGAGGATGTACCTCTTCTAAATGACCACGAGTTTCATAATCTTCCATAAAATTGACATAAGACCGTTTGAACTCTGGATTATTATTGAACTTGCGTTCCAATGATAAAAAACGTTTTAAAGCGATTTCGCGCGAATTGAAGAAAGTGGGTTTGTTTGTTGGATCGACAAAGGGTAGGGGAACAACAAACCTGCCTTCCTTATTACGACAATAATTTTTGGCGAACCAATCCTCGCAGAGTTGGTCCTCCTTCGACAACAAAGGTTTGCTCGGAGAGCTAACATTTTCCAACTCCCAGAACTTCTTCAAGGAGTCATCAAGATTCGATACGA
This sequence comes from Ephestia elutella, assembly GCA_018467065.1. Lineage (NCBI taxonomy): Eukaryota > Metazoa > Arthropoda > Insecta > Lepidoptera > Pyralidae > Ephestia > Ephestia elutella. The sequence goes on along the minus strand of CM031570.1, from coordinate 7,126,864 downwards.
AAAGACAATGATTATTGTTACGACGAGTAGGTGTTAGCTGCTTCCTGTCACACTCGCCCATGACAATCCACCCAAATACAGTATTTAATGCGGTGGGTTGTCCGGGCTTCCCTCGCCGAAGACCAGGTAACAATGACGAAGCGAAAATGTCTGCACTAAGCAGCATGTCCACTGGCCCAGGGCGGGAAAAGTCAGGATCAGCAAGCGACAAGTTGTTGATGTGTGACCACCTCGACGGATCTACAAGTTGAGTCGGTTGGTCCGCACATATTGATGGTAAGACAAGAGCCTCAAATTTGACACTCGACGAAAAGCTTTGTTTGCCAAGAGGCCTTATCTCACAAACGAGTGAGCCGAGTGGCTTTGCGACAGAGTTGCCAATGCCGGACACGGCATGTTGGCCGCGACAAATATTTAATCCTAGTGTGTTAGCACAGGATTCCGAAATAAAATTGCATGCACTAGCACAATCGAGAAGTGCGCGCACTGGATGGAAATTACCAAAACTATCTTTAATAAAAACCTTTATAGTCGAAAATAAAATAGTACTTTCCCCAGTCAGTGAAGTTAAAACCGTATTACCATTGCAGTTACTGGCAGGCACTGCATTACCAGTTTCTGTAGAATCGGATGTTTCTGTATTTTTAGTGAAATGTAACAAAGAGTGATGTGAACGATTACACACACTACAACGAGAAGCACGACAAACTTTCACTCGATGGTTATTCGAAAAACATAAGATACAGAGACCCTTTTCCTTAGCAAAATTAAAACGTTTATTGCAGTTAAGTTTAAGAAATTCACTACAACTGGCAAGAATATGCTGGCCAGTACAAAAGACACAGGTCGAATTTGAAACAATAAGTGCTGTTTTATTTTTGGTCACAGGTTTAACATTGGACGGCTTAACATTTGAATTTTCTAAAGCTTTACTTCTTTTATCAACAAAATTTTTCAAATCATCAAATTTTGGAACATCAACATTGGAAGTAAGTTGCAATTCATATGCCTCACGGGTAGCAGTATCTAATTTTGACCACAATAAATAATACAGCATGAAATTCTGATCAGGAAGATTAAATTTTGCCAAAATGTTTAAATTTTCATTAAATGTCCGAAACACTCTATCTAAATCATGTTTATTCTTAACTGCTTCACAGTTCAACATCTTTTCATAATACAAGACCGCAATTTGTCTCTTCCTGTCATAATAATTAGACAGAGTCTCATAGGCATTGCCATAATTATCATTTGATAATGGAAAACTTTTTATTAATTCATAAGCGGAACCCTGAACACTCGACAAAAGATAATGTAATTTTTCAACATCAGAAATATCTTTCCGCTGATGAATTAACGAATCAAAGAGTTCCTTGAAGGAAACCCAATTTTCAAGTTTCCCATCGAAGGGCTTAATTGATATTTTCGGCAATTTTGCTAGATTACTTTCGAAAACAGGTTTAGTATCACTAACACTAAGATTACTATGAGAATTCTGTCTAAGTCTAAATTTAACCGACCTTAACCTATCTTCAAAGTCTTTCGTTACTAAATATTCCGCAATTCGTTGCTCTTGAGAAAGCGGCCGCAAGATACGCATTTGAGCTTCATGAAAATCTTTCTCAATGTCTTTGAAGTCAAATTCATTGTATCCTTGTAAGTCCGAAGTCTCCATGTGTTCTAACCGCATAACACAATAATCTCGGGCAACGCGGAATGCGTCTATAGTTACGGGTTCAATATCACTATTATTAGAACTCATTTTGTTTTAATTTAAGTTAAATTAAACCGAAAGTTATTAAAATAAAACACGACAAACGAAAATGTAAACAGAACCTCTGACTTGAAATGTCACTCGAGCTGACGTTTCAACTTTGACGTTTGACAGAAAGCTCTGTCTACCAATATACGAAAACGAAAAGAAAAAAAAATTAATACGAGAAAAAGTAAGTTGTACTGCCAACCTAACGAAAACGACAAAAGATGGCGTACAATTTACCGCGACGAAAAGTTTCACAAGGCAATTTATCAAGTACCTTCGCACAAATAAAAAATCAAAGAATTTTGCAAAATCACGCTAAAACACCCAAAATTCACGAAAAAAGGTACTATTTCAATAGAATCCGGCTCGAAGGACCATAAATGTTTATAAAGCAGACTGTATCGATAGCGAAAATTTGATTTTTGCGTGTTAAAACATGATTTGCAAATTCTGAAAATTGAATTGAAAAGAAGGGAATTTTATAATGATAGCGACTTGGGCTCACCTGGAGGTCTTCTTAGCGAAGTTCTGCTGCTTTTCGGTAGGTCAGCCTTACGTACAGAGCTGGGCCCAGATTATACCAACCGACTTTACCACGCCGCACTCAGCACACACAGTTTCATCCAAATACGCTATCTTTGTTTAAAAACTATTAGTAAAATAATGGTGCCTTGACTCAATGCCTTGCGAGAATTATTAAATTATTAGGAGCACATTCCACGTTTTTCTAAGGAACGATCACGACCACGAACAGGAAACGGAACGACACTAAGTTGCCATACTACAAAAAATGACAACTAGTGTTGCAATATCGATAAGACTTAAGACTACTAACGGTAATATGCAACAGTCGTATTTGGTACAAAAATTGTTGTTTTATTAACATTTTATAACATACTAGCTTTTGCCCGCGGCTTCGCCCGCGTGAAATTCCTACGGCTTTTTCCCGGGATGAAAGGTACCCTATGATCTACAAAGTACTTCTAACTATATGTATGCAAAATTTTAGCAAGATTGGTTCAGTAGATAAAGCGTGAAGAGGTAACAAACAAACAAATAAATAAATAATAATGGAAATCGAACAAACTCACTTTCGCATTTATGATATTAGTTAGGATTAGGATAAAATTTCAGTCCAGATTTGATTAGTTAGCATTAGTTTATTTTAGTAATTATTGGTTCGCAATACAAAAATAAAAAAGTACACCGTTCAAATATTCCTTTGTTTCCAGTATCAACAGGCGGAGCATTAGTTTATTTTAGTAATTATTGGTTCGCAATACAAAAATAAAAAAGTACACCGTTCAAATATTCCTTTGTTTCCAGTATCAACAGGCGGAGCATTAGTTTATTTTAGTAATTATTGGTTCGCAATACAAAAATAAAAAAGTACACCGTTCAAATATTCCTTTGTTTCCAGTATAAACAGGCGGAGCATTAGTTTATTTTAGTAATTATTGGTTCGCAATACAAAAATAAAAAAATACACCGTTCTAATATTCCTTTGTTTCCAGTATCAACAGGCGGCGGCCCCCAAGGCGGGGTGTTCCCGTGGCAGTCCCTAGTGCCGCTACTGCACGGCTCCCCGCCCCCCGCGCCGCCCTCCCCCCGCACGCCCCGCACCCCGCGCACGCCTCACACCCCGCACACCCCCCACACGCCACACACCCCGCACACGCCGCACGTCAAGACTGAGGATCTGATCAAGAATGAGGCCACTGGTAAGTCATGTTGAACCTTATGTATCGGTAACAAGTAATTTAACAAAGGGTGGCGCGTTATAGCCTATCTATCGAGCCTTAGATTCCTTGGAAGAAGGAGAGAGAGGCCTTTGCCCACTGGGACATCTTAGCGTGTCGACTCGGCGGGTCAAATTTGTGACGACCAATATGACGCCACAGACAGCATTATCTGTTGCGTCATACGATAAAAGACCTGTATGACTGGGACATTGACGGCTATAAATTAATTGGTAATAAGATTCACCATGCCAGGGTTAAATTAACTTTAAAAATCTTGGTGGAATGTTTCCCCTTAGATCTAGCGATGAAATATTGCCGTGCAACTGGTTAGACTTATTTCTCAAAATTCTAATTAAGATTTACATTGTGCATTGTGAACAACACATAAAGCGTGCCACAAGAATAACGCCATCCATAAGTGATATCGATAGTTCATAATGCTCTATTCAGATGGCGCTGTGACTGGGTAAAATACGGTATAAATATTCGTAAGATTAGACACTTGTACAACTTTAGACATGACATCGTCAATTTTGCGGTTCTTCACTCAGCCTGGCGGAAAGATCTTCCTTTAGTGGCGGTTGCAGTGTTGCTACAGATAGAGATATATAATCACGTCTTTATCCCTTGCGGATTAGACAGAGCCAAGAGTCGTGGTTGGGCACTTCCCGCATCACACCGCTACAAATGAACATATATTCAGTGTACACTTAGCTAGGCCGCACACCAGGCATACACTTGTATCACGGTAATTGTGGTGCCACATTCAAAATGCGACACATTTAACGCCCTCGTATCCCGCACAGATGTGCGGGAGCACGCACACCAAGGACACATGTGTTGCGGGTGCACTATGTGGCGAGGCGTTGTCCTCGTTACACGATTTCAAGATCGAACACGTGCGATATTTGTGTCGCCTTTGTTTGCAAAAATTAAAGACAACATTATTTTTACGTTGAGTTTTTTGCAGAGGTTGAAAGAAAGCCTATATTATATAACCATACGTTCACTCATTATAGCAACAGACGGATTACAGAAATTATTTGGATTAAAATTGATGAAAAATTCTCGTAAATTGTACAATTTTGATTAAACTGATTACCCAAATAACGTCTCTTTTTCTCATTAATCGCCACATCAAGAAATCGTCGTCGACAGACGATGATGTCGACATTTTCAAAGCGGTGCCACGCATGTGCAACGCAACAACTGTGCTTCCGATGTGCGCGCATACGAAACATTTGCAGCAAGCTGAATTGTAGCGCAATAACTGTGGCGACGTAAATATACGATGCGTGTAGCATGTGGCGCTGGTGTGCGGCCTGGCTTAAACATATACGGCCTTACTTATAAACGTTACTTAAATTTTAAGTAATACTTAGGAGCTGCTTAACAAAAATTCTTACTTATAAAAGTTGCTTAGTTCTAATGAGTTGCTAAGCAATGACTTTAATGCACTGTCAAATTAAGCAACCTCGTACCCTTGTTTAAACCCGTAAGTAACAAGATGGCGGTTATTTGGGCACCAGCTGATTCCGTCCGAAGCGTCATTTTAGCAGGTAGCGTCCTTTTCAGCATTGTTTGCCTGTTGCATTTGTAGTTGTTTCTTTTGTTTTTTGTGTGATAATGGATATTTTTTGAATATTTTGATGTATTGCGCTTATTTTGTAATGCAATAGAGGAACTAAGGGGATTTAGAAGAAGAACAATGGGAATTATTAGAAGGCCAAACCTGAATAAAACGAGAATGAATCCTATGCAAGAATTAAGTAAAAGTGGTTTTAAGTATAAGTAGGTATAGATTTTGCAAAGAAAATATGCAAAAGATATTAGAACTATTATAGAGGAACACATTCATTTTTTTTTATGGATATGCCTAGGTACATCTTTTTAGCAATAATCATTATTTATGCCAAAATACCGAAATACAATACAAACAATGAAATGAAATGGTACCGTGAACGCTTCGAACAAGGACTTCCGCACGCAATGATACCAATGTTGCCATTTTATAACGTTAAAACGGCAAATACTTTTTTAAGCTGCCAACATTTCGGCAGTGTTGCGAGAGTAAAATACTTTTTGCGTCATTAACAGTTCATTAGGTAAGACAAGCTTAAGTAACGTTTATAAGTAAAGAATATTTAATTACTAATTAGGAAGTTAAGTAGTCATTAGTTAAGACGATGCTAAGAAGATCATTAGTAGATTTTTATAAGTAAGACTGATATTTTTTAACACACTTGCTCGTAAAGTGGGTCTTATTACATTGAATTTAGGCCCATAATGCCATATATTACGAAGGTATTACGAATATATTACGGAGGTGTTTGGAAATAAAAAATACTCGATTGCACACTTGTTTCGTAATGTACTATTAATGTATTGCAGGTGAAACAGCGCCCCCAATGTGTACGGAAGAAGACGATGACGTGTTTGACGTGATAGAAGACACACCGCCCGGCGACGACTCGAGCAAGAAACGGTCGCAGAGTCTCTCTTCGCTCAACTCTCCTGCCGCTGCCACTGACAAGGTAACTATCAATATTGTTCGTTATTTATCTATCTATGTGAAACAGCGCCGCCTATGTGTACGGAGAAAGACTATGACGTGATAGAGGACACGACGAGGACACGACTCGGCGACGACTCGAGCAAGAAACGGTCGCAGTCTCTCTTCGCTCAACTCTCCTGCCGCTGCCACTGACAAGGTAACTATCAATATTATTTGTTATTTATCTATCTATGTAAAACAGCGCCCCCTATGTGTACGGTGGAAGACTAGAACTCGGCGACGACTCGAGCAAGAAACGGTCGCAGATTCTCTCTTCGCTTAACTCTCCTGCCGCTGCCACTGACAAGGTAACTATCAATATTGTTCGTTATTTATCTATGTGAAACAGCGCCCCCTATGTGTACGGTGGAAGACTATGACGTGATAGAGGACACGACGAGGACACGACTCGGCGACGACTCGAGCAAGAAACGGTCGCAGAGTCTCTCTTCGCTCAACTCTCCTGCCGCTGCCACTGACAAGGTAACTATCAATATTATTTGTTATTTATCTATCTATGTAAAACAGCGCCCCCTATGTGTACGGTGGAAGACTAGAACTCGGCGACGACTCGAGCAAGAAACGGTCGCAGAGTCTCTCTTCGCTCAACTCTCCTGCCGCTGCCACTGACAAGGTAACTATCAATATTGTTCGTTATTTATCTATGTGAAATAGCGCCCCCTATGTGTATGGAGGAAGACTATGACGTGATAGAGGACACGACTCGAGCAAGAAACGGTCGCAGAGTCTCTCTTCGCTCAACTCTCCTGCCGCTGCCACTGACAAGGTAACTATCAATATTATTTGTTATTTATCTATCTATGTGAAACAGCGCCCCCTATGTGTACGGAGGAAGACTATGACGTGATAGAGGACACGACTTTGTTCCCGTGGGAATTTCGAGAAATCCTCTCTCAGTGCTCCTCTACACTCCCTAAGGAACCTACATGCCAAGTTTCAGCTTCCTATGCCCAGAAGTTTTGGCTGTGCGTTGTCTGTCACTCAGTAAGTAACAGAAGAATTTTATATATATTGATTTTTTCTTTTTTTTGTTTTACAGAAAGAGCGTCGAATCCGAAGGCCAATGAACGCATTCATGATCTTCTCCAAGCGTCACAGACAAATGGTGCACCAGCTGCATCCCAACCAGGACAACCGGACGGTGAGCAAGATCCTGGGCGAGTGGTGGTACTCGCTCAAACCTGAGGAGAAGCAGAAGTACAACGAACTGGCCAGCGAGGTTTGTAAAGATTATATTTATTTATTTACCAGCAAAAAGTATTGTATATGTGCTTTTACGCTCCGGGGATCCGCTTCCGTGGGAATTTATCGGGATAAGAAAGACTATATGTACTATTCCAGGTTATTTTATTTTATAAAGATACTCACCAGTACATGACCAAAACATCTGCATGCTAATAACAGTTATACACACCAATACGACCATTTAAAATTACAAAAAAAAAAACAAAATAATAACATGCCTAAAATTAATCACTTCTAATCAATTATCAGTTATATTCTATTACATATAAACAAACAGCCTTTTTCCCGTGGGGGTAGGCAGAGACTAGCGATTTCCACTTGCTAAGATCCTTACAGATCTCTCTTACTTTCTCTACACTCATCACTCTCTCTCATACATGCTCGCCGGTTATGGGTGCTCCTTATTTTGGCAAAATATCTTATAAATCAAACTTTAGATAAACATGACTATTTAATAATATTTCACGTATTGTCTGTTGATTCCAGGTAAAAGAAGCCCATTTCAAAGCGCACCCTGAGTGGAAGTGGTGCAACAAAGATCGCAGGAAATCGTCCAGCAGCCGTGACCCGACCGGATCCATGCCACAGGTAATGTTAACACTTGTTTTTTGACCTGATTCGTCCCACTGCTGGACAAAGGTTTAACACTTCTATAATAAGAAAGTATCTATGGGTTCTTTTACACGAACAGTTCGTGCCAATTGCAAGTGTCGACGGCAGTCGGCGACTGTCGTTGAGTACAGTTGACTTAACGTTAGTCAACGGCACTAACTGCAAAATATACGCTGTTTAATAATATTTGCTTCTATAAGCAGTTAGCTCAAAATAGCCGTTAATTCATCAAAAGTGGCAATAAGGTTTATCGCGTTTCAATATTCCAGCAGATGTCTACCCTAGTCCTTCTCAGTACTTCTAACTAAGTATATACAAAATTAACACATGAAGTGGTCGCCATGACCGAAATCGGTCGGACACATCATCATCATCATGAAAAGTTTCAGGAAGATTGGTTCAGTAGATAAAGCGTGAAGAGGTAACAAACTAATAAACAAGGTCACTTTCGCTTATATAGTATTAGTTATGATTGAAAAATCTCGCTCTATCGCTCTATCTATTAAGACGAGGTCCAACCTGAGCTGCAAAAAACAAAATTCATATGCGCTTAACCGCGTCGTGTGCGCGTTGCAATAAGATAGTTTTTTGCACAACACAATGTTCTACTTTCGTTGGCAGGATCGAACAGATTTTGTACCGATTTAGCAACTATTTCTCAAATATCTTTAAAAATATTAGTCTAAAAACAAAAGTGCTCGTTTAAAACTTTAATATAGTATATATATTAACTAATTATATAAAAATATATTTATGTTATCGCTGAAAATTGTAAGTTCCATGACTTGAAAGCTGAAAATTTTTCTAAATTTTCGGTGCCTTTATGAATTAATTAAGCCGAAAATATGTATTTTTATTAAAAAAAAGTACACGATTAAAACCTTAATAAACATCATAATCTATATCCTGTATTATTTTTCCACTTCGTAATTAAACTCTAATTAGGAAAATTTCTTATGAAAAATTACAATTTTTTCGAATGTGTGCTACGACATGGCCTTAATATGAATTATTAAATGACAGAGTCCACGCACGCCATCGGAAGCGAACGTGCCTCCAGCATCCGCAATGGAGCTGCCGGCCGCCGCGGCCGGATACCCGCTGGCTGCCTCGCCGCAACTCAGCGACGACGAACAGGTACCAGCTTGGCATTTTTATTTATTTTATTTATTTATTTTATTTTTATTTATTGGGAAAACCAACAACTTAACATGCAGAAACAACAATTAAAAAACATACAGTCATTTAGAGGTCTTCGTCTTATTATCTAACTTTTGTTACGGATGAGTGTGTATATGTGTGCGTTGTAGTCGAATTTTGAACAATAATAATAAGCGAATAAAAAATCACAATTAAAATTAAACATTATTAGAATGATGCCGCCTGCAGTGAGAAGGGCGAAGGGCGAATCTACTAGCTGCGCCCCGGGGCTTCGTTCCCGTGGGAATTTCAAGATAAAAAGTACCCAATCTGCTATTTTACTTTTATGATGATACTTGAATGATAGCGAGAACGTACAATGCGCTAGATGATCGATTACGAACTAGTTTGAAAAATATTATTTTATAACAATGCTGCATTTTTAGCTAACGACCATCTAAAGTCCGTATTTTCCTAATTGTCCTATTATGTAAACAATCTTACCATGTCTTTTTATGATTATACAACAATATAAATTAAAACAAACTTTTTAGGAAATTACTTCCGTGGTTAATTAATATTTTACTTTAGAATGTGGCTTGAACTAATATTTGATTTATTTTCAACAAAATTTAATAAAAAGTACTGTGAAGATTGTTTACATAATAGGGCAAGTATTTATTTATTTATTTCATTTTATACAGCGCGTCATTACAGGCTTAACCTACTCCAACATCGCTAAAAACATATAGAAAAATTATAAATTTGGTACACATAATAATGCCATGTCTATGAATTTCTCCAACGAACAGTGGAATATGTCTACATCACCTTCCTGACATATGGAATTCAACATATTTAGAGCTCTGGCCACGGGAGACAACCAATACAATTTAGTACGCGAGGAAGGTGCACTAAACAAAGGCGGTTTACGCCTCCTAAATATGAATTCATCCGGCACTGATAGTGACAATTTCAAAAGTATCGGACTATTGACGGTAATACCCGTGAAGACTTTAAAAATATATTTTAAAAGTGATACATTACGTCTCACTTCTAAACTATTATAACCTACCATTCCCAATACAAAAGCGGTGGGATACATTAGAGGGAAATAGGGGTATACACCATATTGTTTCAGGTACAAAAATCTCACGAACTTATTCTGATTTTTTTCAATCATTTGCGTATACTTGTCCTCGTGAGGACTCCATACTATAGCTCCGCTTTCGAGCCTACTCCTTACAAGCGCATTATATAATGCACGTGCCGCCATAGTATTATTAAAAACACTAGCTTGCCGCAAAATGAATCCAAGACATTTAAATGCAGTTTTACAAACGTTAGTAATGTGATCACCAAACGCTAAATTCGTAGTCAAGTACACCCAAATCACGAATACTCGTGACTCTCACCAACACTGTTCCGTCCATCTGATAAACGTATTGTATCGGATTTTTGGCTCTGCTGTAACTAACCACGCTACACTTATTTATGTTAAAAAACAATTTGTTCTCTTTGCTCCACTGTATAACTCGATTGATATCGCTTTGCAAACGCTCACAATCATCAGTGGTTTCTATTTTAACAAAAATTTTCAAATCGTCTGCAAAAAGTAGTGACTGTGAATCTTGTACTACACCCGGCAGGTCGTTGATCATGAGAAGAAAGATTAAGGGCCCTAAATTACTACCTTGACTTACTCCCGAGTAGGTAAAATAAGGATCAGATTCGATATTTCCATAATCCACATACTGTTTACGCTCTCTCAGGTAACTACAGAAAAAATCTAGAAGTTGCGGCGTAAATCCTAACTTTGCAAGCTTAATTAGAAGCACATCGTTATCGACAGTGTCGAATGCTTTACGAAAATCAAAATACGCGGTGTCTACCTGTCCCCTACTCTCATGTCCACCGCCTCCAAGGTGTAGTCCATAAAACACAACAGGTTGCTATCAGTACTGCGACCCGGACGAAAGCCATGCTGTGCGTCGCTCAGATTTGCACTTACTTGTTGATAGATCGAGCGATGCAAAATGGTCTCAAAAACTTTAGCAAAAGGTGAGGGGATTGCAACTGGCCTGTGGTTACTTACTTCAGCATCCCCACCCTTTTTGGGTATTGGTATCACCCTCGATATCTTCCAAATATCTGGATAGTATTTTTCTTTCAAACACATATTGAAAATAAAGAGCAAAGGTTCCTCCAATAAACGACCACAGTCCTTTACTACATAAGGAGGTATACCGTCCGGTCCAGTTGAAAATTTAGGCTTGAGATGAGTGAGAGCCACTCGTACATCAGATAAATCCAGCGATCTGATATCAACTCTCGCCGCGCCGGTGTCGCAAGCGGCTAACTGGGCTTCCTGACTATCTAACCTTGGGGCTGAGTTATCATACACAGAATGAAAAAAATTGGCAAATTCTTCCGCACATTTCTCATGAGGTATAACAACGCCATTTTTAGTGACACTGGACTTAGCACGTGACGACCGTTTTGATTTAATAAAGCTCCAAAACGAACATGGATCCGTTGTAAAGCAGAACTGTAAACGTTGCAAATATTCCTCATACGCTTTGTCGATCTTTAAGGCTGCCACACACCGGATGCGTCTGCGACACCGTGCGTTTCATCTGCAGCACGACTGCGGCAAAAGCAATTCACACCGGCTCCACGGCGTCCCAGACGCACGGTGTCGCAGACGCAGCGCGCTGCGTCCGCGTGCGTCTGCGACGGACGCCGTGTTTTCGTTTCGGATCGCGGCTGTCATTTTGTTTCAAGATGTCGAACGACGAGGAAGATAGCATTTCAAGTGAATTACTTAACTTGCAACATAATAATCTTTATTTAGTACTTACCTTCAATTCCTAATTCCCTTCCAATTTTTTCCCACAACATAGTTTTATATGAACTGTTCTTATAATTTTTGTCCAGTGGATCATATAAACATTTGTAACTGCGTACTATATTAATTGTCTTTTCGCGTATTTCAAAATTCATGATCACTAGTCACTAAAATCCAAACTAAAATCTGTAAATATTCACAACTGGAGTGCTGCGGCCGGTGTCGCAGATGCACGCAGACGCATAGATCACCGCGGTGTGTTTTCGACTAAAAAATCCTACGAAATACAACGTCAACACGCCCGAGCGAGTGAGCGACGTTGCCGTTCCGCTTATGCGCGACCGCACCGAGGCCATGTTCAGTTTGTATCGCGCGGACTGCCGGCCGACTGATGCACGCAGACGCAACGCAATGCGTCTGCGACACCGTTGGTGGGAACCACCGCGTACAAATTCAAATAATACAAATCAAGACGCAGTGCAGCACGTCTGCGACACCGTTTGGTGTGTGTCAGCCTTTAGTTTGGCTGCTGCCCTATAACTAGAAAACATTTGGTAATCACATTGCTTACGGCTACTCTTATATCGTTTATGCCATTTTGTCTTAGCTTTCAAATCCGCAATGATACTTGATGTATACCATTCCGGATACTTGTACTTACTCTCGTTATTATGCTGTTTTTTATAGGGTGTGCAAGAATTAATAACAGAGTTTATAAGGTTATAAAATAAATAATAGTAAGAATAAATGGTGTCATATATAATAGTGTTCAGTCCCGTGTCTCATGTATTCCGCGTTTTTCTTTTTTGTGTGAGCGAAATGGAACATATGGCGGATTCTATAGTGTCCCCTGACTACGCCTGGTCCAAACCTTAGTGCTGACATCCTAATAAATTCTGATAAATTAATCCCTTTGACTGAGTAAATATATCCCTCAATATATCGCTGAATGGTTGACTGAAGGAGTCCCTTCATGAAATAGGTCCGCTACTGTCTATTTACCTTTGAATTTTTGTTACTTTTAACTATGTATCCTTAATACAATAAAGATATTACAAACAAACAAAAAACATGTATTTCAGATGCCACAGACCCTAATGGAGGAGCCCCCTTTGCCGCCGGAGCCCCAGTTGGACCTCAAGTGCGTGGAGAAGGTCACCGACTCAGACTCCGAGGGACTCGAGTACTTGCATCGCGACCACACGCGGAGGCCTAAGCCGATCAAGGCCAGGTAAGGGATTGATATCTACTTTGTTTTAAGTTTCAAGGCCAATGGAGCCCTAAGCTCTGGTCACAAAATAAGTAATAGTACTAACTCGCACTCACTCAAATTACTCTCTGAAGAGATTATGTGGCATCGTAAATAAAACAAACATTGTTCTATGCTTGTATTGTGTTGAATAAATAAATAATGTACAGAACGGCCACTCACCGCCCCGCACTCATTTCAAATACCGCACCCCACCCCGCACTTCGTTGTAGACATCACTGACACTTGAACGAGGGCTGGCGCGTAATCGGAGCACTTTTCGCGCCATTTTGCTTGATAACCAAGACACGCAATCAGCCCTATTAAATTTCACGCACACATTTGCGCGTGTACAAACGTCACTTGCTTATGTAGTAGTAAATTTTCGAGCGTTGTATGGAGTTTTTTGGATTGTGCCTCTGATGTGGTTTCTTTGACGTCCTCCGTACATAATCATCTTTCATTATAAACAAACTATTTGTAAGACTTTTTATTTTACACTAGCCTGTGCCCGCGAACTTCGTCCGCGCGGTATTTACTATTGTTAATATCTAAGGTTCGAAGCGACGTATCAAGATGAAACCTACACCAGATTTTAAATCAAATCATTTTTTATTATAATATACTAGCTTTTGCCCGCGGCTTCGCCCGCGTGAATTTCCCACGGGAACAGTGCTTTTTCCCGGGATAAAAAGTAGCCTATGTGCTATTCCAGGTCATTATCTACCTCTGTACCAAATTTCATAGAAATCCGTCCAGTAGATTTTGCGTGATTGAGTAACAAACATCCTCACAAACTCACAAACTCACATCCAAACTTTCGCATTTATAATATTAGTATGGATAGTATAAGTGCTGGAGTCCTGTGCTAAGTAATAAAAACTTGTGTTACAGGTACTCCATACTTATAAAACTTAACTACTAGTAGTTCGCCGCGAACTTAGACCTCGCGATTATTACTCGCGTTTTTATACTCTGATTTAGACTTTTCTATCATAATTCAGTTCCCTAAATAAAATCTAGATGGCGTTATCCAAAGTTAGAACACGCTATGGTTTCGTTTGCTAGATAATCGCGGACGTTTTTATTAATATTTCAAAAACTACTGAACCGATTTTGATGCCCAACGAACTTGAAAATTCTATTGATATTTCCTACATGCCTACCAAATTTCATCAAAATCGGACCATCGGTTCGGCAGTTATCGCGGTACAAACATACATACATACATACATACATACATACATACATACATACATACAAACAATGTGTTTCGCCCCCAACTCGATTTAGAGACCTTCGCTCGCTTCGCTCGCTCGGTCAAAAATACATCAAATAAAATCTTAAAACTAGGTCACACGTACAGTCGGCGACGTGAGGCGCGCTGTATCAGCAGGCAGCCGTCCGCGGAATTTCCGGAAAACGACTCCCTGCGGCCAGAATCCTCCTACTCCTAGATACTACTTATACTCCTAGATAGACCTTCGAAAATACAACAGTGAAAACCGCATCAAATATGGTCCAGTACTTTTTGCGTGATGCGCGTACAAACATATAGACAGACAGAAAGACAGGCACACAAATATTCTAAAAAAAATCGTTTTGGCTTCTATTGGCCCTATAAAAGCCCTAGATATCTCCCTTTCCTAAATATCTCTTATATACAGACACAGACCAGTTATATAAATGTATTGATTGTAGATGTAAATGTATTGATTAAATAGTATGTATTGATAGATGATGATATAATTTCAGGGCGGGTTCCTCGGACAATCTGTTGGGCGGTATAACGGCGTCGAGTCCAGGAGGGTCGAAGGTGTTCCAGCCCACCGGAGGCGCCTTCAAATCTACACATGCCGATACAGGTATGTACATATGTACAGGAGTACATATTATGTATTATTAAAAATTATTAACTTTATACCATTGACGTATTCTAAACAGACGGCCAATCTCGCTTAAAAAGTAGCTGAGCCAAAATTTTGATCGGCCTAAGTTCATTGCCAGTCTATTTTCACCCCTATGTGCTATAATTAATAAAAGCTAAATTTAAGTGAACTCATGTCTTACGTTATTTTATCTATACTCTCATACAAACACGTTCGGACGTTTTTGTATCGACATTACTTAAGGTGTTTTTTGTATTGTTAATCTAAGCTCTGTACAGCTGACCTTTTGACAAAAATTCCCAAAAAAATAAGGTAATAATAATGATTAATAAAGATATACATTAAATTGGGATTTAGGATGGGACGAAGTTTCCCTGCTTGATCGAATTAGAAATGAATAGATCCGTAGGAGAACTAAAGTAACCGACATAGCCCGCAGAATCGCGAAACTTAAAGTGGCAGTGGGCGGGGCACATAGCTCGTAGAACAGATAGCCGTTGGGGTAGAAAAGTTCTCGAGTGGCGACCACGAACCGGAAAACGTAGTGTTGGCAGGCCTCCCACTCGTTGGATCGACGACCTAGTGAAGGTCGCGGGATGCGCATGGATGCGGGCAGCGCAGGACCGGTCGTTGTGGAAATCCTTGGGGGAGGCCTTTGTCCACCAGTGGACGTCTTTTGGCTAAGAGAGAGAGTTATGGGATTATCTATAACTTTAATTTTTTTCATATTCCAGGCGACTACAGACAATGGTCGACGTTCACACATGTAAACAAAAGCATGCAAAGTCAAGTGCCAAGTTCCCCGCACCCCTCGCAATCCATATCAGCAAGTACACAAAGCCTAACGAACAGCGTCCAGGGGATTTCCCTTAGCACCCCGAATCTTACCGCTCAAGCAGCTTTAGACAACGCTATAGCATCGATCATAAACCTGCCGACGACATCGAGTGGGGTCCAAGTTATATCGAGTGGCGTATCGATGAATCAATCGAGTTCGATGTTGAATACGCAAGCGCCGACATCCATAGCGCTCACGAACGCTCTGTTGAAGAATGTGACGCTGATGAAGAGGAATCTTGGAGAAAATTCTACAGGTAATTCATTGATCTATCGGATAATTCTCGTTCAATAAGTAAATGTTAAATTCTAAAAAAGTTATACCTATTTGCATCTTTATTTGCTGGAGTTTTAAAACTGAAAGGAAACAATATTTAAAAACAAATCGTGAAATGATCGTCGGAGAAATAAATCTAGTATACTCGTAAGTCACCTCGTGCACCCGATGGTCTGGCATCTAACAGCGAGTGCCATATTTTCTTTTTCTTGGCGTATCGAGGAATATTAATACATGCGCCATATTAATACAACGTCATCTGCGGAAACGGAACGGCAACGCCGCATATACTGCTAGCGTATATTCGGCGTTGCCGTTCCGCTACTCCCACGGCTTTGCGTACGCGGGTCGCGCGCAACTCGTACTTACATGCCACGGATCTGGTCTGGTGTCTTTCTTACAGTTTCATAGATTACAACCGGTGCGTGCGCACCCACACTTGCGCCACAGGGAGGGCACTTTATAGAAGCGGGGCGTCATATATACCTACTATTACTACGAATGAAACTGTACATCCGTGAACACGTCAACGTGTGCGTTTTCATAGTCATAGCGTCCCAATCCGCAAACGAACGGGGGAGAAGTGGGGGAGGCATATTGCGGGAGGGGCAGGGAGCTTCCTTTTCTGTGCTCGCGCCACGCATCCGATGTGGCCCAGCCTGTCTTATCTACTATGAATGAACCTTGTCCTTTCCGTTGCAGGTCCGCTGACGTTGTCACTAGACGCCTCTGGTAATTTGCTGATCAAGGCCAGCGCGGCGTCGCCGGCGCCGCAGCCGCCGCAGCCGGTGCACGTGGTGCAGTTACCGCGGCTGTACGTGCCTTACAGCGGTCAGTACTAGTGCTATACAAGTTATAAATAATAAATAAATATATATGGACAAATCACACAGATTGCGCTAGCCCCAAAGTAAGTTCGAGACTTGTGTTATGGGATACTAACTCAACGATACTTTATTTTATAACAAATACATATACAGGGTTACTTGTAAAACATCAATAACCTCGCAGGTGTAGATACCTACCACCATATCCAACAACATTTGTTCTACGACTTTTCATATAAGTCATTAAATTTAATTAAAATAATTTTTAAAGTTTTCAATGTACTCTCTCGAAAATTTTAAGTCTATGTTTCATTCATAAACGAAACGACGCGCCGCCGATCGCGCGCGGCTCAGGGTTCGTTTACCTAAATAATAGTATTGCGCGTAGAGTTAATAACATTCACGCGGAATTTAAAATATGTTTTAATTTTTGTATGATAGTTTTTTTTTTTTTTTTTTTTTTATAACATAGGGCGGCAAACGAGCAAGCGGGTCACCTGATGGTAAGCGATCACCGCTGCCCATGGACTACTGCAACACCAGGGGTATCACAAGAGTGTTGCCGGCCTTTCAAGAAGATGTAGACTCGTTTTTTGAAGGTTCCAATGTCGTATCGGTTCGGGAATACCGCCGCTGGAAGTTGGTTCCACAGTTTGGTCGTACGTGGCACGAAGTGTCTTTTAAAACGTACGGTGGTTGACAGCCAGTCATCCAGATGGTATGGATGAAACTTCAGCCTGTGACGGATGGTACGGTGGTGAAATTCTGCGGCAGGTATTACGTCGAACAATTCATCAGAGCACTCCCCATGATACATTCGGTAAAGAATGCACAAGGATGCGACATCCCTACGCAGAGCCAGAGGATCGAGACGGCTGACGAGATTCTCGTCATCGACGATGCGAATCGCACGACGTTGAACGCGGTCTAAAGGGAGAAGTTGGTATTGAGGTGCCCCAGCCCACAGATGGGAACAGTATTCCATATGCGGCCTAACTTGTGCCTTGTATAGCTGAAGGCGATGCGCCGATGTGAAATACTGCCTTGCTCTGCCTAGGACACCCAGTTTTTTGGAGGCCAACTTAGCCTTTTCCTTAAGATGACCGCGAAATTGAACGTCGCACGAAATCTCGACGCCTAGAATTTCGATCTTCGGCCGCGTATCTAGTGAAGCGCCCTGGAACGAAGGAGATACGACGAAGGGGCTTTTTTTCGCGGTGAACGCACAAACTTTTTGTTTTTTTGGGGTTAAATTGGACCAAGTTGCAGTGACCCCAATTTGAAACCTGGTGTAATGAAGTTTCAACCTCAGACACAAGTTTTGTTCGACACTCGGAGACGCGCGCCCGAGAAATGTTAGCTTGACCGGTATAAGAGGTGTCCACCGTGCTATCATCCGCATAACAATGAATGCTGCTGGACTGAAGCATATCATTGATATGCAAAAGAAAGAGCGTCGGGGACAGAACACAGCCTTGAGGGACACCAGCATTCACGGGCTTGTATTCGGAGCATGAACCGTCAACAACGACTTTAATGCTGCGCCCTGTGAGGAAACTGGTAACCCATTGGCATAATTTCTCGGGCAACCCGTAGGAAGGAAGCTTCGATAGAAGGGCTTTATGCCAGACCCGATCGAAGGCTTTCGCCATGTCCAAACTGGCCGTCAGGGCTTCCCCCTTACTCTCAACCGCTTTCGCCCATTTATGGGTCAGGAATACCAAACGATCGCCAGCAGACCGTCCATGACGAAATCCGTACTGGCGATCGCTTATAAGCTGGTGCTCCTCGAGGTACAACAGGAGCTGGCGGTTTATAATGGACTCCATTATTTTGGAGAGCAAGGAGGTAATGGCAATGGGCCTGTAATTGCCAGGGTCAGAGCGATCACCTTTTTGGGGTATTGGGTGGACTAAAGCAATCTTCCATGCAGACGGGACGACGCCTAAAGAGTAGGAGTGTCGAAAAAGACGCGTCAAGACCGGAGCCAACTCAGGAGCGCAAGTTTTGAGCACAACGGCAGGGATTCCATCGGGTCCATTAGACTTGTGGACTTCGAGGGAGAGAAGTGATTTGCGAACAGTTGTTTGAGTAAACCGGATGTCCGGCATAGTACTCGCGCAACGTGGTATAGTCGGAGGAGGCTTCCCACCGTCGTCCAAAGTAGAGTTAGATGCAAAGAAGGTGCCCAGGAGATCGGCTTTCTCTCTTGCATCATGGACCAACGTGTCATTTGCCGTGCGCAATGGTGGAAAGGATGGCTGACAAAAATTGCCCTGGACAGCTTTGGCAAGAGACCAAAATGAGCGTGTACCCGAGGGTAGTTTGGCCAGCTTCTCACCAATTCGTCCGATGTGTTTCGCCTTTGCCGTAGCCACAGTTTTTTTTAAAGATCTAGAGGCAAAGTTATACTCCCTTTTGAGGACATTCGCATTAGGATCCTTAGCTGCCATCGCGTTGGACCAGGACTGAAAACTTGCTTGCTTTTGGCAAAACGCTTCTTTGCAAGAGCGGTCAAACCAAGGCTGAGACTTGCCACCAACGGGCACAACAGAACTTGGGACGAAAAGTTCCATGCCCTGCGATATCACATCAGCAACAGAGTCGGCAACGGCAGAAGCATCCCGAAGCGAGAAGCAAACTTCGCCCCAGGGGTAGGATGAAAAGAAGGTCCGCATCCCATCCCAATCTGCTGACTTGAAGTGCCAGACACGGCGACAGCCGGCGGAACGAGGCCGTAATTTGCACGTGGATGGCACCATGCTCCGGATTAGGCAATGGTCTGATGAGCCAATAGGGGCACCGACAGATACTACATAGCCATCCGGATGGGAAGTCAGCAGGAGATCAAGCCGTGAGGGCGTATGGCCTTCCACATCAGGTATGCGTGTGGGGGCTGAAACCATCTGAGACAGACTATAGGCCGCGGCAAAGGCGTGAACAGTTCTACCCGCATGATCGGTTTTTCCCGATTGGAGCCATTCTATATGGTGGGCGTTAAAGTCCCCAAGAATTATTATTTCCGCGGATGGAATCTGTCGCAGCACATAGTCCGTTGCAGTGCCAATATGCTCCATGAGTCGGTCAGTTTCGGCATCACCACTGTGGGACCTGTAGAGGCAAGCGTAGACACGAGGGTGGTCGTCGCAATCTACACGAAGCCATAGAGTGGACAAGTCTTTGCCTTCAAGATTGCATAGACGGCGAACACAGACATCGTCCCTGACAAATACGCATACGCCAGCGTGTGGCACGAATTTGTGCTCGATTTTATAGCCGGGATAATGTAGGTATGACGTATCCGCTGGAGACGATATCTGGGTTTCCGTCAAAAAGAATAAGGCAGGCTTTTCTGCCTCCAGATGGTAGTGGACAGAGTTGAGGTTTGAGTGAATACCCCTGATATTGCACAAATGGACATGGTGTGCATGGGGGGGTGCCGTAGCCTTATCTTGAGCAATGACGAGCGGGATTTTGCCCTCCCCAGAGTACGTAGGGCAGCCCAAGCAAGAATGCTCAGGGAGGGATTCTCCTGTACGTAACGTACCGGTACCCTCCTGGGGTACTCTACTATGAAATTCCGCTGCCATGTTGAGGGGGTGGGGGGAAGGGGTGGGCCTCCGGCTCTCTCACTCACCGAACGAAGCATAGAAGCGTTAAGGCAACTACTCAAACGTCGATTTTCTGTGAGAGGGTGGTACTTCCCCGGACGAGCCGGCCCATTCATGCTACTAGCAAAAATTTGGCCAGTAGCGTGGCTCTACCACACAAAGACGACGATAGTGATAGCGATAGTGAAAAACAACGAATTATCAAAAGTCGTAGAACAAATGTTGTTGGATATGGTGGTAGGTATCTACACCTGCGAGGTTATTGATGTTTTACAAGTAACCCTGTATAGATAAACATCCAAGACCCAGGGCAATCTGAAAAAGATCATTTTCCATCTTGACCTGACCGGGGATCGAACCCGGGACCTTCGGTGTGGCAGTCCGGCGTGGTGACCATTAGGCCACGGAGGTCGAGTTGCTGAGCGAGCCGCCGAGCCGGTGCACGCGGTGCAGCTGCATAGAATAAGTACTAACGTCCAGAACAGCCACTCACCGCGCCGCACTTTTTTCAAATACCGCACCCCGCACTTCGTTGTAGACATCACTGGCACTCGAACAAGGGCTGGCGCATAATCGGCGCACTTTTCGCGTCATTTGCTGGATAATTACGACACGCAAGCAGCCCTACTAAATTTCACGCACACATTTGCGCATGTACAAACGTCATTTGCCTATGTAGTAGTCAATTTGCGAGCGTTGTATGGAGTGTCCGGGGTGTGGCAGCTGCCCCGGCTTTACGTGTCTTACACCAGCGGTCAGTACACAGCCTTCCTAACCTGATGAAGGAAGAAACCAAACTTATCAACGCGGCATCGGCTTTTGCCAGTCAGAAAGACTTCGTAGGATGCCGCTAATGCCATTCACATATTGCATAGTAGCTAGGCCCCGGGGTCTACTCCCGTGGGAATTTCGGAATAAAAAGTACCCTATGTCATTCTCAGTAGTCGTAACTATGTGTATGCGCAATTTCAGGAAGATTGGTTTAGTAGATAAAGCGTGAAGAGGTAACAAACAAACCATCTTACTTTCGCTTTTATAATATTAGTTAGCCGCGCCCCGGGGCTTCGCTCCCATGGTAATTTCGGGATTAAGTACCATATGTGCTATTCCAGTATTTTTCTACCCGTATACCAATTTTCATCGAAATCCGTCCAGTAGATTTTGCGTGATTGAGTAACAAACATACTCATAAACTCGCATCTAAACTTTTGTATTTATAATATTAGTAGGATGCAGCTCTTCCTGGCATAGCGATGCTATTCCAACGATTTTGAAAATCAATTACAATACTATTTTAATAATATTTTTATCCGCAGAAGTAGAAACGAGCAAGCCGAACACCATGCAGCCTTCGAGTGCGGGCAGCGCGCCCACCGTCATCGTATCGCAAAGCAATACGGCGCCTAAACCCAACCCGTAAGATTTTATTTCTATTCAATTATTATGATTTAATTAATAAAATAAAAACAAGCGAATTATTAAAAAACATAACACTCTTTTTTTGGTCATTCGTGTAAAAAAAAACAAAAAAACTACGACTGACAACCAGGGCTTGCTAACCTGGTTAAAATTCTAAACCAGCTCACTCGATGCGCCATACATTTTAAAAAAGAGCGTTTTAAATCAGTTACGGTTGAGCAAAACCATATATTATTTCTGGTTATGTTCAAAGCGCGATATCATTTCAGTTCCTGTTCAAAATACCGGAAAGACCCAAAACATTTCGCTCTTTTCGACGATCGTGTTCTATCTCGCTCTAACTATGATTATTTCTCACTCTCGCTCGATATAAATTTAACCAATCTACACGTTGAGACTTGCAAATGCGTAAGTGAGATAAAACGCTGAGCGATATACCCGTCCTTGTCACTCGCCCGCGCGGGATTAACCAGGTAATTTCCGCTCGCGAGACCGATTCAAAAGGGTTTTCACTCCGATCGTAATGGCCCGAGCGTTACTGCGTAACCAGGTCAAAACACTTATTTTTTAGGTTTTTTATTAACCGGTTTCAAGCCCTGCTGACAACTAACATAGCCTATGTCACTCAGGGTAATACAAACAATCTAAAAATACCTCTCACATCAAAATCTGTTAAAGCCGTTCAGGGCTTGTAATGGATTAAAGAAACTTACATACATACATACAAACATACATACATGAAATGAACCCTGAAAACATAACACTTATTTTTTGGTCAGTTGTGTAATAAAGACAAATTCTTACCTGAGTGGCCACAACTTGCAATAGAGAGAGACGAGTGGAAGAAAAAGGGGGAGTGACCTTTGCCCAGCAGTGGGATACAATACCTTCAAGCTAGTTAAAAAAATAGGCTCAATAAAAATTTGGAATTAAATCCTATTAAAAAAAATACGTACAGCGTATTATATACGGAAACAAAGTTGTCAATCAAATATTATTATTACTTCTGACCTCATTTCCAATTAAAGCATTAGATACCTACGTCTATAAAATGATAAAGTATATTGAGAATTTTGTCCACAGCACTCAATGGGAGACACCGGCCGAAGAAACGCGGCCGTTCCCTCTGGCGCCCACTCCTGCGCAGCTCGGACGCGCGCCGCTGCAGAAACGGCTTAGCAGAGGTAAATCGATTGACTTTCTTGATAGTGCGAAGAACGCTACCACGCCAATTTTTTTAAAGCTATCTTTTTTTACATAATTATCTGCATATACATGGATATATTTATTTATATGGACTTGTTCGGTTACTCCTTGATTGAATTAACAAGAGCTACGTTTTATGTATTTTGTTACACATAGGCAGTAAATAGGTTTAAGATAAATGTAACTGTAAAATGAAGTATGGATAAGTAAGTAAGTATCTATGTACTCGGGCAAGATTGTGGTCAAGAGCAAACCCATATTTAATAATTAAAAAAAAAGTATGCTATTGCGATGGAGTCACTCTGTAATGATAAATGTATTGAATAATGTTTTTCTCAGGAACATCGACAGGATCGACCGGCAGCGGGGACCAAGCGGTCCCGCGGTCCGAGAGTGGACCCACGACCCCATTAGACGTTGAGACCTCCACGTCTCCCAAACCCGAAAACCTGCCCAGCCCTTCGCTCAAGAAGAGCCTCTTCAAGAAGGGCAATGAGGACGGCAGGGACAAGTAAGTAAAACTTTCTAGAACGCAGTAGATTTTGATGAAATTCCCTCATCTTACACGCATCCATAGATTAATTTCGTCGATCGCCACTTGCAACCTGTGAACTCCCAATTTTTTTCCGCCAAAGTAGATCCCCACCAAATCTACCGTGGAAGCAGCAAACTTCCGCCTTTTTGCTCCCAATCAAAAAGTTCACGATCAAAAAAATCTAAAAATTTCTAATAAATCAAGGAACGTAAAGTGTATGTGTGCCAAGTTTCGTAAGGATCCGTTCGACACTTTTTTTTGTATATACCTACTACTATTACGAATGAAACTACACCCGTGAACACGTCAGTAACACGTCAATATTTGTGTTTTCATAGTCATAGCGTCCCAATCCGCAAACGAACGGGGGAGAAGAGCGGGGGTGCTATATTGCGGTAGAGGCAGGGAGCTAGCTCCCTTTCTGTACGTAGTACTTATATTCATCATCTCGAGTCGAAATGGCAAAAGTTAGATTTTTTTCGACCAGTATTTGGCCACTTCCACCGCCCTATCGTTTGCTTCATTCAGGTCCTCCCAGGTAAAGGACGAAGGGTAGTTGGGGCGTGTTAAAAGATGAGCCATGGATTGGACGGCTCCACTCTCGAACACGACTCGAGATGATGACTTATATTAATTCTGTGATTACATTATCTTTGGCAGAGTGCTGGAGACGGTGAACTTCGAGCAGAAGTTCAGTACACTGCCGCAGTTCAAGCCGGAGGCGTGCAGCCCGAGCGCCATGGTGGTGCCGCGCAGTCCGCAACTCTACCTCAGGAAGAAACACAACAAACTGGGCGTCGGTTCGTATTGCTTTTTATATAAACAGGGCAATAAAGGTTATACTCGCAGAGTGCTGGAGACGGTGAACTTCGAGCAGAAGTTCAGTACGCTGCCGCAGGTCAAGCCGGAGGCGTGCATTTTTGGAGGTCTTACAGCTAAATAACATCTATGTGTTAAGTACTATTATTACATTGAAACTATGCAAATACAAGACTCCGCCCATTAATTTTATGGTTGAAGAACAACTTCGCAATATACTAGTACAGAAAAATAAAATAAAAGAAAAACTGGCAATATAAAAAGGCACTTTATATTAGCAGGGTCGTTACCAGTTGGGACCGGTACCAGATTCTCATACAAAGTACCAGTACTTTACGGGAGTTTATATGGAAAATTTGGTACCGGTAACAAGCACTGTTTTGTAGTTCACACTAACACCGCACGGGTATGTAAACCGTCTAAAAACTATCAAGAAAAAAATTTATAAATGATAATAATAATTGTTGTGAGAGATTTAAAGGTAGATGTCCGTATCTCACTCCATAACCCAGCAATCCGGTCCACTAGCATCCCATCCACATAGCCCAAACCTTGTTAATCCCTACCTGGCAATAGTTCGGCAGCTGTGGAGGACTGTCCGTTAGTATATCCCTATGGTACACTAAGGGACAGATCTCCGCAGATGCAGCCATCTCACTTTTTGATTAAAAAGGTACAAAAAGGCCTCTTCATGTTGGCTTTGGCCCCATGAACGCCTCAAAGGACCGGGTCCCAATGGACCCGTGGCTCTGAAAAGCGTACCAACATAATAATAAGAATAATAATAAAGTCATTTATTTCAGGCACAATTATAAAATAAAATACAACAAGACCCATATCTTACACAAACATAAATGTCTAAACAAACACTAAAATAAATAAATTAAATTAAATTAAACATAACAAAACATAAAAAAAAACATAATGAAAACCGCATCAAAAGTAGTTGCGTAGTTTAGATCTAAACGCACAAAAGCGGGAAACAACTTTATATTAATTGATGGGACTTCACAATTCATGATTTTCAAGCATTCCTTCATACATTTTAAGAACTCAAGTAATACACATTGTAAAACTATCATGGGTTTCTGAATATTTCTGCGACACATAAAAGCCGACGCTTATTGCTTATTTATTGCGATTGGACGCAACTTTGTATTAAAGCTATCTATTTATTTGTATAATTTTCAGAGGAAGACGGCACGATAGTGTCGACACCGCAGCTGGAGGGCGAGATAATGAACGGCAACAGTATGCCGACCCCCATCTCGTACGGAACCCCGCACACCACCACCAAGCTCGTGGGGAACACTTTCTTCGGGCCTGACTTCAATCTCGACAACTATAGAGGTGAGACAGGTTATTGTCATGATTTACTCTCATTTCTTGTTGATTTTGACAAACAGAGTGTTTTTATAATGAACGGCAACAGTCGACACCTATAATATCTTATGGTATTTCTCACACTACCACTAACTTATAGGGTCCCTTTTCGGGCCGAACTTCAATATGAATGTGCACTATAGCGCGCACCAGTCATTCGCACTGCAATTATCTTTATATGAAATGCAACAGCGCGCTCTGATCCGGGCCGCCTTTTATACAAAGTGCGTGTTCACCTTAGAGCCCTTACACACTGCGACTTTTTGCAGGTCAGCAAAGATAAAGTCGCTCGGCAAATGCGTACAGGATCAGTAACACAACACTAGGAGCGGCAGTGTGTAAGAGCCCTTAAAGGTGACACTTATTTTTCGTCGACCCGCAGCTTCGTTCGTTGTGAGAATTTCGGGATTTCTTATCCTAACTAATATTATAAATGTGAAAGTGAGTTTGTTTGTTACCTCTTCACGCTTTATCTCACGCTTAACCAAATCTTCCTGAACTTTCGCATACACATAGTTAGAAGCACTGAGAAGGGCATAGTACCTTTAATCCTGGGAAAAAAGCACTGTTTCCGTAGGAAATTCACGCCGACGAATCCGCGGGAAAACGCTAGTAATCTATAATCTTATTACAACGAACGCGAGCCGTCCGTCAAAAGTTCCAAGGGCGACTGCGGCGACGCCACCTCAAGCGCCGGAAGCCGGTTTCGGTATGCAAAATGGCCGCTCATAAAGACGGCCATACACGGCACGCACGGGGGCAAATCGGCACAGCATAGAATCGTGCGACGATGCATAGAGTTATAAACACTCTCAATAAAATGAATATTGCAATTCCCAGCGCCAGAGAGCCTGGAGGAGATGTCCCCGCGCACGCCGTGCTCAGGCAGCGCGGCGGCCGGCAGCCGCGAGGCCGGCCACCGCCGCACGCTGGAGCAGCGGCGGCATCTCGTCATGAAGCTGTTCCACGACCACGGCATGTTCCCCTCCACGCAGGCCACCACGCACTTCCAGGTAAACTCACTCATATAGCAGGTATACTGAGAGCGAGGCCGGCCACCGCCGCACGCTGGAGCAGCGGCGGCATCTCGTCATGAAGCTGTTCCACGACCACGGCATGTTCCCCTCCACGCAGGCCACCACGCACTTCCAGGTAAACTCACTCATATAGCAGGTATACTGAGAGCGAGGCCGGCCACCGCCGCACGCTGGAGCAGCGGCGGCATCTCGTCATGAAGCTGTTCCACGACCACGGCATGTTCCCCTCCACGCAGGCCACCACGCACTTCCAGGTAAACTCACTCATATAGCAGGTATACTGAGAGCGAGGCCGGCCACCGCCGCACGCTGGAGCAGCGGCGGCATCTCGTCATGAAGCTGTTCCACGACCACGGCATGTTCCCCTCCACGCAGGCCACCACGCACTTCCAGGTAAACTCACTCATATAGCAGGTATACTGAGAGCGAGGCCGGCCACCGCCGCACGCTGGAGCAGCGGCGGCATCTCGTCATGAAGCTGTTCCACGACCACGGCATGTTCCCCTCCACGCAGGCCACCACGCACTTCCAGGTAAACTCACTCATATAGCAGGTATACTGAGAGCGAGGCCGGCCACCGCCGCACGCTGGAGCAGCGGCGGCATCTCGTCATGAAGCTGTTCCACGACCACGGCATGTTCCCCTCCACGCAGGCCACCACGCACTTCCAGGTAAACTCACTCATATAGCAGGTATACTGAGAGCGAGGCCGGCCACCGCCGCACGCTGGAGCAGCGGCGGCATCTCGTCATGAAGCTGTTCCACGACCACGGCATGTTCCCCTCCACGCAGGCCACCACGCACTTCCAGGTAAACTCACTCATATAGCAGGTATACTGAGAGCGAGGCCGGCCACCGCCGCACGCTGGAGCAGCGGCGGCATCTCGTCATGAAGCTGTTCCACGACCACGGCATGTTCCCCTCCACGCAGGCCACCACGCACTTCCAGGTAAACTCACTCATATAGCAGGTATACTGAGAGCGAGGCCGGCCACCGCCGCACGCTGGAGCAGCGGCGGCATCTCGTCATGAAGCTGTTCCACGACCACGGCATGTTCCCCTCCACGCAGGCCACCACGCACTTCCAGGTAAACTCACTCATATAGCAGGTATACTGAGAGCGAGGCCGGCCACCGCCGCACGCTGGAGCAGCGGCGGCATCTCGTCATGAAGCTGTTCCACGACCACGGCATGTTCCCCTCCACGCAGGCCACCACGCACTTCCAGGTAAACTCACTCATATAGCAGGTATACTGAGAGCGAGGCCGGCCACCGCCGCACGCTGGAGCAGCGGCGGCATCTCGTCATGAAGCTGTTCCACGACCACGGCATGTTCCCCTCCACGCAGGCCACCACGCACTTCCAGGTAAACTCACTCATATAGCAGGTATACTGAGAGCGAGGCCGGCCACCGCCGCACGCTGGAGCAGCGGCGGCATCTCGTCATGAAGCTGTTCCACGACCACGGCATGTTCCCCTCCACGCAGGCCACCACGCACTTCCAGGTAAACTCACTCATATAGCAGGTATACTGAGAGCGAGGCCGGCCACCGCCGCACGCTGGAGCAGCGGCGGCATCTCGTCATGAAGCTGTTCCACGACCACGGCATGTTCCCCTCCACGCAGGCCACCACGCACTTCCAGGTAAACTCACTCATATAGCAGGTATACTGAGAGCGAGGCCGGCCACCGCCGCACGCTGGAGCAGCGGCGGCATCTCGTCATGAAGCTGTTCCACGACCACGGCATGTTCCCCTCCACGCAGGCCACCACGCACTTCCAGGTAAACTCACTCATATAGCAGGTATACTGAGAGCGAGGCCGGCCACCGCCGCACGCTGGAGCAGCGGCGGCATCTCGTCATGAAGCTGTTCCACGACCACGGCATGTTCCCCTCCACGCAGGCCACCACGCACTTCCAGGTAAACTCACTCATATAGCAGGTATACTGAGAGCGAGGCCGGCCACCGCCGCACGCTGGAGCAGCGGCGGCATCTCGTCATGAAGCTGTTCCACGACCACGGCATGTTCCCCTCCACGCAGGCCACCACGCACTTCCAGGTAAACTCACTCATATAGCAGGTATACTGAGAGCGAGGCCGGCCACCGCCGCACGCTGGAGCAGCGGCGGCATCTCGTCATGAAGCTGTTCCACGACCACGGCATGTTCCCCTCCACGCAGGCCACCACGCACTTCCAGGTAAACTCACTCATATAGCAGGTATACTGAGAGCGAGGCCGGCCACCGCCGCACGCTGGAGCAGCGGCGGCATCTCGTCATGAAGCTGTTCCACGACCACGGCATGTTCCCCTCCACGCAGGCCACCACGCACTTCCAGGTAAACTCACTCATATAGCAGGTATACTGAGAGCGAGGCCGGCCACCGCCGCACGCTGGAGCAGCGGCGGCATCTCGTCATGAAGCTGTTCCACGACCACGGCATGTTCCCCTCCACGCAGGCCACCACGCACTTCCAGGTAAACTCACTCATATAGCAGGTATACTGAGAGCGAGGCCGGCCACCGCCGCACGCTGGAGCAGCGGCGGCATCTCGTCATGAAGCTGTTCCACGACCACGGCATGTTCCCCTCCACGCAGGCCACCACGCACTTCCAGGTAAACTCACTCATATAGCAGGTATACTGAGAGCGAGGCCGGCCACCGCCGCACGCTGGAGCAGCGGCGGCATCTCGTCATGAAGCTGTTCCACGACCACGGCATGTTCCCCTCCACGCAGGCCACCACGCACTTCCAGGTAAACTCACTCATATAGCAGGTATACTGAGAGCGAGGCCGGCCACCGCCGCACGCTGGAGCAGCGGCGGCATCTCGTCATGAAGCTGTTCCACGACCACGGCATGTTCCCCTCCACGCAGGCCACCACGCACTTCCAGGTAAACTCACTCATATAGCAGGTATACTGAGAGCGAGGCCGGCCACCGCCGCACGCTGGAGCAGCGGCGGCATCTCGTCATGAAGCTGTTCCACGACCACGGCATGTTCCCCTCCACGCAGGCCACCACGCACTTCCAGGTAAACTCACTCATATAGCAGGTATACTGAGAGCGAGGCCGGCCACCGCCGCACGCTGGAGCAGCGGCGGCATCTCGTCATGAAGCTGTTCCACGACCACGGCATGTTCCCCTCCACGCAGGCCACCACGCACTTCCAGGTAAACTCACTCATATAGCAGGTATACTGAGAGCGAGGCCGGCCACCGCCGCACGCTGGAGCAGCGGCGGCATCTCGTCATGAAGCTGTTCCACGACCACGGCATGTTCCCCTCCACGCAGGCCACCACGCACTTCCAGGTAAACTCACACTCATATAGCAGGTATACTGAGAGCGAGGCCGGCCACCGCCGCACGCTGGAGCAGCGCCGGCATCTCGTCATGAAGCTGTTCCACGACCACGGCATGTTCCCCTCCACGCAGGCCACCACGCACTTCCAGGTAAACTCACACTCATATAGCAGGTATACTGAGAGCGAGGCCGGCCACCGCCGCACGCTGGAGCAGCGCCGGCATCTCGTCATGAAGCTGTTCCACGACCACGGCATGTTCCCCTCCACGCAGGCCACCACGCACTTCCAGGTAAACTCACTCATATAGCAGGTATACTGAGAGCGAGGCCGGCCACCGCCGCACGCTGGAGCAGCGGCGGCATCTCGTCATGAAGCTGTTCCACGACCACGGCATGTTCCCTCCACGCAGGCCACCACGCACTTCCAGGTAAACTCACTCATATAGCAGGTATACTGAGAGCGAGGCCGGCCACCGCCGCACGCTGGAGCAGCGGCGGCATCTCGTCATGAAGCTGTTCCACGACCACGGCATGTTCCCCTCCACGCAGGCCACCACGCACTTCCAGGTAAACTCACACTCATATAGCAGGTATACTGAGAGCGAGGCCGGCCACCGCCGCACGCTGGAGCAGCGCCGGCATCTCGTCATGAAGCTGTTCCACGACCACGGCATGTTCCCCTCCACGCAGGCCACCACGCACTTCCAGGTAAACTCACACTCATATAGCAGGTATATTCTCACTCATATAGCAGGTATACTCCCAGTTATATAGCAGGAATACTCCCAGTCATATAGCAGGTATACTCCCACTCATATAGCAGGTATACTCCCAGTTATATAGCAGGAATACTCCCAGTCATATAGCAGGTATAATCCCAGTTATATAGCAGGAATACTCCCAGTCATATAGCAGGTTTACTCCCAGATATATATTAGGTTTACTCCCACTCATTTAGCAGGTTTACTCCTAACTATATATCAGGTTTACTCCCAGTTATATATCAGGTTTATTCCCAGTTATATAGCAGGTATACTCCCACTCATATAGCAGGTATACTCCCAGTCATATAGCAGGTATACTCTCACTCACATAGCAGGTATTCTCTCACTCACATAGCAGGTGTACTCCCACTCATATAGCAGGTATACTCCCACTCATATAGCAGGTATACTCCCAGTTATATAGCAGGAATACTCCCAGTCATATAGCAGGAATACTCCCAGTCATATAGCAGAAATACTCCCAGTCATATAGCAGGTATACTCCCACTCATATAGCAGGTATACTCCCAGTTATATAGCAGGAATACTCCCAGTCATATAGCAGGTATAATCCCAGTTATATAGCAGGAATACTCCCAGTCATGTAGCAGGTTTACTCTCAGTTATATATCAGGTTTACTCCCACTCATATAGCAGGTTTACTCCCAACTATATATCAGGTTTACTTCCAGTTATATATCAGGTTTATTCCCAGTTATATATCAGGCATACTCCCAGACATAAAGCAGGTATACCCTCACTCATATAGCAGGCATACCCTCACTCATATAGCAGGTATACCCTCACTCATATAGCAGGTATAGTCCCAGTCATATAGCAGGTATAGTCCCAGTCATATAGCAGGAATACTCCCACTCATAAAGCAGGTATACTCCCAGTTATATAGCAGGTATACTCCCACTCATATTGCAAGTATCACTCCCAGTTATATAGCAAGTATACTCCCAGTTATATAGCAGGAATTCTCCCAGTCATATAGCACTATATATACCAATCATATAGCATAGAGGGGAGTAAATATGGGTTTGCTCGTGACCACAATCTTGCCCGAGGACAGAGATGAGGTCTACGGTGTAGCGAGTTTACCCAGAAGCAGCCTATTCACTCTGGTTTTGAAGAGAGTCAGGTTGTATGTGCTCGGAAACACGGACGCAGGTAGGGAGTTCCAGTGCTTTGCTGTGCGCATCAAGAATGATGACGAAAAGCGCTTGGTGCGTGCGGGGGGATTATTAACCAAGAAGGGATGAAAGCCCGCAGTGCGTCTGGTTGTTGTTTAGTGACCTTTACGACAAATTGAATAAGCTATGCTATTTGATCATTTCCAGGCTACTCACATGGACATATTCCCGACCAAGATGTCGCTGCAGCTGAAGATCCGCGAGGTGCGCCAGAAGCTGATGGCTCAGAACAACCTCACGCCGCACTCGGAGGTCAACACTCCCACCAGTAAGTCTCTCACTGCCGCTAGATGGCGGTAGTTGTCATGTCAGATGCCAATAGGCGACTTTAAGTACCTATATCCTAACTAATATTATAAATTCGAAAGTAAATTTGTTTATTTGTTTGTTACCTCGTCACGCTTTATCTACTCAACCAATCTTCCTGAAATTTTGCATACAAATAGTTCAAAATACTGTAAAGGACAAAGTACCTTTCATCCCGGTTAAAATCACAGTTTCCGTGGAAAATTCACGCGGGCGAAGCCGTGGGTAAAAGCCAGTTATATATAAAACACTCAAGAAGTAAGTCTATATTACACGAGCTGCGCCCCGAGGCTTTGGAACCTTCTGGATACATTTTTCCCCTTTGTGCTATTCCCGGTATTTTTCTACCCGTGTACCAAATTTCGTCAAAATCCGTCCAGTAGAATTTGCGTGATGGAGTAACAAACATACATCCTTGCTTTCAATTTATAGTATTTAGTAGGATTTAAATTATCCTGCAATGCATTAGGTGGACACAGGAACAGGATGCAAGTGGCACGGGAAAGACAGAAATGGAAAGATATGGATAAGGCCTATGTTATGTCCTACAGAGGATAAAATAAAGCCTGGTACGGATGGATGGATGGACGTTGGCAGAATCACATCGTTAAATTACTATGTTATTACACAACTGACCAAAAAAGAAGTGTTATGTTTTCAGGGTTCATGTAAAGTATGTATGTATGTAAGTCTCTTTATTCCACCACAAATCCTGAACGGCTTAACAGATTTTGATGTGAGAGGTATTGTTAGATTTCTTGCATTCCTCCGAGTGACATAGGCTATGTAAGTTGTCAGTCGTGTTTTTTATTTTTTTAATAATTAGCTTGTTATATTTTATTTCAGACGTGAACTCTCCAATAGTGACGTCTACAGCCAGTTAGCGATGCGGATACACAATCTCCATTGTCGTGCAAGAGTAGACGAGCCGTTTAGATGTTGATACGGACCCAGCGATGGATGAGGTACCAATGATTACGACCAGGCGTCGAATACAGCACTGTTATTGATAGCGTACCCAAATGTTGACGATATGGGAATGGGAGGTGCAAAAAACTTTTGGCTTCCTATAATGTTTGAAATTGCGATTTTTATAGGCATTGAAGGGTCTGTCAACGGCTAAATAATACGAACAGTCTACGTTGTGTTGAGTGCAATGGAGTATTTGTGAGTCTAATTTATGTATGATGGCCTATTTCAGTACTATAAAGTACTTTTTTATGTAAATCAAATTGTATTTGGAAATAATGGTAAAAACTCGGATGATTGAACGCATTTAAAATTACGATGATTATCGTTTTAATATAGAACTAATCGATCGTCGTATTTTAATATCCAACATGTACTTTAAGAAAAAAATGTGAAAAATCTATAAAAAATAATTCGGTGCGATCTTTGTGGCGTGTTATCGATAAAAATAAACCTTATTAAAAATCGATTTGAACGAAGGTCTATTTACATTAGAATGTTATGGAAATTAGTTAAAAATTAGAAAATAAAATATATTAAATACTTTTGATAATCACACACTACGTATATTAGATTTGTCGTCACTCTCTGTCTGTAAACCCATATTAAATAACCATCCATTGATTTTCAAAAGCGCTCTAATGTGAATAGGCCGCACTTGCGAATGAAAGACTACGAGATTTCGACTATTCCAATAGCTTGTCTAAGCTTCTACAGTTCAATGCTTTATTTAAAACACATTATGATTTGAAGCAATAATTACGTTATTTCTTTTTAATCTGTACAGTTAAGTTTATAGTGTGTTCCGTGCTATCGTTCCAAAATGTTCAAAATATTAGCGCCCTTACTTTGAGTATGGTATAATTGGAATGGAATCCTTAGGACTCAAAAAGTGAAAACTAGGTACCAACAAAGAATGAATCTTATCGTATAGGTGGAAGGTAGGGTTTCGGACAATATTTCGCTGTGTCGATTGAAATGTTTCATGTCATGTGCTGGCTATAGATAGAATATAGTCATCATAAAAGAAATTCTTACAACATGGTATTGGTTCGTTTTTCGGGTCTAACATAAAAGGTGCACATGCAGATGGTTTGTCTAATAATACGTACGATCTCCGAATTTTTCATACTAATGCGATAAAATTTTAAGTGTTCGTGAGTTAAAACAATATCCAATATGCAGTATGTG
The DNA here is from genome assembly GCA_018467065.1 of Ephestia elutella. NCBI lineage: Eukaryota > Metazoa > Arthropoda > Insecta > Lepidoptera > Pyralidae > Ephestia > Ephestia elutella. The sequence goes on along the minus strand of CM031570.1, from coordinate 7,092,118 downwards.
TTACAAATTGCGTCGACGTTATCAAATTTTATTTCATTACATAAGTGCCAGGATCGTATGTTGTAAGCAGCCATCTTTTATCTAGTTCTTTCAAGTAGTACTGGGCTAATGTTTTCAAAGTTTTCGCGAAATGTTAGTCATATTGGTCTATATGTCTTAACATTAAGTTAGTCATAGCCCAATCTAGATGGATATAGAGTACTTTCGTGAGGTTATTTTGGGTGTAGTATGTTGCAGTGCAACTTGCTAAAGGGAACTTGTTACATTCCTTGTATGTTGAATCGATAGCATTGGAACTTCACTATCTTTATAATTAGTTTCATTAAAGGCTGTATGGAATTTTCGTCCAGACAAAAAAGATAAAAAAAAATACAAAAAAATATCATCATTCGAAATTTAATTAATGCCATTATGTATTTATTTTTCGCTTTATCCTACCCTTCGTGTAGGCGGTCATAAATGCTTATCATGTCAATCAAAATAAATAACACAATATTGATTATAACTGTTGATTATGATCAAAATTGCGTGTTTATTTTAGGATGCTATAGTGTAATGCACAATTCAGTTTAATCATAATATAATTATGTACGAACCGCGCAGGTTGCATATATTAAAAGTTCGTGTTTTTATCCATTTCATTAAAATTGATATATTACCATTACAGTCGCTAATTGTGCACTAAACTGAGCATCTAGTTAGCGCGCACTTTACTCATTACGGGCACGATCTCAATAAATTTATTTGTTTAATCTTATGTAAGTCCTTATTTGGGTTGAAGTGTATTTAGGGTTGTATAATGTCGCAATATATACTTGTAATGTACGTCCATTTTACTACGAGTGTAATATTTTATTTATCGTATTCCACTGTTGCTTGCCTTAGTTAGAGGGGAATGAGAGGATTTAATGACATAGGTTTCTGTTAAATAGCAAAATAAGGACGCCGAACACCATCAATGCAAATTATAGTCAGCCAAAAATACAAAAAACCCCTAACATAATAATTAATTACCGTTTTCGTTGGACCTTATGACAGTTTGTTGATACTTCTGATTTTTGGTTGATTTAACGTTTATTAGATTGTGTTGTTGATGTGTAACTAAGAACATTCTGTTTTACATAATTTTGTTTTTAGTTTCTTTGCATTTAAAAAGATTATAAGAAACGGCTTAACGACGCCACGCACAGCGGTTCCTTGCGTCTTTGTTTTATATAGTGAGTATACCAATCGCCAAATAACGTGTCAGTACTTCGACAATCCACATCTATGTCTCTCAACAGTTTCAACACAATGTAACAGCAACACACCCGACAAATACGCATTTGACAGCTCATTTGACAATTGGTATAAATAAATATATCGTGAGAGAATTATATTCACGCAGTGCAAGTTGAAAATTGGTGCGTACAATATTATTTAAGTCTTAATTATTTTGTATCGTTTGTATTTATGTTGTGATGTTGGTCTTCCACATGTTTAAAAAAAACATTTTTATTAGATGAATATCTACTTATTTAATTATTTCTATGTACAGTGATTTACTTTTAAGCAACGCGGAGTGATTTTAATTACTTTTTTGGATGCCATGTTCGATAAGATACGAGAAGTGACAAAATACGACAGTAGTATGAGTATTTCAACTTAAACGTGTTGTGCTAAACTACGTGGCATTGGTGGCTGTTACTAAATAAACTAGTAATATTCATGATCACTGTATCTAAGTTTACAGTATGTAAAGCCGCCCAATGAGTTGAAATATCAGTATCATGTAATATTAGAAATATTATTATATAACAACATTGATATCTACATTACGTATCTACATTTTTCTATCAGTAAGTGAAGTAGTGATCATTTTGGAACATGACGACAGTGGTCTACAAAAACAGCTCAAACGTTAACGACACTAGATAAATCAATATTTATACATTAACATAATCTCACTGTAAATATTATATTTTACTTTAAACTAGTGTTAAGAGTTCCCGGCTCTCAAAGTAATTAAGTTTTATTTAGATAATGCTAATTAATAATAATGGAAGGAGAAATATATATTATTTATATTTGAACATTTTCGGCCAATACAAATGTTGTGTATATCAAAATTGTATTTTTAATGATCTCTTTGGCGTTATTAGTATTTAGACAATTGCTTTAGGAGTCCGGAAGTGAAATGAATTTATTAAAAACTAAACGTAAGAAATATTTTCGCACTGTTAACGTATCGTAATAGTTATAGCGTCGGTTGACGCCGAGTTCTATGGATATAGTAAAAGTAAAGCAAAAACTTAGTGCTCTTAATATTAACACAGTATAATTTTAACATCGGTGATATTTCGTTTTATTCCTACATTAATTAAAATTATACTTCAAGGCGCAGAAAATACATTTTTATCCAAAGTGAGCTTAAAATAAGTCAAAATACCTCTACTAAAGACATGAGAACTTGGTGTCGGTCTTCGCATAGTCAATTGGTCATTGTCATAATCATTGTTGTCATACAACTCGTAAAAGACATCTATTTTATGGAGGTATATGTCATGATTATCTAATAAATAGTGCGAAGTGTTACAGCTCTGCAAGCTGAGACGGTGTTATATTTTCTTTCTGTTTATTCATCTAATAATTTTTCGGCTCATGGTTGTCCTGAGATTTTTATAAAAACAAATACCTTCATAAAAGTAGTATGTCATTAATAGAGATGTTGTTACCAGTTAGTCATAATGTATGTAGTCATGTTTCACAACACATAGCTAGTCTGGACTTTTGATAAATTTCTTGATCCATTTTAAGAGTGTCGTTTCCAGTATTAGACAGATATGCAGTAGAGAAACAATTATATTTGTTCAGATTTTAGAGTCAATTTCTTTAGGCGCAGTACAAATTTTGATTCTATTTGAATAACTCGATTTGTGCATTATTATATCATTAAATGTGATCCTCAGGTTTTATCATGATAGCTTTACACATACCATACATTTTATACATGAACTGTTACCGTAGAGCTAAAATTCTGATATTTGTACTACGCCTGATGATATTTTAATAAAGTTCTAAAATAATTGTATGAATAAGTACCATTTTAAAAATATTTCTAATTCAATCACCACAAAATAGTGTGAAATTTTAAATTCTACGAAAATTTTTTTAATATAATAACTATTTACGTAAATCAGAATAAAACATATGGACGGTTTTTTTTATCAGTTGATTTAATAGTTGTTGACATCAACCTTTCAACAGTTGTGTTATTTATATTTTAATAAATATATTTTATCATGTTTGTGTCTCCACACGAGTTTTAATTACAATGTGCACCTAAGGTTATATTTCTATGTTAAGATTTTGTTGCAATAAACTAATGTAGAGTTAAAATTAACAATTGTTTGACAGTTCGCAATGGGTTGTAGCTACCATAAAGTTAATTATACCTCCGCTAGGTATAATAAGTTTATGGTTTGTACTGAATGTTTCAATTTGTTTCATGCTGTCCATTGGTTTGCAGGTTGTTGAGTACTTGACTTTGAGTGAATGTCTTTCGTGTGTTATCGTAATAACAAATATGAAACAAATCGTAATGGGGATGAGCTGCATATTACTAGTGCCTTATTGACTTTCAAACCTTAGTTGATTATGTTATTCAGTTTTTCTGTTGTCATTGAATGTTGAAAATTATGTTTCTAGGCTTTGTCAGTCAATAAACAATGGATAATAGGCAGTTTGTTTATTAGACTGAATTTACTATGTTGCATATAACAAATGTTAAATATTAAGATTATTAGCAATTACTTCAAAAAGGACATTTTAAATAAAGCATTTCATATTCGTTATTTATTTCTTCTACATAAGGCATTAGTCTAATTGTTTAGTCAAAATGGTGTAATTGTAAATATCTTGTTTAGAAGTTTTATTTAGATTAAGTGTTCAATTTAATGTATATTAGATTGAATTAGAAAAAAAGAATCATCAGAAAAATATCTGAAATGGTAAACACATAATACATAAGCAAGATTTTTTAAAATGTTTATCAATCCAACTTATGGACCAAATAAATGGCACTTTTAACTTAGACATTGTAACAACAAACAAGCAAACAAACAGGCAGACATTGTATGCAGTATCATATTAGTAAATAAATCATAGCATTGTGGACAGTTTGTTCAAGCATATTGGATAATTGTATGAACTTATGTTAAAACATAAAAACCTCGAACACATATCAGAATTTTATTTACTACTATTTCACCCTAAATAAGTTAAAACAACACAGTGAATTAACACTTTTTTTGTACTGTTAATTTCATTTATTATACTTATTTACAATTTTATTACAAAGGTCCTGCTTAAAGATGGCAAATTCCGACAACACTGAGGATTCGGGATAAGGAATGGTCTAAAAAAAAAATATATGTATAGGCAAGTAACTTATGACTGTCAAGTGAATGCATCCTCAGGCTTATCAGGTAGACTTCCAACTGACATTAGTACCTAATTATTATGGTCAAAACCATAGAGGTAGCAAAAAATTTTTTAATTTTATTTAGAGGCACTGACAGCTGAGGAAGCGGGATGACAGATATGGTTTTTACCTATGTTGGTGAAGGACAGGTAATATCTTCTGTGAATCCAATTTTCAGTAGACTTTGACAATCGAAGCTTAATGTGGAACTGATATTGTATTGTAAACAAACCTTATAAGTTAATTTATTCCCTTATTATTATAGATAAGCTTTTTAAAGTTTCATCGAGTGAAAAAGGTGTAGTGTTATGATCTGAATTGTGATTCATCTTCTAATAGAAATGCCAATCAATACTCTTTTCACAGGTAAATGTTGTTTACAATAGTTGAATTTCAGTGAGCTTGTTCTGTTGATATACATCGATATATTCGTCTCAATGATGTATTTTTCGTGTATTGTATTGTTTTCTTGTAAGAAAATGTATCATCGCATATTAAAAAGAACTATTTAAGAAAATATTGAATATCGAAATATTAGCATTTTTCGAGGCAATTGCTAGGGTAGGATCAGTACCGGAGTTATAATTATCGATAAAAATTCAAAACAACATTTTCGGTTCAATATATAACTGAAAACTAAACTCCATTTATTCTTACCAGTCCTATCATGTAAGCAATCTTACCATGTCTTTTGATGATTTTACAACAATATAAATTAAAATAGATTTTTTAGGAAATTACTTTCGTGGTTAATAAATTTACTTTAGAATGTTTAGGTTTGAACTAATATTTGATTTATTTTCAACAAAATTCAACAAAAAGTACTGTGAAGAATGTTTACATGATAGGACTGGTAAGAATAAATGGATTTTAAGTAGTTCGAAACTTAGAAAAGGTTCAATTATCGTCAAGTACATTTTGCAAACAATATTTTTCTTAGCTAAATACATACTTCTCTTCGATTTCAGAATCACCACTGATCGGCAGCGAAGCCACACTTGGCTTAAAATAATTAAAAATGCAACTTGGATAATGCAACCAAATTAAGGATCTCGTATATGTAGTAGGGTGGAGCGAAATTACTTTTTTCTGATTTGAAATTTCTAATAGTGAAAAGTTTATGCCTTTTGATCTCAAACATACACACTTAAAATATTATTTTTTAAAAAATAGGGTAACCGTCTCCGCAAGGTCATTGAACTTTTACGAAAAGTCGATTTTGGACTCAAGTTTGTAGATTTTTAATTTTATTAAAATGACAAATATATGTATAATTCATATTAATTTCAGAAAGAAAAAATCCTCTTTTTTCGAAAAAAAAAATGAACAAGGTGCAATACTACGTACAAGAAGAGTTCGGGGGTGCAAAGGAGGGTCAGTTTTCGCATGAATAATTGAAAACACGCTTGACAATTTTTTGACAAATATCCTATAAATTCTTAGTATAATAATGGAAAAAGCTCGAAATGCCTGTAATGTGTCCATTAATTAATGATTTTTGTAAGTTAAAGTCAAATGTTTTACCAACTTACAAAGATATATGAAGTTTTAAGAGTTGATGAGGTAAACTATAAGAACGTCAAAAAAACAGCATATATTTTCGGAAATTGCTAAGTTTGTCATAAAAAACTAAATATTTAGGGCTTACTGCATCTATACCAACAGTAATACTTTCCAGAGTTATTAAATTGTTATCAGCACATCATAAAAAATGTAAAAATGTGCTCAAGTCCATCAAATGAATTTCATCTGCAAACTGAAAAGTTTTCGACGGGATAGTTTGATGCTTTTTGATATTTTGGCTTGCAAATGCAAATATTTTATTAACTGCAACTGTCTAAGATATAAGAAACTGCCAAAACCTGAGCAAATGTTATTGATTGTAAAGAAATAAGCTCCTAGAAATATTCACAGATCTTAGTACGTATCAGCAATAATTTAAGGGAACTCTCCCGAAGATTTAGGCTTTACGATACGTCTACAGTTAAATAGTCGCATGCCCGTTGACTAAAAAGTAAAAATCGACTCTTTGGTTTATACAGCGACGGAAAAATCATCACTTGGCCTTATCACTGCGGCTACATTAATAGTGAAACTATATACTCTGTTATGGTTCTGCATTAAAAGAAAAACCATCAGTGTAAAGATGGTTCTCGGTCTCTTTAACATTATTATTTACGCGATACCTGCTTGAAGATTTAGAAAGCATATTAGACCCAGTCACTCAAAGAAATGGCTATTTTGTGTCCAACGACAATATTTTCTGGCTATGTTAATTGTCACGCGAAAGCAAATTCGTGAGTTGGATGCTCATCGTAGTTTGAAGGCACGCAGTATTGCCATTTGCCACATCAACAACCCCAAGATAATTGTAATGATATAGAAACAATATATTGGCAAAACGATTGTATATAGCCACCATTTTCCATACAATTATCGACTGAAGAAATTGGCAGTATAGTACAGCCTGGTGGCGAGAATCAGCTGCTATTCTTATGAGTTCTGTGTCCCATGCAATCTGTTGAATGAGCTGTGAAGATCACAGATGAAGTAGCCACTTAACATTACACTATAACATCTCATTTAAGAGCCATACAGGCTGAATTAGAATTAAGAGATAAAATGCCGAAATTTGACACAAAGTGTCATTTTAGCGAAAATTAATTTATTGTTTTTATGTTATTTTTTTTTTACTTTTTTCATTAAAACGTATTATTTTATGCTTAATTAACATATTTTGTGCTAATTCACATAATTTGAACCCGTTTACATGTCAATAAAAAGTCTGGCAGGTAAATATTTTTTTTCAAAAAATTTAAAACTTTGAGGTCAGTGCGGAGGCAAAAGATGTTGTTAATAAAAATAAAAAATATTTCCCATACATCCGCGCTCCACCCTAATATGTAGTCGACACTTCAACAACAACGACTTTTACATTGCTGGTGGCAAGATACGATTAAGAAAATCCGCTATACCAACTAAGTTTGTAACTAACTTTCATGCCCTAATTTAAAGGGTGGGAGTGATTTACTACTATTATATGCTGAGAATTTTGTTTATCTGGTTTATTCCAAACCCTAGTTATGAGGGTTCAAAAAAATTACGAAGCGCTTCGAGAAAAGGCAGATAGTGCTCTTGCGCTTCATTTGGCTTCTCTTGGATGACTTTTATTTCGACTATTTGGCTTGTCTTGGATGACTTTGATTTTGACTTTTGCTCTTCGAAAACATTGCAATTTTAAAAGAGCAGTTCGTTGAGACTATATTATGCAATTACCATTACTGATGACTGATATGACCTATTACTGTGCCCACGACTTCGTCCGCCCATTAATTATTATTGTTAATACGAGTATTAATATCATCAAGACGAATGGAAAAAAAGGAATGGTTTTCTATTTTTTTTTCCATATCTCTCATGAATAGTCACAGACTGGTTACAGTTTTTTTATATGTATAGACCATATGTATGTACATATAGATATAAAAATAAATATTTAATTTTGATTAAATCCAATCTTTATTTTTATTACAAACCTCATTGTGTAGAAAATAATCAAAATTATACGTCATAGGATATATTACCGTAAATGTTGCGATTTTTCGCATAATTTGTTTTTCAGACAGGAATCAAATCCTATGGGGTATCTACTTCCCATTGACTAAAATTGTGAAATTTGGCAACAAAGGTACTACTGGCACTACCCAAGCCTCTTCAGTATTGGCATGTAGAGGCACCGGGGTGTTTTTAGTGGGTCCAAGTCCCACATTATTGAGATGTGAAGCGGTATGCGAAGGCATTTTCACCTCGATAAAAAAAAAGGTTTTTGTTTATGTAGTATCGATACAAAATGTCGATGCTTAGTTGTAAGGTCACATCACTTTCATACACTGTCATTAAATTTGGAAAACGTTTTTCGGCTTCATTTGACAACCAAGCTTATCAGTCTATTAAAGAATGATTTTTTTTTTTCTATGTCTATGGTCAAAACTATGCTTTCTCAACACTCCTTTTAGTCTGATCTTTACTAGGCTCTTTGGAAGATTCGATCTTTGTTTCAATTTTTGGTTCTAAAGCTTTTATTAATAAATTTGGTCTCTCCTCCTCAAGCATAGAAATACCAGCTTGAACTTCTACATCAGGACCTGGGTCTGTGATAACTAAATACTTTAGAGCCCTCATTTTTGCAATAGCAAAAATACATCCAACACACAATTTACAGCCACTAATGTCCAGAAACTCTAGAGAATTACCATTCTGTCCTGCTATTCTATCGAGACACCATGCATCAACATGTTTATTATCCTTTAGCGAAAGCCATTTCAGGAAATTCAAACCTGCTAAGTTCTGAACTCCTTCAAAGCGTATGCCATTGTGGTGGAAATTTGTGCAATCTATTGCTTCTACATAATGGCCTTCAACATAGCTTGAAGGTAAATCAAGTGATAAAACATCTTCAGAAACCCATTCTTTAGAGCCTTTCATTCTGAAAAATAAATATAATCTGTATTTTAAAGTAGACTAAAATCAAACAAGTTATGTAGGAACCAAAACTAGTAAAGCTATTATACATAATTCAAATTATAAAGAAAATTAAGTACCTGACTGAACATCCTCTATATGTAAAGAAATGTAGGGCAGCTAAGTTTACGCCCAAGGTGGCAACTCTCTCTGGTAAGTATTTTTGGTTCTGAATCTCTTGTACAACCTTCATGTCAGCCCACCATTTCATTATCTGATCCATGGTCACGTCTGGTAACTTCGAAAGTGCATACATAATATCTGAAAGAATGAAACTTAGTCTAGATATAACAATACATTAAATTGTTACCTATGTCACAACACTGTAATATACTTTTGAACAATTTTGGGGTTCCATTCTCATGAAAAATAAAAGCACACTACTACTTTGCTAAATTGGAGCAACATCCACTCAATAGTGACTTTCTATAGTAGGTATTTAAATCAATTTATAGATTTTATCATGCATTGAGAATGACATTGTAATTCAGTTTGAAATTTTCTTACCTGGAGTAGGGTTTTTCTCAATGAATACTGAGAGTTTACTTCTCCATTCACCGTCTCGTTTAATCCAAGGTTTCCGCCATTCAGGGTAAGGTTTACCTCGCACCAATCGAGGTTTCTCGCCTTCCTCATCTCGTTGATAAATAGATTTCTGTTCACAATAATTTCGAGAGGTTAGGACAAGAGGTCTACACCATTTTCTGAGGTTCACTACGCAAGCTTTCATGTTAATCTTATTTGTCAGATGCTATTAAGTATATATAATTTTGATTAAAAGAATCATTGATTGTAGGAAATATAGTAGGTTTTTATTGATATTTATTTTCTTTTCGATTTGAACAAATTATTTCATTGGCAAAGTGTCATACTCATCAGTTATGTCAATTGATCAATTTAACCGACTGTCACTGTCAATGTCAAGTCAACCAGCTGTGTAAGCTATTTTATCTTTGGTCCATGGCAATTTTTTTCAATCGTTATCAACATGAAAAAAATAAGAACGCTGTACGAAGTTCTTATTTTTTCCATGGTTATCTATAAACTATAGTTTCGTCATATCGGATGATTGGAAATGCATATTTTCCATATTCCGGGGAAATTTTCCCAAGACGTTTCCGAGAAATTTCATGAGAATTTCATTCCCGAGAAAATTTCCAAGAAATTTCAGAGAACTACTAAGAAATTTCTTGAGAATTTCATTCCCAAGAAAGGGGTTTGGGTAAAGTTGGCGTCATTTTCAATTTTCGCGGCCACTCACCAAACTTGGTTATTTTGAAAGAACATATCAAGGGGATCAAACTTTATTATGGAGTACATATAGCTAAACTATATCGGAGCTGAGATATTAGGCATTTTAGTTTTCATATTTTTGACTAACAACTCAATTCGATTTTAACAATAATGCTAATAAAAAGTAAAAAACGGCTTTGTTTATGCTGGTTTTAAACATGCGGCACGATTAGAATGAAACAAGTCTAGTTTCGAACGATATTCAGATGTATTTACACCTGCCGGGTGTCCTGTAACGGCACACTGTTTTGTTTGTTATGAATCTACAATTCTTCAATTCGTTACACTTTTTACGTTATAGCCATGATTCATACAGAGATCTGTGCCCAAAATGAGACGTATAGAGACCTTCAAGGGCGGATCCAGCTTTCGCGTCAGGGGAGGTTCACATGGTCGAGTGCGTGTTGTTAGCCCGGCACTGTCCCCAAGGTTTATTTTTAGTATAGAAAGAAATATGTATACATGCAACTGGAATTTATGGGGGCATGCTCCTCCCTAAATCCGAATGCAATAAATCACTAAATTGAATTAAATGAGACCAGTTGAGATTCCGCTCCAACCGCTCTTTCGTGGACCAAATAAATTCACTCCGAATTATACTCGGAGAAGCAACCGAAGGGAAGCGTGAAATCAATTTACGTTTGTCGACTTCGAGAAAGCTTTCAATACATTGCATTGGCCTAATATTTGGCACCAGCTTGACGAAATCGTTGAGTCACGCCCAAGATTAGAGACCTACTAAAAGCCCTATATTTAAATAACTTCTCCAAATTGCTCACAAAGGTGCTGATCTCTCAAGATATTGCAGTTCACGCCAGAGTCAGACTGGGTGCATAATGCTCATAGTGAACGACTGCAAGCGACGAAGTATAGAGTGGGGGTTGTCCGATCAACTGGATGACCTAGACTACGTTGATGACCTGTGTCTGCTCAGTCACAAACACGTCGACATGTAAGGTAAACTGGACAACCTACAGCGAGTGGCCGCAAAAGTTGGGCTTAAAATCAACGCAAAGATGCAAGATGTTCTCCTATCTCGGAAGTGTAGTCTCGAAGTCTGGCGGAGCGAAAAATGATGTTGCTGCTAGGATATATAAAGCTCGGGCAGCCTTTGCACAGCTCCGGCCCGTGTGGCGTTCCAAAAAGTAAAGTCCCTCAGAGTGAAACTCAAAATGTTTCGGTCAAACGTCAGTCAGTCAATCAACAATCCTGTTTAATCGATGTAAAACTTGAAAAGTCACTAAAAAGATCACGCCGCCGATCCAGCGTCTTTGTGAACCGCTGCCTGCATCAAATACAATGAACAGCTGTGGGAACAACGCCGGGAAATGCCAACAGACCTCCAAATTAAGGAGCCTCAAGTGGTCATGGATTGGTCAAACACTAAGAAGGGATCCCTCACATATCCCGAAGCAAGCTCTGGAGTGGAACTCCCAGCGCAAGCGCAAAGTTGGCCGTTCCAAGCAGACCTGGCGACGCTTAATTGCAGCGGAGCTCAAGACAATCGGGTTGACCTGGCCCGAAGAGGAGAGGGTAGCCTAAGACCGAGGAAACTGGCAAAATACTGTCGACACCCTCTGTGGCCACAGTAATTGCATTGTCGTTGGCCCCGTTAAGGTCCTCCATAGTGCAGGAAGTGGGGCAGAGTTGGGACATGCCAGAAGGTGGTCCATTGACAGAATCGCACCACAGTTTCACGGGTTATGATTTTTGCGGTTTTCATGTCAGGTCCTAACACCAGCCCGGAGTCTGTTTAAGAACTTCCAAACTGCCCAGGGGAGATCGCCACCAGGTGAGAGCTTTTCAGCAGGGAGGATATTGGGGTGGGAAAAAGTATATTTTTTGTTTCCATAGCTCCAGACTAGTGTTCTTTGCCTCCTGGTCTCAGACGTCAAACTGTCTAAGGAAGCTATTTTGGCTCTTTAGACGACATGGAGGGGGTCTCTGCCCATACAGGATATGCCGCTGGTCCTCGAACTGTTTTCACTGCGCAAGTCAAAATGGGATTAATGGAATTTAAGTTAACCTCCATGGTTTTTTTTTCAAGCATTTTACTCCTACTTAGCTGTGTTCAGCTCAGTATTGAGGAGTTCGTTTACTGTTTGGTATGGTGGGGACTGTGATTTCCGACGGTGTGGTGGCGGGTTGGCAAACTTAATGTACCAGCAGGTTGGGGTTTCTGTGGATATTTGTAGCTTCAGTGAGCAGTGTTTGTTCTCAATCAGATGTGATTTAGTTGAGTGTCTACAGCCAGTTTTTGCAAGATATTCTTCCTCATTAGGAGCTTTTTACACAGTTTGTTTATGTGTTTCGGGCGTAAGTGTGGCTGCGGCCAAAGGTATTTTGGTGCTGGGTTATAATGCAGTTGAATCATTGTTGAAGTTGTTGAATGGCTGAAGTTTATATCCAGCAAACTCGAATGTGGGTTTGTATTTCGTCATTTGGTTGGAAAGGTGGAAAGGCTTCTGTTTTGGTGGTGTTTAACACTAGTGTCCACTTATTACAGTTTAATGCAGAAGACCAAATATGCAGGCCATCTCAGCGTTATGACCGAGAAATTAACGTGCAAGCCACTGCAGATCAACCTGTAGAAGTTCTTGCTGATCCACCTGTAGAAGTTTCCGCTTATTATGATAATTACGAATACCTTCGTGACCAACCAGATGAGCAGTACGACGTGCTCACGCGAAGAACTTGTGAACTTAGCCGCTAGCCACAGCGCGAATGGTCACGCGGGCTCGACGACTAATGCGCGGGGAGATATCTTACTTGATGTATTGCTAGATCATTGTATATCAATAGCCAAGATGTAGAAAAATGTATCCAATAGGTTTATATTGATATAGTTAAACACAAGGGCTAATGCGAGGGGGGGGATGGTTGGGGGAGCATCGAACTCCAGGTCATAGCCCTCTTTGGAACATAAGGCTGCAAATGTTCTCGGGTTTATTTTGAGTATCGACCACGCATTCGACCATTTGACCCCTGACGCGAATGCTGGATCCGCCCTAGATTAAAGTAAGGTTTTCTTATTTCTTCTCCTATTTATGCATTTTTCTACAGCTGTTAGGTAAGATTAGCACCATAGTGTAACGTTTTATGTGTATTATTCTTGTGAACTTCAGGCAAAAAATAAATATTTTAAAAAATCATACCTCAGCTCCGATATTACTTAGAACAATGATTACCACTACGATATGTTTCTTAATGAGGGTGCTATCAAATAGTAATAAAATTATCCCTGGCCGCGAAAAATAAAAATGACGCCACTGGTCCATACAAAATTACCCAAACCCCTTTCAGAGATACTTCCAAGAAATTTCTTTAGAATTTCATTCCTGAGAATTTTTCTGAGAAAAATTTTTTGGTACTAGCTAGCTGTTGCCCGCGGGTTCATTCGCGTGGGGATGGGGGAAAAAGTCTTATGTTTTTCATAAAAACTTTGAAACGCCGTGAAATAGACTTTCGCAAAAAATTGGGAGAAAACGTTCCCGAAAATTTCTGGAAAGTTTCGGAAATTTTCCACGAAATAAATTTTCGGAAACCGAGAAATTCTCGGCACATCGCTAGTCATGTCTGTCCGTCTGTCCTAGGCTTTGCTCAGAGACTAGTAACATATTAATTTCGAGGAGCGATCATATCACAAAAAAACAATTTTTACGGTTTCTCCTATACTTCTAAAGGAATGATTTTTTTTTCTCTCGATTATACCATCATTTGATAGGTATTTGAAAAATATTTATATTTTAGTGTGTGAAGACCTTTTTTTGATTTAGGGATCCGTTTGCGAAATATTTAACTTTAAAGTGATAAATTTTGTTAGAGACCTGACCTCTCGAACAGGAAAACTATAAGTGCAACATGAATACAATAAAGACAATTTATGTTCCGAAACGGGAGGAACTGTCACAAAGCGAAAGCAATGCACTACGAGCAATGCTCTGGTGCAAAATTATAATAAGTAGGAAATATAAAATTTTAAAGGAAAATTATCACTATTACGCACAGATAACCCCCAATAGATTGAGTACCTATCAACGGCCTATTTTTTTCTGGGGGGGGGCACAAGTGGTGGACTTTGAATGTTGGGGGGTGTGGGGGGGTGTGGGGGGGGGTGCCACAAATCGACATTCGTCCTGCCTAGTAATTTTCTGTTCTCGAACATTTCTTCCCTTGATAAATTTCCGAAAATTCTCAGAAATTTCTCGGGTTTTAAGGAAAATTTCCCGTTATTTCCGTGAAATTTCCAAGAAACTTTCCGCTGTTTCTTTGAAAATTTCGGAAACGGCACATCACTAGTCCTGCCTGATGCTGTCTGGGGGGGGGCACGTTTCTGTTATTTCTTAATTTGATATGCACTGTCATGGAATCTCCCTTCACAGTAGGTACACCAAACTTAGAGGAAGTACGCGGGGGTCGGGAGCGGTAGCTGACGTCAACGAGAAAAGGACACACATATACTTGATACTTGGGAAAGAAAGAGATGCTTGCAAAAAACATCAACGTTACCCCATCTTGGTACTCTAGTTCGCACTGTATCACATAGTTCGACCATTATAAAGTGAACTCTGCACGAAATTATATTAAATTAATTAATAAACTTACCTGTGGAAAGTTATACCATCCTTTTGGAGATTTGATATCCTTGATGATTTTTCGCACCATTTTATGCAACATTTTTACACACTCAACGAACCTAATAGATTTTTTCGGAATTTTTCACGAAACAACCTCACAGGTCTAAGTTCTGGTCCCAACCAGAGTGAATAGGCTGCTTCTGGGTAAGCTCGCCACATCGTAGACCTCATCTCTGTCCTCGGACAAGATTGTGGTCAAGAGCAAACCCATCTTTAATAAAAAAAAAAATACTAATGAAGCAATTTCATTTATACGTGCAAAAGCATGTGTAAGTGCGTTGACCGCGGACGCCCATACAAGCGGAATCTATTGTGGGTTATCTGTGCTGTGCTGTTACGTAATCTTTACACGTTAACGAGTAATAGATGGTAAACTTACAAAAATTAGTATGAATAATATTCGTAAGAACAATTTTCATTGAATATGATGATGGTATTATAAGGTAATTAGTTATATAAAACCGGGAGTAAATATAAATTCATTTGTTCGCATTTGTACAGTTTAGGCACCTTCGGAACCTTACATTGCGCATGGCTCGACACGCACTTGACCAATTATTTTGTTTGATGCAGTTAATATGTATCTACTAACTAACGTACTCCTTTATATTCAATAATTCGCATGGATTTTTTTCATTATATCTAATTTCTGTATTACGAGTAAATAAGAGTTGGCGGAATGTTGATAGTAAAACTTTTTATTATTAGCTGGACTAACGAATTAGGTTGTATCAACGTCCTAAGCTTAAATTCGTACAAAGCCGCAGGAACAGTCAGTTTATAATATTTCTAATACCCTACCAACCTTCAACATACTGCCAGCGGAACTTTGAGATGAAACCACAGAAATAATGTTTTTTTTTTCTGTGGATGAACATGAAACCGATTTTAGTAGGTAATTATGACATGACCAATATGAAATGGCCGATAAGCTCGACAGACCACGGAAATAATAAATCCTATCATATCCTTAACAAAGAATAATTCTCTCTTTCTCTAACCGTTTTTCAAACGCTCAAAGTTTAGTTCGCTTTTCTCCCACAACTAATTTCTCTATTTAGTTTGTGTGGCGTACTAGCGGAGCTTGTTCCCGGCCACCCGCACTGAGCTGTGACTCATTACATTGATATCCGTCTCGGCGTGCGGTCGGGTGTCCGAGTGCGAGCAGTCGCCACACATAGTTAATATCAAGTTGTTCTGTACCAACTTCTATCCATATTAATGTTAGTCTAGAATACGGGGGAACACCAGTTATGAGGCCGTGGTGTACCTCATGCGCGGGACGAGGGGCGCATGACGATTGCCGTATGTATACCTAATATCAGCCAGTACGGCACATGTCGACGAGGATGGGATTTTGTAAGTTTATTTTTATCATTCTTATACTCAAAAAAAAAAAAAGAAGAAGGTATAATCAATTTAATTTTATGATCCTATCGCTGGGCTACCGCCTGCGTTAGAATTAGATACTTATTCGAGGGTAGAATCCTCAAAGATAAAAAATAATATTAATATATCGTATACTATTATTAGCCATCTCATTAATCAATAATTCAGTCAAAGGATACAAAATGACCTTGTTGGCTTTAGTCCTATAGACGCCTCAAAAGTAAATCAACAACAATACTTTTCTATATAAATATTAATTTCAATATTTTCCTGCCTCTATCGCTTGGTCATAGTTGCCGTGATAGTTATGAATATTACCCTCATTTGAAAAAAAATATATATATGAAAGAAAATGTTTAGTACTGAACAATGAAAGACAAATACAGATTGTATGTATATTTCACGTAATATTTAATGACTCGAATGATGAGCGGCACCTAGCTGTTGTATGACCTAGCTATTGTAGCTTGCCGCTTAATACAATGTAAGTTATTCTGTTAACAATGGTTTTTTTCAGTACATTTAAAATATGAATGCATATTTTGGTTTCCTTATGTGGAAACTTCAGGTTAAAACGTAAATACAGTGATACGAATCTTGAGGTCATCGGCTGGACCGGCAGGCAGGACACAAGACGGAATATCATATTACCCACTAATTGATTGATTATTTTGCTGAGGGCGAAGTATATAACTCAATTACTTTTAATTTAACTTCGATTGTCCATTTAACGATTTACCATAAAAATGTTTGAAGCTCGATGTCGTGTCACTTGACAGATACAGCGAATTTTCAAATTTTCATCTTCTAAAGTATGGATTACCTTTGCTATTTTCAGAATAGAAAAAAAAACCTGTTTATTTTATTGAAAATAAAAATATTTATTTCGTCACCACAATCAATCAATCAGTTAAAACTTCGTCTTTAAAGTTAATACTTAGACGGTATTATTTAATATAAATGCAACCAGGGATTGTGGTCGGTTGATACCCGAACTAGAAAAATCCTGTGTCCCTGGTTCCAAACCAGAATGAATATTATTAACTGATAGTTAATCGATGGTGTACTATTTACAGGTAAACATTGTGTTAGCCATATAAAATGTATATTTGAATATCGTGTTGAAAAAAGCAACAGAATTTGAACTAAGAGTATATTAAAATAGAAATAGGTATTTAAACAATACAAAGACGCAAATCAATTTAAGAAGGAACTATGGGTAATCAGCCTTGATATGAGTCTCAAAATATAAGAATCCTTTGAACCAAATAGTTCGAACTTGGCTAGTCTTGTAAACAAACTACCTGCCGAGATGCAATAAAATCCACAAAAAGAAGAAATTTTTTTACAATTATTAAAATAATTCATCTGGTTTCAAAGTATATAATGTTTAACCAGTATAATTTCAGCTTATGATTGACCGTAACACTTATAATGTGTCCAGTATACAATTTACATTACTGAATGTTTGTTTGAGACTTGTTCACTGTATTTCTTCTCTGAGATTCCAATGTTCGAGGAGCTAGGAGTGGTTTATGTAATACGGCGGCCCATCACGGCTTTGCACGGGTATCCTATGTTTTGCATTGCATATAAGGGTAACCTTTGTTATTCAAAAATAATGTATCTTTCTTGTATGTTAACACCTGAGTAGCTGATGCTGATAAGATAATAAATAAATAGATGCTGCTGAGATAAAAGCAAATGTATTCGAAAATACTTAAATGCTAATGAGTACAACGAACGCGATGCGATGATGTGCGAAGGTGAATCGTAAACTGATTGATAGATAGACAAAAATATGCATTCGTGTAATAATGCTTACCGGGCGATTTGTATGTGCGGTGAAACCGTACAATTCTGATGAAATAAGAAATTTCAAATTGATCCAGTGATTAAGATTTTCATTACAGTATAACAAAAACAACAAATCTTCAATTTTTGTAATATGAGTTTGGAAGTGTAAGAAATGTACTGTAAGTGTATTGTACACTATAATGTAATGTATATTCAATAAGAAATAAGTAAAATAAATAGAAATACCTAAAGTAACCAATAGTGCTGCCTGAAAATTGACGAATTTGAGTACGAGTACCAAAAAATAAATGCAGGAATGAGTACTTAGCATAGGTACTTAAACACAATATGTAAAATATGTCTATAAGTATATACATGTACAAAGTTTAAGCCACTAGGAAACCAATATTCTATAGATTAATAGATTTTTATCTACCTACTTAACTCAATTATGCATTTACAGTCTACTCTGTAAAATACAATGGTATTTTATTTAGAGGAATTTCATATTTTCTCAATGGTGAAAACGTGAATTAAATTTATTGCGAACGATTTTAGTATGATCGTTCGGTCCTGATAAATACAGTAACTGGTTTATACCTAACGATTTTGATACTTTTCAATATTATAACTACTTTAATTAACGGAGGCACACTCGGTTGTTTATATACGAGTATGTTTACATTAATTTACATCACAATTGTACAACAATGAGCAAGTAGGTGTAGGTACTACACATGCATGGACAAAGTACACTAATTGTTCTTTAATGCACTAAATACCATAATATACGATGAAAAAAACAAACTATCTATAGTTTAGTTTTGTTTGTTTGTAAACTCTTTATACATAATGAAACAAAAAGAGAGACGTACAATGGCGGACTTATCCCAAAAAGGGATTTCTTCCAGTCAACCAAGTGTTTGAAAGAAATAAGAAATTAAAATTTCCTATTGTAAATGTGTAGATAGAGGTTATTTTCTATAGATCATTGACGGATTAAATAAAAAATGATCACTAGAGTTGTCACGACAACACAGTTAAAATATTTAAGATCATTGTATCAAATCAATGTTACTTGTACTATTGATAAATTAAATTACTCGAGCTTGGCAATTAAATTGCGAGAAATCAGCATTAAATTGCTAAAGTTACCTTTATAAACCAAAGTATAATTTTAAATAAATCAATATTATAGATATTTAAGTAAATACTAATGTGCTATGGAATAATGTTCTTCCAACCAGGTATTGAAGTTTATATTTATTGATAATATACAATACGTGAGTTTTGTGAGGAAAAAAATATGTGTAAGGACAATGATGACCTCTGTGTGTGGTTCCGGGATAAATTCTCGGTCAGGTCAAATTATCTTTTTGAATCGACCTGGGTCTAGTAGTGTGCCATCCTACACACAAGCGACTGTTAACAGCAATAATCCACAAATGTGGACAATAAAACAATGTGTAAGGACAATAAAGACAGCCTCCTTGTGTGGTCCCGGGTTAATTTCTCGGTCGGGTCAAATGATTTTTTTCAATCAACCTGAGTCTAGTGGTATGCTATCCTACAAAAAAAAAAAAAAAGAGTCCTACTGTTAACAGCTAATTCGTAAAGAGTAACGACAATAACGGATAAAGTAACGACTGTTATAAATTTAACAGCTATTCCCCGAAGGTAGAAAAGTAATGATTGTGGTGTAGCAGCTACGAGTATAAAACTATTGGAAAGACGTCCAATGTCAGCAAATCCATGTTGTTGGGTTGTTATTTAAAAAATAAATGTGTTAGAAAAATATTGTAGGTACATGTATATGTCTGACAGCTATCTTGGTGATGACCAATGTTAGCAAATTAATGTTGTTGCATTGTAATATAATATATGTATAGTAGAGAAAATATACACATAGATTACTAAAAACTCGAATTACATGCTGAACATGCATGCTATAGGCAAGTTACAAAAAGCTCGTTGCCAAATTGAGTTTGGTGGAGAAATACGGAATAGTCACTTCTCAGCTGATAGGTACATAAATAAGTACAATGAATATGTATTGTTATAAACAATAATAGGAATATTACATATAATTTATTAATATAATTATTGTAATAAAGAAAAATTAATCACTTTAAAAACTAAAATAAAACTAAAAAAAAAAAAAAAAAAAAAAAAATATGTTATACAGTCATGACAAGATGTTGCTCAGAAGAGTGAAAGTATTGCCAAGTTGATTAGAAATGCTGATCCTTGGATAAAATTAGATTAATTAATTATTAGTTGTTTTTAAACAGATTTTGCTTGTAAACAACGCATCATGATTTGTTGATAGCAAATCCTTATCTGTATAGTTTTTTATAGAGATGATCTATAGGCTGATCCGGCTATATGTAGATCCATAATTTCCTTCCTGTCCAAAATAACTAACAATATTTCTGACATTTCTTTAAAGTTTTGACACATTGTAACAGTTGTCATTGTTCATTTTCCAACTGTAGTAATTATTACAGAATACTATTTCTACAATTATCAAACCTGGTAGTCCAATCTAAAATACTTGAAAAAAAAAAATGATGAAACCACATATAAATAAATACAATGATACGTGGTTATTATTACAATTCGGTTAACTGAAAACCTAGTATCGACCTCTGACATCATGGGGATGAATTTATAGTACGAAAGACATAAGAAGAAAAAAAAAAGGAAAAGTGGCCGATGTTGGGAAAGTGGATATGTTGACTGATAATTTAAACTTTGTTGGTTATGATGAGATTGAAATCTGTGAAACTAAATGACTTTCGGTAAAGGAAATGTCGCAGAATATTTTAATGATCCCGATTTGCGAGATGAGAATCGAAATTTATTGATGCAGATATTTATATGTTTCCTATGAGATTGTTCGCGTTCTTTATACGTCATGTAAAAACATATCAAAATAAAAAATAGAAAACATGTCATGTCAGAATGACATAATAGGGACCAATACTGTAATGAGTTTCTTTCGGCGTTTCTTCTCAGCAGTGGTCGTTCCGAAACGCTGGTAGTTTGCAGCTTTAAGAATTGTGATGCTGTATAATTTGAAATTTGATGTAAAGGGTTACTTTTGATTTTGATTTCATACTAGTGGTCACTAAATTTATTGACCTTTGTCTGTATTAAAATCATTAAAAGAAGGGAGGGATGTGGCGTACTAGCGGAGCTTGTTCCCGGCCACCCGCACTGAGCTGTGACTCATTACATTGATATCCGTCTCGGCGTGCGGTCGGGTGTCCGAGTGCGAGCAGTCGCCACACATAGTTAATATCAAGTTGTTCTGTACCAACTTCTATCCATATTAATGTTAGTCTAGAATACGGGGGAACACCAGTTATGAGGCCGTGGTGTACCTCATGCGCGGGACGAGGGGCGCATGACGATTGCCGTATGTATACCTAATATCAGCCAGTACTAGAGATGGGCGCTTGGATAAATTTCCGGAAGGTAAAAATGGGAAAGAATGGGTAGAATTGGTAAAAATTAATTTATACCCATTTATACCCGATATTTTTTATTTATACCGGGAAGAAATTAAAATGAAAGTAAATTATCCTTATTTTCTTTAATACTGATAAAATAATAATTAAAGTATAAATATTAGGTGTGTTTTGATTATAAGGAAGATAAATAACTAGTTGTTTTCGGTTCAAATATTAAAAAAACATAAACAACAGATTTAAAATCATATGTATTCAAATAATATTTTGAAAATAATGATGCATTTTTAGTATATGGCTGTTTAAAGTAGAATTAACAAAAAAATCAAAACATTTTCAGTTGTATTATAGACTAACTTTTGCCCGCAGCTTCGCCCGCGTGAATTTCCTTCGGGAACAGTGCTTTTTCCCGGGATGAAAAGTATCCTATGGCCTTCTCAGTACTTCTAACTATGTGTATGTGAAATAGGAAGATTGGTTGAGTAGATAAAGCGTGAAGAGGTAACAAACAAACTCACTTTCACATTTATAATATTAGTTAGGATTTGGAGGTAACTTCGCAATATTTTTCTATAGAGAAAATTTTATGCAAGCGTGTTTTTGAGAGAGTTAGTAATTAAGTTCCATAACGACCGGTCCTGCGCTGCCCGCATCCGGTCGTTATGGAAATCCTTGGGGGAGGCCTTTGTCCAGCAGTGGACGTCTTTCCTCTGACACAGAGAGAGAGAGAGTGTAATTAAGTTGGCTGACATTCGTGTAAGGCGGGCCTTACGATTCGATGATCGCCTAGCCGTTCAATAGAATTCCGGCATTTGGCAAACTTGTTCGTCGCCCCGGCATAACATTTATCGTCTAAAACCAGTTGGCTGCGAATGAGTCAGAATAAAGATACCTATATCTTGTCAGGTCTTTTTGTAACCAAAACGTAAATTGTACACTTTATAAGTACTTTTATAAACAGTACTTAATTTAAAAACTAAATATGTGCTTATTTCATAATAAATCTTAACGATATATTGTAAAATATCGTAATTACAAACATTTTAATTGATTTTAATTTTTACCCGGTATAAATTAAAAATTCCTGGGAAAATATGGGTATAAATGGATAAATTTCCGAGTCTCGGAAATTTATCGGGTAAATGCCCATCTCTAGCCAGTACGGCACAGTTTGTGTCCTTTGTTTGTGTCTACCACGTGCGATTCTTGTCGCACTGTACGTACAGGGTATATTATGGGAGTTCAATAAAATTGATTTCGCCTTTGAAAACCTTCGGATACTGAACTGATCTATTTAGATATCTAAAAAAAAGAAACAATACTTAAGAATACTTAACAATACTAATGTTCTTTTTTTCTTTACAAACAAGAAGTACTTAAATGAGCAACAAGAAAATTTATGCCGCTGTTTTTTGATAAAAAACATTATAACAGCTAGACCCTGCAAACAGTATTCTTTATTCATTTTAACTAGATAGTTTTTATTTCACCGTGGAACCGCTGAAAGCAAATTTAATTATCTCGAACGACTAGAACATAAAGCTTTAATGCTTTCGCGTTATTTTCAACTGAGATATTGCTACGATGCTTCCGTTTCTTTTTTTAAATTAAAAATAATTTTAATAGAAAATCCTTATAAGTTGATCTATTCAAATAAAGTAGGTAGGTTAGGTACTTACTTACCTATTTTTCTTAGTCCTGAAATGCTAGTCATTTGTAGATAAAATCTTTAACTACTTATACAAGTAGATAGTATATACGAAGACTCCGACTGATACTTATCGACGCAGAGGCAAAACCGCTAAATGTATAGAATTGAAATTTTACAGACAGATCCTACTTACTTATACTTAGCGTAAGTTAACATTAGGAGAGGAATTTTGAATGTTCTACCTCTTATACCTAAGTAAGAACTCACTTGATTCGAATAATAAGACCAAATCACCCGCCATGTTGAAGCAAATAAACTAATTTAATTCTATTCATAAAGAAATATTATCTTACCTTGACTTTATGGATTTCATGTTCTTTTTCTTTATCCGCCTACCCTTTTTATTCCATTTCATGTAATGCCTTCATTATTCAGAATTCACTTATTTATATATTAACATTTATTTTTTGTACACAACAAATACATAGATGGGAAACATAAATATTGTAAAACTTAGTATAAGGTACTACTTATTTCTATAGAAATTCGTTCGTTCTTATAAGTAATTAGGCAAGGTAGATTTGTAGTAGAAAATGAAAGTTATCATATAACTTACCACTTATAACTTGTGCAACATAGTTGTGTTGCATACAAGCTACACGGTTGAACAAATATTTTCAGTCTCTTCAAACTCGTCTAAACTGAAATTTAGTTAGATATATAGCAACGTAGCCATCTTGAAGTCGGCAACGTAGGTTTAGAGTTTAAACTTCGACACGGAATATTTTGCGTTTCAAATTATCACAAACTTGGGAGCTTACGTTATCTTCGCAAACAATGTATGCCAACAAACACACCTACACTTTATGCATGTATGACTTGTATAATGGATTTTTATAAGCTTTTATTTCGTTGGTTACGTACAGTTCTCTCGGTGTCTTTTGGTAAAATTTTACAGTCCGTTATCAAGGCACCTCTCTATTTTTCAAGAGTTGTATATGATTACTATGGTCGTTTATCTAATTCCGGTGTTAATAGGTGTATTACTATTGAATAATCAGTTGCTGTGTACAGGATGACTTTTTATCCATCAGCCAAATTTTCGCAGCGGGTTTGGATGCTGAAACTGAGTAGGTTACCAAAGATATCTAACTTATCAAAAATTTTCTGACTTTTTCAGAATTTATACTTTTCACTCCCACATTTTTATATTTCTTTGGAACAAGCCTGCTGCGAAAATTAAGCTAGTGGATATTATTTCAATGTCTAATAGAGACGTTAGCATATTGAAAATTAATATTATTTGCGAATAGAATCCTCAGCTGTGTCAATCAGAGCGGGAGACTGCTTCGTCGCCGGGGAAATACGCTAAGTGCTTTCACAGTTTCGTGTATCTGATGCTGTGCCTCGTTCAGATCGGCCATCGATATGACATGCTAGTAGAAGATCTACCTCGATGCAAGAACTCAACGCGATGTCTGGATATTACAATAATATCGACTTGAAAAATCTGCACCAGTGTCAGTAGGAGTAGGCACACATTTGCAAAGTTTGCATATGGACCATAGGCAAGGCACATAGTGGTATCCCGTGGTCCTACCAGTAGGTCAAACCAGTAGGACCACGGGTATAACATGATTGGCACCTGTGTGAATCACTAAACCATTGAAGCGAGCATTCAAACGCAACACAGACGTGTAATATCAAGTCTGCGACAAGCATAATGTTTCTGCATACGTGAGCAGCCCTCAGTGATTTCCAACTAATGGTCGATTAGCGTTTGACGTTAGCTCTCCCTCGCGAGTAGCCTAACCTTCACGCAATCAATTATAACTCTGCCTTCTAGCCGTTATCACAGAATCAGTAATAAACAAACGTACAGAAGGTTGACTTGCAAACACAAAGCATGTGAAAGCGAAACTTATCAAGTGGCTTGGCTTGGTTCATTATTAGATTGGCGCCGCACCGGTTAGAATTATTCAAAATTAGGTACGTAATCTTGTAACTGTTATGAGAAATCCGGTCCTGTCTGGTTAATTCGTACATCCGACAGCGGTTTGATGGTCATTTAAGTACAATGATTATTATCGGCGTGTTTCAACCCAAACAATCAAATCTGCGACACAACCCTACTTATATTAAATCTCTGACCCTACTGAAAAATACCCCTCAAGGGGTCTGGTGGATTGTACCTACTTAGGCACTCCAAGGTACCATTATCCAGAATTCAGGATTAACTTCGGTTGGATGGAGTTCAATTGGCCTAAAATTGTCTTTGATGGGTGGATTAACACGTTCGCCGGAGGTACTTAGACGGTTTCGCGATGAGATTAAATTTTGAGCTGGTTAATTTAAGTCGTAAGATTAATTTGGAAATACTTTTGAATTTTATTTATGTTTATCTGGACTTATTGCGGATTGTATATTATCATGATATTCTAAACGAAATTCATAAAAAATCTTTTTTGCAATGCAAACAGAATATTTGAATTCCAAATCACAAAGAGGGATTTTAAAGTGCTCCATAAACTAGAATTTTTATATTCACTTTACAAAAATACGGATTCGACCCATTTTCTATTTTGGATAAGTTTAATATTATCATAAGGTAATTAAGCTATATGACATCTAACCAAGCAGATAGCCAAGCAACTGTGGATTTTTACATACTTTTGAACCACAGATATGTCTATGCGAAATTATTCTGGACGTAAACGTGATACCTTCTATAATTTGAATGATTATATTTTAGCTACTTGTTACATAACATTTGGTAGGTAGCTGAAACCTCTAGGAAAAAATATTCTAGAAAAGGACAAAATTTTGTTTCATGCTATCGCTAATACCATCTTCACCATATCGTAAAAGGAACTTCAATTACCTTACTGTTTCCAGATCAGATCTTAAGAATTCCAAGTAAATAGGCTTATAACTATTACAACCAAACCTAATAGAAGAGAATTAAAATTAAAAGTTGTCAAGTTTTTTATTTTTGTTGTAAAGTAAGTGAATATATTTTGTGGCAAAATACGTTGTCTATCTAAGCTAGTAACAATTTAAGTGGATACACTCCTGTATGCAATGGCAACACTGAACAAATGCACTACCTGCTCGGAAAGCAATTCCGTTTGAATCGATGATGCAAAGTTATCTTTATAAACAGTTTACTGGGATGGGTCCATTCGTTGGCAATCTTTGTAAGGAAACAAACAAGAGTAATGCAATGCTACAGTGGAATTGTTTTAAAATAAAATATTTATGCTACATTGGTGAGTTCTATATTCTTTACATTGTATTTAAACATTAATTCACAATAAAATACAAAAGTCTCTATTGCACACGATGATAAAGCATAGGCGACATAAGGAAACCTTTAAATTATATGTATATCCCACCAAAAACATTCTGTAAAAAACTAGCCAAATCTCGATGGAGCTGCTTGTTTATCTCTAAAAAGTAATGAAATCTAGACAAAGTCGTTCCAAGTCTAAGGTTCCTTACTGCGATTTCTTTATTATTATATTTAATGTTGTGTGACTTGGCCGTTGAAGGGTACAAAACCAGGTGCTCCATGGTCCATGACACCATTGCACTAATCTGTCGCCAGAACCGCTACACATTGACGATGGAAAATTGCCACTTGGAAAACGTTGATTCAATAACCAGTCAATTATAGGCTTGATAAAGCCACTAATGTATAAAGAATGTTCAACAGCTAGGTCATACAACATTAAATATAATAAAAATATAATATATTATATATAAAAGGGATTTTTTTATTTGACACTTGATCAGTGTTATCAAATTGAGGGTTTTAGCCCTAAATTAAGGGTCAAAATATACTTGATGAGTATTTTTTATTGATTCCTCAGCACTTTGACAATTTAAATATATCACTATCATTTAAACCACCATAATCATTACCAATTTTCGACATAATTGCGACCTCATGCAAGTTGATAACCTTATTTTCGTCATCAAGCATTAGGAGGCATAATATTTTCAATTTTCCATACTGAACTTAGGGTAATTTTTAAAGAAGCGGGCAACTCTAAAAAGCAAAATGAAAACATAGTCCAGTCGACAGGTAGTTTCAGATAGAAAAAGGTCGGAATTTAATAAAACTTGGAGATGTTGTTCAGGGATGGTTAATTAACATTTTGTCAAGTTTTGGACCTCGAGGACCCTGTGCAAAAAGATGAGGGGGGGAAAAACTGAAAAAAAAATCGACCTTTCGTCAGTTTGTCGTCAATATTTTTTTTTCCTTACATCCTACTGCAAAAGCATCCCAGTACTTTTTTGTAGAGCGTTAAATTTCCCACAATTTTCACTAAACAAAGTTATTTGTAAATCAATTCGTTACTGAGATATGGCGCTACGAAAGAAAAGTAAATTTTCAAAAATCGCTAAAAAATGGCGAAAATGCAGAATTCCACCTATTTTCTTCATATACCTATATCAGAATAATGATGAAGTGTCGTTTCTATTATGGTCCCTTGTTACAATAATCTATATTTGAACCCCCCCCCCCCCCCCCTTCCCTACCCGACCTCAATTCTCAAAACCTTATTTTGTTCTGTAATTTCATTCCAACCATATTATCATGTCGGTAATGTTGGTATTGATATTATTTACTTTTTAGACCCCTCCCCCTCCCTCCACTACATTATTATTCCAGAGCAGGTAAAAAAAGAAAAGTCCTTTCGTGAACAAAATTAATGTAATTAACAAATTTAAGGTATTCACAAAGCATAAATTATAAGCAACAGAGATATTATTGTTGAAAGGTGCTCTAATACATAGTACTCATGTGTACTCATTACAGCTCCTGTAATCCATTAAGCTCCTGTGCATGTGAGATTCCAACAGAACGTTGGGAAGAGCTTGCGAGGCAGAGGCAAGCATGGCGCAGCTCGGTACACATACAACAACTTAGGTCAGTTGCACTGTGTGCCATGCAACCGAATCTTCAAAACAAAGTTTTGCTAGCCATATCCGTTCCCATCTACAGAGATTACAAGATTCGCCGTTGACGGACACGTCAGGGAGGACATGACTATCAATCCCCACAACCAAAAATGCTAGGCCAGATGACATCCTCCAAATTGTTTCCTGTAAGTGCAGAAAAGGCTGTAGCACCGGAGCTAGTAGCTGCAAGAAAGCAGGTCTTAGATGCTCAGCAATGTGCAAGTAATGCACAGGCCACTCCTGTGAAAACGCCTCCACAACTGATTTGAACGAGGAGGACTCATCAGACAATCGACGAATACGACAACGGCGAGGACGTCCTTAACAGTCTGATCGCTCAGGAGGCCGACGAGCTGTTAAAAGCAGAACCAACGACTAAGAAATCTCGACAGGAGCTGTAATGAGTACCTATGTATGAGCACCTTTCAACAATAATATCTCTGTTGCTTATAATTTATGCTTAGTGAATACCTTAATTTTGTTAATTACATTAATTTTGTTCACGAAAGGACTTTGTCTTTTTTTACCTTCTTCTTGTAGTGCCTCTACATTACTGGAGGTTGGCCGTCAGTTTCGCAAACTCTTCTCTGTTCGCCACTATGCGAAACAGCTCCTCAACCCTGGTGACTCCGGTCCACTCGTGTATGTTCCTCAGCCATGATTTTTTGCGTCTTCCAGCACGTCTCTTGCCTTCTATTTTGCCCATCATTATAAGTTGAAGCAGCTGATATCTGTCGTGTCGTAACACGTGTCCCAAATATTCGACTTTGCGCTTTTTGACAGTTTGCATCAACAGTCTAGACATTGCAACGCGCTGGAGAACTTTTTCATTGCTGACTTTCTGAGTCCAACTGATACGAAGCATGCGACGGTAACACCACATCTCGAAAGCCTCGAGACGTCGCCTGACGTCTTCTTTTATAGTCCATGCTTCGCAACCATATAAGACCACTGGCCAAATGTAGCAGCGGAGGATCCGTACTCTGAGCTGGATGTTAATATGTCGACAGCATAGTACTTTCTTCATCCTAATAAATGACGCACGGGCAATTTCAATTCGGGCCTTAATTTCTTGATCAGAGTCCCATGCTTCATTCACCCACGCACCAAGATATTTGTATTGCTGGACACGCTCTAAGTCCCTACCCCCCACCGATAACTTCGGCCTTAAGCCGACATTTCGGGACACCACCATGTATTTGGTCTTTGATATATTTATACTTAAGCCCGCCCTTTCACTACATTCATGTACTCTGTCCAAAATCTTTGTAGTTCTCTGTCAGATGCGGCAATAAGAACTGTATCGTCAGCGTAACGCAAATTATTGACGATTTTGCCGTTCACTTTCACCCCCTCTTCAAGCCCTTCCAAAGATCTGGACATTACAGCTTCGGAGTACACGTTGAAGAGTAATGGAGACAAGATGCAACCCTGGCGTACGCCTCGACGAATCTGAATCTCTTCTGTAACATCTCGCTCCACCCTTACAGTTGCCATTTGGTTCTCGTATAAGTTCTTAATTATTCTTATATCTTTGTCATCAAGACCAATGTCGTGCAGTAATCCAATTAACTGATCGTGTTTAACACGATCAAAAGCCTTTTCGTAATCTATGAAGCATATAAATACATCAGTCTGCATGTCACGACTTTTCTGCACGAGAACATTAAGTGCGAATAGAGCTTCTCTGCTACCCACACCCGATCGGAAACCAAACTGGCTCTCCCCTAGCTGTTCATCACATTTATTTTTAATTCTATTTAGTATTATGGATAAAAATACTTTCAGTACTTGGCTCATGAGACTTATCGTACGAAAATCACTACATTTCCTTGCGTTCTGTTTTTTGGGTAAGGTGATAAACGTAGATTTAAGCCAGTCATCAGGGAGAGAACCAGTGTTATAAATATTATTGAAGAGAATAGTAAGCAAGTCAATCTGATCCTCATCCAGGAGCTGTAATATTTCAACAGGGATGTTGTCTGGGCCGAGTGATTTGCCCCGTTTTGCTGTATGAAGAGCCCGCAGAACTTCGGTGTTGAGGATTGGTGGGCCCGTGCTGTATTCACTCGAAGAGATCATGTTCCTCGAGGTGTCTGCAAACATTTTGGCAATATATTCACTCCAGACTTTTTTCTTACTCTCTGTATCGAGCACGAGATTTCCACTGTCGTCCATTAAAGGTGCAACCGAGACTGCCCTACGCCCCACCATGTCTTTGATGTGTTTATGCATGTTGAAGCTATCGTGTTTCCTATGTAGATCTTCCATAAGTTGGCATTTATATATATAATAAGTACTTCTTGCCTCCATGATGTCCTTGCGTATCAGACTATCAAATTCCTTGTATCGAGCTGGGTTCGTGTGCTTATGTAGTCTACGTTCTTCCATTAGCTGTAAAATG
Source organism: Ephestia elutella (assembly GCA_018467065.1). Lineage (NCBI taxonomy): Eukaryota > Metazoa > Arthropoda > Insecta > Lepidoptera > Pyralidae > Ephestia > Ephestia elutella. Next base: position 7,061,523 of record CM031570.1, on the reverse strand, counting down.
GTGTCTGTCATCCAATTCTGCTTTTTGGCCATTGGAGTCGGACGAAGGTACTTATTACAGATATCAGATACTGTTGCTTTTAAATTTGTCCAGACCTCATTGGACGCAGCTCCTTCAGACTGTTGCCTTTTTGCCCACTGATTGATTTCTTTTGATACCCTTAATCTAACACTTAAGTCTTTAAGTTTATTTATGTCTGGTCGGTTACAGGACTTCTTCTTGAATATTTGCTTGAGTTTACAGCGCAAATCAACCAACACAGGGTTATGGTCAGATATAATATCAGCCCCAGGATAGGTACAAGCCCTTAGTATACAGTTACGGTACCGTCTATTGATCATAACATAATCAATTTGGTTGCGTATGATATGACTAGGCTTATGCTTTGGTGACGTCCAGGTGTATAGCCTTCGAGGTGGTAACTTAAAGAGGGTATTGGTAATGACGAAGTTCTTTTCTTGGCAGAACTGTATTAATGTATCGCCCCTATCACTTCTTTTACCCAGTCCATATGCACCTGTCACACCTGGAACTTCATTTGGACTAACTTGTGCGTTCATATCACCCATGATGATATTAATTTCGTGGTTTTTGGTGTGTTTCAGAAGTTCATCAATATCAGTGTACATCTCAATCACTTCGGCCTCCGATTTTTCTTCAGTGGGTGCATAGACCTGAATGATATTAATACATGGCTTAGCCTCTAGTTTTATCATCATGACTCGATTGGAAATGGGAATGAACTCGCTCACTGCTTGAGAGACTTCTTTAGTAAGCAGGAGCCCAACTCCATATTTTTCTGAGTCTTGCTCACCAGCTGAGTAATATAGAATTTTTCCATTTGATGTAGAAAACTTTCCTTTGCCTGGCCATTTGGTGTCACTAATGCCTACTATGTCTATATTCAGCCGTTCCATTTCCTTGATAACATTTGGGAGTTTTCCATCTTGTCTCAAAGATCTCACATTCCATGTGGCAATTTTGAGGTTTTTCCGCCCGGGGATTCTTCGCACCCCTGTCCCATTTAAGAGACGCCGGGCACTCGGGGCCATTTTCTTTTTAGACTTTTCCATCGAAACTGGCTACTAGGGAGAATTAGTGCAGTGGTTTCCCGTTGCCTTCTGCACCAGACATTTTTCGACTCTTCCAGCCGGTTGCCCAGCTGGGGAGTGGTTACCGCCACTGACTCGGTCGCCAGAGCCCCGGTTGTTGTCAGGGAGCACCAAGACGCACCGATCGTCGGCAGTTCCTAAGAATTACCAACGCGTGCAGGAGGGGTTGACAGTTGGGTCGGATAAGATGTTGGTTCCGTTCACCCCTTACCCCCCCTTACTTTTTTTACCTGCTCTGGAATAATTATGTAGTGGGGAGAGGGGGAGGGGTCTAAAAAGTAAATAATATTAATACCAACATTACCGACATGATAATATGGTTGGAATGAAATTACAGAAGAAAATAAGGTTTTGAGAATTGAGGTCGGGTAGGGAAGGGGGGGACCCCCCCCCTACCCTACTAAATAGGGGTTCAAATATAGATTATTGTAACAAGGGATCATAATAGAAACAACACTTCATCATTATTCTGATATAGGTATATGAAGAAAAAAGGTGGAATTCTGCATTTTCGCCATTTTTTAGCGATTTTTGAAAATTTATTTTTCTTTCGTTGCGCCATATCTCGGTAACGAATTGACTTACAAATAACTTTGTTTAGTGAAAATTGTGGGAATTTAACGCTCTACAAAAAAGTACTGGGATGCTTTTGCAGTAGGATGTAAGGAAAACAAAATATTGACGAAAAACTGACGAAAGGTCGATTTTTTTTCAGTTTTTCCCCCCCTCCTCTTTTTGCACAGGGTCCTCGAGGTCCAAAACTTGACAAAATGTTAATTAACTATCCCTGAACAACATCTCCAAGTTTCATTAAATACCGACCTTTTTCTACGAAAGTCCACTTTTTGCGACTTGTCGACCGGCCTAACAGACAACAATGAAAAATTTGTCTTTTAAGTACAATCGAAATACAACTTGGTACAATATCCCGATCAATATGTACGGTTATAACGTATTATAGAGGTAACGCGTATGGCAAATACTTGGCATTATAACGTATTATAGAGGTAACGCGTATGTTAAATACTTGGCATTTTCTGGCCAGAGATCATCTCCAAGCGTGAGCTGTGGGAAATGTGCAACGCTATAGATCGGCCACACGCTTCGAAGAGACCCATATACTAGGCAAGCACTCGAGTGGATACCACAGGACAAGAGAAAAGTTGGTCGACCCAAGCAAACCTGGCGGTGGCGTACCGTTGCAGCGGAAAGGCAGTCGTTCTCACCTGGTCGGAAGCAAAGTGCATTGCCCAGGACAGAATCCGATGGAGAAGTACTAAAACTAATACTTAGATGGAGAAGCACTAAAAATAAAAATGTAATTATTATGGTAGTAATAAAACTAATAAAATGTAATTACTCTTTTATTGTGATTAAGCAGAAGGGGAGGCATTCGCTGAAAAGTGGGTTGCTATAGGCTAGATTAAATAAGAAGATGTGTCCCTCTACGCTGGATTTTTGCAATGACAGTCGATTTTTTTATTTAGCAATAGAAGGGGGCGTATTAGAGATTACCATATCTCTATTAGAGATTGGTAATCTCTAATACAGCTGAGACCAGCTGAGGGTTCTTCATGAGATACTTCAGACCTTCGATTTTTGACATCAAATGAAGCGGCCCACCAAGTTGAATATTTTTTGTAAAGGCGGTATGTCGATCTCTAATAGTTTGGTTGGACTGATTGGTGACCCTGATTAGAAAACACAAGATTTCTAATCAGGGTCACCAGGTACTCCAGATCTTCGATTATCCTAGTTTTTATTGTTTCCCTTTATGTGGCCATTAAAACCTAACTCTGTACCAAATTTCAGCTCTCTGAGTTTATGGGAAGTACTACTTAGTTCTATTTTGATGATCATGAGTGAGTGAGTGAGTGTCGAAAATGCGAAACTTTGCTTTCGCTTAACTTCGGAACTAAATGACCTACAGACTTAAAATTTTGGATTTTAAGTATGTGATTATAGCTTACTGGATGACGAAAATTTCTTCGTTCTGGTCTTATCCAGAGGTTCTCAAATAGGGGCCTGAAAATGCGACGAAATGGTTCCAGTAAAGGATGGTACGGCAGTGTTTGCTTCGCGCTCGACTTGGCGCACAGCAGTGCCCCTTGATGCAAAAGGCGGCCTTATCGATGTAACCAATTATATCTTTAACATCCTCCGAACTTGAATTTACTTTAATAACTTTTTCTTCTCTTTTTAACGATTTATTTGTCATCAAGTCAAGTCTGGACACGTTAACTTTTATTTATCGACAATAAATCTTTCAAACGGAATAGATATTAATTGCTCGAAGCGATCAAATAGTAAGTGCGTAATTCCATAATTGAGTGTGAGCTTACTACGCTATACTCGCTATAAAATCTATTTGTATAACACTGCCTTCGTCAAGCATTTTCTTTACACTTTTTTGTATAGAAAATATTCAGGTATTTTTAACCAGAAAACCTAGTGATATCTAAGAATCGCTTCCTAGATGTCTTTAAAAATTTCAAGTTTATTTTTCATTGGAAAAAAATATCATTGCTTACATTGACTGGATTCTGCATGAGGTACTGTAGTAAAAAATGCTTTAATATCTAGTGCAGTAGTGTAGTCTAAAATTGTAAGAATTATAGTTTTTATTGCTTATGTACATGTCACTTATTAGAGCTACGTATAGCATAGCACAGTATAATCATGGACTGAAAACTTACTTTATTGAATGTCACGAGTTCGAAACTCATCGCAATCGTTTAGTTTTATTTAAATGAACCCTGTTAATTACTACTGATTGAATCTGAATGCAAATGGTAAATGCAGTTGTGACCCATTCCCAGTAATAATGAACTCCCTGAATAATAATTAATTGGTGTGGTGTCGTGTGCAATTGAAATTTTAAATTGATCATTTAATTTTACATGTTAAAGGATCAATTAAAATGTGTCATTAATTAAAGTTTTGGATGGGTTAAAGCGTCAACCATTTGGTAGTTTCCGAGATCTTTGAACATGATTAACAGATATTTAACGGATAAAGCGCAAATGATCAATATAAAATTCGCCAAATTTAATTGAATGACTTCCATCGGCCCCGGCGGGCCGGCCCCGGTGATGGGGCCGTTGAAAAAACATTTCTAACTGGCCCGGCAGGCCCAGATTTTACGTTGACGGGGCCGTTGGAAAAAACAATTACCAACGGCCCCAGCGTGTTTTTTAAATGGGACGGATACTTCGAGCAACAAGGACAAGGAGTCCGTGTTGCTCTATGGACGGATAGCATAAAAAAATTATAGCATACGCTCCCATAGTGTTTAAAGGGGGGAAAATTGTGTATTATTTTGTAGACATTAAATATGAAATGAAATTAAAAAAAGAGTTTGTATGTATTATTGTTATCTTAATACTTGTACTATTATTAAGTGTGTAAGTGTGTGTGTGTGTGTGTATCATGTATTTTGTGTCGTAATATAAAACAAACATCATGTATTTTATTTTCTTATATATACGATTGTTGATACCTAGTTGATATTTATTTTTTATCAACCATAAAAACTGATTGTACAAACTCTTGACTTGACCCCGGTGACGGACCGGGGCCGGCCCGCCGGGGCCGTTGGAAGTCACTATTTAATTGATTAGAATGACAGTCTTATGACAGTTATGAAAGGATCTCGTAGCAATGATGCTACGCTGCTACGCCAGGCTGGCGTAGTCCGTAGCGCTCTACGAGCGGCGGCGCCGCCTATGTTGGTATGGTAACTACATGGTAACCATGAGTTGTGTAGACGTCTACGCGTCGTCGTAGCAGAGCGTTGTTCTTTATTTATACAGCTGCTAGCTAGGTGCTGCCCGCGGTTTCGCCTGACAAAAAGTATATTGTGTTTTGTGTTTTATTGTGTCTACGATTTTAGTGACTTTCATCTCCGAGTTCAGCCTCTTGGGGGTGTATTTTTAAAGTAACTTACGACTATATTTGACTTCAACTCAAGTTAACTTCGGAACTTCAACTATCTCCGTGCCAAATTTCATTTCAGCTGACATATTGAAATAGAAAATAGCTACAGTACTAAAGTTATAAATTGAATTGAACTAAACCGATTTCAAAAGTTTCGAAAATATTTTATGCTTTTTTGAGCATGTTCTTTATACACCGTCTCGCCCTTCACTTGAACTTTAAAATATACATTCATTATCACGCGTTTTTCCCGTGGGGGTAGGCAGAGACTAGATTACTAACTAGATAATACACTAGATTTCCACTTGCTACGATCCTTACAGTTACAGATCTCTCTTGCTTCCTCTACAGTGTAGAGGAAGCAATGGCAAATATTATTGGCAGGTGGAGCCCGTAAGAGATAACTTGAGACCTAAGCGCCGTTGTATGTTACCTACTGCGCTCAGGTTTTCAAGTTGCGGGTTATAGTAAAAGTTTCGTTTAGAATTCTCCGTTAATATACATATATAGGTCACAATAATTAATTAATTTAATTTGAAGTGATAGTGGTTTTTAAAAAGGTGAAAAAATGGGGGCGCTAAAAAAATATTTATTCTCAAAGTGGGCAGTAGACAAAATAAGTTTGGGAACCACTGCTCTACACTCATCACTCACTTTAAAATATGCTCTACGAATTTAGTGAAAATAAATTTGTTTTTGTTCAGCACTTAAGAAAGCTATTTTTCATTGAACAAGTGAAGTTTTTTATAACTTATTCCAATTCCAGCTGCCAAATGTTCGACTATAGAACTAGTTTATATCTGCAGAAGCTACGGAGATTCTTGTAATTAAATACGACTCAGAACTTTGAAAAGACAATATTTCCAAAAGTTCCCAAGTGCCGTTAGATTCGGCCGGGATACAAACTTTCATTTTATTGCCCACCCATCCTTAGATAACGTTACTCGCAATATTATTGATACACTTACAAAGAGATTTGGAATTTTCATTTTAGCTGGAAATCTATTGTAGGTAAATGTAACTAAAATAATGCATAAGCTATTTTTTTCTTTGTCTATCTATGGCACAAACGTAGTTAGCATAAAAAATATAAAGTAATGTTAACAGACACAGTTTAAATTGGACTCTGCCCCACAAAAAAAAAAAATATTTCTGTGCTCTGCCCCAGCCTATGGGTTTTTACGGCTTTTTAAACGTTCCTTTAATAATGTTTTTACAAATACGTAAATGATTAGGATGGTATCTGTGAGGTATAAAAAGGCAAGGAAAACCTCATTCTTATTTTAAAAGTTTGCCAGTCACACCTCCACATCACACTGGCCAGTGTCAAAGTGGTCACATCACAACACAATCTGCCTTCAATCAAAAAGGCGTCCGAGTCGAGCACAGATTACACATGTCGGGCCATGCCCCATTTTCGGGACATGTCGGCTTAATGGCACTGTTTCTGTGGTCCAGCACACTGCATCCGTACACAATAATCTCTTGTACTCAGAGACACCTCTTTGTATTGCTCCATTCTTATGGAAGGCAATTTCTGTAAAAAAAAATTGTTTTAAACGAGTTTCCAATAAAATATTTCCATTTATTTTACTTTACTATTGTGCGGAAATCGGACGGGTATTTTTAGAGATTAGCGCGTACAAACAAATATACAAACTCTTAAAGCTTTATTATACAAGTATTCACGGTTTTAAGCCGTGGATGTATTTTTTCTAACAGCTAACCACCAGGTAAATGATGTTAGAGTCTATAACATTTTTAATTGTATTTATTTTATAGAGTATTTTTATAATTTTTATATTTATTGAGATATTATATAAGTCAAAAAATTATCAATAAATAATTTTTATTTAAGTAATCAAATTTTTACAAAAAAATATTTAACTTGATTTTAATTTCTTGAAAGGCCGGCAACACTCTTGTGATACCCCTGGTGTTGCAGTAGTCCATGGGCAGCGGTGATCGCTTACCATCAGGTGACCCGCTTGCTCGTTTGCCGCCCTATGTTATAAAAAAAAATAATAATACTAAGGATAATTATTTTAAAATAAAATAGAACTAAGACTACCTTAAATACTAATACTACCTATAAATAAACATTATAAATTAAAATCAAATTCTAAATTAGGTGTCTTTGGCAAGGTGCCCATCACGCAGGCAGCATTCCCGCGCTGAATAGCAATAGCTATCGCTGGGCGAGAAAGCTGTCCGCACGAGGGTCACCTGTTGCCTCCCCCAGGCGTTTACTGAGCTCCCTGTGGAGCCCCCGTGCGCCACTGCCCCATGAGCCTAGAGTCTCGACGCCAAAAGCCACAAACTGGTATTGTGCGCCGAGACAACTATATTTGTTGGTCTTTAAGCGTTCCCGGGCATCTGCCGCCGCCCCGGCCTGTCTGCTTGTGGCGGGGAGGTAGGACGCAGCCAGGGTATCTGCGCAAGTGGCATCCCAGACTAGCGCTCTACCCATATCCACGGGATTAAAGACATCCCATCGGGGCGCTTACCATCGTCCCGTGCAATCCGGGGCTCGAGAGCTATGGGGACATTGGCACTGACGAGCGCCTTTCTGAGGATGAAAGATTAAGAAAAGATTAAGAAAAGATTTAATGAGATTTTATATGAGTTTAAAAAGCGGCATCCGTCGCTACAATTCCCTTACAATAAACTTCGTCAAACTTATCCCACAATAATTAATTCGCTTACGAGTTACTAAAAATTACAATGCCACATTACAGATTGCCTAGCAGGAAGGAAAAGCCGAAATTGTTTGATTTATCTTCGTCCCAAGGCCCAGGAACCAACTCCCAAAGCAAATAATAAAACCAAGACAAGCAAACGGAAGTTTAAGCCAAAGATTTGTTGGCGCAAAACATTACTGGGCCAATTGTGCGGCGAGTTCGCGGCACGCAGCGGCGAAGACAAACACACAATCAAACTAGTGTTTGTTGTAAGACGCTTGAGTGACCGCGGAGTCAAAATAATAAGTGTGTGGAATAGTAACCTGTAGAACGGATGTGGCGCACGCATCGAATACAATTTTGTGGTATATAAATGTTTAGTATGTGGCAATTCCCATTTCTATACAGGAACAAAGGCAAAAAGTAAAGAAAATCTTTTAGAACGTCTATAACGAGAGTGCAAAAGAAGCATATAAATAATAAAAAAATAAATAGATAGATAAATAATCAAAATCTTCACGGCATCTTAAAACAGGAGAATTCATATACTATATGATTTTTTTGTTAATTGTTTATTACCTTATATATTTTATAATGAAATGTAGTGAAAGGGCAGTGATATATTACTCAAGGTAACCTTTATACTCACTACTCACTCATATTTCATTTATTCACAGATATCTCATAATTCTTCTATAAGTTAAACTTCTGTGTTATTTCTTACAGTATGCTGTCTTCCATATTCGAATTCCCCAACACTCCTATAGTTCCCAAGTTCAAATTTTTATTATTACGGTAGTGGAATCAGTATAATGGTTATAGTCCATCCATAAATAACCAAACAATGAAACTTAGACAAAGGATTGGAGATCTCAATTAATCGCCGGTATGTTTATTTTATTATGTACTTGTCACAAAATTCCGTTATTTATAAACCGACTTTAAAACTTAATGATTATAAAATGATTATGTTACTATTTCGGAGAGCATGTATGAAAAGAGTGCTAAGTGTACAGGAAGCAAGAGAGATCTATAAAGATCGTAGCAAGTGGAAATCGCTAGTCTCTGCCACGGGAAAAAGGCGTGATAATATGTATTTATGTATGTACGTATGTATGTATGTATGTATGTATGTATGTATGTATGTATGTATGTATGTATGTATGTATGTATGTATGTATGTATGTATGTATGTATGTATGTATGTATGTATGTATGTATGTATGTATGTATGTATGTATGTATGTATGTATGTATGTATGTATGTATGTATGTATGTATGTATGTATGCTGTTACTGACTGACTAACCGGCAGACAACGCACAACCAAAACTACTGGGCGTAGGAAGCTGAAATTTGTCATGTAGGTTCCTTTTCCCGAAATTCCAGACGGGAAACAACTACCGGGCGCATGCTAGTTAAGTTATAAAATGGGTTGATTATTTAAAAATAAAATGATTCCTTATTTTTCATCTGTTGGATAAATCATTTCATTGTAAAGTTCCAAGTGAGTTTAAAAAATATTAATTCATTCGATTGATTAGGAAAGCTTCCGCCTCATCAGTCGCATATACAGTGGACTACATGTTATGTTAGCCTACATGAAACTCTATGCGTTGGCAAAAGCGATGATTTTGAAATGAAATTAAGTAGGTTATATGCTGTTGACTGTACTTACATCCGAGAAGCCGATTGCTTGGGTTTAATCGAGCGAGTGGGTTGTTTCTCCGTATTCTGTTCTTATTCTCGTAATCATATTAACTCTCTGTATTGATAACTCATTGAAGTTTGAGTGGATAAATATTGAATTATGGTTAATACTATGTACGATGAGAAAGTTTGGATTTGTAATTATTTAATTGGCACTTTGAAATACGAATTAGCTATGCCCCACGATTTTAAGTGCTAGAACCCCGTCCGGTTTCCTTCGATCACGAGGTATCATACAAAAAACAAAAAACACGCTCATCGCTGGCTTCCTATTGAAATCACTACCATAGAGCAACTCTTCCGTTTCGCGCGCATAAGTCCTTGTTACCTGCTCGAAGAATCACTACCCATAATTTAGTCACTTATAGTTTCATCCATATCTTGCTTGGTTCAATAAAGAGTTTTTACTTACAGTCCTTCATGAAATTACTTTTCAGAGAAGATTTAGAGAAAAATGATACACGTCGACAAACAAATAATAGATTGCAGAACTATTTCCTCAAACCGCACAAGCGATTTGCATGTCGGCTTCATTTTGCGCTGGCGCGTGTCTCGGACACATCTGTACGTCCGGAATTGAACCATGGACCGGACAGACCACATTTGCATGTAGATTTGTACGTAATTGGAAAGGGGGTTTTGGGGGCAAGCATCGATTGCGCTGTTATTGAGTGGCTAAATCCTTGTTTAAGAAATAATTTTAACAATAGAAAAAAACCACAGATCTTTCCGTTCCACTACAATAAACTAACAATAACGAAATCAAAATATAGCATAGCTAATAAAAACGCGCTAAACTAAATAGGTATCTAAGGATATATTTTCATTTTTTTCATTCATTTTTTTTTCATTTAAAATACCAAGGATTTGTAAAATACACAAATAAACGTTCGAAAATCAAAAGTGATCATTTTTTTACAGATTCATTCATATAGGTATCAATAAACGCCTACTCCATGGTTGATAACCCAATTTAAACATGAAACAAATTCACTACTTTCATCACATGCATTAATTACTAAAACCACAGATAGAGAGCCGTGATTAAAAACAAGGCAAAGCTATTTACTTTGTAAATGAACATTAAAATGTACCATCTCTTGCTCTGGGGAAATCAGATCGCGCGGGAAACTGGGAAGCTGGTGACAGCACCAGCGTTTCAGATTCTGCCGGCTAATATTGGGACAGTAACATTTTTCCTCTTCCATATTGCAGTATTTGGATGAACTGGAAATGTTTTACAGTGTACGTGGAAATGGAAATGAATATTAAATTTATAATTACGAAATGCTACCAAGACCAAGTCTGGATGATTTTATTTTAATGGTTTACCCTCAGGGTTTACCCATAAAGTTATTATTAAGGAATAGTAACGACAGGATATTAAATTTATGGGAATACCTAAAGCATTGCTAATTTTCTTTCAAAATACAAACTAGATATAATTTCTTGTGATACAAAAATACACATAATATATTCGAAGAAAATATCCGAAAATAACAGTCTACTTCACAAAGTTGAAATATCTTATCCTCGGATTGAATCTGAACCGAGCTTACTGTGCAAAGAAAAATATTTGCGCTCTGGTTTTCAATAAACATCCAGATTAAATGCATGACGTACTGAGACGTAGACCTGGGATCTTATTGAAATGTGACGTAGTCCTCACTATTTTCGGATAATAATTTTATCAACTTCAAAGTAGGTAATCAAAATTCTTCTGAATATAAACAATCAATATGGCAACAATATAGCGGGTCTACTGGTAGAAATTTCTATAGATATAAGTAGTACCTTTGTACTTAGTTTTAATATATTTTATATTTCCTATCAATATATTTGTTGTGTACAAAAATTAATACGAATCAAGAATGTACCAGAAAAATTACTCGTATTCTTTATCATAATCAGAAGAGAAAACATTTGGGCAGGTATCTAGAGATTTGGGTCAAATTTTACGCCCATCTATTCTAGCGACTGCTCAGCTCATTCCAGTAGCATGTTCTAATATAATCAAATCATGCGTCGATCCTATGTGATATCCAAATGCAATTACTACATTCTTATCTTACTAATATTTATAAATGCACAAGTTTGGGTGTGAAGCTTGCTGTTCTTTTACGCAGAAACCACTGAACGGATTTCGATGAAATTTGGTACACAGATAGAATTAAACCTGGGGTAATTTGTATAATGAAGTTCCCACGGGAAAGGAGTACCACGGGAAGTATCTAGTTTAAAATATAAAAGTTTTTCGTATTTTCCTGGAGTAAATGCCTAAGTAAGAACAGACTATAGAACATGGTCTAAATGTTATGTCCTCTGCGACGCCTATGTGATTTCAAGTTATAACGCCTGATGCCTTCCAATTACCGCTTTTGTCCTCCACAAAGACTGGACACTATGGATGCATTACTTGCATAATGCACTGCGTTAGCTATCTCGCCTCAGTCATTACTGAGGCGAGATAGCTAACGGGACTGATTTGTTGGAGACCGGAAAATATTATTAGCACCTGGCCATTGATAAAACATATATTTATAATTATTCTCTCGCTAAAACATATATTTACAATTATTCAAATATTTTTTAAATTCCTTTTTTTCTTCTCTCCCAGACCAAAATATCCATCACATGTGCCAGCTGCTTCTCTTCCCGAGCAGATTGAAAAAAGTCAATCGAGGAAATGGGATTTAAATTGGGGGTTCCTCCTTTCATATGCGATGGCCATTTTATCAATAAGCCCACTTTCCAACAAAGCGTGGCCTTTGAGTCTCTCTCTGTCTGCCCCGTAAGGAATAAAAACGTGATACTGCATCTGCAATTATAAAAAATATTATTACCTTGATAATTTACGTTAGACATGATATATGCATAGGTTTATTTTGCGAGCGCTCAGTGCACTAAATTGCATTCATGTAAACTTGTGTAGACGTGTTTCCTAGGTACCTGTTATAGTAGTCTCCCAGGGGATTGTTGTTTCTGTACAGGAAATATATCACGAATGCAACGTCGGGAGGTCTGCTACGAAGAAACATCTTTTTAAGCCATCAACTTTCTAGTTTTTAACAGTACAGTACTGTCAAACATTTTTAAAGGAATTAAGAGTATTAATAACAGATAGAATATAAAAAAATATTTTTATTTTTTTTATTTTTTGGCAAAATTAGTTCCTAATAAATAAGTGCAGTGTAAAATTAGTTTGACACTCGTCTTTTGCGTATTAAAGTTCAATGAAAAACTTTTATTAAAACAATTTTTTTTTCAGTCCACATTTTCGTCCCACAGAATGTAACCATAAAGGAACCATAGACAAAGCGGTTGTAGCGGAAGTGTTGTGTTACTCGTTCCTTCCGACCTCGGTTGTGAGCTCGGCTGTTATGAATATACTCTACAACTACAATACATACATATGTTTATCTTGAACCTGCATACCTGCGACTACTTGTGCATGTCATTTTTAAATACTAGTCTCCGGATACGATCGGTCATTTAAAATCATAATATGAAAACGACATTGGAACCTTCAAAAAACGAGGGGCCTAACTTGAAAGGCCGGCAACACTTTTGTGATACCCCTGGTGTACAGTAGTCCATGGGCAGTTGATCGCTTCGCTTAACATCAGGTGACCGGCTTGCTCGTTTGCCGCCCTATGTTATAAAAAAAACCAGTTTGATTAAGAAAAAATAAGAATATTTCCGTGGTTGTTCGAATGATCTCTTGTAAGTAGTGTAATAAGCCGAACTACCATTTTTTATTGACATCAAATCATATCTTAGCAAGCTGAATGTTCCTGCGACTGTGTAGTTATTTTAGTCAGTAAAAAAATATATGATGAAATGCCAAGGAGTAGGTAACATAACAAGAGATACAGAGTTAAAGCGGACTGCACGTCTCGCTCTGATTGCATCCCGTCCAAACCTAGTTTACAGTATTTCCTGACCTCACCGACTCCAAGAATCGAATCTAACTTGGTCGAAAACCCTTGAGATCCACCCCTATTTGCCACCGAGATTCGCCCGCAGAAATCATGTTTATTTCCATAGGCAACATACTGACTTCCTACTGTTGGACTTCTTCGGAAACTTGCAACGGAAAATATTGAATTTTGCAAAGTTTATCCCAACTTCTGGTGCATTCCACTTATGTGATTGCGAGCTCGAGCCAAGAACTGATGGAGTTGTATTTTGTATGACTAATGAAGATATTCAAGTTATATTTTTGAGTTGCCCAGCTCTTATTTGTATTTGAATGTTTAATGTTTGTCTTTTTGGATTTTTCCAACTGAAAGATTGGTTTATCTTTAAACGACAGTTTTTAAACTGCAACAGGCGATTTAAAAAAATAACCCTTAACAGTTTCTCTGCCCAGTAGTGGGACTAGTTAAATAGGCTCAATCTATTTATGCGGTTTATTTGATGACCCGACCGCTTGAATTTGTTTAAAGGGGTTTTAATTTTCAGGAAAGAACCCTAAAAATTTACGGGTTTTACCTTGGATAAACGGACAGATATATAGAGAATTATTTTTAAACTATGCGATTTAAAACATGTTTCCATAGAATTCAAATGCAAACCTTCCGGTCACTTTTAAGTAAACTCCTACACTCTGGACCTTGAAGCAGTCTACAATAACACAACGACTATACAACAACTGCAATTAAGATTTTTGCAGTCGCCATGTACAGGGGATGCAAAAACGTGGGATTTGCATCACAAAGCGGGTTGCATCCTAATGAACACTAATTGTATAAATACACAATGTGCTCTGGCCGGGACTACCGGCAATTACATAGTAAACAGATTGATAGCCGTGTTTTGTTTGCTGCAAATGATGACTATATTAGGTCGAATTTACATGCACTCACATGTGATGCGTCTGGACCTATTGGTCCCCTGAAATTCACACCCTGCTCCTCTCTTCTCTCCCTCGACTCGTCCCCTCAATTGTTTGAGGTCACCACTCGTCACCTGATTCCTATTTGTAGTTCTTCTAAAAGTATTAGAAGTATGCAAGATACGTAGTACTATAGTAGGGGAAATTGCACGCTTGTTGGATGATTTTGTCCGTGAAATGAAGGAGGCATTTTTAAACCACGTCACTGAAATTGACAAGGTAATATTTAAAATAATTTGCAAGTTGAATATTTAAAAGTTCTGCTGTAATCAAATTGACCAAAGTTAATTATTTTAATCATCTTCAAAAATCTTTACTTTAGACTAACCACAGAAATATATTTTTTTAAGTATTCTGTGTTTTTAACATAGACATAGAAAAAATAAATCATATATACTTAAACTTGATAAAATGAAGCCCAAAAACGTTTATAATAGTGTGCTCCAAATTAATTTTTTTTTACAGATTATTCACAAATTCTATGGAACCAAAACACACAAAAAATGTCAAACTTGACAAAAATGAGCTTCACAGAAGATATTACCTGTCCTTCACCAACATAGGCAAAAACCATATGATATCCCGCTTCCTCAGCTATCTGTCTCTAAGTAAAATAAAAATAAAAATCTAGCTCCGTGGTTTTTAACTGATTCCAAAAAGGTTGTTTTGTTTGGGATCTTATTTTCAAATCCTACGCGACATTTATCCTAACCAAAGTAAAAAAACACTACGCGAACCCTAACTAGAAAGATTCCTACACTTCCTTTGTTTTCAAAAAATTAAGCATCACAAATAATGCATTTCAGACACCCATATCACGATAAGTTGCAAAGGCTCTAATCGATCAAAGGCCAGGTGCTTACAACATTTTCGGGTCACCAGTCGCCAATGCAAATCAGCGTGGGCTATCTCGTTTCCAGACCAGTAATCACCGTCAGTAATACCTGGTCGTGCTGGCCATTACGCGGTGCATTATGCAAGTAATGCATCCATGGAGCGCCACCTGGCGGACAGAAGCGGTAATTGGGAGACAGCAGGCGTTATTACACTTGAATTTCGCATAGGCTCGTCGCCACAGACATCGGAATATGTAAGGCCATAGAAGGGCCATAGATGCGTTATGCCGCCACCTGAAACAAGCCACATAGGACGTTGAAGTTCCATAGTACTCACACATTCAATCGAAATCGTAAAAAAATTACATTTCAATTAGATAAGTCAGTACATGTGTAAAGTTGTTTTTATTAAGCGTTAGAGCGATATTTATCAAATTGTCATATAAAATACAGCGGACGTAATATTTTATTCTGATTTCTGCGTATGTCGCAGGGATACATTTAGATCTAGGTATTAGACTAGCTCCTGAAATGAACAGCCTGCTGGACTAAAGTCTTGATTACGTACTCCAGGCAACATGCAAATTAAAGGAATTATTTGAGCTAATTTTGAAGTTCCTGACTATAAACCTTCTGATTTATAAGCAGCTTTATGGTTTGAAAATAAGTAGGAAAGTATTTCAATTTGAAAATAATTGAGCTTGCTATCATCATTACAACCGCAAAATATCCACTGCTGGATAAAGGTCTCCCCCAAGATTTTGGGGGGATTTGCCATACTCACCACGCTTGGCAGGCGGGTTGGCGAGCGCAGTTTTTTTTGGCTTTGTGAGCTTCCGACGCTGCTGCCCATCGGAAGCATTTCCCTTAGTCGCCTCTTACGACATCCATGGAATGAGATGGAGTGGTCCTATTCTAACCCGGGAACCACACGGGTTAGAATAGGACCACTCCATCTTTGACCAACAATTGAGCTTGCTATATATTGAGCTTAACATCTAGGATAGGTTCAGGTTTGACACGCAATTTTCTGAAATGTCGAGTTTAACATCAAATATTAATTTGTAAGATAATAAAGTTCTCGTTGTAGAGAATAGACTAGAAAATTAACAAATTAACAAACCGTACAGCTCATAAAATTGAAATAATTCAGAGCGAGTATCCGAACTAGTGAGCGCGCGTTATCCGACTACTCATTGACATTATTAGAATAGACTTGAAAGGAAAACATTATTACTTTACGATAGGTAGTAGAAAAATATTATATAAACTCTAACTCGCAGGAGTTTATTTCGTATTTGCTAGTAGGTATAAAGAAGAAAATAAATAGTAATACGTTAGAAGAGACAATACAACAAAGTTTAAAATAAAATAAAGAATGCCTTCTTAGTATTTTTTTCTAAATCTTTGTTGTAGATTGCCATATCTTTACGACAAAAAACGTTCTCTTTTCAATTGAATAACAAGTTCTTATTTTTTCCATGAATTAAAAAAAAGACCATATCGATCTCCAACACTTCAAAACCTTTCATAGCGCAGAAATGTTTCAAACTAGTTTGTTTGAAAATGGAACAAATTAGTCTACAAGTAAAGGTGTTCCGTGGGTTAAACGAAATTAAACATAGCTGGTGGTGCCACCTCCACGCCCGCGGCGGAAATTCGAGAATGTTATGGCTTGCAGGAAACTCATAGTGGCACTTGTACACAAGTTTAGTTGGAACTAAACTAACTCGCATCTTGCTAAATAAATACTGGATTAAATATTAAGGTGTATTATTTTTAAAATTTTTTTTTTTATTTGAAAATTAGGCAGCTGTCGAAAACGCTGGCGGCGTTTCTTCGTTATGTAGCTGTGCTAAAGTTATTCGGTCTTACTACAAAACGATGTCTAAAGTTAAATACTTGTTAAACACATTACCCTTACAATTAAAATACACGTGCTTTAATGTGATTTTCTAGTTATCAGTCAGCTGTCAGTTTTCTTATGAACAGGTAATGTGTTTAGCAAGTATTTAACTTTAGACATCGTTTTGTAGTAAGACAGATTATGTTTGTTAGACCTTTATTTTTTTCTCCTTCTGTTTTCCTATATATGTTGCATTGTACTTTACAATTACAGGAGTCTGATCCTTGGTTTATTAATTACTAGCTTTCGCCCGCGGCTTCGCCTGCGTGAATTTCCCATGGAAACCGTGCCTTTTCCCGGGATGAAAAGTACCTTATGTCCTTCTCCGTACTTCTAACTCGAAATTTCAGGAAGATTGGTTCAGTAGATAAAGCGAGAAGAGGTAACAAACAAACAAACAAACAAACCAACAAATAAACAAACAAACAAACTCACTTTCACATTTATAATATTAGTTAGGATTAGAATATAGTAGCATCGTAGCTTACACGTCAGAAACATTATTTTTAAGATTTGTATGGTCAGAATCAGAACCACAACAGGTCAGAATGAATAGAATACTCTCCAGAGGACTCGTATTTATTTTATTTTATTTTAAATTTACTAGCATTCAAAACCGATTACCATCAAAGGTCAATAACTAATTAATTATTAAATTTCGCATTGCATTATTTAGACGAAAATGCGAAAAAAGCGAATTTGATGATGGGATACTAATTTCATTTGTTTATGAAATGGTATACTGAAGAATAGCTCAGTTCAGTACCTAATTTCCGTAAAGTTAAATCGCAAAAACCGCTTATAATTTTGGGCCAATTTTCCTCTTTTTGTTTTAGGAGAAATGGTAAATAAAAACGTATTTATTATGAATTCTCATTGTTATTAGTGAAATAACTATATTAAATTCCGTGAGTGTAACCGTAGCTTTAAAAGTGGGGTGTGTAACATTTTGGCGTTTGCGAATTTAGTCAGGAATGTGTGACAAATATTTATATCAGAGTTATTTTAATCCTAAATTAATTTAGTGTACACATATTTTCGCATAGGGGTTTAGTTACGTACTAAAAATGTTTGAGAGATTTACAATCCAATGTGTTTTGATACCTAATTACTGAATTCAAAAACATTGGTATCCTTTCTACAGGTGGAAGTGACTCATGACAAAAGTTAAATAAACAGACAACGAAATTATTTTCATTGTAATTCATTGTAAAAAGTATAATTGAATGCCCAAATAAAAATAAACTATTAGTTAGTATAACTATTATCAGTATAAAATGTAAGCACCACTTAGAATTTACCTAACAAGCTAATTATTAAAAAATAAAAAACACGACTGACCACTCATATAGCATACATCACTCGGGGGAATGTAAGAAATCTAACAATATCTCTCACATCAAAACCTGTTAAGCCATTCAGGACTTATGGTGGAATAAAGAAACTTACATACTTGTAACCTGAAAACATAACGCTCCTTTTTAGGTTAGTCGTGTAAAAATGGGTAAAATTACAAATCACTCGTAAAATTACAATCAGGTAAAATTACAATTACAGTCTCATTAGGGCGGGCAGAATTGTCAAATTGTACGACAAATATGGCAATCTTTTCTTCATCCTTTGCTCTATTACTTGAATAAATAACTACACAAATTTACATATAGATTTACTCATAGCATTCAGATGAACGGAAGCCGGTCTTCATAAATCAGCTAACAATTTGGCGGCGGGACACGGTTGACTATTAGTCATTCGTGGATTAGTCATTAACCGCTAACAAATGATAGTACACCCTGTCCCGAGAGATCTGTGTACAATAGAGTCTATGTTGTTGATGTTTGTAATACTCTGTGAATAATGGGAGATTGACAGAAAAATTACGATAGTAATGTACCCCAGAATTAGGAGTAATTAGGGATATGGAAGTGCCGCCATCTTATATCTTTTTATATGAATAACTAGCGATGGGCCTGGGTCTTTGTTCCGATGGTTTTCGGGAAATCTTCTCTTAGTGCTCCCCTAGATTTCCTAAGGAACCTACATGCCAAATTTTAGCTTCCAAAACTACTGAGTTTTGGCTGTGCGTCGTCTGCTACTCAGTTAGTAGCGGAAGAATTTTATATATACTAGCTGTTGCCCGCGGCTTCGCCCGCGTGATTTCGAGATGAAAAATCAATTTGTGTTCCAAACCGTTTTAGATCTTCGATCTTCTTTTTATACGTCTACAGAAAATGCTCATCAGATTAATCAAGTTTTGCTAAGGCGCCATTTCCATATATGATATAGTGTAGCTGGTCTCTTGGAGTTATTCATCAGATGTTCCAGATCTTCAATTTTTATACGTCAGCAGAAAATGCTCATCAGGTTGAATGATTTTTGCTAAGGCGCCATTTGCATATATGTTATAATGTAGCTGCTCTCTTGAAGCTTTTTATCAGATGTTCCAGATCTTCAATTTTTATACATCAGCAGCAAATGCTCATCAGGTTGAACGACTTTTATTAAGGCAACATTTTCATATTTCTTTTAGTTTAACTGTTCTGTTTTGGTTATTCATCAGGTGTTCCATTTTTCAAAATCAATTATAGCCTAAATGCTACCCAGGCTTAATAGCTATACAACAAAAAAAGTTAATTCAAATCGGTTCAGTACTTTCGGAGATTAGCGTGATCATACATACAGACAGAAAGACAGACAGACAAGAAATTAAAAAAAAATGTTTTGCTTTCTATTATTCTTTTTATGTGTCCCTCTATCCATTTCAGTTAAAAATACAAAATGTACAGACAAAATATTTTTACTCTCTTATTATATGTATAGATGATAGACGATATACTCGTATGTCGCTTTGACGCTCACTAAAAACATGTACGAATGAACGTATACAATAAATTAAGTAATAGAATATTCAAATTCTAATAATAATTCTATGCGAATGATTGTCGGTGAGCTCTGATAGCTTCAGAGTCCTATGCGGCTCAGGCCAGGAGGCATACATTGATAAATAACTAACTTTCGATTGTTTTAATCAATAGGTATTTTACTCATAAAGTGAAGGTTTTTGTTATATTTTTGTGAACCGAGAATCTCGATCAAAATGAAAAAATACTATAACTACTTTAATATAAAAAATAACCTAAAATTCCATCCGTATTTCCCCAACCACAATAAATACCACCAGTTCGGCCAAACAATCCTTTTGACGATAGACAACAGTTTATTTATTTAAACAGAATTCAATTCGACCGATACGAGTGGATGTGAAAGATATAATTAATTACGTGAAAAGCATAGTGGGACCACTAATGACATGTTAAATGTATTCCTCATTAATCGTTAATTATATTGGAGCCGTTTGTTTACGTAGGAAATTCGTGATGGATGAGTAAAATATTCTAACTTTTTACAGGTATTCGCAGAAAACCAGCGCTCCATGAGTTTATAACATCATGGCAATTGACAATTATGTTGACTAGTTAATTAGTTTAAAAAAAAAAGTAAATTTTAGTGCCAAATAAACCCATTCAGATAAAGGAAAAACCTTTTCAAATTAGTATGATAGAGAAACATATAGGCATTTCATGATAAACCGTATGAAACAATGCAGATCAGAATACACTGCCATTTTGACCTGGATAAAATATTTTCAAAGCGTAATTTAAAAGCCTGTTTATTAAAAAAATGTACAATAAAATGCACAATATTTGCATATTGTGCATTTTTAACCTCGTATTTTTAAGTCTGCTAATAATTCTCACAGAATATGTTCGCGCTGAAGCAAACCGGGAATTTTCATGGAATTTCAAGAGGCTTCCATAAAAGTATTCTGAAAAGTGGACATTGAAATTGGACAATGACGATAAGCTTCTTCCGTCTATTGCTGACCATGAGTGAGTACTATCGACAGAGCAAAATACATGTATGTAGCTTGTCTATAATTAAGTGATTTTATATATATTAAACCAAGGAAAAGGTTCAAAAAAACGACGAAGCGTAGGTATGTTCTCGCGCTCCGCTTGGCTCCTCTCAGATTGTACAATATTAATAATAAATACAATCATACATCCTTATTATAATGTAAGGGAGTATTTAGTACCTTTTTGTTTTTTATTTCTTAGCAACAAATCGTAATATGTAATTTTTTATAAATAAATAAATATCAAGGCTTCTCTGTCCGACTGTAAAATTACCGGATTACCCATTTCACCCCCCATAGGGGTGGAATTCCTGGTTGACCACAACATGGGTACGTTAGTACTTATTATTCTCTATGCCACGGGCAAAGAGAATTCAAATCCTAATGAAAATTATATATTTAGATATGAACCGAGAAAGTACCAATAAGCGTGCGTGCATCTTCTAGAATCTCTGTAGGTGAAAGGTAAGTCTTTTTTGAATGATATTTACTCATGTGTCTACCATAAAGATTTTAAGGACAGGTACGGTGGCGCCACATTCGTTGCCCGCAGACTTGGCGCTGAAACCCGCTTCATCATAGAACTGGGATATCCTATAATATAGACTAGGGACGTAAGGTGCAGCAGTGTTGCTCAACATGTTTCGGTTGGGTACTTTTAGTGACGATCATCAGAAAAAAGTATGATTTTACATAAGTAACAAATCCATACTAATATTATAAATGCGAATGTTTGGATGTGAGTTTGTGAGTTTGTGAGGATGTTTGTTACTCAATCACGCAAAATCTACTGGACGGATTTCGATGAAATTTGGTACAGAGGTAGATAATGACCTGGAATAGCACATAGGCTACTTTTTATCCCGGGAAAAAGCACTGTTCCCGTGGGAAATTCACGTGGGCGAAGCCGCGGGCAAAAGCTAGTAAATCATATATTTGATAAATATCTGCTACTCGTAATTAGTTACGCGACTATATAATATGCCATTAAAATAATAAAATCAAGTTCTTTGATTAAAATACATGCTATATTTTTCTTAATTAGGATTAGTACCACCACGATGATTTTCTTGTTTTATAGCTTTTTTAATAATACTTTATATACACTTAATATCGCTCCTGACCCGTGGTCCAACGGCTATGTCCAATAAGTTGTACCACGGGTAAGTAAAACTATCCATCTACCTAACGTGATAGAAGCTCATACTTTTTAATTCGATATGGATAGCTTTCTAAAAATCTAAATTACTGAGGCACGAGTATATTGTAGACATAGCCTAAATTAACGTGCAGTGCAGTTCTAGAAAACAAATATTATTTTTTAATTTTACAGTAAACTACTCGGATTTTTCAGGTGTTATCTTAGTTACAGATTATTTCTCTTGAGCAGCTTAAATGTCTCACGAACCACAAGTTGAGAACCACTGGAATCCAGAGAGTTGCGAGACAAATATTGCTCGTGCAATCGTAGAGTTTATGCTCAATTTCGGCGATTCCGATCTCGCTTGTTTAATTTTGTTACATCTGCTTGCTTTGTTCGGATTGTTTAAGTTGTGTTCATGGATTATGTTTTTTTATTGATGATTATTCAATTTTTCTTTGTTTTTCTTAGAGCTCTTGTAGGTATATCGTTCGGACAAAAAGAATGGCGAAATAATTTGACTTTTCTTTTTTACAATTTTTTCCATCCAGTGAGAACCTTTGGATCAGATATGAGATTGGATTTTCTTTTTAGTTAGGGTTATGCCATTTTCTTTTTGTATAATTTTAATTATTTTTTATAAGAATAACAAAAAATTCTAATGATTTTTTCCTCGTTTTATTTATTAGGTTTAATTATTCAAAAATTGAGTTTTTCAAGTAACTGTTAGCGGAGTAGGCTTAAGATATAAAGTGAGAGTTACTTGATATAGTATTTTTTCATTATTGTAATGCATTTAGGTGATTTATATCTACAGTAACAGCAGTAATAACAAACTTAGTAACACAAAAATAACGAAAAAAGAAAAAAGAAAATTTAAAGATACCTGAGTTTTATTTCCCAGCAAATCCTAACAAATCACATTAATGTAAATGGCTGGCGGGATTAACATTTAAAAGGAGTTTGTGCGAGTCATTATACTTACGACGTTGCAGTTGCACTAACCGTCGTCGGTGCATCCCAATTCGGGAAAACGGCACCCAACATACCAAGATCTAAAAATTTTCTTATTTTAAACTCTATTGCAGAAGATTTAAGGGTTGTTTTTGAAGGATTGTCAGGTCAGGCTATAATTGTTGTGTACCTATGCATAGCACATGGAGCAGGAGTTCAGTACTCGTAACGGCAATGAAAATTAAATTGACGCTAGGGACTACGGTTGTCTATTTTCTTTGAAGGAAACTTCAGGTGCTTTGAGCTCTTTTTGTAATACTACTCGGGCAGTCATACAACCATTTTGGTTGTGTATAACCGCATAGTTTAAAAAAAGAATGCAGACGAATAAACTTTTGTATGAAAATATAAAATACTAGCTGGCGCCCGCGGCTTCGCTCGCGTTGATCCTTTCTTAGCGGATGCCCACGTCATAACATCTACCTGCATGCCAAATTTCAGCCCGATCCGTCCAGTGGTTTGGGCTGTGCGTTGATAGATCACTCTATGTCAGTCAGTCAGTCACCTTTGAGTTATATATATATATATATAGACTAGCTGTTGCCCGCGGCTTCGCCCGCGTGAGTTTCACTTAGATAAAAAATCTTTTTGTGTTCCAAACTGTAGTAACTGGAGTTTACTCCAGTACTCAAAATTTCAGCCATTTGGTATTTTGGTTATCCCGTGTTCGCGGAATATATTAGGTACTCGTAGTACAGTCGCGCTGTTAAAATGAATTAAAAGTGATATTTCAATAAACAATAAAAAATGTTTATCAATATAAAATGCTCATCGGGTTGAACGACTTTTGCTAAGGCGCTATTTCCATATATGTAATAGTGTAGCTGTTTCCTTCTAATTCTTCATCAGATGATCCTGATCTTCGATTTTTATACGTCAACAGAAAATGCTCGTCAGATTGATAAACTTTTGCAAGGGACCATTTCCATATTTCTTATAGTTTAGCTGTTCTGTTAAGGTTCTTCATCAGGTGTTCCAGTTTTCAAAATCAATTATAGCCTATATGTTGCCCAGGCTTAATAGCTATACAACGAAAAAGTTTCATTCAAATCCGTCCAGTAGTTTTTCCGTGAAATGCGTCCATACATACAGATAGACCAACAGACAAAAAAATAAAAAATAATTTTTTTGTTTTCTATTATTCTTTTTAAGTGTCCCTATACATTTCAGTCAAAAATACTAAAAGTACAGACAAAATATTTTTACTGTTTTGTTACATGTATAGATAGATATGGAAAATTCGGTTCGCTTGAGCATGTGTGAGTGACTTTGGCAAAATATATATATATTTTTTTACATTAACATGAAACCGGAGTTTCAGTTGAAAATTTTAGATTTTTCGGTCGAAAAATGTCGGTTTTTTTTTAAATTTCCAAAAAAGTTTTTGACTTTTCCAAAATACTTTTTACATCTACTTTAAGTCCTTCAAATTCCGCGTCTTTTGAGCCCTCATACGTCCTCGTGGCCCTAAACCTCAGGGTCACGGGCGAGTCGCACTTTCAGCGAAAATGGGGGCCTACTGGAGCGATCGAAAAAACATTTTCAATGTTAAAAATATGATATGTTTATACTTAATATGCATGCACTCAGAGCTCTGTTTGTTTTTATGTTTTAGAATGTCCGTTAAAAATTTCAGTTCGGATAAATGTAAAAGAAACCACAGCACCGAAACTTCATGTGAATAGGTACTGCGTTCACTCAAAGTGGACTTTATGTCGTTGGCATATGGTTGAGAGTAAGGTTCTTATGGCCAATTTGCTTGATTGGCCATTATTTCCGATGCAAGCGTTATGCCAGCGTTGAATTGTCCATATAAACCTGGTACTTTATTTTATCGGAAATCTTAGTCCGTTTTTGCTGGTTTAGTTTAACGTTCTTTTAGGTGTACTGATAAAGTTAATAATGATCAAGAATGACTTGTATTATTCTTGTTCTGAAGAAGAAAACTAAAAAAACAATAGAGTTAGTAGTGTGGTAGTAAAAGCCTCAGGTTTGACAAAAGTAAGTACGATGTAATATTATTAACTTCAAGTCATATTTCTTAGATCTATTTATCACTTACTATGGGCCTCATAAGAAGGCTCAAGGTCACCCAAAGGGCGATGGAGCGCGCTATGCTTGGAGTTTCCCTGCGTGATCGAATCAGAAATGAGGAGATCCGTAAGAGAACCTAAGTAACCGACATAGCCCGCAGAATCACGAAACTTAAGTGGCAGTGGGCGGGGCACATAGCTCGTAGAACCGATAGCCGTTGGGGCAGAAAAGTTCTCGAGTGGCGACCACGAACCGGAAAACGTAGTGTTGGCAGGCCTCCCACTCGGTGGACCGACGACCTGGTGAAGGTCACCGGTTGAGCATCGATGCGGGCAGCGCAGGACCGGTTGTTGTGGAAATCCTTGGGGGAAGCCTTTGTCCAGCAGTGGACGTCTTTCGGCTGAGATTTCTTAGATATGTGGCGTGGATCTTTGGGACCAGAAGAAAGTTAGTTAAGACATGATGGAATGTCCAACAAAACGGGCTACAGTTCTGAGCGCAGCGGAGCGGCGGCACGCGACGTATGCGCCCCGCACCGGCTTCGCACGAGATGTACACAGATAAATTGCAGCCTATGTCACTTAGGCATAATGTAGCTTTCTATTGGTGAGATTTTTGAAATCAGTTCAGTAGGTAGTTCCGAAGATTACCCCCCCACAAACAAACTCACAATCTTACAAAGACTTCCTCTTTACAATATTAGTATGATAGTATCCCAGCAAACATTTTTAGTCGCTATGTCCATAAAATTACCTATTCTTGGTATAAATAGGTAATTTTATGATAAATTCGACCAAAAATGTTTGCTGGGATGAAATATGACAAGTAAATAAAAAAAACCCAGTTGGTGACTTATCATTACAGATATAAAACTACTATAAACATTTAGTCATTCATATTATTCAGTCTTTTTCCATCAAATAATTATTTTGCAGTGTTATATGGCTGATACCTCGAGCACACGATGCTTCATTCAAGTGCTGTTCAGGTTAAATAGCTCACGCGGGCCGTGTTGAAAGTATTTACAACACTTTTAAACAAATTGATAATCAGGACGCCAGGGAATTCTAGAAAGACTGGGAAATATGTTAATGAAAGACTGGGAAATATGGGAATCAAAGACTGGGCTGATTCATGTAAGAACTACTTGACGAATTTTAATGGAAACAACGTATAGGATATACAGGAAGATAAAACTATTCTTTTTTATCCCGAATTTCCCAAAAAAGCTAAGCCTTAAAGTAATAGCACCTCAGAATAAATAAAAGTAAGCAGATCTAGTTAGGTAGCTAGTTCATCGCCTTTTAAAAGAGAATCCTAGTTCACTTAATTTAAAGAATTTTACGATCTACGCGGAAAACGCATTACTCGGTTAGCATTAGTATTATATGGTTCACACCATCAATTTATTTTATGAATCTAAACGGGGAAACAGGTATATCATGTTGACCGTACGATTGACTGATGGTAAGGTGCATTGGACACCTCCCTTGATCCCTTCAGCAAAAAGAATAAACTGTCAGATTTTTAAACTCACTGATTGAATCAAAGGTACATTGGAACCGGAAATCGGACGGGGCCACTATTTATTTATTTGTCAATTTATGTACAAACAAAATTAAAACTTAAAGTAATAAAAGTACCTATATGCTGCTCATTTGTTTTTTTTCAGCAAACCCTCTTAACGTTTTTAGAATTCCGAAGTCATATAATTCTTTGAATGGACAGAACTCTTCAGCATTAGTACAGCTCGCACTTGGCCGCCTTATTTTGTATGAGGGCATGGTTGTCATTCCGTGTCTACTCAATTACGCAAACCCTACTGGACATATTTCGATGAAATTTGGCACACTGGTAGAAAAATACCGAGTACATACATTATATACCGAAATTCTCACGGGAGCAGAGCCCCTGGGGCATAGCTAGTAATATAACATTTTAAATATTGCACCTATATTAACTTCGACATTGAACTTCTCTCAGGAGGCTTACATG
Source organism: Ephestia elutella (assembly GCA_018467065.1). Classification (NCBI taxonomy): domain Eukaryota; kingdom Metazoa; phylum Arthropoda; class Insecta; order Lepidoptera; family Pyralidae; genus Ephestia; species Ephestia elutella. The sequence continues at coordinate 7,034,345 of CM031570.1, read as the reverse complement.
AATTCAGTTTTGACTATATGCGCACGAAGACGTATAAATACCGCTGGGAAATCTCTAACAGAAATTGTTTTGAAATGGCTCGATTTAAACTTGCCTAGAGGCTTTACAGTAGTTGGGCTTATATATAGGCTGTATATTCACATATTTCTTGGTATGACGGCTGAAAAAACAAGAGTCTGATACTTACTTCTATGACATTTTTTCTTTGCCTATGGTTCGATTCGAATGATCCGATGCGTGTATTGCGGCAACAAGACGAATTTTTGTGTACGTCAGAGTGGCCAGTCAAAGGGGAAACCAATCGAGCGGCTCGCCAAACTTGTTGGCATTCTCCTCGCGCGCAAACATTCCTCCGCACAAACCGCGTAACTTTACAATTAAACTTCCAATTCTGACTCCGGGCATGTACAGACATACAACAGGCTAGATGAGCTAGATTACGGATCTACGCTGAACAGTATATAACTACATACTTAAGTGAAAATATTTGTCTGTTTGTTTAACGATATTATCATCATTAACCAACTATTTAAATCCAATTTTTGAAGTGGTTCATTATTTTATAGCTAGTTTTGTCGGAGTGGTCTATATACTTACTACTACAAAGTAGAGTAGACATTCACAATTAAAACTATATTATTTAAAAAATCCTAATCTAATATTAAAGTACTAAAAAAATAAACATATAACTAATAAATCAGATCAAATAAAAAATTGAATCTAAATCACTGCCGTCATATGGTAGATTTACTTTTATAGTGTATCAACCTTATTTAGGCTTTTCCGTTTAATAATTATATTATATAGCTTATATATGAATGTATTTTTCATACAGAAACCGGAAAAGCCATGAAAAACCCGTGAACAATTACTTTTGTATACCTCTACCATATTTGCATGGCCGGCGCAGATAATATTTCTATTCCGCTTGGCCTCAGACGCATGGCTGTGATTAAGGGTACATTATTGCGTCTTGGCCCATATTTCACCGGCCAGATTATTGTTTGCAGCCTTGGCCGCCGGCCAGCCATAAGTGATGTATTCCCCAACTTCTCGCCTATTAATCATAACTCAATGATGTCCACAAATGAATAGTCTTTGGCAGTAATAGAGATTTGGATTAATATTACGTTTCACGATCTGTTTGCTGCTGTTATTCGCCAAGTTCCGATAAGTTTCGGAGCAATAAGCATAATAGATAAACTTCGGGACTGTTTTTCGTTTCATTGGTTGGTGATAACTTGGTATGCGAAAATGTAAATATAAATTCGGTCTCATTCGGTTTATGAAAAGTAATATTAATTACTAGCTTTTGCCCGCGGCTTTGCCCGCGTGAATATCCCATGGGAACAGTGCGTTTACCCGGGATGAAAGGTACCCTATGTCCTTCTCCGCACTTCTAATTATGTGTATGCAAAATTTTAGGAAGATTGGTTCAGTAGATGAAGCGTGAAGAGGTAACAAACAAACAAACTCACTTTCGCATTTATAATTGACCGAGCGAGCGAAGCGAGCGAGGGCTATAATTCAAGTTGGGGCGAAAACACATTGTTTGTATGTATGTATGTATGTATGTATGTTTGTTTGTTCCGCGATAACTCTCGAACCGTTGAATTAATTTCGATGATATTAAGAATACGTGTAGCAACTATCCATAGAATTTTTAAGTTCGTTGCGCAACAAAATCGGTTCAGCCGTTTTTAGAGAAATACGCATTTTTATGAAAATAAATATTGCTCTATAACTTTTGAACCGTTATTCAGATTAGGATGAAACTTCACAAATCACGAGATATTATCACTATTTTTTTCATGTATATTGTATATCAAAATTTTTTCACCAGTTTTAGAGATATTGAGTTAAAACCTGAATCGTTCATTTTCGTATCAGCGACATCTAGTGACATTTTTGTACATGTATTTATGTTCCGTGATAATTATCAAAACGTTGAATTAATTTCGTTGATATAAGGAATGCGTGTAGAAAGTATTCCTAGAATTTTTAAGTTCTTTGCGCGTCTTTTATTACAGATATATTGAGTAAAAACATGAATCGTTCATTTTCATATCAGCGACATCTAGTGACATTTTTGTAAATGTATTTATTTTCCACGAAAACTTATCAAAACGTTAAATTAATTTCGTGGAATGCGTGTAGCAAGTATTTTGCCCGCGACTTCGCCCGCGTGAAAATCCCACGGGAACAGTGCTTTTTCCCGGGATGAAATGTACGGTGGGCCACATAGAAAACCTGACACCGCTGCACCTGAAATACGATCCACTATAGAAGATTGGTTCAGTAGATAAAGCGTGAAGAGGTAACAAACAAACAAACTCACTTTCGCATTTATAATATTCGTTAGTATTGGATACGGATACAGTATCACGACATTTTCCCTCACGGGGTAGATTCATCTAGCCATTATACGTAGGTATTTTAGTGAAAATAAATATTTCTCTATAATTTTGTAACCGGTGATGAGATTTGGATGAAACTTAACATTTTTTGAGATGAGTATTGCTATATTTCTCATTTATATTGAACTAGCTTTCGCCCGCGGCTTTGCCCGCGTAAATTTCCCACGGGAACCATGCCTTTTCCCGGGATGAAAGGTAAGCTATGTCCTTCTCCGTACTTCTAACTATATGTATGCGAAATTTTAGTAAGATTGGTTTAGTAGATAAAGCGTGAAGAGGTAACAAACAAACAAATAAACGAACAAACAAACAAACTCATTTTCCCGTTTGTAATATTAGTAAGGACTAGCTGTTGCCCGCGGCTTCGCCTGCGTGAGTTTAGCTTAGGTGAAAAAAATTTTTGTGTTCCAAACTGTACTTCAGCAGAAAATGCTCATCATGTTGAACGATTTTCACTAAGGCGCCATTTCCATATCTTATAAAGTAGTTGAACTCTTGGAGTTCTTCATCAGATATTCCATATCTTCAATTTTTATACGTCAGCAGAAAATGCTCATCAGGTTGAACGACTTTTGCTAAGGACCCATTTCCATGTATGTTATAGTGTAGATGGTCTCTTGGAGTTCTTCATCAGATGTTCCTGATCTTCGATTTTTATCGTCAACAGAAAATGCTCGTCAGATTGATTAACTTTTGCTCAGGTACCATTTCCATATTTCTTATAGTTCAGCTGTTCTGTTATGGTTCTTCATCAGGTGTTCCAGTTTTCAAAATCAATTATAGCCTTTATGTTTCCCAGGCTTAATAGCTATACAACAAAAAAAGTTTCATTCAAAACTGTCCAGTAGTTTTTGCGTGAAACGCGTACATACATACAGACTGACAGACAGACAAACAGACAAAACATTCCAAAAAAATATATTTGCTTTCTATTATTCTTTTTAAGTGTCCCTCTATCCATTTCAGTCAAAAATACTAAATGTACAGACAAAATATTTTTATTGTTTTATTATATTATAGATTAGGATATCAACATTTTTGAAACAGTTTCCGTGATATTCAGCTGAAACCTGAAACGTGACGAAAAATTACTGTAATGATTTCAAAAACAGTTATTTATATTCTCCTTAGATGAAGCTCGGAGATGTATACTCGATTATAAATCACTTACTTTGGATAAAGTAGTCGTGGACATTGCTTGGCGTAAAAGAGTTGGCAGCCGGATGTACATGCGTAGCTCTTTCGAGATCAAAACGGTTTACAGATATTATATTTGATCCAGGTTTTGATTATATTCGCTTGGAAAAAATTAAAAAAATGAAGTTGTTGCAGCTCAGAATAGATGAAGAAAAAAGGTTGGAAAATCTGTTCTCCTCAACCGCGCAATAACTGAATAATGTAATGCGTTGCGCCTTACATTTTTGTTTTAACAGAAATTATTTTACTGAAAATTCTAATTGGTTCAGTAAATTTACGTTCTCATATTTTTAATAAATAACAAACGCGAGGTCTACGTTCGCGGCGAACCACTAGTATTAGTTAGGATTAGGATAAGCAGTGGTCAATTAAAAAAAATAGTTTAACGATCCAAAAGTGCATTAGTCCTTCAACTACTAAGAGGTCGTATGAGGAATTGTGCCTGTTGTTAAGGAATTGTTATCGTAAAAGGCCGTGCTTGATTTCAAAATTTAAATCTCTAAAAAGTTTGCTCTACCTATACGTGTAACACATAAAAATTATGTATTCTAGAAAGCTGATTGAAGCGGTGGTGGCCGAGTGGCAGGGCGCCCGCCTGTGGCTGCTAAGTCCCAGGTTCGAATCCTGCCCGTGTTACATGAGTTTGTATGCCAATCTGACTCATGTACCAATGTTAGTTTTCATCGACCACCACTTGCTTCCGGTGGAGAAAAACATCGTGAGGAAACCTGCACTCTGGTTGATGATTATCAGCTAGTGTGTGAAATGGAGAAGGCATGGCAAACCACTACATTAAAAATTGCCAGGAGAGTCGTTGTGTGTGTTTCATTCCATATAATGCCCACGACCCTCAGTCATGAGGAAATACAACTAAAGAAAGAAAGAAAGCTGATTAATTAATGAGTCGTTTAATCCACAGAAGTATTTTTTAAAGAGTGTCTTATGTATATGGTTTAATCTCAGAATTTTTACCTCTAAAAGTTATTTTGAATATCAACCTAGAAAAACTAAATAACTACAAACCCTAACTTAAAATAATGCCACAACCACAACTCTTACTTCTACACAACACGCAATTTGTATTCCACCGTAATAAATACACAAACAGACACACAGGTAATTGTCGGAGCTCGTAAATCAGCATCTAGCAATTTACCGATCAATTTGAATGTTTGTCCGTTTCGCAAAAAGCCTGAACGTGATGTGCGTTCTGAACAACAATAAAATAATGACGCTATAGAAGTAACACTTCATACCACAGAACAATGATCGGGGCAAGTTGCCCCCGAGCGTGCCAGTGGTCACACTGGCACGCTCGGGGGCACTATGAACTATGAAATGGCACTATGAAGCACTGGGCTTTGAAGTCCATGCGTGTCAACGCATGGACTTCATACAATCCTATCCTAATAATCCTAATCTTAACTAATATTATAAAATGCGAAAGGGAGTTTGTTTGTTTACCTCTTCACGCTTTATCTTTTGAATAAATCTTCCTGAAAGTTCGTAAACGCATAGTTCGAAGTACTGAGAATGACATAGGGTACCTTTCATCCCAGGAAAAGCAGTGGTCCCGTGGGAAATAAACAAAGGCGAAGCCGCGAGCAAAAGTAAGTATCAATCAAATATGTGGCAGTAATGACAGTACTTATATTAATTCTGTGGTAATGGTAAACACGGTAAACATTTTTGTGAGAATTGTGTAATATTTTAAAGATTTGCTGAGGTTCAGATTTAAAAAAATTGTAATGCCCAGATCTGTTAAACAAAGACCTTTCAAACAATGTATTAAACATATCTGTTTCTTTTTTTTTATTTATTGAAATGAAAGTGGTAAGATCCCGTTAAGACGAACAAGATAGAATCTGCAATAACATGAACACTTATTCTTCTGTATGTTTATTGTTTTGCTACATCGCTGAAATACGCTGGCAATTTGAGTTCGTTAAAAAATTATATCTATGCTTTTTACGATCAATACGTAAAGCGGATAATAGTATTTATTAGTTAAAAATCACAATTTTTTGTTGAGACCAAAGTATTATGTACCTATTACATTTTTTATTTCAAAATGCATATTAAAACGTATTACATTTTTGAATATGCATCAGAAAAATTCATATGTCAAAAATTTTAAACTAGTTTTGTTTATTTTTATAACCAGTAGTATTATAAAAAAAAGAATAAGCTTCAGAACATCTGAAATCACTCTTGCTTGATTACGCTCACAAATTGGACCCGGTGGGAATCTCACTCTAATGTTCTCAGACGCCTAACAGAATTGTATTAAGACTCCACGTTATTTCTCACATAGAGCAACTATTATTTGTAGAGCGTGCTTTAGGAACTAAAATATTTTTTGTAAGTTATTGAAATTCCAAGCGCTTTTCATCATCATTCTTGATGCGCACGGCGAAGCAATTGAACTCTACCTGCGTCTGTGTTCCCGAGCACATACAACCTGACTCTCTTCAAAACCAGAGTGAATAGGCTGCTTCTGGGCAAGCTCGCTACACCGTAGACATCATCTCTATCCTCGGGCAAGATTGTGGCCAAGAGCAAACCCATCTTTAATTAAAAAAATAAGTAAGTTTGTAAGTCATATTTTGTGCTCTCGTGTGAATTGCGGAATTCTAAACAGCCCCATAGCCTTTCTAATAGGCTATCGAACACAAGGTAGTTCTAGAGATTAACGCGTCCAAACGAACAATTTTTTTATCAATTTTAGTATCTTGATAATGAGTAATCGTTCTCTTCCCCATAAAATCAAGTTTATACTTACTCTGTGGTATTAAGACCGCTGTTTCTTAGAGGTTATTTGTCTCGTTAGCGACTGCAATTGGATTAGAGCACACATCCTCCGACCAATCTGCGTCTTCCGTGATTCAAATGGGACGAGACGAGCGAATGTCTCCTGAACCGTCGCGCTGTCAGATTTACTTACAGAATGGTCAGGATGAGGGGCGCTACTATGGGAAAATAGTCGCATCGAAGTTGCGTTGAGACATCATTTTTTTCTTATTAGTATCTATCTTATTTTTCACAAGGAAACCGCAAGTGAAACTTATATGGAATTCATTTGACTGCGCCACGGGGCTCTGCTCCTGTATAAAGTAAGTTTTTTTGTCTTCCCTTGTATCAAATTTCATCAAAATCCACTGCCTATATGATAAGTAAGAATTATTTATAATAATACTAGCTTTTTCCCGCGGCTTCGACATGTTATCGCCTACAGGTCGCATTTCTGAACCGATTCTTATGAAATTTTGTGAGCAGGTTCGGTAATTTTATAGAATTTTTTAGTCGAGCCAGTTTTTCGAAATTTTATAAAATGGCGATAATATATAAAAAAAACCTTATATCTCAGCTATTTAAAAAAAAACTCAAAAATGTCATTAGACATTTTTGTTATCCTTATTAAGACGCAACTTTTTTGTATGAACAACATAGTGAAATTCAATAAAACCGCTATAAATCCATATATTAACGATAGTTCACAAAAAAATCAATAGATGGCGCAGCAAAGCTTTTAATACTCGCAAATTCATTTAAGAGTGACTTGATTTATTGATTAAAATGAGATTGTTTGAATTGCGTGTATTATTTTTTTTAAACTGAGTGCGTTTGATCTTGCCTGATGAGAAGCATAGATGAGATCTAGGGTGGTACACGCAAACTGAAAAAAAAAACTCAAGTATTTATTTGGTTAATGGTATTGTATTGTGGATTGCTTTGCTTGGTGGAATTATCTTGAACACTTGAAATAAATCTGATATCATAAAACTTCATTGTATGATTAGAATCCTATTAAAAAAAGTAATATTTACGTATATGTAGGTATATAATAGATTCGATTTCAAATTGAACTATCTTTTTTGAACTTTAATTTTGTTGCGCAAATTACATATATATACATATAACCAATAGGTCAAACCATGCATTTCTGACGACTGACGACCTCCGTGGCCTAACGGTCATCACGCGCCAGACGGCCACACCAGAGGTCCCGGGTTCGATCCCCGGTCGGGTCAAGATGGAAAATAATCTTTTTCAGATTGACGTGGGTTTTGACATTTATCTATACATATATGTATTTGTTATAAAATATAGTATTGTTAATTTAGCATCCCGTAAAGTCTTGAACTTACTCAATCTGTGTGATTTGTCCGTATATATTTATTATTATTATTTATATTATTTCGAGGCGGAAAAGGCAGGTTTCAGTCATTTTTTAGTGGTATTGACCAACCACAAGAACTTTTTGTTGACATTTATTCTATTTTATTATTTATTGACATAATTATTTAATTCTAATAATCATTTTTATTTCAATTTTATTTAAAATTGAACATAACCATTATAATAATAAAAATATAATATAATTTAATGTAATGTAAAATTATATTAGAAATACAAATACTTATATGATATGGGACTTGGTACCTGGAATAAATGACATTTTTTATTTTTTTTTACTTTATTTACAGCATTGGTAGGTTGGTTTCAGAACTCTTCTAAGCCAGGGACACGGTAAAATATCGGTTATTTCGTGGAAGGGCTCGCGAGGTCTACTGTTCTCACAGAACCACTAGTTATATTAGTTAGGATTCAGGAAGATTGGTTCAGTAGATGAAACGTGATGATAACAAACAAACAAACAAACAATCTCACTTTCGCTTTTATAATATTAGTTAGGATTACTTCAAATCACCGTACATATCATATGTACTAAAAAGTATTTTATTTACCTGAATCTCATTTTCCAGAAGTAGGGCCCCTGTTTTGCAATCTGATTAAAACCTAATCTCCCGGAGTGGCCTTAAAGACATTATAGAAAAGTTTTCGCATGAAGAATCGGTCGAGACGCATCATTTGTCAAATCACAGATGTAGTCTTAAAAATGGGCCTTCAAATATTAAACAAAGTTTCAGAGATATTTGAAATATGCATTTTGTCATTATTGTTTGTTATTTTTTTCTAAGCAAGGTGAATAACAGTAACTAGTAGTTCGCCGCGAACTTAGACCTCGCGATTATTACTCGCGTTTTTATTGATTTACTCTTACGTATGTATGTATGATGTATGTATGATTGAAGAGTGCTGATGAGCAGGGTAAAATCACAGTTAAAGAAATAGTATAATTTACAATATAAAAAAAATTGGAAGACCTCTTAATAGCCCAGGCGCTAAAATAGCCTAAATAGCTTAAATAACCTGAACCTAACTTCATTTACGCCCTCAAAGTCTTTCCGGGTGGTCATAAAAAAAATAACCTGAACCTAACTTTTTTTCCGCCCTCAAAGTTTTTCTGGGTGGTCATAAAAAAAAATAACCTAAACCTAACTTCTTCTCCGCTCTGCAAGTCTTTCCGGGTGGTCAAAAAAAAATTACCTGAACCTAACTTTTTTTCGCCGTCAAAGTCTTTTCGGGTGGTCATAAAAAATAACCTGAAACTAACTTCTTTTCCGCCCTCAAAGTCTTTCTGGTGGTCATAAAAAAATAACCTGGACCTAACTTCTTTTCCGCCCTCAAAGTCTTTTCCAAAGGTGGTTTCTTTTCCAAATAAAAAAATAACCTGGACCTAACTTCTTTTCCGCCCTTAAAGTCTTTTCCAAATGTGATAAAAAAAAATAACCCGAACTCAACTTATAATCTGCCCTCAAGTCTTTCCAGGAGGTCATAAAAAAAAACCTGAATCCAACTTATTTTCTGTCCTCAAGTCTTTCCGGGTAGTCATAAAAAAATTTACCTGAACCTAACTTACAGCTCAGATCGTTTGGAGACAAACTTTATTTTTTTTTATTAAAAAAATAAAAATAGTTTATTTACTCCACAACAAATGGCCTTGGACTACATTACATAGGTATGTGATAAACATTAATTAAATTTAATACCATAAAGGACAGTATCGTTGTGAAGATCTGGTCCCGCGCTAGGTATCAAAGATCCTGTGTTGCAGGTTACCAGGTCCCCCACCCGGTGTGACACAATAAAAGGTATTAGCATGTTGATATCATGTCACAATACGATTTGTGAGTTAATTTACAAATAAAAGACGAGTAATGACTTCTGTACCTAACCCTACGATGAAAATCTTGGGATCAGTAAGTTTAAACTTGAAACTTCATATCTTCTAGTTTTGGTAAATAATATTTATCAAACGATGTATTTGCCATAAGATAGTTTGTCTAACGTAGTTTTACCAATTGAAAATTTAGTTAAATAATTTGTTTGTAAAATGATAATTTGAAAAAAAAAAAACAATATTTGTCTAGTAATTAGTTTGTAAAATGATCCATTTTTAAATGGATGAGTTTGTCAAAGCATATGTTTTTCAAATGTATAGTTTTACAAGCGTTGTTTATAAAATGATCGTTTTTTAAATAATAATTTGTAATATGAGGGTGTACCTTACAAATCATCTACAAGTCTACGACCGCTACTTAGATCTGATTTCGACTTTTCTAACTAATTCAGTTCCCTAAGTAAAATGTAGATGGCGCTATCCAAAGTTAGAACACGCTATGGTTTCGTTTGCTACGTAATCGCGGACATTTTTATTAATATTTCAGAAACTACTAACCCAATTTTGATGCCCAACGAACTTAAAAATTCTATTGATATTTCCTACATGCCTACCAAATTTCATCAAAATCGGACCATCGGTTGGGCAGTTATCGCGGTACAAACATACATACATACATACATACATACATACAAACAATGTGTTTCGCCCCCAACTCGATTTAGAGACCTTCGCTCGCTTCGCTCGCTCGGTCAATGATTAACTAAATAGACTTCTCGTGAATAATATAAGTTAGCGTGTTCTAACTTTGGATAACGCCATCTAGATTTTATTTAGGGAACTGGATTATGTTAGAAAAGTCGAAATCAGAGTATATCAATAAAAACGCGAGTAATAATCGCGAGGTCTAAGTTCGCGGCGAACTACTAGTATAATTATAATCTTATGTAATAAAGGCTGCGCGCATGGATGCGGGCAGCGCAGGACCGGTCGTTGTGGAAATCCTTGAGGGAGGCCTTTGTCCAGCAGTGGACGTCTTTCGGCTGAGAGAGGGAGAGGGAATCTTATGTGTCCTTATTAATTGTTCTGAAGCCATTTCATCATTAGTGTACTTTTTCCTTCTTAATGAACTACCGACTCCATGCACGACATTTCTCGTTTATAAAATAAAAAAAAAGTTAGCCCGCAACGACCTATTTCACATTAGATGAAAAACAAGAATGTTTATAGCATATTTTTTTCCCCTGAAAACAAGTTTCCCAGCTATAAAATAAGTTTCAAAGGGTAACAGATTTTAATTAACGTCCGAACGATCGTTCTTTTGTCTAAAGAGAGAAAAAAAAGCTATTGTGTTTTCAGACTAAAAATATTTGTGGAACCCGCCGCCGACAATGCGAGTCAATAGTTAATTTTTCAGCGTCGCTTACCACACAAATTAAAATCAGTATAAAGGTTTTGTAATTATATTGCACTAGCTTTTCCCGCGGCTCCGCCCGCGTAAATTATACATTAGGTTCTACCATCCATCAGGATACAACCCGTCCATTGGTGAAAACAATATGAAAATCCGTTCAGTAGTTTTTAAGTTTATTGCGAACAGACAGACAGAATATTTGAGAATTTACTCATACGAAGCCATTATGAAGCAGTACGTATATATTATAGGTGTTAATTTTTTGCTGTTATTCTAAGCTGAAGAGTAAGTAAGTAAAAACAAAGAGGTAGGGGACTAGGGGTGCTTTGAGAAAAGTTTGATATAATGAGATTTTTGTCTGTAAAAGTTGTTATTGGTGATACTGAAATATCTACGGCCTTCTTAATTTGATTGAAATAAGTCAAACCTCGCAAGTTCAGCTAAGATAAATTGATAAATGGCTAAAATTGATTTTTGTAAGGTCAAACCGTATGCCTCTTTAAACGCTCTTAGCGTTTTTAAGTACTTCTAGTTGTTTTTAATGTCAGTTTATGTAATTTTATTGTTTTCACATCTGAGTATTTTTTATTAAGCTACTTAAATCGAAATAGAAATATGCAAACAGATAGGTAACCGATTCCTATCGGTTATCTGTTTGCATTAAAATTTCATCGCTACCTAGTCAACCAGGAAAAGAAACTTCCTGCCATGATCAAACTGTGGAATCATCTTCCTAGAGCGCAGTTCCCAAACCTATACGACATTAGACCTTCAAAAACGAGTCTACGTCTTTTTGAAAGGCCGGCAACACTCTTGTGATACCCCTGGTGTTGCAGTTGTCCACGGGCATCACTTTCCATCAGGTAACCCATGCTCGATTGCCGTCCTATATAATATAAAAAAAGTAATTTACCTTATTCAGTAGTTTTAAGAAGACTTTACTATTGCTACGGTAAGCTTCATAAGTCCAAGGCATTTAGCTTACTCAGGTATAGCTGCTCTGAATTATTTAAATAAGAGTCACAGGGACTGTGATTACATACAATTAACGGACTCAGATGACGGAGATTTTAATGATAGTAATGTAAACAATAAAAACAAATGTTTAAACAATAAAAAATAGTTACGAGACAATTTTTTTCTAGATAGGCTTATTAAGTACATAAAAATATCGACTTTCCTTTCCTTAATATTTTAAACAAGAAAACTTGTAAGCATGTTTAGAGGTGTTTTGTTGATGGACGCTACAGGAAGTTTAATAGTTAAAATCAAAAGTGGGACCTTTTAGTACTTAATATCTCAAAACTCCTCCGGGAGCGAAGCCCCAGGCCGCAGCTCATAATATAAATTCAAAGGTTATCGTTCACAAAATCCAATTTAGCTAACAAAATGAAGAATAAAATAAACGCTGGCATGCGTATGCGTCAAATGCTTGTGATGAAAACCTAACATTCAACATCCGAAATGTGCGCTATTTACAGTAATACATACGGAACGCGCAGGTCAACAAATGTCGCTCGTTATCCTGACGTGGTCGTTTTTTTTGTGCTGCTATCGAGCGGACTAGGCCGCAGTTCCACTGCCACGGTCTGAAAAAATACATAATGAGAAAAAATTCATAAAAAAAATACATTTTTAAAAATCTCAGAGATTGCACTTGCGATAAGGCCGCCTATTGTACGTACACATTACCTATATACTAAGTCTCAATGTATCCTCTACTTGTTTTGGTGCAATAAAATATTTTTACTTAGGTACTTACTTACTTGGTAATAGTTTGTAAGCATGTAGGTACATAGATGTAGTCGCAATAAATTTGCAAATACAATAGAGACAATTTATGTTCCGAATTTATGTTCCTGGGGTCCTGTTTTTGAAAGTGTGAATCACCAAAAAAGCGTGAGCCGAATGATTTTTCATTCGATATCAATTATTCCGTATTTTTGAATTGTCTATGTCGAATAATTCGCAACGAGTGGTCTAGACCACTCGTTTTCGTATGATTTGGTAGTCAAACAATTTTTACGTCAAAATCTTGAATGACATAGACAACCGGATACGGATATAGATGGAGTCTATTAAAATTTTCATTTACGCGTTTCGTTTTAACGCGTGCGTTCTCTTTGATTGAAAATTTACGAACATTTTTTTAACGATTCGTTACCGATTCGGTTTACGTTGCATAGAATGGAATAGAAATTGTTTCTCGCAATATTTTCATACAATGGCAACATTGCTAGACGAGTGATTTAAAAAATACGGCTTTTATGTTTTAAGTGACATATTAAGACGAGTGCGACATAATAGTCTATTTGTTTTTGGCGGTATATCACACTTTCAAAAATATGGCCTGGCGCGATTTTGACGAGTCGAGAGTAGCGATGTGCCGCCGAGAATTTCTCGGTTTCCGAAAATTTCTTTCATGGAAAATTTCCGAAACTTTCCAGAAATTTTCGGGAACGTTTTCTCCCAATTTTTTGCGAAAGTCACTATTTCACGATGTTTCAATGTTTTTATGAAAAACATAAGACTTTTTAACTACGACTAAAATATTTTTCTCTGAAAAATTCTCAGGAATTAATTCTCAAGAAATTTCTCTGAAATTTCTTGGAAAATTTCCTGGGCATGAAATTCTCAAGAAATTTCTTGGGAATTTCTTGAGAAAATTTCCCCGGAATATGGAAAATATGCATTTCCCTTTATCCGATTTTCTTGAAAATTTTAGTGATTGTCAATATTCTTATTTTAAAGACAGCTGCAAAAAGAAAATTCCCTTTTTTTAAATATTTCAGGTACTTTTCCAACAATTTCCGTTTTAGGGAATATTTCCGAGAACGTTTCCTGACCGTTTCCGAAAATTCTCGAAAATTTCGGAAAGGGCACATCACTAGTCGAGAGTAATGCACTTTCGAGCTTGGGCGCTCGGGTGCAAAAATATTTTCTAATAATATAAATCTAATAAAATCTATGAGGATACTCACCGAAGCAGAAAAACGGTTGTTATGTCTTGGGCTCATCGTACAATGGGATTCGATAATTTAAATACACACAAAACTTGAAAGATTGTAGCCTTATTGAGTACAAAATAAAATGAATTTAGTTAAATCTGTGTGCCTTTTGTGTACCTTTTGTAACCCTATTTACTGCAAATAAATGATTTGATTGATTAATTGTGACGTGTTCTTATTTTTCTGTAAGCAGCCACGGATTCGTACCTTTATCGCCAAAATCAGCCTTTCAGCGATGGCCGTTAAACAGGCGGACGCATAGCAGGGAAGGAGATAAGCCTGATTAAACGCAATGTATGACAAAGCTGTGTGCCGCTGGAATAATGACGTTATTGCTCGTTTACGGCGCACTCATTTGTTATAAACCAAGTAAAGAACAATACATTTTAGCGGATTTCTAGGAATCTTTGCGTTATTGCAGATTTTCCGAGTGCCAAATTTAGCAACACTTTAGAACCGTTCATTTGTTTTAATAATTATGCTATAAATTTCTATTTACTGGTTTATTCGACATCGCTGCGGATTCTTCGCTATTCTTGGGTGAATCGTACCTCATATCCATTTACATTAACAGCATGTATGTAATCAGATAAATAGCTTATTAAATATTACATTTTTCATATTTAATGAAGAATACGTAGTTACAGTGCAGTAAAATTTCCCTTCAAATGATACCCTAAAGAAAATATTTGTTATCATCAGAGTATTTCACAATTTTAATTCCATTTACAACTCAAAATGTAATGCAAAAGACGTTAAGCAAATCGCGTTGTACCTGAAAGGTTTGGTAACGACTGAGAAGATGGATGGTTGGGCTGCGTCGCCTCACTTGCACAAAATATAGTCTAACAGATGTGACACCTTCGTAAATATGCTATATAAATGTGCGATTCGCATCGTCGATGACGAGAATCTCGTCAGCCGTCTCGATCCTCTGGCTCTGCGTAGGGATGTCGCATCCTTGTGAATTCTTTATCGAATGTATCATGGGGAGTGCTCTGATGAATTGTGCGACGTAATACCTGCCGCAGAATTTCACCACCGTACCATCCGTCACAGGTTGAAGTTTCATCCATACCATCTGGATGACTGGCTGTCAACCACCGTACGTTTTAAAAGACACTTCGTTCCACGTACGACCAAACTGTGGAACCAACTTCCTGCGGCGGCGTTCCCGAACCGATACGACATTGGAACCTTCAAAAAACGAGTCTACTTCTTCTTGAAAAGCCGGCAACACTCTTGTGATACCCCTGGTGTTGCAGTAGTCCATGGGCAGCGGTGATCGCTTACCATCAGGTGACCCGCTTGCTTGTTTGTCGCCCTATGTTATAAAAAAAAAACGCTACGCCAACTCGCTCACAAAAACATTGCGCTTAGCACGTTGCATACAGAAGTTGCTTACTAAGTGGCTGTTACGATCATAGAGAGAAAAATCAAATTTAAATTTTTTCTCCTAACTTTATGGTTACGATCATAGACATGTGTCACAAAAATGTTTCTTCTAACTTTGTGATTACGATGGTTCAAGTTTTCAAATAACTTCTAATCTAATATTCTATTAAATAGTCGTAATATCATCAAGCAGCTGAAATTAGAAAGTGTGACGGACGATAGAAACAAAGGTATACAAGTACTAATTTACATACATACAACCTTTAGCCAGGTTCGGTTTCCGTGACCTTTTGGACTGCTATTATATTTTGGTATAGCTTTTTTGTGAATTTATCATAGCAATTTAGTATAGTGTATTATTAAGAATGTACAGACAAATGCAAAGGAACCTGACCTTTCTGAGATACGATTCGGTGAGATAGCGGTCAGGTTTCTCTCCACCTGACTGTACTAAATCTCACGTAGGCTTTTGAATTGTTTTGTTTAAATCGTATTTGGCTACCATGACAAGCACGTTACCTAGTGTGGAGCCAACTGTTATAAATAAATCGTTTTTTTTTAAAGATGCGTTTGCTCTTGACCACAATCGTGCAAGAGGACAGAGATGAGGTCTACGATGTAGCGAGCTTACCCAGAAGCAGCTTATTCACTCTGGTTTTGAAGATAATCAGGTTGTATGTGCTCGGGAACACAGACGCAGGTAGGGAGCTCATTCATTCAAATCATTAATTCATTATCTTCTTCTAAGTCGTACACTCTTGTCAGAGTGGTCGTGGTTATGCAGATGGTGCTGGCCTGGGATCTTCTGTACTGCCCGTCCCCTGGGCGAAGGTTGCTGCTTTTGCAATGGCTCTCCACTTCTCTCTATTACTGGCATTCCGAGCGCACTGGACTATTGAAGAATGGGTTGCCTGCTTTATAGAATCTGTCCAGCGGGTTGGAGATTTGCCTTGTGATCGCTTCCCCGCCACCCGACCTTGTACTACAAGTCTCTCCATCGACGACTCCTTTCTAGAAATGTGCCCAAAGAACTTAAGTATTCGTAACTGCACATTCGACGAAAGTCTTTCTTGTATATTAAGTTCCTTGAGTATTGAGATGTTAGTGCGGAAAGCGGTCCACGGGATCTTCAGTAGCCGTCTCCAGCACCACATTTCAAGTGCGTCAATTTTGCGACGGTCTTGCAGCTTCAGCGACCAAGTTTCAGCGCCATAGAGGAGGATTGGAAAGACAAGGCATTTCATGAGGCGAACCTTTGTTTTCTTGGTTATCCTTCTGTCCTTCCAGATCTTCTCCAGCCTCTCTACAGCAGATCTTGTTATGGCACATCGTCTTTTGATCTCATCACTACAGCCCCCCCTATTAGAAATAGTGGCCCCAAGATAGATGTAACTTGGCACGACTTGGCAATTTGCTATTGATATCAGCTCTGGTCGATTGTCTCCAACTCTGTCCACTATCATCATTTTGGTCTTGGTACGATTAATAGTGAGTCCAAATTGGAGGCTGGTTACTTCCAAACGAGACAGCAACTCCGATATTTCTTCTTCGGTTTGTGCAAGAAGTGTAGTATCATCGGCATAGCGTAGGTTACTTATTATTTGGCCGCCAACTGATACACCCTTGTTCCATCCCTCTAGGACAATCCGCATTATATATTCTGTATAACAGTTAAACATAAGTGGTGACAGAATACACCCTTGTCGAACATCAGATGCCGTCTTGAAACAGTTTGACAAAACGCTATCCACCTTAACCGACGCAGCACCATCCTCATACAAATTCATTATCAGCAGCTACTTATTAGTTAGCTATGTTGTACGATAAGTGTTTTTTTTATGTAGCCAACAGTTTCCAAAGAAAAATACTTACGTATATATGCGGTATTTATCTGCAACCTGGATGATTTGTGCTCGCAGTAATGTAGGGTTGTTTGTTACACGTTGGAGTGACGGCATCGATCGAACTTGTTTTGAACCGCACGGTTAACTCAAGACCGAAAAGTTAAGTGTTTAAAGTTACACGTGCAAAGTTACATGTGTCGCTGTAAACGTATCTTTGTAACAACAAATCCATACTAATATTATAAATGCGAATGTTTGGATGTGAGTTTGTGAGTTTGTGAGTTTGTGAGTTTGTGAGGATGTTTGTTACTCAATCACGCAAAATCTACTGGACGGATTTCGATGAAATTTGGTACAGAGGTAGATAATGACCTGGAATAGCACATAGGCTACTTTTTATCCCGGGAAAAAGCACTGTTCCCGTGGGAAATTCACGCGGGCGAAGCCGCGGGCAAAAGCTCGTTAAAAATAAATTAAAACTACAACCAACTGAGATTCCCGTTCATGTCGTTCATTCCAATTCTATCCTTCTAACTCTTGTTCAAGTTTACTATGTGGTTTGATTTATTGTCAAAATAGTTGCGTCGAAGCGGTGGTGGCCGAGTGGTAGGGGCGCCGCCCGCCTGTGGATGCAAAATCGCAGTTTCGAATGATGTCCGGGCTACATGAGTTTGTATACCAATCGGACTCAAGTTAGTTTTCATCAACCACCACTTGCTTCAGGTGAAGGAAAACATCGTGAGGAAACCAGCACTCTAGTTGATGACTATCGGCTAGTGTGTGAAATGGAGAAGGCAATGGCAAACCACTGAATTAATAATTGCCAAGAGAGTTGTTGTGTGTGTTTCATTCCATATAATGACCACGACCCTCAGTCATGAGGAAATACGACTATAGATTTGCGTCGAGAGGCTTTTTTGTGAGGAATTCGAGATAATGAAAGCTTATATATGTCATTCCTGGTTCTACCCTAATAGTATACCAAATGTATTAAAATCCGCACAGCATGTTCAGGCGTGCATGATTAAGTAACAAACATCCATACTAATGTATTTATTTTAGTAGGATCGGTTTAATCATACTAGAAGTGGATCTTGGCCTCCGACATGAGATGACGCCATTTTTTGCGGTTTGCACCAGCTCTCACCAGTTGTCAGTTCTGAGGCTCCGTAGGTCTTTCAGAAGCTCGCATTCGAGTTGATTAATTTTGCGGGTTTCCCAACCAAATATGGCGTTCGGAAAATGAATAAAATAATTTAAAACTAATAAATAATGTATCAGTGCGAATGGAAGGGTGTCGTCAATTAATCACGGTGCAGAGCGTGGCACCACAGCCGGCGCCGAAGCCACGACGAGCGCCATTGTGGACACCCTCTGTAAATACGGGGATTCTATGATATTAATATTTTTAAGCGATGAGTACCTATTCGTTTTCTAAAGCTGTTGCAATAAAAAAAATAAACCGGCCAAACTCTCACACTGAGGGTTCCGCACAAAAGTTCATTGGTACTATGAATCCGCGCGTAGGCCGTTTGTAAGAAACGGCAAAGTAAAATGTGTCTTTCAGTCTAGTTTAAACTAATAATTTACAGTTTTCAGATTTGTTCCCGTACAAGTACTGTAAGGCACTGCTTGTTGTCAAATTTCATGATTCTAGCTTCTAGGTCAACGGAAAGTACCTCATTTCGGTTTTGATTCGATACATCAAGCAATTGGCGACATTTTTGGTCATATCGTATGATTGCGTTGTAGTTGATATAAAATGATATAAAATGGTCCCATAAGGGTTTCCTTTTGACATTTGAGGTACGGAGCACTAAAAATATTTCAGGAGCCTGTTCAAGAGTCAAGAGTAAAGCTGTGTCTATCCATATTTATAACAGTTTTATTATATGGTATTGATTTAAACGAAACTCGTTTTGTTCCTGTAGAATCGAGAAAATAGTATAACAACATTTTCCCATTCCTGCACGCCAGTCATCGTTATTTGAATCAACCGTTTATTTTCACGTAAAATTTTTAGCGGGGCGATTTAAATAGATATCTGTTTCAACGTGAATTGCAATGTGAAATAAATAAATTCCGCACATTAAATATTAATCGATTGCTGGTAGGTTATAAAATTTTTAAATTCTTGTATGTATTTTGCATAAATTGTAGTTTAGAATAAAGTTTAACTTATGCAAAGTATCACCTGAGTATTTTATTTATTTTTATTTTATTTCCACGGAAAACTTACAGCTTATAAATACTATAAAACATTAACAATATATAAGGAAAAAGCCATTTATATGTTTTCGCAAATAGACACAAACCAAATTCCAAAGTTTCTCAAACAAAATAAACGCACATATTCCGCATCAGCCAAAGAATCACACAAGTGTTAACAGGGAAGGATAACTAAATATTTAAAATAAGTAAAAATTTCTAATTTGGTGGATTGAAAAAAGAATTGGCCACAGCTCGCTTAATTGTTGATGCACTGGTAGCGAAAGCGTCAAATGTCGGGTAGTCATTCAGAAACCCATTGTATTGCCTACTTGCTCTGCAGATATAAGAATTCCTACGGTAATTACTGTGTATTAATATTTTGGCTCTTGCCTGTGCCTGTGGTAAGAACTAAGAGGTTAATATCGGGGATCGTCAGAATGGAATATGATCTTTAATCTTTATCAATAAAATAAAGCATTGTTGACATGATGTAAGTGAATATTTTGGAACTCCATTTGTGTGAAGTAAATAACTTTTTAATTTTCTCGTTTTGATCTGTGCCTAGCAGTCTGAGCTCTGTCCATTACGTTAATCTCCGACATGAAATATGCCGTAACATGAGCCGTACTCCGCAATCAAAAAGTAATAAATAATTAATTGTCCAATATCCACTTGTAATGATTTTTGTATTGCCCATTATTGTTTCACCGATATCAACTCGCAAACAAAGAAGCAATCAATATGTTACAATAAAGAAAATTAAACTTCAAAAAATTGAGGCATGTGAAAATCATGTATACATATCACTATTTTTTATACGAATCAAATGCTTAAATGAATCAATTAGTTCTACAAAATTAATCAAGTTCTCAATTCACGCGTACGAAGCCGAGGGCAAAAGATAATAATGATAAAACTTGGGGAATGCCATCGAAATTACTTTATTTCGGAAGGAAAAGAAAGGAGTTATGTAGACAGTTTCGTCGCTTACCAAAATTATAAAAGCTTTGTTAATATGAATTTTATATGGATTTCTTTGGTCAGTCTTGATATTTATCGCGCAGTATATCACAGCCTAGTCCCGACGCTGCCAGGATATTCGGACACCGAGACATATTTACGATACAATTTTTACGACACTTTTACCGCTTCATAACGAAGTAGGTACTCGATGTTTACAGGTTTTTACAGATTCTTAAAATCCTTCGAGCAACAAGGACTTCAGCGCGTGGAACCTAATTTGTTGCTTGTTTATTGTGTTCAAGGTTTTAGTAAATTAAATTAAAAATTCACTTTAAAAATCTATTTTTAATCATTTCGTTTCTACAGTAAGTGTGGTAAGCTGCATGTCTGATCCAGTTCCCTGTAAAAAGTAAAAAAAATAGTTGATCAATCTGATGAGCATTATCTGTTGTAATATAAACATTAAAAACCACAGCACAGTAAAATAGTTTATATAACTGCTGAAGTAACTGGCTAAATTGGCGAACCATTAGTTAATCAGGCGGGAGTTAAGTTGCTTACAGAAGCGATCACTTTTTGAGCGAAATAGAGAGTCTATCTGCTGATCGTATAAGTAAAGGCCATGATCCAAAAGAAACGATATGAATAAATTTACCTGCCGTAGTCGACTCTGGGACTACATATTCTGGCACACTTCTAGCGGTAGTGGTAGACCTGATTAAAGTGCCCCACCATGGATGCTTTTGGTTGCTGCATGTGTCATGAGAAGGGTTGACAATCTCATATGGCCCTTCGTCAAACTGGGACAAATGTGATCCATTCCCGTCAAAGAAACGAACGATGATTCTAAAACTCGTCGGTCGTCTTGAATTCGCGTCTCCATACATAACTTGCAAGTGCCAGTGAGCACTGTGCGTCGTATGAGCAGTCAAATGATCACGAATAGTTTCTTCGACTCCGTACCAATTGGGTCGAATATTCACGTAGTTGTATCCTTGAGTGACTTCTCTGTTCAAACAGCGACTCTGAGGCAAAAAATTGTATGTGCTTCTAGCGTCTGTTGGGCCTCCTAACGAATGGGCCAACAAATGACCAGCCTCGTCGTTGGTCGCTCTGTCTGCTAGTTCCAGAAAATCATACACAGCCCTTGGGATATTTGGTCTTCTTCGTCTTCGTGCTCTCTCAATATGCGTATAATGAATAATGGCTACCATACCAACTGTTAGATTCACAGCTTGCGGGTGGCTGGCATCTGCTGGGAACTCTCGTTGCACTACAGCTGAGATGGGACAGTAATCGAAAGAAGGACGAAACGAGTGATATCTGTGATCGTCCATCATCTCCTGTATTGCTTGTTCAATATCATCGTTGTCATGTCTCTTCAGTCTTGCCGCACTTGCATTATTAACGATAATAGATAGTAATGTTACTAAAAGTAATGTATAATGTCCCATTTTGACTTCTGTTGGGACTAACTTAATAAAAGAATCGACGATATTATTGTTGATACAACTGATCAGTAGTACGAGTAACAAACAAATGAATTATGTGATGCTTGTCTACGTTAAAAATACTATATTTATACTTACTGTATGGTCAATAATGTATGTATGTACATTGCCCGCGGGTTAAACCGTCAGCATATTGACGCCGCTATCGAACTTTATTTTATCATTTAATTTTGATTTCAAATGTAATATTCTTGTTCTGAAGGTTCACTTTAGTAGTAGTTAGGTACTTCATCAATGTTCCACTGTCACTTTATATATGTTCTACAGATGCACGAATTTGTATATAACTGCAATCAAATTCAATAAATCCATGAAAACAATTTTTTTTTTCGGCTTTTCAAAAACGTTAAATTTGTTCGCTCGTAGTAGGTTGTTGCAATGTTTGTTATTGTTATCTTTGTTTATTGTGTATTTTGTAGCAAACAGTTTGATAGCTCATGATTCCTCTAAAGCTGTATGCATGAAATTTCTTGGACTTTTATTTCTAAACTTCATCTAGTATCACCACAGCAATGATTATGATACTAAATTGCTAGCTATTTTTTGCGACATTGGCTGTGTACATTTCATGAGATTGAAGTCTGTTCGTAATGTGGCAAGTGGCAAAACAGTTTAATATTTTATTAAATACTAGCTACTAGCTGTTGCCCGCGGCTTCGCCCGCATGAATTTCAGGAACAGTGCTATTTTCACTATGTCCTTTTCGGTACTTCTATTTGTATCCGAAAATTCAGGAAGATTGGTTTAGTGCATAAAGCGTGAAGAGGTAACAAACAAACCAATAAATAAACAAACAAACTCACTTTCGCATTTATGGAAAAATTAATAATATTTACGAATGTTTTTTTGTTCTTGATAAAATTTGACCTGACAATACGTCTACTTACCTCCAAGTTTATCGCATTTGGTAAGACAAAGTTGATGTCAACAAACAGTGTAAAAACCCTCGTGGTGTGTTATCTATGAATGATAATACCCAGAAACGTTACTTTTATACAATCACAAAGTATCATTAACAGTATTCTTCACTTCTCTAGATTTAGTATAGTGATACGACATACCACTAAACATTTTCAGTAAGAAGACGTAATGAATATGAATATTCGGTATCTGCCGTGATTTCGTGGTATCCCTAGAGATTTTGCGACATCCCTGGTTACATAATATTCCTGCGACATAAATAAAATTTTATCCGTTACTGACGGAGTGACGGACACACAGCCAAAACTATTAGGCGCAGGAAGCTGTAATTTGGCATGTAGTTTCCTTAGGGAGTATAGGGAAGCACTAAGTTAGGGGGTTTTAGTGGGTAGTCTGGGCCGACTAGCGGCCTAGGAGTCCCACACTCAGTGCGCAAATAGCATTTCCCCCTGCGAATCAAAAAAAAAGGATTTCCCGATATTCCCATGGGAATAAAGTCCCGGGCCCATGTTAGTTATCATACAGGGTGTTTGGGTAAACACCTACATCCTCTCTAGGGGTGAAAGTACTCATGAAAATGAGCAACTTTTTATATGGGACCGACTCTGAAATCTCAATAAATAAATCAGCTGTTCCATACATTTAGTGCGAGTAGGTATTGTTAAATTTAAAGATTTAAACATTTATTTATTAATCAAAATAAACAAATTTAACTTTTAACAGTTTTGGATCGTAAACAACTGCTATAGTTTCAAACTGTGTTGCAGTTGTTTGCGCCCATCTCCAGAACTAATTTATACAGTAATTACTTATTTTTATGTATGGAACAGCTGTTTATTTTTTTGAGATTTCAGAGTCGGTCCCACATAAAAAGTTGCTCATATTCATGAGTACTTTCACCCCTAGAGAGGATGCAGGTGTTTACCCAAACACCCTGTATAATTTCAAACTCAGATCCCCATCGACTTTGTAGACTGCAGAAACCGCATAAAGTTGTAATGGAACTGTGGTGTCGCCTTTTTGCAACAATGTGGTTGTTTGTTACTTTACACAAGATACACAAGACATACATTGTGCGATATTTGTCGTGAAGCAAAGTGCCGGGCTTACCGCGACGGGTGACTCCTGATGTAGAAATTCGTAGTGTTAACTTAGTTTACTTATCAGCTAAATTTACTCATATGTTTACCAAATGATCTATATTATGTACTAGCTGTCGCCCGCGGCTTCGCCCGCGTGAGTTTCACTTAGATGAAAAATCTCTCTTGGAGCTTTTCATCAAATGTTCCAGATCTTCAATTTTTATACGTCAGCAGAAAATGCTCATCAGGTTGAACGACTTTTAATAAGGCGCCATTTCCATATATGTTATGGTGTAGCTGGTCTCTTGCAGTTCTTCATCAGATGTTCCAGATCTTCAATTTTTATACGTCATCAGAAAATGCTCATCAGGTTGAACGACTTTTGTTAAGGAACCATTTCCATAATTCTTATAGTTTAGCTGTTCTGTTAAGGTTCTTCATCAGGTGTCCCAGTTTTCAAAATAAATTATAGCCTAAATGTTGCCCAGGCTTAATAGCTATACAACAAAAAAAGTTTCATTCAAATCGGTTCAGTACTTTCGGAGATTAGCGTGATCATACATACAGACAGACAGACAGACAGACAAGAAATTCCAAAAAAAAATTTTTGCTTTCTATTATTCATTTTAAGTGTCCCTCTATCCATTTCAGTCAAAAATACTAAATGTACAGACCACAGACATAATATTACCTAGACCCCGCAAGTCTCATCGCCTGCATAGAAAACGAGCGTGTCAATATTTTTTTACCTACTGTGACGTCACATAAGCGATTTAGTGATGGGAACGCTCGCCATCCATGCAAACGATTCAAAGGTGTCGCCGCCGCCGCCTTTTACTTTCCAAATTGATACTGTAAGCAATTTTACAATACCGATATTATAATCGATTATTCGAGTTCATCGACAGAGGAATGAGAAAACGGCAGAGAAATGATAAATCATTAATAACTTGTCTTTTTCTCTACTACTGCGAAGCTAAAAGAAAGGTTAATGATTTTAATCAAGTTGGATAAAAATTACATTGTTTGTATGTATGCATGTTTGTTCTGCGATAACTCTCGAACCGTTGATCCGTTTTGATGAAACTTGGAATATACATAGAAATTATTAATAGAATGTTTAAGTTTGTTGTGCATCTAAATAGATCCAGCCGTTTTTGAGATATTCGATTTTTTATTTAAATACATATTCTATTTTAATTTTCGCGAGGGTTCCGTTTTTACCTTTTGAGGTACGGAACCCTAAAAAAAAATACATGACACAGAATATCATTCCTCTGTCATTATCATTCCTCTGTTTTCAAATCGATTAGGCTTTTAGATTCGATTAGCTTTTCTGTGCGGTACAGCACTATTTGCCTTTTTTGACAGAAAAATGAGATTAGTGATCGTACCACTAAGCTAAACGACGTGTGAACGTATAGTTCGTTTTAACATTCATTGCGTGTTTTTAAAGATAAGCCCTACAACACTCCTTTTAAAAGCGGCAATGTATTTTAAATCAACAATACACACTCGCATACATAGTTTTCTTTGTAAAATCGCCAAATCCGTGCCGGGAACACAAAATAATTGTTTTTTTAGTTAAAAACAACACCATTTTAAAACAAAATTACTTACCGATGAAAAGAAATGTTTCCTTTATCTCGTCCCCCTTTTTGTGTATTGTTTCTTCAACTCAATACCGCGCAATTAGGCGTTTTTTACTTTTTGTAATACGTCTGACTGCGAGAACGTTCGACCGCGGACTGAATGAACGAGCGTTAAATGAAGTTGAATCATCTTCCTATTTACACGCGAAGTACATACACTTGCGGGGTCTAGGTAATATTATGTCTGTGGTACAGACAAAATATTTTTACTGTTTTATTATTATGTATAGATAATCTGTGGTACATATAATTAACTGCAACTTATCGTTTATGTTAGAAATAGGTATTTTCTTTAATTTTAATAATTTGTATTTATTTTTCTGTTTCTTCAAAGCACAAGAAATGTGAAATTTAATTTGTCATGTACGAGGGCTATCTTTTCGAGAAAAGAAACAAAATTCCTGACCACAAAAAAAAAACCTCTCATTCTAAACGCACCCTTCTATGGTAAGCAAAAAGGCATTTTTGACTTGCAAGACACGTATAAAACTAATTATATCTGATTGAATTAAAGCAGTTAGTGACACCCTTTCGAGGTCGAGTGTACCTGCCTACTGTCTGGAATTAGATTAGGCCGCCTGACTGTACTACGTTAATTCTGTTTCTTCCCATTGTCCTCCAGATTATGTCCATCGGTGGGGACAAACAAACTAGAATTTCCCCGCTGTCCACCAGTGACGACCGAAACTTATCTATTAATTATAATCTCGGAAATAGTGAATTTTTAGGTGTCGATTACACCTAAAAATTCACTATTTCCGAGATTATAATAGGTTAAGTCTTAATCAACCCCATAAAACAAACCTTAATGAATTAGGTTTTCAACGTAAAAATTAAAAAAGGACAGAACATCGAGATAATTATACTAGAAGTAATGTAGTAGGGAAACCATTAATGCGCTGGGCCGATGACATTAACAAAATTTTGGGCAAAACCTAGATGCGATCTGCAAGAAACCGGGCAAAATGGAAAATCCATGAGGAGGCCTATACCCAATAATGGGCGATACCGGGCTAAAGAAGAAGAATGTAGTTCGATGAGACAGAACGCTTTTTTTATTTATTTGACTACTTAAAATTGACGCATACGCTGAACGCTCAATACGGATATAATGCAAAAAATGCTGGTGGTGTCCCCCATCAGTAGCAATGTCCACCACTGATGGACAACAGGGATTTTTTTGTTTTTTCCCAATGTATCTCAGGCGGGACAGCGCCTAGGAGACAAAGGGAGCCGACGGCTAATTCCGAGCCAGATTACTGTGTAATGAACCCAGAATGCTCAGATATGTGCCTCCATGGCCCAGATTTGAATTAAACTTAATTATTTTTGATTAAATATTTGCCTACATTTGTTTCAGAGATTGAATAAGATGGGGAAAAGTGTGCCACTGAGTTGGAAAAGGGAGAATTAGGCTTTATAACATGAAATACGCTTTTTTCCGATAAAATTAAATTTATAAAAAACGTGTATTTACCATTTTTGGAAGATAAAACAAAACTTTTTGTTCACAGATGAAAGAAGATACTGTAGGTATCTAGTTTTATAACAGTCTATAACCACAGAATTAATATAAGTACTACGTACAGAAAGGGAACTCCCTGCCCCCCGCAATATGGCACCCCCTGCACTTCTCCCCCGTTCTTGTGTGTATTGGGACGCTAAGACTATGAAAACGCACACATTGACGTGTAACTGACGTGTTCATTTGCAGTAGTAGTAGGTATATTTGCCGCCCCGTTTCTATGAAGCGCCCGCCCTGTGCTTTAACCTAAGATAGACTAAGTATTTGTTAGCTTGTCTCCAATTGGCAACTAACTACAAGTACAGGATAAGCCGCGACGCATAGTTCGCAGCTCACTTGATGAACATTGGACATTGCAGACTGAGAGACTCCAACTATTTCGAGTCGAGAAGCTAAAATCCGACAAGTTACGGGATTACATGCCACCGCATATTGTAGTATAATATTAGCACAGAAAACGAAATAACCAGAAAAGCTATCTGCTAGCATAGATTTTGAATATACTATCTGCTAGCTTATGCCTGGCGTTTTGACGGACATTAAATTCTTTTTTTATATAATGACTAGCCTGTGCCCGCGACTTCGTCCGCGCGTAATGTTCTATTCTTTTTATCTCAAGTTTTAAGCAAGATGAAAACTACGCCAGATTTTAAGTTAGACCTTCAACAATACATCAGTGAAAACCGCATCAAATTTAGTCCAGTAGTTTTTGCGTGATGCGCGTTAACATACAGACAGAAAGACAGACAGACAGAAAGACAGACAAAAATTAAAAAAAAAATGATTTTGGCTTCTATTGGCCCTATGAAGACCCCTCATAGTTTTTTTTCTAAAATATCTTCTATGTACAGACGGTAAACCAGTTATAGTTTTATTATATGTATTGATGATTGATGATAAAGTAAAGTTTGACCTATTTCAATATTAATTAACGTTGTTTGTTTTTGTTGGATTTGAAATAAATATAATCGTCAAAGGCAGTTAAAATGAATATCTAATATTATCATTGAACTATTATAGAACATGCATGTAGCTAAATAATTATCCAGTAATTAGGTACGATGTTCACTTTGTTGAATAGTACGGCGCTAATTAGATATATATCATTAGTATCTGTAATCGTAATACACAGGCTATATTAGAGCATTATGGTTATTTAGGCCGAACGCTTAATTTCAACATAATCGATCTAGTAGATTAATTTTCTGTTGCAACTTCGACAGAATAATTTCTGTACCAGGTTAAAATTCTTTTGGTATCCATTTATTCGTTACGAATTGCAACGAGATTTTATGGATCCTTTTTTTAAGTGACTTCATTCATATATTTGCGTCATTATATCTTACGAAATATACAGAGCCTCAGATTGATGCGTCAAACAACACGCTAAATATGTCTTATTAAATTATTATTGCTAAATATGTATTAAAAAATAAAAACACGACTGACAACTCACATAGTCTATGACACTCGGAGGTCAGGACTTATGGTGGAATAAAGAAACTCACATACTTACATACATGAACCCTGAAAACATAACACTCCTTTTTTGGTCAGACGTGTAAAAAAAAGAAAGACTTTTCTTTTTTTCTTTTTCAGTCCGGGAAGTCAGGCTTGCCTATTGTTAGCGCTTCATGTATTTTCCATTTAACCTGTTCTTTTGTAGATCACATCAGATTAGCCCATGTATTTTAGAATAGAAATTGGTGGGCGATCTATTTCGATTCCATTCCTACTACAGATAATTACCGGTTTGCGCGGAAAGATGGCATAATCTACATATGATTTTGCTTCAATTAACCTTTTCTTGCCTTTTAACTTATTATAGTAATTTATTTCTTGTAATTTTTTACGTAAAACATAAAACCTTTAGCAAATGTGAATAAAACAGAGCTTACTGTCGGACATACTTTATCCGGTAAAACATGTGCTTAGCAATGCCAAACTGCGCACATAAATAGCGGTGCAGATTTCCTAACTTTGTCCAAAATTCGTGGAACACACATAGGGGATTTTCCCCTATACAGATAGGTGAAATGATCTCTCTCCGAATTTTAACCGAGTTACCAAATCTTTCATGGTAGATAGCTGCGATGTTGACACTATGATATAATATGCGGATAAAAAGCTTGGTACAGACACGAGTATTAAAATTAAAACACATCGGTCCTAAAGCCTATGTGATAAGATCTAAAATTGAATACATATAAATGCGCGTGACAATAAGAAACAAGTATCTTGACCAGCTTCCGCTGAAGAATAATATCGTGAGGAAACTTGCTGTTCCGTTTTCAACGTAAACTTCGTTTACTTTTCAATTCGAATTTCGCGCGCGTTATCGACGCACTTGTCAATCATCATGATTCGTCGTGCTGCAGGCGATTTAGCCAATGGAGCGCCCGGATTACCGCCGGCGCATGTACTATCCTACCGGCGTCTTGGAATACAGCGCCATAGGCTGGTGGCAGAACCAGTAAACTATTCTGAGTCTGGACGTTGAATCGAAGGCGCGCGCGCACCAAACATTACATTTTACTCAATTATTCTTAATAAAACTTCAAGTGCTCAACAGTGTTTTTGGAACTTTATAATCGTGTGTGGCTGGCCGGCTAGGTGTCTAAAGGAAGAACTATTCGTGAGGAATCGTGCTCGAAGCCTGCCTACATGGTAAGTGATCTGTGCATTGTTTCTATTGTCTAAATCGTCTGTAACGCATATTAACGGCGAATGCTCCCAGCATTCGATCCAATGTGGTGATTGACAGTGTACAAGTGCTATTTATCGAGTCAATTTAGCCATATTTTTTGGTGCCGAAACCCGGGAACTTTGGATACCTACCTTCAGTCTGCCGCCAAATACCAATTCGATTTAGTAATTGCTACTTCATTTACCGTATTCCACGCTTATTATACTTACTAGTACAGCTAAAACGAATAAACATAACATTTTGTTTCAATTACTAATCGGAAAACAAGTCTTTGTTCCATTTTGTTTTGTTGAGTACCTTACCTACCGATTATCGATTTAAGATGGCTTCCATCAGTTTCTAGAATATTTGTTGAAAATAAATTCTTTTGTCGTTTTATACTTATTAGCATAAAATTATCTACCGTTTTACCGTTCGCAATAAACAATATTGCAAATCCACCTTCTCATAATTTTATGTTGATAGTTCGTTATAACTCGACTACTTTTTTCCAACCGTTCAACGTTTCCTCTTGATATTTATTTATCGAAAATTTATTTCGTTTCAAATTACGAAATATTTTTTATCGTGACGTTGTATCGTTTATCGTATCATATTTTCAACGAATTTTGGTGCGTTCACATTTTCATTATTACCGTTTTAGGTTAAAAATCATAGTTTTTTGTTTTTACAAAAAACTGATTTTTATTTTTTTATTTACCGTACATTAACGAATATCGCAAACCGTTTTTAGTGTTCCTAACGCTCATTTAATTCATCCTTATCAATTTAATTTATTTCAATTTAAAACTCAGGTGACCGAGGTGACAATATTACCTGTTGTCGTGTAATACCGCCCCAGTGATTCTCGTCGATTCTTGTGAACGCGGTCTCGCTGAAGACGTTCGCAACTAAACTTTTTTATCGAATCCGAATATTTGTTGCTATCAGGTTTTATTGTTTTGATATTAATTATGTCTTTACTATCAAGGCGTAAATCTAAACCTACTATTAAAAAGGGTATCGAAAATACGTACACTATTAATAATTTGCCCAGTTTGCGACGTAAACGAACTATAGCATATAATCGCTTAACGAAGGCTTTGGAAGTAGGTACCTTAGCCAATACCGATGAATCACAAGTAGGGTTATTTCTTTCATATTGTCATGAAATAAAAACGATTGCTGATAGTTTTCATGACTCCCATTTTATTATGTTGGACCTTCTTAAGGATGATGCCGATGAGGAGGGCGATGAACTTCAGGATCGATTTGACGAATTGTATTTTCAAGTGTTGGCAATTCAACGAAAATTTGAACAACGTTCATCTCAACAAGCTGACACTTCGAAACATAATTCATTGACCGGTTCGCACAGTGGAAATATGCGGTTACCAAAAATTTCGTTGCCAACTTTTTCCGGTGCTATCAAGGAATGGCCTGAGTTCATTGCAACTTATAACGCGTTGATACATGATTCTACCTCCTTATGTAATATTGAGAAATTTCACTATCTCGTGTCAGTTTTAAGTGGTGATGCTTTATCGTTCATTAGAACTTTTCCTGTTGCAAGTGAACATTATTTAAGTGCGTACGAGGCTCTCAAGTCCCGTTATGAAGATAAACGCGAATTAGCGTTTACGTGCTGGCGTGATATCTTGGACGTTAGTTTAAAGACTTCGAACGCTCAAGATTTTCGACGCGCCTTAGACACGATCGATGAGAACTTAACAATTTTAAAAACTTTAAAATTACCTACCGATAAATGGGATTTTGTTCTTTGTTATAATGTTCTGGCCAAACTCGATACCAAATTAAGACGCGAGTTTGAGGAAAACCATACCGATATTGAGCTTCCACAGTATAATCATTTAAGGGCATTCTTACACTCTAAAGGTGAAGCATTAATTCGCGACACGCACTTTTCGACTGTTACCAATAAAACCGCTAACGTTTCAAAGGACACACCGGGAACTTCACAGAAGTTCAAGCGACATAACGTCACGCATTCGCTTGTCGCTCCCACCGTCACTACTCATAAAAATGTTGGTGATAAACAACAAGCGAAACCTGCTCACAATTCGAGCACTCCAATTCGTAAATGTGCCTACTGTCGTAATGAACATCACATCTCGGCCTGTAGTGATTTTTTGGCAAAATCAATAGATGAGCGCATGGCTGTGGCCACTGAAAAGAAATGGTGCTACAATTGTCTTAACGCATCCCATTCAGTGCGAGAGTGCACATCAATGTTTTCATGTCGACAATGTAGACGTAAACACCACACTTTGCTACATAAGGAGTCGGCGGCAAGCTCGGCGACCTTAGTGGCTCAGGATTCGTTGACTCAGTCTGATCCAACCGTAACCACAACCGTGTTACTGGCAACAGCTCTCGTCCAGATTCGTGATGCTTATGGTGATTTTCATACATTTCGCGCGTTATTTGACACCGGCAGTCAAAACAATTTTCTCACGGCTCACGCCGCTCAACGATTAAATCTAAAACCTATAACTGGTAATATCAACGTTTATGGGCTAGGGGCAGCCCTGCCTCAGTCAGTGGCTTTGTTACATGCGACATTGGCACCAACTGTAACGTAAAGTTTCGTCTGGGAATGCTCGTCATACCGAGCATTTGCGGAGATCAACCGATAGCAAGGCTAAATACGAAAGGATGGGAGGAGGTCAAAACACTACCGCTAGCTGATCCTGGTTTTGACATCCCTGGTCCAATCGACGTCTTGTTAGGTGCCGACGTCTTTGCTGAGTCACTTCTCGAACAACGTCTGAAGGGTAACGCCTCTCAACCGCGAGCTTTCAACTCAGTCTTCGGCTGGCTTCTTCTTGGGAAGTCCAGACTCGCATCGTCCAGTCTACTAGGAGTAGCCCCTTCTACCGTAGACGATAGTTTAAACAAAATTGTTCAACGTTTCTGGGAAATCGATAACGTTCCACAATCTTCCCGATTGACCCCAGAAGAGCAACGCTGTGAAAATAGTTTTCTCAGTAATCACTACCGTGACGAGACAGGTAGATATGTAGTTTGTCTCCCCTTCAAGGACGACGAGGAGCCAGTCTTTGAAGGTTCTCGAGAGATAGCCTTACGACGCTTTCATGCCATTGAAAGGCGTCTGTATCGCGATCACAATTTAAACCAACAATACGTGGAGTTCATGACTGACTACATCGACAGTGGTCACATGACTCTGGTACCTGCCAAGCAAATGGGTCAAGGCAAGTATTATATACCGCACCATTGTGTGCTACGTCCCGACAGCGCTACAACGAAGCTTCGCGTTGTATTCGACGCCTCGGCTAAAGATGCAACTTCCAAATCGCTAAACGACTCGCTGCTGACGGGACCGAAGCTACAATCAAATATCGTAGAGATCCTTCTTCATTTCCGTGAGCACGCAATTGTCTTCATGGCAGACGTGCGCCAAATGTACCGTCAAATCAACCTAGCTCCTCAACATCGTGATTATCAACGTATTCTCTGGCGAGCTCACCCAGATGAGCCTCTTCAAGAGTACGTATTAAATACCGTAACGTACGGAGTGTCTTCCGCTCCATTCCTGGCGTGCCGCTCTATTCAGCAACTGGCCAACGATGAGGGTCACAAGTACCCAAAGGCCAAAACCGTTTTAACTTCCGACATATACGTTGATGACGTCATATCCGGAAGCTCATCGCTGAAGGACGCCAGAGAAATCAAAACTCAACTCATCGCTCTTTTCGGTCTTGGCTCGTTTGAGCTCCGAAAGTGGGTGAGTAACCGACCCGAGCTACTTAGCGATCTTCCCGCGGAGGCGTGTCTTTCAGAAGCAATCACTTTTACCGAAACTGAAGACACAACTATCAAGGTTCTGGGCCTTAAGTGGGAGCCTGCTTCGGATTCGTTCGTCTTTACCGTAAATCCATCTAATCAACCGTGCACCAAGCGAACGATTCTGAGTGAGGTTGCCAGAATTTTCGATCCTCTGGGTTTTCTATCTCCTTTAACAATTCAAGCTAAATGCTTTATTCAAAAGCTTTGGATTCTAGGTCTTTCATGGGACGATAAGCCCCCACCGGAAATTATCTCTCTATGGGAAAAGTTCTCCGAACAGCTTCCTCAAGTTAGGAATCTTAAGATTCCACGTAAATACGCTACCGATAGCGCTCAATCATATCAACTGCATGGATTTTGTGACAGCTCCGAAGCAGCATATGGCGCCGTTATATACCTGCGCGTTACCGAGTCTGACGGCTCCGTTCGCGTCTTTCTCGTTTGTGCTAAGGCTCGTGTAGCTCCTTTGAAACGTCAATCGTTACCTCGCCTAGAGCTGTGTGGTGCACTTTTGCTCGCAGACCTTATCAAATTTGTCAAGGGCACGCTGCGGATTCCTGTTCATGACACTTATGTGTGGTGTGACTCCACCGTTACCTTGTCCTGGTTGCGAGCTCCTTCTTCTCGCTGGGTGACATTCGTTGCAAACCGCGTAAGTCACATTCAAGATATCGTGCCGACCGAGTGCTGGAGGCACGTACCATCTGTCACAAATCCTGCAGATGTTTGTTCGCGTGGGCAATTGCCTCACGAGTTGCTGAACAATGCCCTATGGTGGGCGGGCCCAGAGTGGTTGTCTCAACCACAGTCTGAGTGGCCAATCGATACATCGAGAAATCGTTCAAACGACGACAATGCGGTGCTCTCTGAGCAGCGTCGCACCACAGTTCTCGTTTCGGATCAAATCGAAAGCGTAAACCAAACTTCTATAATTGATCGACTATTCGAAAAATATTCTTCTTTAGATAAAATCTGTCGCATTATCGCTTACGTTCGCAGGTTTTGTAATAACATGCGTAACACTGTTCCGCGATCAGATAATCTTTTCGTAACGGACGCTGAGCGTCATCGTGCGTTACTAATTATCGTGAAACATTTCCAACAACGTTGTTTTTCGGATGTCATATCCAAATTACAATCAAAGATACAGTTACCTCGTAGTTTTCGTAAACTAAACCCGTTTTTGGACGAGCAGGGTATACTCAGAGTAGGCGGGCGCCTAGCGCACTCCGATCTTGACTTCGAACAGAAGTATCCCGCATTATTGCCCAAAAAGAGTGTTCTTACATCCGCTGTAATCGAATCTATTCATCGAAACAATTTTCATCCCGGTCTGAACACAACCAACTATCTGATTTTACAACAGTTTTGGATACTTGCGGCAAAGCATGCTGTACGTCATCATCTTTCAAGATGCATAAGATGCTACCGTCTTAAACCGAAACCTTTGCAACCCTTTATGAGCGACCTTCCGGCCTTTCGTGTCAATCAGGCAAAACCCTTCGCTGTCGTAGGTGTCGATCTAGGAGGGCCTTTTCGAATTAAGCTCGGGCTTCATCGTGGTGCTAAAATCGATAAAGCGTACTTGTGTTTATTCGTATGCTTGAGTACAAAAGCAGTACACCTTGAGGTGGTTTCTACTTTATCGACTGACGGCTTCATCGCGGCATTGCGTCGCTTCGTTTCTCGTCGCGGCCGCTGCAATGTTATTCACTCTGACTGCGGTACGAATTTCGTTGGTGCAAGTTCACAACTAGCGTCATGTATCGAACAAGCCTCTCATGCGGAAAAAATAGATTTTAAACGTAACGTACCTTCTGCTCCCCACTTCGGAGGGGTGTGGGAAATCCAAATCAAAGCCGCAAAGAGTCATTTGTACCGTATTGTTGGCGATCAGGTCTTAACGTTTGAAGAGCTTACCACACTCTTCGCTCAGATCGAATCAATTTTAAATTCGCGGCCTTTGTGTCCATTGAGCTCGGATCCTAACGATTTGAACGTTCTTACGCCCGGTCATTTTTTAACGCTAGAACCTCTTACAGCAGTTCCTGATTTCGACTACAAGGACGTAAAAATCAATCGACTGAATCGATGGCAACTTATCCAATCTTTTCAACAACAATTTTGGAAACGCTGGAAAAATGAATATTTACATGGGTTAACTCAGCGAGCAAAATGGACCACGGACTCAACACCGTTAACTGTAAACTCAATCGTACTTATAAAAGAGGACAATCGGCCTCCTCTTCAATGGGCATTAGGACGAGTTGTTTCTTTGCATCCTGGCCCTGATGGGGTAGTTAGAGTCGCAACCATTAGAACAGCCAGAGATCACTCGCTTAAGAGACCTTTGGTCAAACTATGTCCTCTACCATCCGTATAATCGTTATAACTTAGCATTTCTTAGCTTTTAAGTTTAGGATAGTAACTTAAACATATTTATCGTTAATTACCGTTTCTTATTCTTACTCTGGGAAAATCCCATTGGTATTTTGGTGGGCGGAATGTTCCGTTTTCAACGTAAACTTCGTTTACTTTTCAATTCGAATTTCGCGCGCGTTATCGACGCACTTGTCAATCATCATGATTCGTCGTGCTGCAGGCGATTTAGCCAATGGAGCGCCCGGATTACCGCCGGCGCATGTACTATCCTACCGGCGTCTTGGAATACAGCGCCATAGGCTGGTGGCAGAACCAGTAAACTATTCTGAGTCTGGACGTTGAATCGAAGGCGCGCGCGCACCAAACATTACATTTTACTCAATTATTCTTAATAAAACTTCAAGTGCTCAACAGTGTTTTTGGAACTTTATAATCGTGTGTGGCTGGCCGGCTAGGTGTCTAAAGGAAGAACTATTCGTGAGGAATCGTGCTCGAAGCCTGCCTACATGGTAAGTGATCTGTGCATTGTTTCTATTGTCTAAATCGTCTGTAACGCATATTAACGGCGAATGCTCCCAGCATTCGATCCAATGTGGTGATTGACAGTGTACAAGTGCTATTTATCGAGTCAATTTAGCCACACTTGCACTTTGGTTGATGATTTTTTAGTTAATCTGTGGAGAAAGTCCTCTTTCCTTGACCCTTGACTCCATGAGCCATTTGATCCAGGGCCCATCACCTCGGGACCATAATTATTTGCGGTTGACGTTGCCACAGTCACAAACAATCTAATTAAAGCCATTTCGACTCGATAAGAAGAAGAAGCAATGTGAAATACGGTAACAGGAGAACTAAATACCTACCAGTGTAACCAATACATATATCACTACTATATATGGGTCACTCTTGTGCTCAATCTGCTGTAAATTATACATTAGTAAATTAGTAATAGTTATTACAAACATACTCGAGCTATTTCAGGGGCTCACTAATCAGCTAATCGAATGCATAACATGACTGATGAGAAAGCAACATAGGTCATCGCATAGCAGATGTAATCACGGCATAATCCGTCGTGACAAGCGACGTGACGGGGACGTGACGGCGTGACAGCGTGATATGTGCATGGCACGGATACTACGCCTGTCAAAACTACACGCGGAAATCTAAATTTGTAAAGCGAACCGCAGAAATATCGACCAGATTTGTGATATTTTAATGCTAATTTTAGTTGGAAGGTATTATTAATTTAGATTGAGAACTATAGGTTTAGATCTCATCGCTGGGATAGTGGGAAGGCTTTCGGCACCAGGACCGAAGTCCTGAATAACCCATCTTGCTATTTGTGCTGAGTGTGCGTTTAGTTTAGTCATCTAAATCCTAAATTGTTTCTAAATCTGCACGGAAAAAAATATTTTTCTACTAAACTACCAGAATGTATAGTCATTTTAGTTTTGTGTACGAAACAAATATCTAGTGCGCATTACATTTTTTTTCGTTCTATCTACAGTTCAAGTTATTTACCGAAACTATGTAGTTTGTAGTGTATACGACTCAATTCTAGTTAACGCGATCTTAGTAATGGTTACTATTGTGAATATAACGCTAACAGGAAGTGGTGTAGAACCAACTTCATGTTTTGTACATACGCTTAGGTACTATACAATTTATTAAAATAAACTAAATATAATGTTGAATTTACATCTCTATTTTGTAGTCACGGAGAAAAAAGTGGTATAGGGGGGGGGTACGCGGGCGATGCTCGGACATCACATGATCACACCATTCTAGAGATGTGCCAACCCGAAAAAATCACGAACCGGGTCGAACGGTTCGACTTTCAATGTAAACCGGTTTGAATTCGGGTTGATCAAACCGAGTTGCTATGACGGTCGGAGGTCAGAGCGGGATGTACAATTGTACAATAGACATTTATTTTTATCGAAGCTTTAAAAAAAAAAAAAATATTACGTTGGCAAAGGAAAGGCTTAACAAAACTAAGTTATGAATCAACATCATTTACTCGAAATTAAACAAAAGCATAATGTAACTTCTACATACGAAAAAAAATAGAATGGACAGTTACAAGTTGTAACTTACAACAAAATAGGTACCTAACTAAAAAGCTTCATAGCATCATAAAATAAAAAAGAAAAAAGTAATCATTAAAGAAACACAGTCTGTCAACATTTTTATACTTCTAATAGGTACACCTACTTGTCGCCCGCCGCACGCGTACCTCTTCCTACTCGTCTTTTAATTCGGTTCGTTCGTTCACTTTGGTCCTGCCAGACCGCCCCGCCCCGCTAGCGTAAGTTGCACGCTGTCGGTTCGGTAGGTACTCGCACGGTATGGTTTCGTTCAGGCTAGCCCGAACCCGTTGCAGTCAAAACTGAGTAACAAACCGGGTCGGTTCGAGTTTAACTCGACTCGGTTTGGACCGAGTTAACGAACCGATTTGGCACATCTCTACACCATTCGGATACGAAACGAGCGACGAGTTGTGTCGATGTCAAGTGTTTTCTGTTGTGGCTTCGTCTTCGAAAGTCAATTAAACCAGCAAACGT
Source organism: Ephestia elutella (assembly GCA_018467065.1). Taxonomy (NCBI): domain Eukaryota; kingdom Metazoa; phylum Arthropoda; class Insecta; order Lepidoptera; family Pyralidae; genus Ephestia; species Ephestia elutella. The sequence goes on along the minus strand of CM031570.1, from coordinate 6,995,714 downwards.
AAAATAAATAGTCGTAATAACGAATCTATGCGTGATACAAATGTATATTAACTTTGAAGTGTAAAAGTATAATAAAGTGTATTTGGAACAATCATGTGGTGCCGGCGTCGCGCCTGTGTAATTGAAAGACTATTGAAACGTAAATTTTGTTTAGTTTTATTGATTTTGCTCGTTGATATTTAATATGTAAGTGTCAACGTATCTTGGCACGTGTTGATTTTTCTGTAAAAAAAACTGTGTTTCTGTGCAAAAATTTATAATTTCGTTTTGTTATACTAGTTAACTTGAATTATTTACTATTTTTATTTTAAGAAGGCGCCGTACGTTAGTGCAACCATCACATTTATATCAAAACATGTAAAAAAACTGTGTGTTTCAATAATAAATAAAAATAACAATTTATTTCTTTTTTTTTTATTGCTTGCTGAATACTTGTGGGATATTTTTACAGGTATATTTGATGCATCTACTGCATTGTTGAATTTAGGGTCGGGTAATTTTATTTCTGACATACCTAAGTCTTTTTACACTACAATTTGCTAGAAAATTGAAGTGTATTAAAAAGAACACGACTTAGGTTATGTCAGAAATAAAATTAGTTGACCCTGAATTCAACAATGCATGTAACATATCCATATTGTAGGTGCAACATACGTATCCATATAGTAGGTGGAACAGATACGTATAGTAGAGGCAACAAAACAAAATGTAACTGTTACAAAAAGCATAATAAATGCTACAAGAAAATTAAATAGAGACCACTTAAAGATTTGTAGATATAACTATTTGTTTTGTTTTCTCTACATTTTTATAGCATACTTTCTATTGGAGATTACATAATACTTTGTTTAAAATACTACACTGTTTTGTGGTTCGTACTATAAAAATTAACTAGAATTGTGTGGTAGACTGAACTAAACGTGAGGGTTGTCACAAATAGCACTAGAAAATATTGTAATGTCAACAAATTTCTCGTTGTGGCTACCAGTTTTTTTTTTCTGTGTGGCGTGGTCGTGGTTAGGTGGTTAACTTCGGCATTGACTTCAAATCAACCAGTAGAATCTACTGGTACTGGATGTTAGTACTTACTTGCTTGCTGCAGCGCTACAACCCTTTGTGAGTCTTGGCCTCCTCTACGATCTTCTTCCATTTCGCTCTGCCTCTGGACTCCCAGCGCCAAGTTGTTTCTAGCCTCAGTTCTTGACATCTTTCGGAAGACAATAATTCCAACGCTTGGGTCTTCCTCGGGGCCAAGACTGGTGTAAATAATGCATATTGCGTCTTGTAGCTTATTTTATTATTTCACGCTTATGAGTGAGCCTTTTTTCTCACTGATTTTTAAGTCAATTAACAATTGTACGCGTTCTCATATTTTTTTCATTTTGGATCTCTAAGTAAACAGTTTTTTTTAGTATTCATTTTCTTTACCCGATATAAATTCATTCATCCACCACTCAGACCCGCAAATTCGGTTCCTGCCCAATGAATCCAGCTTTGCAGTAAGCGCTCCCAGTCGCAGAATCGCTCGCTAATAAAATTGTTTTCCGCCAAAAGACTCATGTTTATTCGGATTTACCCGGAATTCCGGCGCGAACTGGCGCAAACCGGCAGTGATTGATGGAATCCGGATAGAACAGGTTCAAAGCGGTCTTGGCCGTAAAACGATGCAAATTGCTCAAATTTAGTTTGTTTTAATCTTTAAAATTCAGATACATGTATTCTGAAAAAATAAATTCGATAAATTCCAGGAGTACGTAGTGGTGTAAGAATTTTCTTTCCGAGATTTACAGACTCTATTCGTATTTGACGAGCCCGTTGACCCAGTGGAAAAGTAGTCTTTGCAGAGTTACCATAAGCAACTTTTCATGACGTGAATTGATCTCATCCACTAGACTGATGACATGTGTTCTAGCCTATACCTATACCTACTTTGTTACCTTAGATAGCTTGATGATTTTGATGTATAGGCCACTATCACACATGGTAAGAAAGAAAAATGGAGGTCATTGTCCATTGATCCATGGCACTTCTGATGTGCTTCCTATTTATGTATCAAAAATAGAATCAACTTGCATCTTTTGTAATACCCTAACACCACTACTAGCTACTCTATTACTATATAGTTTCACATCTACATACAGAAATGTCTTTCTTTTCTTACCTTAGATTACTTGAATGGTTGAAACGTAAAATGGTAGCACGTTAACACCCCATAAAATGGCCGTCACCAAGCCTTAGGGATTGTGTGTAATTTGTATACCCATTTGCTTATTTATTTAACACATTTCGCGGCGGAGAGCCCTTCTCGGGCCCTCGGCTGGTCCTGACAGCGGCTTCAAAGCTGAAATATAGCCAGTTGTGGACACTTGGCCGTCCGCCCAGCCGCTCTGAAATGTTTGCATTGGTTTCGGAAAAAAATAACACGCTGCAAATGGTTAAAAAACTCTCCCAGTCCTTTAGAAATGGTATTTTTACGCCTGCCATTTACGTGATACGAAGCGAAGTTTAGAATTGTATTTTTTTTTAATGATTTCCCTTGCTGGTATTAGCTTTTCCTTCAGGGAGTACAAAAAATCCGAAACAAAACGTATCTTATGGGTAAAACAGCCATGCCTCACACTATCTGTTATATCATTTAATATCCTATCTTTTATATCATTCTGTTATTCATTTTTACGTGATTGAGTAATAAACAACAGGATCCGCCTGCCATTCATCTTTCTATATTTGCCAATACCCGACAGGGTTCATATTGTACCTACCTAAACCAGTTACTGTATTAGCAGTTATAACTGAATGTATGATATAAAACGCAATAAATGAATTGAATTGAATTGGATAATGAGATATTTGGGACTAACAGTCACACACCAAGGTAAAACAAGAGTCTATGCTCTAAAAAACCACTTAGCACAGAAATTATCATCATTTGCAGTAAAAACGTGCAATAAAGCGGACGGGCCACTTTTCGCGCCTCCAGTGAGCGTCATTACCGCGGGAAAAATTCTGAGGTGCAGTGGTGTTCACGCCAAGTCAGAAAAAAGAAGATCCAGTATCCAGTTCCACATATATATATTTTTAATGAAAATGGGTTTACTCTTACCACAATCTTGCCCGAGGACAGAGATGAGGTCTACGATATAGCGAGCTTACCCAGAAGTAGCCTATTCACTTGGTTTATTAAAAATGTATTAATATTCATCTGTTAAAATGTATTTACATAATATAATGCAGTGAAAATATATTCGGTTTTTATTTTCATTTTCATCTAATGACGCCATTTTAATTCAATTGTTAACCGATTAAAGCTTACCGAGTATTAAATCACCAGCATAAGACAAATTATTAAAGATTATTTTTTTAAGCTTGCAAGGCAACCGACCCGTACCAAGGTGTACAATTGACAACACTTTATAAAAAATAAAGAAGAGGCCAAATGACTTCTATTCATAATTTATGTACGTGACGAACCGTACACCGGTGCGCTGGGTGTCGAACCTACGTCCCTCTGTTCCACACCTGGGCTCAGGGAAAACGCGGCGCGGTAGGCGCTCGAGACTGTACCACAAAGAAACAGGATAGAATGAACGGACGGTCAAAGAAACAAAATATTCGGTCGTATTGCCCAGCGGTACAGTCGAGCGTGGACGAAACGAGCGTACGGACAGAGCACTATTCTATACACTATGAGCCCAGCACTATTCTTCAGGCTTCTTTCTTCTTTTGCTTCTGTCTTCTGTTTCTTCTTTCTTCACTGGAGAACTGGAGCGAACTGTTGCGAACTGTGGCGAACTGTAGACGCGATGGTGCTGTGCGTATATTTATCCCCAAAATGGCGAGCGCACTCTGTATACGTATGCGCGAGCCAGTCGAGCCAATAGGAACGCGGCGTTGACCTACCCCCCGCGCGCCCCTCTGTCCGTCCGTCGCCCATGCTCTATGTACATGAGCCATTTATTTACTACTAGCTTTTGCCCGCGGCTTCGCCCGCGTGAATTTCCCACGGGAACAGTGCTTTTTCCCGGGATAAAAAGTAGCCTATGTGCTATTCCAGGTCATTATCTACCTCTGTACCAAATTTCATCGAAATCCGTCCAGTAGATTTTGCGTGATTGAGTAACAAACATCCTCACAAACTCACAAACTCACAAATTCACAAACTCACATCCAAACTTTCGCATTTATAATATTAGTATGGATAAACACTGTTATTACATATGTAACTATCACTATTAATCTATATCTATCATAAACTATCTATATATCTTATTAAGAAATCTATTTACATAAAAAATCTATAGAAAACTGTTATCTTATCATAAGCTAAGTTGTATATCTCTGTATGCTATGTACGGGGAAATAAAAATCACACAAGACTATCTCTTTATTTGGCGACTTATTTAACTATAATCTATACTAACTTAACCTATTTACTATAGCTAAGGGGAATAAAAGACGAACTATACGATATTTTATTTACAACTTAGCCTATGTTATTCTAACTATATACTATTCTAAACTATCACTTGTCGGCTGTCACGAACAATTTATAAGTACCTAATAGAAAAAATAAGTGGGCACAGAAACTGTTCATAAAAATGCTAAACTTGCCGCATTTTTGTCCTCAAACATTTTCTTCGGGACTGTTTTCTGAAAATTGGGTGATCTACCCCCTCCCCGAGGTTATTATTGTTGATACCATCTGAGCAGTGGATAATGCCTCCTCTTCACTTTGATCGCTCAAATCTGTCTAATGTTTATGTACATTTGTCGAGAGGTTCATAAACTACATAATTCGATAAGTTCCATTTATTAATGAGCTAACTTTTGCCACAGAATAAATATGCTTTTGCCGTCGGCTTCGCTTAAGTGAATTTCCCTTAGGGGTGGAATTTCCAAAATTCCATACGTACGTAGTGCATTTTTAACACGACTGACCAAAAAAGGAGTGTCATGTCTTCAGGGTTCATGTATGCAAATTTCTTTATTCCACCATAAGTCCTGAACGGCTTTACAGATTTTGATATGAGAGGTATTGTTAGATTCCTTGCATTCCTTCGAGTAACATTAATATTTACTTGGAAAGTAGCTAGCTGGACGCAGACCACTTCTTACCAATTTATTTGGAAGTCTAGGCATGGGAGAGGCCTATGACCAAAAGTGGACATCTTGGTTGAGATGATGATGATTATTTTATTACCGAACTGCAAAGGAAGGTTTATATCTTTTATCCTTTCATTGATTTCGAATTTCAATAACTACAGCCCTAGAAAATGTACCATTGTTTCTTATATACAGCACTTGAAAAAAAAGGACCCGAGGAAAGTGACTGTGGAGGTCTAATTACACGACTGACCAAAAAAGGAGTGTTTGTTTTCAGGATTCATGTAATGTATGTGTGTGTAATGTAAGTTTCTTTCACCATAAGTTTTGATGTGAGTGTGAGGTATTTTAGGATTCCTAGCATTCCTCCGTGTGACATAGGCTATCTAATTTATCTGATAGTATAGTCGTGTATTATTTTTTAATAAATTACCTTGTTTCTGTGTATTTTTTAATTTGAATTTGAACATTGCCTTTAGTTTCGACTATTTCCCTACGGTAGGTATTTAACTTACCCTCTTTTCGCGCGGTGCATTTCCGCATGCACCGTACTCCCGGTCTGTCGCATCGCGTCAGTCAAATATGTCGCAACACATTTGTCGCAATCGCTTGATGCGGCAGTTGAATGACGTACAATCGCCATACGATCAAAGCGTTTACCGAAATCTAAACTGACAGGTTAGACTGTTTTCATTTTTATTTGATTCTAATTTTTTTATTAGTATTTAATTCTAAATTCTTGTAATATAAGGCTGAATTTTTCGTTTGTTTGTACGAGCTAGCCTCTGGACTACCAACACGGGTTTGGAAATTTATTTTTGTCAAATTCATTAGAAAGTGTATAAACATTTGGAGAGCACTTGGAACAGACTTTTCAGAAACTCGCTAATTTTAATCCTGAAATTCCATCAAGATTTTGGCAACAGCCGAACCACAAGTTACCTTCTAACTTTTGTCTGGCATCTTTGAACTTATCGCTTTGTTATTAAAAATAATGGAAATACCGCGCTTTTACATGACTAATTTTCAGATGTCTTATCTGGGGTGGAGGGCAGTGACCTTTTTCATGAATAAAATTGTCGGAATTCCCGCTTTTATCACTCAGTAATCTTTCTTAGAAAATAACATCTGATCCGCCTAATAGGTCTCCATGGGCCTAATGCGATCAAATAAGGCTGTTACTGGGCCGTTTGGAAAGTCTATTTTTGTCTGCATAGTTGCCCATGACTGGCTTTGCACCATAGACATAGAAAAACAAAGGAAGCCCAAAAACGTTCATAACAGTGTGCTCCAAATTATTATTTTTTAAAGATTGTTCACAAATTCTAAGGAACAAAAACACACCAAAAATGAGCCTCACAGGAGATATTACCTGTCCTTCACCAACATAGGCAAAAACCATATCTGACATCCCACTTCCTTAGCTGTCTGTGTATCTAAGGAAAATACAATTCTAACTTTATGCTATGCACATGCACCGATATTACGTGTCATGTGGACATATCATGATGATACGTTGAGCTGCAGCGTGACGGGACGATTGATCTGACGTGACAGACGTTTGTTTTAACAAAAACAAATGCCTGTCACGCACGTCAGACACGTGAAACGTTGTTGTGTTTTGTTGAACACTCAACTAATTATAGTTATCTAGCTGTTGCCCTGTGGCTCAAAGTATATTTTATGCGTTTTTATACAAGCTTTGACCCCCTTTTTCAACCCCTTAGGGGTTAATTTTTGAAATAAAATTGCCTATGGATAACGCCGTGTCTTCAACTAAAGCCATACGTGGCCATACTAAATTTTATCTAAACTGGTCTGGTGGTTTAGCCGTGAAAGCAAAAGACAGACAAACTTTCGCATTTATAATTTTAGTATGGATATGTTAGGTCAAGCGACGGATTTGAACAATTTGAATAAGTTAATGAGTACTTTTAAATCCTACGAGTAGAAATCTCTCCAATCTGATAATCAAATTATTGATAATAAACAACAAGCATAGTATTATATACGCCCTTTGTTAATTTAACATGTGTATTCATTATATTAGTTAAACCCGGTTTATCAATTTTAATAATTGACAATATCATTTTTGTACATATTATATTAATATACCTATTATACAAATGGGCCTTTGTTGCCAGAAATAAATTCCTTTCATTTCAAATATTGTTGCAAACATTTAATTTTGAAAATTGACTATTTTTATCGACGTCTATGGTTAAGATATTATTAGGGTATACTAGCTGCTTCGATAGAAAATTCGGAACAATAAGTTTATGTGGCATTTCCGGTTTTACTCTATCCCTACACCAAATTTCATCGAAATCGTCCAACCCTTTTAGCGTACACCAAATTTCATCGAAATCGCCAGCCATTTTAGCGTAATGAACATGAATACTTTCGCATTTACAATATTAATAGGGTGGAATGGTGGATAGTGGAAATCATGTTTTACTATATATGTATAAATCTATTATGTCATCTTTTACTATATGTATAAATCTATCACGTCTTTAACCCTTACGGGGTAGACAGAGCGAAGAGTCGTGACCACGCTTAGCTGAATAGAAAGCTCTCTGATGGAATGGAGATTCAGGTATAGTAACAGGTTGCTAGCCCATCGCCTATGAGTGGAGGAATCCCTAGTTTAAAGCCCTTTCCCTCGATTGACTTTTACAATCTGCGCAGGAAGAGAAGCAGCTGGCACATTCTATGTTTTTTCTTCTCTCCCAGACCAGATACTTACTTACATATTAATAACCCGCGACATCGTTATGTTTTATCATGCAAACAAACAATTTATGATAATTACAATCAGATACACATGATATATCATTGTCACGCTCATGTCACGCCGTATCAGAATCCGTGTGTCACGGCGAGTGATGAGTGACGTCACGGCACAGTGTTGTATTTAATCCTAATCCTAACTAATATTATAAATGCGAAAGTGAGTTTGTTTGTTACCTCTTCCCGCTTTATCTACTGAACCAATCTTCCTGAAATTTTGCATACACATAGTCAAAGGTACTGAGAAAGACATAGGGTACCTTTCATCCCGGGAAAAAGCACTGTTCCCGTGGGAAATTCGCGCGGGTGAAGCCGCGGGCAAAAGCTAGTGCTAAATACAGTTCAAAATATGTTTATTTGGAAGGTAAATTAATTCATGTTTTCGTTATACGAGTAATAATTCAATCAAGCACGCCTTTTTAGCGCCTGGTCTAGCGAAGTTTATTTTATTATGATTCGTCTGCTAAATGGGAGTTGTCAATAAAAAACAACTGTCTCGGTACGCCCGATAGATGTAAAACAAATTAGAATCGTGGCACAACGCATCACGTCATTTTCTGAAGGGGCAGCTGGTAGGGAACTAGGGACTAGTAAAGCTCTTTCCGTCACGGCATTAGGGTCAATTTTACTGCCAAGCCGCGCCAATTGATGTTTTACACCAAAAAAAAACTTATTATTTAGACACAAGTGCTGGCCACTAACACATAGGACTTTCGAGAAGAAAGGAAAAATAAATTCGCATTAGAGCGACAAAGTTTTGTAACACCAAGCAATGGATTGATATAATTTTCTGAGAAGACAGGAGTCGCAAACTGCCGATAGTTTCCGACTCCGGTCTTCACGGATTATTAATTTTATCTTCCACCAATCGTCAATCGTCAATTTTATCGTCAACCAATTTTAGAAAAAAATTGCCCATTGGTAACGCCGTGTCTTCAATTATAGCCATACCTTTCATCTAAATGTGTGAAAGCAAAAGACAGACAGACAGACTTATAACTAACAGCCGATAGTTTGCGACTCCTGTCTTCATGGATAATTTCATCTTCTCGCTCGCTGCGGTCAACCAATTTTATTGCTGTTTGTGCAATAATCTCCGTATTTATGTTGCTATTTTGAAGAAGTTCTAGGTTTATCGTTATTCATGAGATAGAAGAATCAATAACTAAATTATTTTGATCTTATTACGCTACGAACGACTAGAGATTTAACTTTGCCTAATTAATGAAGTACGCGAGCTGCAAGTTGGTGACGCCTGGCGATAGCTTGCGCGGGACCGGGGATGCTGGCTTGCTCTAGTGCTGACCAAGATTAACTTTGGGTCACTGAGCCCGGATAGTAAGTAAATAAGTAAGTTATTAAAGACTTCTACGATATGGGTAGATTTGAATATCATTTTTAATTCGGATAATCATGTTTATTATGACATTTATGTCGGATGATTCTTGATTCTCTATTGGGTAACAAAGGTGATTGGTAATTTTAAACCCTGATAAGTTGTTTCCAAATTAGATACATATTAGAATTTACCATTCCATAGATACTGTGATAGAAACACAGACAAACATACCATGTGAATATTGCATTGCCACCCCTCCACCCAATTTTCAGGAGGTTAATATCAATGACCACATACATAATATCTATGTGGTAACTGTCACACCTCTGCAACAAAGCTTTCTGAATACATAGAATCAACACAGTACAGAAGGTCTACTTTTTTCTTAGGGTTTCGTACCTCAAATGGTAAGAACGGTTCGATTCGATTTAGCGTGTGTGAGCTGAGGAAATTCAGTGTCCTTATACAGCTTATGACAGGCGGCAGCAAAATGACGCGTTTGCCTTTTCTTCTGTCTTCTGTCTTATTTATAATTCTGATTTCTAGTTATACTTAGTAAAAAAATACATGAGAATATAAAAAAGCCATGGCAAGGCAACCAAGACTGCTTAATTAAGCGTGGTCGTTCCGAAATGCTAGTAGTTTGTAGTTTTGAGATTTAGTAGTTTGTAGTATTGCTATCGAAATGCTAGTAGTTTGTAGCTTTAATACAATATAATAATTATGTAATTAGCTGTCAAGGTAAGGCCAAGTTTCAAGAAAATGTTTGTGAATCTGACAAACAGCTGGAAAGCGTTCAATGGGTACTTAACCAACGTGCTAATGTGAGATACAAGCTTCTATCAAAGTAGGTATTTACCTTCTTTGATGAATGCGATATGTCACTAAGTGATTGCTCTGGTAACGACAGTTTAATGGCGCGTTGCCGTGCATTTTGAAGCGCATAACAGAAATTAATCCATTCGCGAGGAATCTTCATGTAAAATTTAGCTGTTGCGTGTCACTGTCGGTTTTGATTTCTCTGGAATTTGTTTCAATTTTCATACGAGACTGATGCTTTTGAAAATTACGTGAATTTTATACAGCTACGATTGATAAATTAAAAAACATTTAAAACTTTTTTTACACAGAGTATTTTGCAAAGCACAAAAAGCATGTAGTAGACTAGACCCCAGTAGACTAGTTATCTTCTGAAACAAGATAAAAATTCGAAACCAAATTTGGACTCTTCAGATCGTTACATTTGCTAGTAATAAGACAGACCTTCTTTTACGTAAGATTTTGAGATTTTCTGCGCCAATTTTATCTTGAAAACGATGCAAATTCATTTCTTTTCGTGAAAAAATGTATAAAAATGACAAAAGGTATACATGACACGTGATATTCGCAAATCATAGAGAAGCAATTTAAAGATAAACTCCCTTAATAAAGGAGCTGAATGGTCCCAACATGACGTAAATAACTGGGCCTTTGTACGGACCTTATCGAATTTTTCTCAGGGTTTATTATAAGCGGGACAATGCTGGGTGTAGCTTTCCCTTAGGATGAGGACACATTGGTGACGAGAGAACGATTTTTTAGGGAGATAGGTACCATATTGTTTACGAGTACACGGGTTTTAAGAAACATATCCTGTTTGCCATTTCTGGAATGAAATTACTTGTTCAGGATTTTTCAAGGTAAGGTAAGGTAGGCTTAGAAGGTATTGTATTTTATGAAACAAGTCACCTAACAATAACAACTGCACAACCACAGCTGTTAATTTATGGCAATCTCAAAATTCCGGAATTTTTATACATTCCCACGGACATGTGGTCCGGAGTTTCGTAAGTTGTAGTTATGTCGCTTCTTCGATAATTTACTTCATTTGGTCATCCCAAATCCATCAAATCATTAAAACAGATGGTGGTGTTAAGTTGCACTCAAAAAACTCCCCGCTCAAGCAACGTGGTACCACCTTAATAATTCCTTACAAAGCTAAGTCGACGGAGCTAATATTGTCAAGCATTTTCATAGGCTATTATAACAAGCAAACAAGGTTAGGGAAGTCGTTTTGTGAGGTGAAAGGTTTTTGATCTCGAGACTTGAATTGATGCTTCGTCACGGGATTGAGGATGCAAAGATGATTTTTAAAAGGCTTTTCAAAATAAAAAACTTAGGGAATTTTGAACGATGTTTTGTGTGATTTCGTCAATTTATTAGATACTTTTTTATGTTAATATAAGCCTTTGTTATGAGCTTATTTGATAAAAGTTTGGACGACAGACGTTTTTGCAGCATACATTTTTACGTCGAGGTTTTAAAAGCTAGATTTTTCTTTTTTACGTCGGACCCGCATCTAACAATCAGTGCCGCAAAAACAGGTTACACAAAAGGGATCACTAGTTTTTCTCGCTTAAAAAGAAATCCTAACTTGATGGATGGAAACCACTGAATAAAACCTGCTGAAACTTTGAAAACATCTCCTGTAACTTGAGACGAAATTCCTGAAGAATAAGGTTAAAATTTCCTTGTACGCAGGAATGTTAAGGTCTTGAAAGTTTAAGAAAATTAATTGTTACTCTCGGAAGCTGAAAGACTAACAAAACTTGAACAGAAAGAGCTTATTGTGATTTGTAACTTACATATTCTATGACATTTTTATGTTTTGGACTTGGACTTAGTTTACGTGTGTTTGCAGTCAAGTGGTGAAATAGTGTTCATTTGCCAAGAATTTTACAAACAATATCTATTTTTTACAATCTATGGCAGTCCACTAATTCTCTCCTAAGTAAGTACTCGTAGGGATAATGTCATTGTACCTAACTCTATGGGTATAATAATGCCCTCTCTTCGCGCTGGTTGACCATAGTCTGGTATTATTCCTTAAGGACTTTTGTCCTTAAGGAATAATAAAAAGCTTTTATAATTTAACTAGCTGGCGCCCGCGGCTTGGCTCGCGTTAATCCTTTCTTAGCGGATGCCTACGTCATAACATCTACCTGCATGCCAAATTTCAGCCCGATCCGTCCAGTGGTTTGGGATGTGCGTTGATTGATCACTATGTCAGTCAGTCAGTCACTCAGTCACCTTTGAGTTATATATATATATATAGATTTTTATTTTTGGTTGAAGCTTTTATAATTTGGATACGACATGAAAAATCCTATTTTCCCATATTATACCTACTTATAGAAAAAAAAAACTGTCATTCCTATAGCACAAACGAAATTTAAAACATTTTATTGCAAACCTTTCTTAGGTAGACATTAGCAGAAGTATACGAGTGGTGAATTACCATACGTACATAATTTGGAACAGTGTTGGGACTGTAATATTGGGCCATAAATAACAACTAACAAGCTCTTGGGCCAAACGCCGGCGAATCGCTAAATTAGAATGGATTGTTGTATGATGTTGCTGGAATTAAGGGCTCTGAGGTATAATAGAATGTAACGCGACGTTTTCAAGGGTTCCCCTCGTGGTCAACGTCAAGGACTTTTATTATCCGACTGCTAACATGCAATGATTATGTTTTTACCTATACATCAGTCAATATATATATAAAAGTCTTTCGTTACTGACTTTGACAGACAACGCACAGCCAAAACTACTGGGTGTAGGAAAATAATAATAATAGGTATGGGACCGACTCAATCCGATGGAAAAAAAATCAGCTGTTCCATACATTTCGGGTGAGTAGGTATTGGAAAATAGTATGGAACAGCAGATTTTTTTTCCATCGGATTGAGTCGGTCCCATACAAAAAGTTGCTCATGTTCATGAGTACTTTCACTAGTAGAAAGGATGCCAATGATTTAAAAAACACCCTGTATATAGTAACGAGCTGAGCCCAGGAGCTTTACTCCCGTGGCTAATTTGGGATAAAAAGTACTCTTTGTGCTATTCCCGGTATTTTTCTACCCGTATTTCAAATTTTACCAAAATCAATCCACTCCGTTATATATAAGTTTTGCGTGATTAGGTGACAAATACACTCACAAACACACATTCAAACTTTAATTACCAATCGGATACATTTTTATATAAAATTTTGATAAATATTTGAGGAATATTTTGAACTAATGAGAAATACTGTATAAATTGTGTTATTGACTTCCCCGAAATTTTCACGGGAATGCCAAATTATCAAAAAGTTGAGTAATAATCACAACAACCCAACTTTTCCTCAACATGTTACATGTTCGTTATAAAACCATAAATAACTCGGTAAACATTAAACTTCGTATCGAACATAAGTTGTTTGAAAAAAATCAGGGCGATACAACTTTTCCAATACTAATAAAAGTTGTAAACAAGCTATGTATCGTTTGCGATGGATGGGATCAGTTTTGTTTACATTAAACAACCATTGTGGCATAGTACAATGAGTACAGTATGTAAATTCTTTTCAGCGTGTCGACTTGGCGGCGGCGGGTGGTCAAATTAGTGAAAATACGACGAAACTGCAATAATATGTCGTGAAAGTCCTTCAATATGTAGCTGATAAGACACGCAAGAAATAGGAATGTCATGGTTAAGGGAAAGGCACAGCACAATTGAGCTACTCCCAAGTTGTTTTTTTCTCATAATTCTCTCCTGCCGACGTGTGTCCGAGATCTATTTTATAGAAATCCTAACTAATATTATAAATGCGAAAGTAAGTTTGTTTATTTGTTACCTCTTCAAGTTTTATCTACTGAAACAATATACGCAATGTACATAGTTAGAAGTACTGAGAAGGACATAGGGTACCTTTCATCCCAGGATAAAGCACTGTCCCCGTTGGAAATTGACGCGGGCGAAGCCGCGAGCAAAAGCTAGTTATCCATAAAATACCAAACTAGGTCCTCAGAACTAGTATGTCTACTATAAATAATGATTTAGTCATATTGCCAATCAAATCAAGTAATTACTTAAGTGCCTACTTGGTAAGAATCTGAAAAGACCCTGCACATTACGAGATCATTACAACTATCGAGCAAAAGACTTGTAAGTAATCTTGAGATAGATTTCTGTTATATTTTTGCTATTGCTCTACTTTGCTTTTAAGACTTGCAGAGTTGTGAGATGGCGGGATTTTTGTAGTTTCCGATACGGCGCTTAGTGGCTAGTATGTGTTCACTCCATTTTGTATTAAACTTTACTTGTTCTTACAATGGAAATAATGTTTGTTAATGTTGTAAACGGAGCGGTGGTGACCGAGTGGCAGGGCGCCTTGTGGATGCAAAATCCCAGGTTCGAATCCTGCCCGTCCATCAAACTCATGTAGAGTTTGTATACCAATCTGACTCATGTTAGTTTTCATCGACCACTACTAGCTTCCGGTGTAGGAAAACATCGTGAGGAAACCTGCACTCAGGTTGATGATTATCAGCTAGTGTGTGAAATGGAGAAGGCAATGACAAACCACTCCATTAAAGTTGCCAAGAGAGTCGTTGTGTGTGTTTCATTCCATATAATGACCACGACCCTCAGTCATGAGGAAATACGACTAAAGAGAGAGAGAGAATGTTGTAACCATAGAGCTAGAAAAATAATATATTTTTACTTAGAGACACAGACATCTGAGGAAGCGGGATATCTTCTGTGAAACTCATTTTTGTCAAGTTTGACATTTTTGATGTGTTTTGGTTCCATAGAATCTGTAAGCAATCTGTAAAAAAACTTGAATTTGGAGCACACTATTTTGAACGATTTTGGGCTTCATTTGACAATCAAGTTTGTCTATTAAAGAGTGATTTTTTTATGTCTATGGTTGTAACTGCAATGACCTCTATGGTGCGATAATAGAGACGTCGTTGCATCGTTGCGTCGATCTCGCATACTTTGACATTGGGTACGTACTTTAGCACTGGAATACGTAGTACTAGGAAATTTATAACTAACATACATCGTACTCGCATACTTTAACTGACGTACATCGCCATTTCATACTTAGACATGCAGTATGAATTGGGTAGGTTGATATGTTGACCGTACAATAGTACGGTCAGCACATTATCCCGTGAGAGACATTATCCCGCGCTTTACACCTACGAATCTCATTCGATCCGCTAACATAACGTTGGAGCCGCATTACTCACGGCTTAGCCATGGCTGCAAACGACACAAAGCGCGGGTTACTGCTATTTTAATGCCCAATTTGCTGCACATATGATTTGTATCCTCTTCTAATTGATTCATAGGTCTAAATTTGTGTTAGAGCGACTGCAAATGAACGGTATTTTATTTCGACTTTTAATGGCTTTAACATATTTATTCCCGGAAAAGGTAGTGGTGATTGAGGGGTAAAGATGCCTGGTTTAAATCCTACTTGTGCTGTGCCTCATGAGTTTGTAAACCTACCTGGTATGGTGGTCATAGACCAAGACTTGCTGCCGATAAAGGAAAACATCGTGAGGAAATCCGCGCTCTAGTTGATAATTGATTAGCTAATGTGTCAATTGGAATGGCCAACCACTTCATTTGGTAACATAGCCAAGAAAATCGTTGCTTTTGTTTCGTTTCTTTCTTTTTTAGGGTTACGTACAAAAAAACGGTACCCTTACAGGATCACTACGCCTGAAATGTCAAAAACATACAAAATATAGTGCATGGCTTGTAGATTTCAGGAAAACCAATAAGAATTGACATTGTACAGAACCCTATCCACGCGAGTTTAAAACTCGAACCTGGCCGGGTTTTTCTTTCTTTCCATGAGGAATAGTAATTATTCGTCTATATCCAAAGATTCACGCTCATGTCAAGAGGCCTATTTCGGTATACAGAGTTGAAAATTGCAAACATGTGAGTTCTATTTTTTTTTATACCGTTATGGTTTCGATACTCAAAAACTACACACAACAGTTTTTAAACGGTGTATCAAGATGGAATATGGATCATATATGTACAGACAAAGACCAGAATATAGATACCTAAATGTAATATAGAAGATATAAATAGCAGGAAATCACTCGTTTGCGCTCGCCTTAATAATGACCTAATTATTCCTGTTCAATAATGAACAGTATTACATAGCTATTATTAATCTGTCAATTGTACGCCAGACTAAAATATAGTCGTTTCGGAGATTCAAATCTGGGTAATAACTACTAGGAGCGTCATTGAACTTCGTAATCGGATTTTCGATTGAATGATTTTGTTATCTAGAAATATAACCATTTATATGAGATAATGAGTTTTGTCTGGAAATTCAAATGGAAATTAAAATTAATACTTTATATTATTATTTCGTTTCGTTAAAACCAAGAATAGTAAAGAGTAATACTCCACCGACAAGAGCTCTTGAATAAGAAGAAGCTTGGTTTATGAAATTACCAGATTAACATTAATTCTTCGTTCCGAAATACTAGTAGTTTGTAGCTTTGAGACAACATACTATGATTAAATATTGAGTTTTTGACGTGAAAAAGAGCCTTCTTTGAAGGCAAAGTTTCAATAAAAAAAATTTGACTTTGACCTTGACTATGGATGGACCATTGGATTGAGTTTGTATATTAAAAACTAATTGCACTTTTTTTTTAAAGAGTATGGATATTTTTCAATAACAATTTACAATAAACCTTAAACAAGTAAATAAGCTAAAAACTAAAAATAACTGAAAATTAATCTAAAACTTAACAAAAAAATAAAGTTTCAAGTTCTTCTTCTTAACCAAGAAAGTGTAATAAACAGGAAAAAATTTATATCAACTGAGCTCAAACCACCATTTTATGTCTTCTTCTTGTAGTGCTTCTCCATTACTGGAGACCGTGTCAGTTTCTCTGTTCGTCGCTATGCGAAACAGCTCCTCAACCCTGGTGACTCCGGTCCTCTCACTTATGTTTCTTAGCCATGATTTTTTGCGTCTTCCAGCACGTCTCTTGCCTTCTATTTAGCCCATCATAATAAGTTGAAGCATCTAAAATATGTCGGACTTTTGAATATTTCGGACACGTTTTACGACAACGAAATCCCAAATATTCAACTTTGCGCATTTTATGTCATGATATGTATTTTCTCAGTATATTTGTAACAACAGAACTTTGCTGAGAAAATACAATATTGCATCCAGCGCAATACATCATAACTAGCGAACATAATTTGCTAACACCGAGGCAAAGTCGTGGCAATATCTTGTATTAATTATTAAAATGCCCCGCTCAGATAGTCGGGCTGCGCAGGTATAAAACCTATGTCTAATATAATATAGATTTTATAATCCTTCATACAATTTGGTAGGAAAGTCAAAAATGGTTTGCAGCTGGCTGAAAACAATATAGTTTATATAGACACTCGAATGTCAGTAAAATTTACTTAATTTTAACTGTAATTTTATTAAAAAACACTTAATATTAAGTATTTAAAATTTTATTACATTAATCTTTTACTGTGTTTTAGATGATTGTAGCAAATGATTTTGCCAGTCAAATCAATGATGTAATGTAACTTAGAATGTTTAGAAGTGAAAATAAAATCGAGCTAAGAAAATTGTTCCACTTCCAATGAAAAGCGCCCGAAGCTTGTTTCAGTTTTAGGGATACTGAATAGATATATGAATTTAAACTTATCTAATTGGGTGATCAAAAAAATGCTAAATGCATTTTTTTGATCATTTTAGTGCATTCAGTACGTAAAAAGTGTTTTCTTTTTTATTATTTTTAACTATTTATTTATTCTTAAAATACTTTTTATTCCAGATCTATCATGACACACTGCAAGCTGCAACAGGCCAACAGCAGCGATGTATTGTTAGTAAATACGCGTCCATATTCCCGGAGGAAGCACGTAACTCAGCCGGGTAACACTAGCCTCTCGGTGGACACAGAGCTTTATAAACGTCATTTTACAGCTCTGATGATTTACTAACTATAATTTATGCAGTTTCATGATCGTATAAAAATATTTTTAAAGTGTGTAACATGTTTTATCTCACTTTTGAAATGTTGTCATTTAAGAGCGCTGATGACTTACTAAATTAAATTAATTCAGTTTTACTAACTAAAAATGCAGTGAAACTGCATGTAACTGACATTAAGAAAATAATTTTGATTTGTAACATATTTCCTCTCGGTTTTTGCCTTCTGAGCACTGAGAAAGTGATTTTTTTTTAATTGAACAGAAGTTTGTCATATCCTTGATGTGTACCATTTTTTTTTAAATTAGTAACGCACTATCGCATTTATTTGTAAGATTATTACTTATAGAATTTTTTTTATAGAATTATGATTAATTTGTTAACTGTATAAAAGTTAACTAAGACACTACAAATTATAGTAATACTTTTAACCTGCACTGCAACAAATAAAACAACTTTAGATTTTTCAATCTACTTCTTGTTATCACAATGTAACTAGTTTCTCACAGCATTAAAAAGCTACAGCAATTTTCTTGATTAAACAAAGCTGTTAAGCAAAGCTTTTTATGAAATTTAATTCGCTGCCAAGTGACCGGGTGAAGAACTGACGGCTTGTGGTTAGCTGCAGCAAAACAAAGGTTTTAATTTTAATTAACTTCTCCGTACTGGGCAATCTAAATTACTTTTGAAAGTCACTCTAGAAGTGTTCCTAGAAACATCCTATATTTGTTTCTGCGTATTTTTTTATACGAATTAAAAAAGGACCAGCATGAAAATAAATTATATAAAAAAACAAAAATTTTCTGCATGAAAAACTAAAATATTTCCCAAAGGTTGGCTGGTAGATAATGCTTTAGCATTAAGCCCTCTTATTGTACGTTTACTCTGTATATTTTGTACAATAAAGGTTAAATAAATAAATTGTTATAATTTACATATTTACTTTATAACAATAAAGTACGGCGACATGTGGCATAAGACCCTCAAATTTTTCCCATCGTCTTATATTCTAGACTACACCAGCTTCGCGCATCTCTCAAGAGAAAAAAAACTATCGACAACGACACGTATGAAACGGAGGCAAAGAAAAAATACATGACGGAGGCGAATTTTTTATATCAATGGCAAGATTTATTTTCGCCTGCGTTTCATACTAGTACGAGTTCACGCTGTTGCTACGGCATTCCCGTCCCTTAAGGCGCTATCCAAGACTAATCAGAGGGGGTGAGTGGCGGTATGTAAGCTCCGCCTTAAAGCAGACACAATAAGGTTACTTTTCGAATTTTCTATAATTGTGTTTTTGCTAGCTTTCGTTACATAGAGCAACACGGACTGCGCGCGGAAGTCCTTGTTGCTCGAAGTTTCGTTAGGCTCTTAAGGTAATTATTTTAGAGGTTTTTTTTAATTATGATAAAACACTAAATATATTTTGAAAATAAGCCGGTATCGTTTTGAATAATTGTATTCTTTATTTAATTCTTTAAAAAAAATCTACTGTTATCGCTTAAATTACGGTGATTTTCTACGATAAAGGAAAAAAAACAGGATTATGTATTATTTTTTTTATCTAGGCTTATTTATTTTATTTGTAACTAGCTTTTACCCGCGGCTTCGCCCGCGTGAATTTCCCACGGGAACAGTGCTTTTTCCCGGGATAAAAAGTAGCCTATGTGCTATTCCAGGTCATTATCTACCTCTGTACCAAATTTCATCGAAATCCGTCCAGTAGATTTTGCGTGATTGAGTAACAAACATCCTCACAAACTCACAAACTCACAAATTCACAAACTCACAAACTCACAAACTCACAAACTCACAAACTCACATCCAAAGTTTCGCATTTATAATATTAGTATGGATTTGATTCAGTATAATTCTAGTTTAGTAGTTTTCTCTTTATGGGATATTTTTCCTTTTCACACTTGACGTTTATAGAAATTACGTTTTCGGAAAATCCTGATTGGGTATGCCCTTAAAACATGCTCTTTGTACACTACTAAAACAATGGTGAGTTAACTAACACTACCTATGACAAGCGTGTGAATTATATCCGAAGCGTTTCGCCGATTATCTGATCAAACACGTCACTAATTCAAATCGCATAAATAGGCTGAAACTAATTAACTCACGCGTATATTCATTGCTAATTATCGCTGATAAATACAACGGCATGTACTTGGGGATGGTAGAGTAAAACCGTGATCATATTTGTTCATTTATTTTGGAAAAAGAAAAAGTGGTAGATGTCAAGTCATCAAATCCTGTAAGATTCCTTTAGGAGTATATATATGACTAATTGACGTCATGCGTCAATCCCTTTGACTTTCCTGGTTGACATTATTGTTTTAAAAATCCATATTCATTTATTTAAAACCGCGGATAACAGCTAGTGTAATATATACGTATATTTATTTATAGACTAGCTTTTGCCCGCGGCTTCGCCCGCGTGAATTTCCCACGGGAACAGTGCTTTTTCCCGGGATAAAAAGTAGCCTATGTGCTATTCCAGGTCATTATCTACCTCTGTACCAAATTTCATCGAAATCCGTCCAGTAGATTTTGCGTGATTGAGTAACAAACATCCTCACAAACTCACAAATTCACAAACTCACATCCAAACATTCGCATTTATAATATTAGTATGGATATATCCAATCCAATCCAACTAAATATAGTTTAGCTTACAGTGTGGTTCTCACTGCAGCCATCAAACAAGATACTCGATTAACCTTACTAAAACTTACATTAACTAAGTATTTAAAAAAAAATGTTTGAACATTATGATCACTACCTAATAGCAAATTTAATCATCGAGCACATTGTGCGTGAGCCAATAGATTAAAATAGATTATGGATCCGTACGTTAGATTTAGAGTGCGGTGCCGTTGGTGATGAGATCTGTAGCTTAGTATATTTTGGAATATCTATAATTACCGGGCAAAATCGACTTGATGATTTAAGTGCTTTTCTAGGTTCCGCAGAACCAACATTTATTACGAAGTGTAAGAATAAAATAACACTTTAAAGGGTAAATTAAGTAATTAAAGTTACATAGCTTATATTTATACTATCGGGGTGCCGTTTTTTTATTTTTGCACGGAACCCAACTAATACTTATTTCAATTCCTGTCTTCTAAACAGTATTTAAAATTAGGTTGATTCGACGTCAGTTTTCGGCGGGATTTTTTCTCAATACATAATCTTAGGCATAAATTCCTTGCAGAAGACAAATCTTATCATAATTTAAAAAAAAAAACACCGAGTAACGATTTCAACTTGACTTACTGAAAAATAGATAGATATACAAGATGTAACGGAAAGGGTGTTACTATACAAAGTGGAAAGATTCGTTACCATGGGTAGATCCTTTATGTGAAGTTTCAGATTATTTGCAGCACTTTTAAAAAGGAATGTTAAAAAAATAAATTGTAAAACGAAATCTTTGCCATGTAAACAAACACTGCACATCACTATTCAGGGTATTTCAATGTCAAGGTTGCCTTTGCACTGCTCATACACAAATTATTTCACCTTCTCGGTTACTATTAAAAACCTGGTACATACTTTGAGCACTATCCGCTTTCGTCACCCTTTGACGTTTTTTCACCTTTGGTTTTTCACCAAAGTTTTCACAATGAAGCCACTCGCCGTCACTTTATACGTGTCGGCGGGAATTTTTCAATTAATTACTTTACTTTAAATTGATTGATCATTGTAAAAAGAACCATTTGCAAGTCGCTTTTCACTGTTTTCGTCATGTTTTTAATTAGAAATCACATAACTCGCATGAATATTTTCCACTTTTACACATAAACAACTCAGGTAATAGTGACAGTTACGTAATATTGGTGCTGTGTGCCAGTTACATTTTCAGAATGAGGCTAGGTCTCATCTTTTTTTCTAGCCAAACTCACACCACCTTTTTGATTCTGCCATCTTAGTACAATATAAATAAATATCCTATATAGAGCAACACGGACCTCCACGAAGTCCGTGTTGCTGATAAATATGATATTTTTCCGAATGACCCTCCCATTATTTCATGGATTCCTCGTATAAAATCAATATTTACCTTTAATTTTTGTCATGTACTATGAAGATAAAATTATTTTTTAAATTTAATTTTTGGCCATACCAGGATCACATTTCAGCCGAACAAGGTGCAACGTGCAAGTGACCCCTTTTTCTGAGTTCATTTAGAAAAAATTCAAAACCTTTTTTTTATCTTGTCAGAATGTAAATTCTTCAGACATACAGAAAGTGTTATCATTTGCAAAAAAAGAGTGCGGAACCTATTTCACAAATTCTAATTTATTACAATACCAGGCGCAGAATCAAGGAGGTGTGATTTAATTTTGATAGTGGTAGATGATTGACCTTGAATCCAACAGCTGTTTACTGTCATAGTGGTGAATAGTGTTGTGCCAATTCAAATTGAAAAATTGTGTATATCTATTGCTTTTTTTTAAATTAAAAATTAAAACAGAAGCATACAAGACTAAAAACGTCTGGAACTAGTTTGAAACCATTGTCACAATAGGCTCAATCGATATGGACATAGGTATTCCGTTACACCTTGTATACCTAGAAAATACGTACAAAATTTTATTGAAACAAAACATATTTTCAGGGTAAACGTTGCTTCTGCTCTAACGATTTTAGTAAATTGTTATCTATTCACAAACAAAATTAATTTGTCGTTAAAACGAAGCATACGGTAGGTTTGACGTGATGCTAATTGGACAGAGTTGCGAGCTACATGGCTTTGTGACGAAAAAGAGCACGTTTTAAAATGGGCATTCTGAACTTCCACTGCAAGCTATACTTTTAATCTGTGCAGTAGCGCCAAGTACATATGGAGATCAAGAGACTTAAATGTCCTAGTTATAATGAGCTCTTATTCAAACAAGAAGTCGTTTCTATTTCACAAATTGTGGACAACAATACCGAAGGCTGGGCTTAGAAAGGAGTCCTAACTACCATAATCAAGATCTATAGAGTATTCTGTGATGCAGCACATTCTGAAGAGTTACTCAGCTTGCTAACGGAGAGTACTTAGGTACAATCAAGGATAATACATCAGCAACTTGCCCTTAAATACGGTCTTGGCTGAAGTACCTTATTATAAACTAGCTTTTGCGCGCGACTTCGCCCGCGTAAATTTCCCATGGGGACATTGCTTTATTCTTCTCAGTACTTCTAAATATGTTTATGCGAAATTTCAGGAAGATTGGTTCAGTAGATAAAGCGTAAAGAGGTAACAAACAAGTAAACTAACAAACTCACTTTCGCATTTACAACATTAGCAAAGTATACCGTTAACGGACCAGAGAATCGAGCGCAGCTGAGTTGAAAATAAGATCGACATCAAGCTAATCATTAAATTCAATTAGTTGGAGAAGCACCGTAAGAAAAAAGTCAAGACTTGATGAGTAAGCTCCTATTGAATGCTGCAAGGTCTACGAATGTTTATCTAAGCACACTATTAAAAAAGTAGTCCAATACAGTGTTGGGTAAAATGGTCCAAGAATGAGTGGACTGATCACCCGTCTGGTGCTTGCGCTGGCGTAAATAAGCAAAGCAATAAGTCCAGTAGCGTAAACCAAACTTGATCTTAAACGGTAATTTTTGCAATTACCCCTATATATCTCCGCTACCCTTCGATTAGCTTTCACTGGATTCAAGCCTAATCCAGCACATACAGTTCACGCTTTACAATTACAGCCACCTTTGACGTGTGAGGCGAGGAGAATGAAATAATGGACGCGGAATACACGCCAACATCCGTTGATGGATCGGACATTAGCCCCTTTTGAATTTCACTGATATTGCATTGTTACGAAAATGATTTGTAACGAAAAATGCATTTTTGACGCGGAAATTTTTGATGGAAAAATTTATTTGTCACGAATATTTAATTGGCTTTATTTAATTGTGTATGTGACACAGGGAAAAATAAATATGATTTGTTAGTAAGTGATAGTAGTAATAGTTTTTTATTATCACTTCTAAGGCGGGTATAGTAAAGTTAAACTAATTATTTAATATAGATACTTATTGCCATGTACAAACATTAATTTGCGTTAGTATTAGTTAGTTCTTCAACTGGATATTTGTACGGAAAACAATAATTGCATCACGTTTCGTTTTAAAAAATTAAACCTACTTTTATAAAACAAACAATTTTTTATCATATTTCCTCAAAGTTGAGACAATACAGATAATGCATTAAATGAGATAAAAAAAATGCAATTACTAGCTACACTGGCGCTCAAAAAATATGTAACAAGTTAAACAGTAACTTCCTCCCACTAACTGAGTCAGTAGATTACGAAAAAGGTGAGATATGGCAAGTATCCAGTAGCAGAAAATTAAATATTAATTCACGCAAACGTATAAGAACAATCCTAAGTTTTTGAATCTGTAGATTCTACAATCACTATATTTATTTTTAAAACCAAACAAAAGTTTCTGTACGGGCAAAATAAGAATAGGGTTTTTGTATGTCGCCTAAGCTAGTGATATCAACGAAATATGATAAAAATATTTGTGAAATGTGTGGACTGAATTTTGATCGGCTTCCATACATTATATCATCGACAAAATATTAACAAGTATAGACAGATATTCTTCATATATCAAAATGTGCCTGACTGTTACTTGTTCCTGGACTAACTAGATGTCGCTACCAGTATCAATCTCGCGGTTCTCGCGTGTTTTGTCTATTTTGTCGTTAAAATTAGAAGCAACAAAGCTTGATCAAAGCAAATCGCGTAATAGTACCACACAAATTCACTAGATGGCGCAATTCTAAGGTTTCGGGCATTCATGTATTTATTTATTCCATTTCATAAGAAATCAATATTCATAAAATTAAAAATTGCAAATAAATCCTTATATTTGAAAAAAAAAGTCATTTTAAAATAATATTGAGGAGACAGATTTTTCATTAGATTACAATAATAATAATTCAAGTTAACACAAAGGAAACACATTGTTTGTATGTATGTAAGTATGTTTTTTTCCGCGATAACTCTCGAACCGTTGAATTAATTTGCTTCCATGCTGGTCTGGGAGCGAAGAAAAAACATAGAATGTGCCAGCTGCTTCTCTTCCCGTGCAGATTGTAAAAGTCAATCGAGGGAATGGGGTTTAAACTGGGGATTCCTCCACTCATAGGCGATGGGCTGGCAACTATACCTGAATCTCCATTCCATCAGAGAGCCCACTATTTAGCTAAGCGTGGCCTTCGAGTCACACGACTTTTGGCTCTGTCTACCCCGTAAGGGATAAAGACGTGATTATATGTATGTATGTATGTAAGAATACGTGTAGCAAATCCATAGAATTTTTAAGTTCGTTGCGCAACAAAATCGATTCAGCCGTTTTTGAGATATATGTACTTACCGATGGTACTTACGCATATTTTAAAAATAAAAAATGCGTAAATTTTAAATTCGCGCGGCGAACCACTAGTATATTGGAATGGAGATATTGTTTCGCGTGATATTTTAAGTGTAAATCTATATTAGAACTTGTATTTCGTGTTACAAGTTTACAACACGGTGAGCTACAGCAGAAACTATAAGAAACGCAGTGAACGTAATATATGAATCACATTTCCCACGTAAGTACAATACACGTCTTTTTGTGTTCAGATCTCTACCACACACTTGCATAATTATTATATTTAGTTTACGAGTCCATGCAACAGTAGGTAGGTACTTTCTATCTAAAAATCTAAAACTTTTAAACAAATTATCATTTTTTAAGTACTTCGAAAGTTGTGTTGCCAATTGTAACAAAAAAATTCCCTACTCGAGTTATATTTTTGTTTAAACCCTTATCAGTGAGTAAATATCTGTAGTATCAATTACTTTTCATACTCGTAGAGTACTTTTATTGCCTATTTATAAAAATAACTAGTGGTTCGCCGCGAACTTAGACATCGCGATTATTATTTTAAAAATATGCGTATATCCATCGATAAAATATTAGTACCTATAGATGGATATTCACATACATTGAATCTGTACCTCACCAAAGTTGTATTATACTTAGATGGCGCCACTGAGAAGTACATCATCTCGGTTTTCATGAAAATTCCGTGTGTCGCTGCAGTCGTAGTTCAAATACCATACGAGTTAGTTAATATTCAGAGGCAATAGATGGCACCCCATCTCTACAACTACAGTAGGTACCTACCTATGGCAATAGATGGCACCACCATCTCTACAACTACAGTAGGTACCTATCTATACGAATAATAATCGACGTCTACACTACATGCACGAAACGACTATAAAATTACTTATTTATATGTAGGTAGGTCATCGAGATATTTTACTACGTACTAGAGGAGACGCCGAAATACATCGGCGCGTAATCATACGCCAGCCGGCGGCTCTTCGCTCGCTCAGACGGTCGCTACGCAAGCTCTTTGAGTGTTAAGTCTTGCTTGCTCGTGATCAAAAAATCGTGAATTTTCTTCGAAATACGCCCGCGTTTATTACGATACCGTATCAATAATACGAGCAATACATGGAAGTGGGATGGAGTAACTTTCCTTCGGTGAGTTACTAGATAATCATTTTTTAACTTAATTTGTGCTAAATATTATTAGCGGACGCCATGATGCCCATGACGCGTCATTTGTCATAGACTAAGAATTCAGATAGAACAAGTGTAGGTAGAATAACCTGTAATTTCTTGTTATACCTAGCCTACCTTATAAAAGTGATACCATTTTAATAAAATATTATTTATGTACTAACATTGTATTATGTTTGTTTTAGCCAAGAAGCAAAAACGTGGCATCAGAATAATAATCGTTTATCTTCTAAGAGGCAAAAATTAATTAAACTTATATTGTTTGAAGGAATTAAATAAATATTACTCACTGAAAAATTATATGGCGTTTATTTTTTGTACCTATCAAAACTAAAAGTATAATTTGTAATTAGTCTACTGCGTTCTAATTACACGCGAACGAAGTCGCGGGCATAAACTAGTATGCAATAAAGAAACAAACATCAATTTGTTTTGTACCTACCAAGTTTTATTCAAAAGATTTGGTAAGTTCAAAACGCGAAACAGATGTCCACTCTGTGGTGTTTGTTATAATCTTGAGTCGCAAGTAAACAATAGCCTTGAAGCGCTGTAGCGCTGCTTGTTTCTGGACACTTTAATTATTGCTCCAGCGCTGCAGCGGATTTATTTTAACTTTTACAAAAACGGGACACACATTTTATTTGGAGTAGCCAGGGACTGGATATCGATATTTTCAAAATACCGATATTTTGACGAAAATATCGATAACGGAATCGATAACTGAAGTAAATACCAATATTTTTATCGCTATTATGGTGAACTGGTATAAAAGTATCGATCATTTTTATCGATACACCTAGGCTGCGAGGCGACGTTGCTAGATCGTGCACGTCATGTGTACCGCGGCCGCCAGCGTTCGCCGAGCGCGGGACGGCACGGTACGGCAACAGCGCGCTCGCATGAGCATTCATTTATTTGATGTTTTGTTGTCACAGATAACCCCCAATAGATTCAGTATCATTCAATTCCTGTTCGCGTCGAAAAGTCGAAAGTCACCAAACTTAGAGGAAGTACGCGGGGGTCGGGAGCGGCAGCTGACGTCAACGAGAAAAAGGACACACATATACTTGATACTTGGGAAAGAAAGAGATGCTTGCAAAAGACATCAACGACACCCCATTTTGGTACTCTAGTTCGCAATGTTTCACATAGTTCGACCATTATAATGTGAACTCTGCACGTAATTTTATTAAATTAATTAATAAACTTACCTGTGGAAAGTTATACCATCCTTTTGGAGATTTGATATCCTTGATGATTTTCTGTACCATTTTATGGAACATGTACTCATTTTTACACACTCAACAAACCTAATAGATTTTTTCGGAAATTTTCACAAAACAATCTCACAGGTCTGAGTTCTGGTCGCAACTAATGAAGCAATTTCATTTATACGTGAAAAAGCATGTAAGTGCGGTGACCACGGACGCCCATACAAGCGGAATCTATTGGGGGTTATCTGTGTTTGTTGTAGTACTCTCGCGACTACCTACTTTTGTATGTTGTGAAAATATTGTGCAAAATAAATAAGACAACTATAATACGAGTATAGAATAAATGACAAGTGTGAATTAGAAATAGAGGGTACCTAATAATACTGACAAATGATATAAAATTAATTTTAATGAATATGCGAAGAGGATTTCATATAGCTTTTGCCCGCGGCTTCGCCCGCATGAATTTTACACGAGAACAGTGCTTTTACTCGGTATGAAAGGTACGCTCTATGTCCTTCTCCGTACTTCTAACTATGAGTATGCGCAGAAATAGACAAATATTTATTCGGATATTTTTACTCGAATTATCTATCATACGAATAAAATTTTATCCGTGGAAATTCATTCGCGGTTAATTTATATACGAATAAATCATCCGCGGATAAATTGGCCTCGAATAAATTATCCGTGATATTATCCGTCATTGGAATAACGAATAAATTACGACATCATTTTCATAAGTACAATCGTTTTAGGTAAGTAATGCTTGCTTGTTTTTGATGTAAAACATCTGTCGTCTGGCTTCTGACAATCTATAGGAGTGATTTCGTAGTGTTGTGGTAGTGTTAAATAAATTTAAACTTACCAAACCAAAAATTTGTTTTTTACCAAGAAACAAAGTAATGCCGAAAATTTTGGACCGACCAAGTGAAATATATATTTGTACTTCAATTGAAAGGCAAGTGATATTAAACCAACGGGCAATTTCAATTGGTCGGATTATACGTCAGCGATAAAAATCTGAATGTAAACATGCGGCGCACCATTTAGAAAAAGATCCGTCATCATTTATTATTTTATTCTCATTTCATGCTATAATATTTTATTATCCTAACTTCCTAACTAATATTATAAATGCGAAAGTGAGTTTGTTTGTTTGTTTATTTGTTTGTTTGTTTGTTACCTATTCACGCTTCCTCTACTGAACAATCTTCCTGAAATTTCGCATACACATAGTTAGAAGTACGGAGAAGGACATAGGGTACCTTTCATCCCGGTAAAAGGCACGGTTCCCGTGGGAAATACACGCGGGCGAAGCCGCGGGCGAAAGTTAGTATGTAATAAAAATGGTGGCATATGTTTTTCATTCTAAAATAAATATAAACAATGGTATTCTCTTAAATTTAGCAATCTAAAAGTTGTTTTTAATATTTTATTGTTTGATTGTAATGACTGTTCTACATTGAGTATATGAATTTTATTCCTAATTGGCTCATATTATTGTCATCCACTATTCTTTGTTTACAAAGTTTCTACGATCTATTGGCGCATGACGGGGCCTTTAGGTACCTATAGCTGTTTCTATATTTCAAAAATATTTGTTTGGTGCTGTTTCTCATTCTGGCAATAAGTGTTGCCAGCATTATACGTTTTCCCATTTTCGATGGAAATTACGCATAAGTAAAAAATATGTAAAATGGCAAATTTAAAAATTAATATGATAAATATTTAATAAAATAGCTATAAGCTATAATTTAAGTTGGGGCGAAAACACATTGTTTGTTTGTATGTATGTTTGTTCTTCGATAACTCTAGAACGGTTGAATTAATTTCGATGATATCAAGAATACGTGTAGCAACTATCTATAGAATTTTTAATTTCGTTGCGCAACAAAATCGATTCAGTCGTTTTTGAGATATACGCATATTTTTAAAATAATAATCGCGATGTCTAAGTTCGCGGCGAACCACTAGTTATTTTTATAAATAGGCAATAAAAGTACTCTACGAGTATGAAAAGTAATTGATACTACAGATATTTACTCACTGATAAGGGTTTAAACAAAAATATAACTCGAGTAGGGAATTTTTTTGTTACAATTGGCAACACAACTTTCGAAGTACTTAAAAAATGATAATTTGTTTAAAATTTTAGATTTTTAGATAGAAAGTACCTACCTACTGTTGCATGGACTCGTAAACTAAATATAATAATTATGCAAGTGTGTGGTAGAGATCTGAACACAAAAAGACGTGTATTGTACTTACGTGGGAAATGTGATTCATATATTACGTTCACTGCGTTTCTTATAGTTTCTGCTGTAGCTCACCGTGTTGTAAACTTGTAACACGAAATACAAGTTCTAATATAGATTTACACTTAAAATATCACGCGAAACAATATCTCCATTCCAATATACTAGTGGTTCGCCGCGCGAATTTAAAATTTACGCATTTTTTATTTTTAAAATATGCGTAAGTACCATCGGTAAGTACATATATCTCAAAAACGGCTGAATCGATTTTGTTGCGCAACGAACTTAAAAATTCTATGGATTTGCTACACGTATTCTTACATACATACATACATATAATCACGTCTTTATCCCTTACGGGGTAGACAGAGCCAAAAGTCGTGTGACTCGAAGGCCACGCTTAGCTAAATAGTGGGCTCTCTGATGGAATGGAGATTCAGGTATAGTTGCCAGCCCATCGCCTATGAGTGGAGGAATCCCCAGTTTAAACCCCTTTCCCTCGATTGACTTTTACAATCTGCACGGGAAGAGAAGCAGCTGGCACATTCTATGTTTTTCTTCGCTCCCAGACCAGCATGGAAGCAAATTAATTCAACGGTTCGAGAGTTATCGCGGAAAAAAACATACTTACATACATACAAACAATGTGTTTCCTTTGTGTTAACTTGAATTATTATTATTGTAATCTAATGAAAAATCTGTCTCCTCAATATTATTTTAAAATGACTTTTTTTTTCAAATATAAGGATTTATTTGCAATTTTTAATTTTATGAATATTGATTTCTTATGAAATGGAATAAATAAATACATGAATGCCCGAAACCTTAGAATTGCGCCATCTAGTGAATTTGTGTGGTACTATTACGCGATTTGCTTTGATCAAGCTTTGTTGCTTCTAATTTTAACGACAAAATAGACAAAACACGCGAGAACCGCGAGATTGATACTGGTAGCGACATCTAGTTAGTCCAGGAACAAGTAAGTAGCAGCACATTTTGATATATGAAGAATATCTGTCTATACTTGTTAATATTTTGTCGATGGTATATCTCAAAAACGACTGAATCGATTTTGTTGCGCAACGAAATTAAAAATTCTATAGATAGTTGCTACACGTATTCTTGATATCATCGAAATTAATTCAACCGTTCTAGAGTTATCGAAGAACAAACATACATACAAACAAACAATGTGTTTTCGCCCCAACTTAAATTATAGCTTATAGCTATTTTATTAAATATTTATCATATTAATTTTTAAATTTGCCATTTTACATATTTTTTACTTATGCGTAATTTCCATCGAAAATGGGAAAACGTATAATGCTGGCAACACTTATTGCCAGAATGAGAAACAGCACCAAACAAATATTTTTGAAATATAGAAACAGCTATAGGTACCTAAAGGCCCCGTCATGCGCCAATAGATCGTAGAAACTTTGTAAACAAAGAATAGTGGATGACAATAATATGAGCCAATTAGGAATAAAATTCATATACTCAATGTAGAACAGTCATTACAATCAAACAATAAAATATTAAAAACAACTTTTAGATTGCTAAATTTAAGAGAATACCATTGTTTATATTTATTTTAGAATGAAAAACATATGCCACCATTTTTATTACATACTAACTTTCGCCCGCGGCTTCGCCCGCGTGTATTTCCCACGGGAACCGTGCCTTTTACCGGGATGAAAGGTACCCTATGTCCTTCTCCGTACTTCTAACTATGTGTATGCGAAATTTCAGGAAGATTGTTCAGTAGATGAAGCGTGAATAGGTAACAAACAAACAAACAAATAAACAAACAAACAAATAAACAAACAAACAAACTCACTTTCGCATTTATAATATTAGTTAGGAAGTTAGGATAATAAAATATTATAGCATGAAATGAGAATAAAATAATAAATGATGACGGATCTTTTTCTAAATGGTGCGCCGCATGTTTACATTCAGATTTTTATCGCTGACGTATAATCCGACCAATTGAAATTGCCCGTTGGTTTAATATCACTTGCCTTTCAATTGAAGTACAAATATATATTTCACTTGGTCGGTCCAAAATTTTCGGCATTACTTTGTTTCTTGGTAAAAAACAATTTTTTGGTTTGGTAAGTTTAAATTTATTTAACACTACGAAATCACTCCTATAGATTGTCAGAAGCCAGACGACAGATGTTTTACATCAAAAACAAGCAAGCATTACTTACCTAAAACGATTGTACTTATGAAAATGATGTCGTAATTTATTCGTTATTCCAATGACGGATAATATCACGGATAATTTATTCGAGGCCAATTTATCCGCGGATGATTTATTCGTATATAAATTAACCGCGAATGAATTTCCACGGATAAAATTTTATTCGTATGATAGATAATTCGAGTAAAAATATCCGAATAAATATTTGTCTATTTCTGCGCATACTCATAGTTAGAAGTACGGAGAAGGACATAGAGCGTACCTTTCATACCGAGTAAAAGCACTGTTCTCGTGTAAAATTCATGCGGGCGAAGCCGCGGGCAAAAGCTATATGAAATCCTCTTCGCATATTCATTAAAATTAATTTTATATCATTTGTCAGTATTATTAGGTACCCTCTATTTCTAATTCACACTTGTCATTTATTCTATACTCGTATTATAGTTGTCTTATTTATTTTGCACAATATTTTCACAACATACAAAAGTAGGTAGTCGCGAGAGTACTACAACAAACACAGATAACCCCCAATAGATTCCGCTTGTATGGGCGTCCGTGGTCACCGCACTTACATGCTTTTTCACGTATAAATGAAATTGCTTCATTAGTTGCGACCAGAACTCAGACCTGTGAGATTGTTTTGTGAAAATTTCCGAAAAAATCTATTAGGTTCGTTGAGTGTGTAAAAATGAGTACATGTTCCATAAAATGGTACAGAAAATCATCAAGGATATCAAATCTCCAAAAGGATGGTATAACTTTCCACAGGTAAGTTTATTAATTAATTTAATAAAATTACGTGCAGAGTTCACATTATAATGGTCGAACTATGTGAAACATTGCGAACTAGAGTACCAAAATGGGGTGTCGTTGATGTCTTTTGCAAGCATCTCTTTCTTTCCCAAGTATCAAGTATATGTGTGTCCTTTTCTCGTTGACGTCAGCTGCCGCTCCCGACCCCCGCGTACTTCCTCTAAGTTTGGTGACTTTCGACTTTTCGACGCGAACAGGAATTGAATGATACTGAATCTATTGGGGGTTATCTGTGACAACAAAACATCAAATAAATGAATGCTCATGCGAGCGCGCTGTTTGCCGTACCGTGCCGTCCCGCGCTCGGCGAACGCTGGCGGCCGCGGTACACATGACGTGCACGATCTAGCAACGTCGCCTCGCAGCCTAGGTGTATCGATAAAAATGATCGATACTTTTATACCAGTTCACCATAATAGCGATAAAAATATTGGTATTTACTTCAGTTATCGATTCCGTTATCGATATTTTCGTCAAAATATCGGTATTTTGAAAATATCGATATCCAGTCCCTGGCTACTCCAAATAAAATGTGTGTCCCGTTTTTGTAAAAGTTAAAATAAATCCGCTGCAGCGCTGGAGCAATAATTAAAGTGTCCAGAAACAAGCAGCGCTACAGCGCTTCAAGGCTATTGTTTACTTGCGACTCAAGATTATAACAAACACCACAGAGTGGACATCTGTTTCGCGTTTTGAACTTACCAAATCTTTTGAATAAAACTTGGTAGGTACAAAACAAATTGATGTTTGTTTCTTTATTGCATACTAGTTTATGCCCGCGACTTCGTTCGCGTGTAATTAGAACGCAGTAGACTAATTACAAATTATACTTTTAGTTTTGATAGGTACAAAAAATAAACGCCATATAATTTTTCAGTGAGTAATATTTATTTAATTCCTTCAAACAATATAAGTTTAATTAATTTTTGCCTCTTAGAAGATAAACGATTATTATTCTGATGCCACGTTTTTGCTTCTTGGCTAAAACAAACATAATACAATGTTAGTACATAAATAATATTTTATTAAAATGGTATCACTTTTATAAGATAGGCTAGGTATAACAAGAAATTACAGGTTATTCTACCTACACTTGTTCTATCTGAATTCTTAGTCTATGACAAATGACGCGTCATGGGCATCATGGCGTCCGCTAATAATATTTAGCACAAATTAAGTTAAAAAATGATTATCTAGTAACTCACCGAAGGAAAGTTACTCCATCCCACTTCCATGTATTGCTCGTATTATTGATACGGTATCGTAATAAACGCGGGCGTATTTCGAAGAAAATTCACGATTTTTTGATCACGAGCAAGCAAGACTTAACACTCAAATAGCTTGCGTAGCGACCGTCTGAGCGAGCGAAGAGCCGCCGGCTGGCGTATGATTACGCGCCGATGTATTTCGGCGTCTCCTCTAGTACGTAGTAAAATATCTCGATGACCTACCTACATATAAATAAGTAATTTTATAGTCGTTTCGTGCATGTAGTGTAGACGTCGATTATTATTCGTATAGATAGGTACCTACTGTAGTTGTAGAGATGGTGGTGCCATCTATTGCCATAGGTAGGTACCTACTGTAGTTGTAGAGATGGGGTGCCATCTATTGCCTCTGAATATTAACTAACTCGTATGGTATTTGAACTACGACTGCAGCGACACACGGAATTTTCATGAAAACCGAGATGATGTACTTCTCAGTGGCGCCATCTAAGTATAATACAATTTTGGTGAGGTACAGATTCAATGTATGTGAATATCCATCTATAGGTACTAATATTTTATCGATGATTATATAGTGATGCAGATTGCAAATAAAATGAAACATCGCCTCTTATTCTATCATCGGTAGTCAACTTATAGTTGGTAATACTGATAGTGGCAAAAGAAAGAAGCAACTTGCAATACAGTGTAATTGCAGTTCAACTGAATAAAATGCTGAAAAAACTTTTCCAACTAAGAATGGGGCAAAAATTAAATTAAATTGCGCGCTTATAATACGGCAATGTTGGTTCCGTTGCTCATCTATTGCAGTGGAGCGGACATATTTCAAATGATTGTTTATGTGCTATATCTATTCAAAGGTGACTGACTGACTGACATATTGATCTATCAGCGCACAGCCCAAACCACTGGACGGATCGGGCTGAAATTTGGCATGCAGATAGATGTTATGACGTAGGCATCCGCTAAGAAAGGATTAACGCGAGCGAAGCCGCGGGAAAAAGCTAGTTTGATTCATAAAGTTTAATTAATTCATAAAGTTTAAGGGGGGGAGCTTTGCCCAGCAGTGGGACACAAAACCTACCGCCTAGTTAAAAAAAAAGTGTAATTTAGTATTGACCAATAAATTATATTCACAGAAATATATATTTTTTTAATTTATATGTCTGTAATTATATTAAATACACATGTATATTCACAGTATTGGCCTTGGCCATACTTACTATTTTACATTTCTTGTATTATTTTTCTAGAAAAAGGTGCCTACAATAATCATTAAAATTCACGAGTTATCTATATGATTTACAGATACTTTTCTCACACAGAATACAAATGAAGATCGCCCCGAATGAAGCATATTACGTATTTATATTAATTTGCTTTAATCGGTCGAGGTTTATTTTGTCCCATATAAAAATATGGCACAAAATCCGAAAATCACATTAACTGCTTACTTATAATTTAAATAAGATATTTTGGGAATGCGTTATATCAGTAACTAGCTCTCAAAGCGGAGTGATGCATCGCAAAGTCCATTATGCATATGAGCGTGCATATTATATTGACACAGTGACGTAGGTGAGAGTACCCAGTGATATTGATCATTAGGGTAAGTGAGGTGATATATGCTACCGATATTTCTATGTGCTTCCTATGGAATTTCCATTGGATTGAGTTTGCATTCTACGAGCTATGTGCCCCGCCCACTGCCACTTAAGTTTGATGATTCTGCGGGCTATGTCGGTTACTTTAGTTCTCCTACGTATCTCCTCATTTCTGATTCGATCACGCAGGGAAACTCCGAACATAGCGCGCTCCATCGCCCTTTGGGTGACCTTGAGCCTTCTTATGAGGCCCATAGTAAGCGACCACGTCTCTGTTCCGTATGTCATTACTGGCAACACACACTGGTCAAAGACCTTAGTCTTGAGACACTGCGGTATTTATTTGCGGTTTTATCTGCGGTAGCCGTTGGGGCAGAAAAGTTCTCGAGTGGCGACCACGAACCGGAAAACGTAGTGTTGGCAGGCCTCCCACTCGGTGGACCGGCGACCTAGTGAAGGTCGCGGGATGCGCATGGATGCGGGCAGCACAGGACCGGTCGTTGTGGAAATCCTTGGGGGAGGCCTTTGTCCAGCAGTGGACGTCTTTCGGCTGAGAGAGGAGAGAGAGAAAGAGTTTGCATATAAAAATTGTATATCTATTCTTTTTTTTTTAAAGAGTATGGATTTTTCAATTACAATTTACAATAAACCTTAAACAAGTAAATAAGCTAAAAACTAAAATATAACTAAAACTAACTGAAAAATTAAAATTAAAACTACAAGTAGAAAATATCCCTGCTTCCGTAGAGTATTTAAGTTTCTGCAACATACTATAGTAATTTTTAAGATATACATATAAAATATTGTATATCGCCGATGCACCATTACACCTAATGTATTTCAGCCATTGACTAACATTCATTTAAATTGCATTCGCAAATGGCTTTTGCGTGAGTTAAAAATAGTAGTAATATTATTTTTTTAGTTGAAATGGTATTCTAGTAATACTATAGCTGTACAAAATTGTATTCTGTTACAACAAAAATGCAAAATTATATAGGTACTGTTGAACCGTTTAGGCGCAGAATGTCCATTTTGCATGTCCAGTGGTCGCAAAATGACAAGTTCGCTACAAGTCCAGAAGAAATCAGCAGAATTAGGTAACATTTTGCGACCGCTGGACATTTTACGATATGGACATTCTGCGCCTAATGTACCCTTTACCGACGACCTGCAATTTACCTGTGTCTACTAGATTATACACAGTTCAGAAGACGTTATTGCAATCGCAGCCTCCGAGGAAATTAAACATAACTCAACTGAGATTTTTTTTTACGACGACTTGGTGCTTCTTTAATAACAAGAGCATAGATTATATAATATTAGAAACGACTGTATTAAGAAATATAAGATTTCTCATAACAAAGATGATATTTGTTTTTAATGGAATATAACTTTATTGTTTTAAAAGTAATTTGTCAATTTTTTTGATGAGCAAAACTCTGAAGTATATCTGATAGTTGCAAACTAAAAAACAAAATAATAATATTATTGATTCATTATAAAAAAATATATACTTTATCTTCACGTTATTTCAATTTTACATAATATGTTGAATGGCTGTGTAGAAAGTTGGAACATGGTTCAATAGAATAACGTGAAAATAGAACTAGTTTTTTTTTTTTATTTGACAGCTGTCAGTTAAAAAAACAAAACAAAATATGGCTTTTGCAATGGCTGCAAGATATATCAATAGTCTTTCTTAAACTTAATATAAGGTTCGAGTCCCGTTAATATGATAGTTAAAATATATCAAATCAAATAATAGCTAGTTGACTGTTTTTCTTTAAATAACTATAAATGGCCTAATAGTAATAAAAACATACTCGTATGTTGAATAATCATTTTTACACGACTGACCAAAAAAGGAATGTTAGATTTTCAGGGTTCATGTATGTATGTTTTTATGTATGTAAGTTTCTTTATTCCACCATAAGTCCTGAACGGCTTAACAGATTTTGATGTAAGCGGTTTTTTAGATTCCTTGCATTCCTCTGAGTGACAGTCGCGTGAGTTGTCAGTCGCGTTATTTTATTTTTTAATAATTAGCTTGTGCTGATAGTAAAACTTCCAAATATTTTATAGAATCCAAAGATTTTAGTCTATTGTTTATAATTAAGATAGATAAGATAGACAAAGATTTTTATTTGTAGCCACAACAACACATACAGTTTCTTACAACAAACAACGAAAAATAATCAAACGAAAAAATAAATGTGTGTTGCAGCAATACAAAATGGTCACACCTCAGTGGCACTATTACCCGGGGGGCAATATACTGATTTTCAGTTGTGACCAGATGCGAGTGCGAGTTGCAAATATTAGAAAAGATAAAATAAAAAAGATTAAATAGTACAATAAGAAAGTGATAGCTAATAGGAAAATGCAATAAATATTTATTTACATACTTATAGGAAAAGGACAGAACTAGCTTATTAATTAAGAAAAGTAGGAACGCGCTTGACTAGGTGACAGGTGACAGTGACAGCATAATATAATTGTTGTTCTAACCTCTTTCTATGTTCTATGGTTTACTGCGAAGATTAGTTGATATCGTCAGGAATCGTAAACGGGCCATTCCCGTTTTGTTTACCATTTTAATTGCTCTGCAGCCGTAACTTAGATATCTTGTCCTGAGATTGATGGTGGAGGGTTAACTTTATGTTTGTTAACGCGGTTACGTGGGGAGGTTTATCAAAAGCGCATTATTTATTTAGAAAACACGAAGTTACGAAGTTGCCGTATGCTTTCTCTTTGAAAAGGTAGGGTTAAATAAAATAGGATTATACCATTACCTTAATAAGTAAATAATAAGTCTATGGATTATACATACAGGGTGTCTTTAAATCATTGGCATCCTTTCTACTGGTAAAAGTACTCATGAACATGAGCAACTTTTTGTATGGGACCGACTCAATCTGATGGAAAAAAAAATCAGCTGTTCCATACTATTTTCCAATACCTACTCACCCGAAATATATGGAACAGCTGATTTTT
This sequence comes from Ephestia elutella, assembly GCA_018467065.1. Lineage (NCBI taxonomy): Eukaryota > Metazoa > Arthropoda > Insecta > Lepidoptera > Pyralidae > Ephestia > Ephestia elutella. The sequence goes on along the minus strand of CM031570.1, from coordinate 6,956,727 downwards.
TTTTCCATCGGATTGAGTCGGTCCCATACAAAAAGTTGCTCATGTTCATGAGTACTTTCACCAGTAGAAAGGATGCCAATGATTTAAAAAACATCCTGTATATGTGTCTACTACTTAGTTATGATAGTTTCAGAGATCAGCTCATTATAGACTACGTAAGTTGTACTACGGGGCACAAATGAAAAATATAATATGTGAATACAAATTGAGCTAGCAAGGCATTAAATAATTGTGCAGAGCAACTACGCTCTGCTGCCAGAAAATGTGCGCAGAGCGAATCCGGACAAACGAAGCGGCGGGAAGAATTCTGTACCGGAACTTTACCGGGAAAAAATCTACCGGTAAAATTAAGTACCGGGAAAAAATCTCCACGCGACACCACGCTTGTCCGACTAGAATCTAACTTAAGCTATACGCAGTCTGCTACCACCGTAGCTTATGAAGGGAGCTACAGGGCCCTATATGATAACCTAACCTATAAATTAACTAGAATTGAACACTTACCAAGCTAAATCTTCTTTCTCTTCGGATCCAAACTTGAGTGTCTTCGGGAAGGGGGAATTCCTAATTACCCTACCTAACCCTTGAGATCTCAATTCCCCAGGACAAATAAATAGATTTCTTCCCGTAGTTTCACTCGGGAACAGCCAGATGTGAACAGCCAGCCACGCTTCACCTCTCACAAGAAAAAGTCACCATGACGGGTACACAAACACAAAGTTCAATAGTTATTTAACAAACAGGAAATTCACAAACACAACTCAAGCTAATTAGCAATCAAAGAACGCGGAACCTCTCGCGTATTAAAAATCAAACCGATATCGCATGGACAATGCAATGGCGACCGTCCGCGCGACGCAATCCACGCTAGCAGTGTGAAAACCCCGAACGCCCTCTGGCGGCAGCAATGCGAAACGCCTGCGTTTAGTTTTACCCAATATATTACAAACATCCCCCCGTCCCGGTCTGAGAAGCAGACCGCTAGCTTACTCTACGGGAAGGCGGGCGAGAGAGGTCACACCTCTCCTTAAAATCGAACCGTCGACCAACACCTCAGCCACACGCGGAGTGCCATCTCCGCCAAGAATCAAACGTAATATGCGAGCTCGTCGCCAAAGCAATGAGGGCAAATTTGCCTCTTTTAACAATACTAAATCACCCTCCCTGGGAGGCTCAGTCCCTGTCTGTCCACTTCACTCTTTGCTGCAGCAAATGCAAATATTCAAGCGACCAGCGACGCCAAAAGTCCTGGCTCATTTGCTGCAACATTTGAAAACGCGACAACCGATATACGCGTTCATCCTTCCACGGGTATTCGGGCAGGGCATTCAACGGCCCTCCCACCAAAAAATGACCAGGGGTGAGAGCTTCCAAGTCATTTGGATCTGGAGATAGCGGACAGAGAGGACGAGAGTTGAGGACCGCCTCAACTTTACAAAACACTGTGGCCAGCTCTTCAAAAGTTAGAGCCGTTTCTCCGATAATGCGGCGGAGGTGGGTCTTTGCGGATTTCACAGCCGCTTCAAAAATCCCTCCCCAATGGGGGCAACTTGGGGGACTAAATTTCCAGGTTATTCCCCTTTGGGCAGCAATTTGACTTAAACTAGTACAATTTTTATCAATAAACACGGAAACATCCTTAAGATAATTTACAGTTCCTTTATAGTTTGTGCCATTATCAGACCTAATAAGGGAAGGTAGACCTCGACGCGAAACAAAGCGATCCAACGCGGCGACGAAGGCCTCCGTAGTCAGAGCCGACACCACCTCCAAATGGACAGCCTTGGTGGCCAAACAAACAAATACACACAAATAGCCCTTCACAATACGGGCATTACGAAAGGGAGAAGCCTTGATCGAAAAGGGACCGGCAAAATCGGTTCCAACGCCGTCAAACGGCCTCGAAGGTCGGATTCGATCAGCGGGCAAATCACCCATCTGTGGTTGCATCGTGGATGCCTTCAACCTATAACATGCAATACATCGAAACAGGACACTACGGATTGCTCTTCGGGCAGACAAAATCCAAAACTCGCGTTGCAAAATAGCCAACAAAGCATTGCACCCAGCATGGGCGTTACGAATGTGTCGATCAGACACCAAAAGCTGCACCAAGGGTCCGCCCTTGGGCAACAACAGAGGATGGCGAGTCTCATATGGAAGATCCGCCTTCCGGAGCCTGCCTCCAACCCGAAGAAGCCCATCCGAGTCGATGTACGGGTTCAAACGAGCGACCGCGCCCTTCAACTTAGCGCGTCCGTCGCGCAAAATACGAAGCTCTGACTCAAACCGTCCGGTCTGCACGACACGGACCCAATGCAACAATGCGCTCCGGCGCTCTTCTGCACCTGCAATCGGCTCCAACCGCTTTGCCTGTGGGTTTCTACAATTATGTATGAAACGCTTAATCCAACTGGTAACACCCAGAAGCTTATCCAAGCTGCTATACCGAGCAAGTAGCCAATCCGGCTCCGACGTCGTCTCAGCGACTACAGCATGTACACGGAGCCCAGTCAAACTCAAAGAAGTAACATCTGTCTGACAGACAGGCCAAGAAGTTTCTGATCCCATCAGCCACTCTGGACCCCACCAAAGCGGGTGTGACACCAATTCTGGTGCCGTACAACCTCGGGAAGCACAGTCCGCTGGGTTAAGCTCTCCCGGCACATGTCTCCATGTTATATCAATTCCGATATTTTGAATTTGGGAAACCCGATTTCCCACAAAAACCTCCAAGGTATGTGGGGCCGCGCGCAACCATGCAAGCGCGACCTGGCTATCCGACCAGGCGAAGATGTCTCGTATCTCGACCGTGGCCGCCAGCTCACATGCAACGTGATGCAACAATTTAGAGAGAAGGTGAGCTCCACTCAACTCAAGCTTGGGAATAGTCAGCCTAGTCCTGATGGGGGCGACCTTGCTCTTCCCTAACAAAAGCGAGACATTGACCCGGCCATCGGCGTCAACTGTCCGCATATAGACTGACGCGGCGTAGCCTCGCTCCGACGCGTCACAAAAGCCATGCAGGCTGGCTCGATATTTCCCGGGGGCAATATTCGACGAGGCAAGGCAATCCGATTGACTTCCTTAATCGATGAAAACAACTCGAGCCAATCATCCAATGGAGAGCCAAACAGCGGCTCGTCCCACGAGACGCCCAAAGTCCAAAGTCTCTGAAGAAGACACTTCGCAGAGAATATCACTGGACTGATCCAACCGCTTGGATCAAACATACGAGCTATTACGGACAACACCGTTCTCTTAGTCCAGACTTTTGGTATTTCCAAGTCCACTTGGAATGTGAAAATATCGGTTAGCGGCTGGTACTGCATGCCCAGCACCGCTATCCTGTTGGGATCATCCACATCCTCAAACAGGTGAGGGTTCTGTTGGTGATCCTCCGGGATCCCGTCTAGAACTTTAGGCTCATTAGACAACCACTTACGTAGCTCGTAGCCACCTGTCTTCAATATTTCAATCAATTCATCCCGCAGTAGGAGGGCCTCCTCAATACTTTGGGCTCCGGTGCACACGTCATCTACATACAAGTCACGTGACAGCACGGAAGCCCCACGGGGAAAGCGGATCCGTTCCCGCTCTGCCAATTCAAGCAATGATCTGATGGCGATATAGGGACTAGATTTCAAACCATACGTGTTTGTGTTGAGTTCATACACCGTCACAGGATCCTCAGGGCGCTCACGCCAGAGTATCAACTGGAATCGCCTGTCCTCAGGATGTATGACTGTCTGGCGGAACATCATCCGGATGTCCGCACCAAAAACCACTTGATGTCTTCTAAAGTTCAAGATGATGTCAATTATGTCCCTATGCAATTTGGGACCCGAATGCAAACACAGATTCAACGAAACCCCGTTCGAAGTGGGTGCGGACCCATCAAAGACAGTCCGCAACTTGCCTGTTGAGGCCTTCACCACCGCGTGGTGGGGCAAAAAATAATGCTCAGTTGAGCTCCAATCAACTCGAGCCGGAGACATGTGACCCAAATCCTCGTACTCGCGCATAAATTCAATATATTTATCGCGAAGTACGTGGTCACGCTGCATGCGTCGCTCCATGGACAGCAGTCGTTTCTCCGCAAGCGCCCTACTTTGCCCTAGGCTAGGACGAGAGGCAACAAAAGGTAACCTAGTTACAAACCGACCGGAGGGCAACCTCTCCGTGGTTGATCGAAAGAAGGCTTCGCACTCAGCGTGTTCCGGATCCATCCTGGAACTCATAGGTGGCTCCTCCACCTCCCAAAACCTTTGCATGGTCTTGGCCAAGGACGCAGATGCGACGACCGGTGGCTCCTCCACGGTGCTATTATCAAACACAGGGCCCATCAGGGCAAAACCAAAAATCGTAGACACTGCCATCAGTGAAGACGAACCCAGAGCCTTCTGTGTACCCAACAAAATCCAACCCAATACGTCCGAGCCCAGGAGCAAGTCCACTGGGCCGGGATGAAAGACAAAGGGGTCGGCCAAATCCAGACCCGAAACCAAAGACAACACACCCGGCGGTATGTCTGTCGAGGGTGCCAACCCGCAATGGTATCCATTACCATAGCCGAAGTCGTGATCCTCATTGTGGAGGACTTCAGCGAAGAAAAAGGTGACAAGTGTCTGGCCCGTCAGACACTTCACTTGTATGCCACCAACTCCAAGAAGTGGCACAGGCGAGTCTTCCACGACTAAACCTAACTGGCGTGCCACTCGAGTGGTAACCAAACTGCTTTGAGCCCCTGAGTCCAACAGAGCTCTCAAATTAATGGCTTCCCCCCCACGACCCCATACGCGGACCACCGCGGTGGGGAGCAGAACCGTCCGCGGCTCTGTCCCAGCAAGGGAGCAAGCTAGTTACGGGCTCCCCACTCTCTCCAAACCAGGGGCGCGCCACTGACCCGGATAATATGGCGGGCGAGTGCACATCCCCATCTGATGGGGGGCATAACCCGCGGCCCGGCCATACATATGGTACGGCGGGTGGTACTCCAGCCGTGGGTACTCGTGCAGCGGCGGAGAAAACCGCTGCGGCTGCATGTGTTGGGTATTGGTAACTCGCGTGGAGGGGGGTGTCCCCACTCTCACGTCCGATCTAGGGCCCCCGCCCATGGGGGCCCCATCCGGGGCCTGGCCAGCCACATACTGGCCATGACCTTGGGGCGCGTGGTCCCGGTCCGCCAAGACCCGCGCCGGTACGCGACCCCCCTCCCGAGGGGGGGTGCGACGAGCGAAGCCGCGTCCTCCGTCCGGTGGTGGAGGGCTTCGCGCAGGAGCGCCCCCGCCCATAGGGGACCCCTGCCTCAACATCCGGGTGCCATCCCCGTTGCGGTTCATGCAAAGCATCGCGTGGTGCCGCCCACGGCATGCACTGCATGGTATGGCACTGGGACAGTCACGTGCATAGTGACCGCCCAAACAATAAAAGCAAAGTTCATGCCGCTTTGCCATGCGGCGCCGATCTTGTACTGGCAGTCTCTGCCAGTCCCTGCATTGCAGCAGGCTGTGGCCCATCCGGCCACATTGCAGGCAGTCCGCGTCCCCCGCGACTGCTGCCGTGTGTGCAACCCGCACACCAGCTCCACGCGGTGGCGGTTGCCGTCCCTGTTGGGGCCTACGTTCAGGCGCTCTGGATGGCGCTGAGTCCGTCATGGTATTCTCAGCCGCCCGTGCCTCAAACTCCAAAAACTTCACCAAGTCAGTGAATGTTGGTAGGGTGGTGCTATCCCGTTCCGCATTCTCGCGCTCAAACCGCGAGCGGATGTCATTGGGCAATTTGCCCAATACAATGTGCACCAACAAAAAAGACCATTGGTCCACCGGCAGCCCCAGTGTGCGGAGCGCGTTACAGGCCACTGTAACGGGCGTGAGCAACTGCAGGCGCAACTGTGCCCTGTTGGCCACCTTGGGCAGGGCCATCAACTGTGCGGCGTGCGCATCCGCTAACAAACGTAAGTTTTGGTAGCGGGAGTTCAATAACTCCCAAGCCGTATCGTACTGGTCGTCCTCCACCCGGAGGTGCTGGATGAGCGACCGCGCTTCATCCTCAAGAGTGGAGAGGAGGTAGGCCATCTTCTGGGCCTTCGACAAATCCTGTCGTGCTACGACCAGGGACTCAAACATATTTTTATATGCTACCCACTCCTCCATCCTACCCCCAAAGTGGGACAGCTGAAGGGTGGGGAGCCGACCAGTAACCGCTGGTCCTTCCTGTCTAACAGGTGTGCGAGGGCTGGTCCGCCAGCCTGTCTCGCCCTTATTGCGGTCACCGCCTCCGCGATATCATCGTGCAGACTCAGGATCTGGTCCATGTCCGCCATGTGACCTGCGTAGGCCTCCGGGGTAAGATCGGCTTCGGTAAGCGCCGCCATGGCCGCTTCCGCGCTAATCAATCGTGAGTGGAGGTGATCCGCTCTTAGCAGTATGGCGCCCTCCCTGTCCTTCCGGGACAGGAGTCCTCCGGCCGTCACAAACCATCTCAATTCGTTGGCGAGTGTCGCCCTAGCATTGGAGGCCTTCGCCATCGCGTCAAGTCACAAACAAAAAATAACAAAAGGTAAATAAAAAACAACAAAATCAAGCAACTACACGAAGAACCGCGGTAGGTATGAGAATGGCACAAACCCGGAACGCACGGTACAAACCGCAAACAAATACAAAAAAGGTTACAAATATTCTTATACAAACAAACTAAGAAAAATCTAATAATTTTTACAAACAATTAATTATTTTTTACAAACGAACAAATAGAGGGTAGATAAACTACGCTCTGCTACCAGAAAATGTGCAGAGCAACTACGCTCTGCTGCCAGAAAATGTGCGCAGAGCGAATCCGGACAAACGAAGCGGCGGGAAGAATTCTGTACCGGAACTTTACCGGGAAAAAATCTACCGGTAAAATTAAGTACCGGGAAAAAATCTCCACGCGACACCACGCTTGTCCGACTAGAATCTAACTTAAGCTATACGCAGTCTGCTACCACCGTAGCTTATGAAGGGAGCTACAGGGCCCTATATGATAACCTAACCTATAAATTAACTAGAATTGAACACTTACCAAGCTAAATCTTCTTTCTCTTCGGATCCAAACTTGAGTGTCTTCGGGAAGGGGGAATTCCTAATTACCCTACCTAACCCTTGAGATCTCAATTCCCCAGGACAAATAAATAGATTTCTTCCCGTAGTTTCACTCGGGAACAGCCAGATGTGAACAGCCAGCCACGCTTCACCTCTCACAAGAAAAAGTCACCATGACGGGTACACAAACACAAAGTTCAATAGTTATTTAACAAACAGGAAATTCACAAACACAACTCAAGCTAATTAGCAATCAAAGAACGCGGAACCTCTCGCGTATTAAAAATCAAACCGATATCGCATGGACAATGCAATGGCGACCGTCCGCGCGACGCAATCCACGCTAGCAGTGTGAAAACCCCGAACGCCCTCTGGCGGCAGCAATGCGAAACGCCTGCGTTTAGTTTTACCCAATATATTACAAACAATAATGATTCAAACACTTTTTGCAAGTTCATATATGTATCTGTACTATCCTAAGTAATATTATAAATGCGAAAGTGAGTTTGTTTGTTATCTCTTTACAATTGATCTACTGAACCAATCTTTCTGAAATTTCGCATACACATAGTTAGAAGTACTGAGAAGGACATAGAGTACCTTTAACCCCGGGAAAAAGCACTTTTCCCGAAGGAAATTCATGCGGGCGAAACCGCGGGCAAAAGCTAGTACAGGATAAATTATAAAGGTTAAGCTTACTCACATCTTAAAAGTAGGGTTCTTAGTCACAATATCAATTCAACACTTTGTATTTTGTTTCCGAGATATGAATAAAACACTCGACTCTTTATGATCGCATAACTTGCCGCCAAACCCGTTATCTTCTAGGTTTACGCACTCGTTCGCGTCTCAGTAAATTTTACACACAAAAATAAGGATTAAAGGATAAATGGCTTTTAAAAGTTATTCGGTGCAAAAATGGAGGTATAATATTTTCTCATTTTTAATGGACGGTAATGTAAATTTTATTTATTCAGGCATATCAACAATATAAATATAATTATTCACATTTTATATCAAAAAACAGACACAACGTTGTTTTTAAATTATTTTTAATCAATTAAGAAACCATTTATTAATACAGTAAATGTGCGTTAGTACATAATATCTCGATGCAGTAAATTGATGAATATTAACTGCATAAAATTATAATTAAATAAAATCTTTAATTTTTTATCTATCATCACTATCATCACTATCACTATCACTACATAGTATAAAACAAAGTCGCTTTCTCTGTCCCTATGTCCCTTTGTATGCTTAAATCTTTGAAACTACGCAACGGATTTTCATGCGGTTTTCACTAATAGATAGAGTGATTCTTGAAGAAGGTTTTAGTGTATAATTTGTGTAGGTTTTGTGTATAGTAGTTGAAATATGACGATAATTGTTAAGGAAGTCGGAAAAAAATTTGCCGCGCGGCAGCTTTCATCGAAAACGCTGTCCAATCCCTTAGAGATGTAACAAAACAATGTATGGAGGAATTGTGTATCTTTAATAGATCTACAAAAAAGTCCGCGATAGCATATATCCAGCTTTTATACTTCAGCCACAATAACTACTTTTATGTTTTAAAAATAATTAAAATCGTTAGATGTTTTTTAACTGGTGATATTAACCACAATTTATTAATCCTTATCAAATTAAACAAGTCTATCGTCACAAGTACTTAATATACTTAATATACTTAATATTTGCTTTTTACTGCATGTAATTTGGATCAATAGTTTACGAAATACTACGAGTTATTTAAAAAACGGCAATCCGCCCCGAAATCACCTATATATAGCGTTAGCTAGCAAAGGCGCAAGGCGCAGTAATCTCTGAGCGGGCCGGGGCGTTTTGGTATGTATTTATTTTATTAGGAGGTAATGACGTAAATATCATACAAAAACCGGCCAAGTACGAGTCAAACTTCCGTACACGCAAAGCATCTCACATTATAAGCTATCACTAAAAGACCTACTAATTTCAAAAACAAATTTAACTTTGCAGTTCGATCCCTAAGACTCATACTGAATTCAGCGCAAAAATAAATTTGTAACATTTTTTTTAGACTACCAACAACATATTTACAATTTTGACGACCTCCGTGGCCCAACGGTCATCACGCCGGACTGCCACACCGGAGGTCCCGGGTTCGATCCCCGGTCGGGTCAAGATGGAAAATGATCTTTTTCAGATTGACCCGGGTCTTGGATGTTTATCTATATATGTATTTGTTATAAAATATAGTATCGTTGAGTTAGTATCCCATAACACAAGTCTCGAACTTACTTTGGGGCTAACTCAATTTGTGTGATTTGTCCGTATATATTTATTTATTTAATTTTCTGATTTAATTCTGTATAAGTACTTAGTTGCTTTTTGCCAATTTTCATAATTTTGATTGCTGCCTGAAATTGCAATATATGCGAAAATTCGCAATATTTACGGTAATAAATATCGCTCTTGATCGCGTTAACGTATAATTTTAATTATTTTTTTGCTGAAAGATACCGTGGATCCGATTATTCGTTATTAATTTCAACTTGATACCTTTAAGCGTTCATGAGAAAAAAAAGTTTGGCAGACAGACGGACAACAAAGTGATCTTATAAGAGTTCCGTTTTTGCCTTTTGAGGTACGGAACCCTAAAAAACAAATATTGTCCACCCGAGCGAAGCCGGGGCGGGCCGCTAGTTTACTTATAAATCTAAAATTTTATAATAATTTATTAAATAAGCAATATTTGATAACTTGAGCTTATCACTTAAAAATAATACCTACACTCTAAAATATATCATCGGCAAAAAAATTAAACTATTAATTCGCTGTTAGCAAACGATGTAGCACTATTGTAGCACGATGCCTACGAAAATGGCTTCAAGCTTGCGCGCGCGCGCGTTTCTGGCATAACTCGTAGCAAAAGTCGTAGACCTAGTGCTACGAGACCACATATAGAGTTACATTTATATTATTGTTGAATTGCATGTATTTTCCAAGTACTACAACAACATACAACTCATTATTGGTCTTTTAGTTGACCGGTTTATCTTTTTCATCAAATATTATATGAATATTATAAAATAAGTCCCCCGCCGCGTCTGTTTGTTCGCGATAAACTGAAAAACTGCCAAACGGATTTTTATGCGGTTTCTACACCTCCATACAACTGAAAATTCACAGCTCCGACGGCTGTGAATTTTCAGTTGTATGGAGGTGGTCACATTAAATCCTACGATGGTGATTTTTATAAATAACATAGATACAATAACATATTACAACTGCAAATTTAAGTAGTCACCAAAAATCACCACCTCCGTTTTTTTTTAAACGCCATTATAAGACTCATATTGTTATAACTCTCAAACAAAAATTCTCACCAAGGTGATTTTTTGTTACATGTTTCCTTACGAATAATAAAAGCTTGATTTAAAAAATCACCAATAAATAACAATCCGAAATGGATTTTTTAATGAGTTGTAATTTTTATACTTTGAAAACATCCTGTACAAAAACAAAAAATCCAGCAATGGTGACTTTTATATATTATTCGTATACTATTGTAATGAACCATATCCTCAATTTTTATAAGGGTGACTACAGCAGTTTGTTTTTTATTAACTTTTAATTTTTTTTTATTCTACAGTCGGGAAAAATGTATATTCGTACGTAATGTTAATTATTCAATCTTAATTTTAAAGAGTGACTCATGATAATGAACCCGATTTCCTGTAATTAAATAAAAACCATATTGACATTTATAACGTCAAAAATACATTTTATGACTAGAAAGCCTTATAAATATATAAACCGGCCAACTTTTATTTACAGGTAAATGAAGTCTTATTAATTAATTGTGAACAGTAATCTCTATTGTAGACTTTTTTGTTTACGAGCAAATGAGTATAGTTTATTTACCCCTCCCATTTCATATCGCATCATCAAAATTCTAAATTTTTTATATAAGGATGTCTAAAAACATCAAAATAATGTTAAGTATAAGAATCATGGTTGTAGGAATTTGTCGGTAAAAAAAATTTTAATGCCCCGCCTACAATGGACGGGGTAGGTCATAAGGAGTTTTCGGTATGTAATTTACGCAGGCTAAGCCACTAGCAAAAAATTTTCAATATACATATATAAAAATTCTTCCATTACTAATTGAGTGACTGACAAACAACGTACAGCCAAAACTACAGGGCGTAGGAAGCTGAAATTTGGCATGTAGGTTCCTTAGGGAGTGTAGGGGAGCACTAAGAGAGGATTTCCCAAAATTCCCAAGCGAACGAAGTCCCGCGACTAATAGTGTTAAATAAATAAGATGACATATTTTCACCCATTATCTCATGTAATGACTGACGAGCCGTAGTAAAACCTATTTTGGAAGCCGTATGGACGTTAACTCGCCGCAGATAAGAGCTTATCTCTGACATAAAAAAATAATCTCAATCATAAAGTTCCCTTTTGTTTATGTGGATTCCCTGACTACCACTTTCCTTAGCAGCTTATTTAACTTGTGTGTTGATGAAGTTAACGATGAAATTGCTGTGGTTTTGATCTCAGTAACTTTTAAGTCCAATTTCACTTACTAAACAACTATTTTAATAATGAATCATATTCATTAATAAAAAAATAAATAAAATTATTTTAGTAGCTTGTTGAGGATATTTTGGCTGTACAGATTTCGATGAATGATGTGGATTTTCCGGAGGTCCCCGGTTCGATCCCCGGTCGGGTCAAGATGGAAACTGTACTTTCATCCTTAGAAAGGTTGCTGATGTTTTATAAATCACCCTGTATATATAAAAAAATAATGCTGACTGGCTGATTGGTAACTCAACGCAGAGACGAAACCGCTGAAATTAGAACCTTGAAATTTTACAGAGAGGTTCTAAAGAACCTAAATAAATATAGCGTAAGTAAGCACTAAGAAAGGATTTTTGAAAATTCTACTCCTAAAGGTGTAAAATTCACGCAGGCGAAGCCAAGGGCAAAAGCTACTTTATCATATTCGTAGGATAATTTTATACGTAGACTATCTGAAATATGCAAAAAAAAGATTGTTAAAAATTAAAAGGCTTTAAATTAAAAAACGCAAATAAAGAAAATATATTGATAAAATCATAAAAGGTTTTAACAAAATCTCTGGTTTTATACTCGTATGTGTAAACAATGTGTTGTTAAAGAGAAAACAGCGGATAAAAACATTTATTTCAGGCTTCGGTTCCGACTACTTTCATATGTTAATTAATTTATTTTATGGCTATCCAAAGCAACAAGTTGATTATCCCGAAATTGAATAATTATTATTTTTTAAATAATTTTTGTTTTGTTGTACGAGCCTTTATGACTATTATTATATAAGAATTAGGATTCTGTAACGCTATTTAGGAGGTTAAAGAAATTCTTCTGAACTGAACCTTGAATTCATTACACTCTTTTTTGGCAAAAATTATGTAGGGTAAGGTAGGGAGAGATGGACCACTTTTTTCCAACATTAATCTCTTTTTTATTCCAAACCCGTTGAAAATGTATAGATTCAAAAATAGCATTCTAAAAACCATAACCCATACCTATATAAAGTGGTCCTTCTCTCCCCAAATGCGTTGGGGAAAGGCAACGGGAAAGATATACTACCTTCTCATATTAATACCACAATAAATAATCATAAAATAGGTTCTTATTTATTTATTTATTTATTAATTTTTGTACACAACAAATACATACAAAGGAAACATAAAATATAGGAAAACTAAGTACAAAGGTTCTACTTATTTCTATAGAAAAAAGTAATCTTATCTTAGTTCTTTTATAATTTAATAAACATACTAACACAGAAACAACAATCTAAAAATACTACAATATGTTATACGTTTATCCGTTTTAAAAAGCCTTTAAAAATTATTGACGCCTCCGAAACCAAGATAGTATTAATTTGTCAAAGTGCAAAAAATGCAAGAATGATATTTTCACGTAAAAAATGGGTCAATTTATTACACCATACTTTATGATATTTTTTTTAATAGTAGTACTTCACTTTAATGTCTAATTATAGGTTATACGAGCTCTTCCGGTCTAGATGTACCTGAGGTAGACTTCGATGAAGCAAAGCCCACGGACGCGTATTTACGATACCACTTTAAAATAAAACTTTATTAGCCGTGTATAAACGTAAAAAGTACAGTAATTGGCACTAAAGCTGTGTCCATAATAGGTTACATAATGTTTTTACAAGTAGTTTAGGATTAAGGATACAATAATTATAGAAATGGATTCTAACTTTAGATCTAATGTTAGCTTTCAAACTTTTCGCAAAAACATGTCAAAACTTTTAGGTAATAGCAACAGGTACACAACGTAAAAAACGACAATGCAAAAATGTATCCAATAAACTTCTAAATTATTTTTAATATTTTGAAGTTTGTTAGATAAGTTATTTACAAATTAAAAACTAAAATACAACCTAAATTAAAATACCTACTAAAATTAAAAACTAAGGAATACAAAATAAATAATTACAATTAAAGTAATTTAGAATTTCATAATGCATATCGACTAAAATTCAAATCAAATCAATCAAAAATTCTTTATTGAAACGTGGCCTTCAAAGAAGGCTCCTTTTCACGTCAAAAACTAATTATTTAATCATAATATATTATGTCTCAATGCTACAAACTACTAGCATTTCGGAAAGACCACTGCTGAGAAGAAATTCCGAAAGAAAGGTACAATAGGGTAGATGACAACAAGTCAAATTAGATACTTTTTCTATATGTCAAAAACAATAATTTGTATGGGATTTGTATGACAGTACTCAACAGTGACGTCACTTTTAATGGAGTCAAAAAGCATTCCCATTTTACTTTAATTAGAACTAAAAAATAGTAAACAATGTTATAAACAAAATTGATCAATTAAAGTGACATTCAATTATTATGTTAATTATTTAAATAGCATCATTTATTTTTGTTGTATTTTATGATGGCAATGTAATTTCTATTAGTCTTTGGAATATCTATGATTTGTCTGTGGTCACCGGATGTGGTTCTATATGTATGTTCTTATATACTTGCCTATGGAGTCTAGCGGAACGTGTAACATTTCGTGTGTTTAATAATTATTCTCTAAATAAAAACATCTTGAGTTGAACTATTGATTTTTATTCAATTCCTTCAGGTTATGGGCCCAGGCACATATACCGCAGAGAATTGGATAGAAATAATAGTAAAAACACTGCACTTGAGACTAGCCGGGAGAGAGGTTAGGAATTTGCGACGTGTGCAGGAAGGCGATAGATCAAGATGGAAGGTTTACAATTGCAACAACATTTGAATACCATAAAACTGGAAGGTCCCAGGAACTGGAATGTATGGAAGTTTCAGATGACAGTACTGTTGCGTGGGCAAGGTTGGTTGGATATAGTGGAAGGCCGAAGTAAAAAACCAGAAGGGTCTGAGAAAACTGCATTGGCCGCATGGGAAAACAAGGACGCCAAGGCGCAGTCATTAATAGTGACGAGAATTACTGAAGATGTGATGTTACACATAATCTCGTGCTCAACTGCAGCTGAAATGTGGAGGAAGCTCCAAAGTGTGTATGAACAGAAGACAGAGACGAGCATTCACATTGTTCAACAGAGATTCTTTCAATACAAATATGAAAAAGATACCGATATGTCTGTGTTTCTGTCAAAAATTCAGGAAATGCAGAGCCAGCTGAAACAAATGGGAGAAGATATCTCAGAAAAATTCGTTATCACGAAAATACTTATGTCTTTGCCGGAAGAATATAAACACTTTATTTCGGCATGGGAATCCGCTCCGGATGATAAACAAACATTGGATAATCTAGTCGCGAGATTACTAATGGAAGAAGAAAGGTTAAAGAGCAAAAATGAGGAGCCGCAGCAAACTTCATCGTCTGCCTTTGTTGTGAAGAGTAGAAAGCCGGTAAAATGTTTCAAGTGTGGGAAAATAGGACATTTTCAGAATGAGTGTAAAAATAACAGAGACAGTGATAAAAAGAACAGTGAAGGGAACTCGAATAACAAATGCTTCTATTGTGGTAAAGTCGGACATTTTCAAAATCAGTGTTGGTTCAAGAAAAACAAGGACAATAGGCGTAATAACGACAATGATAAGAAAAATAATGCATTTGTGGTGGTGAACTCAGTGTACGGACAGTATGAACAATCTAAGTGGCTCGTAGACTCTGGTGCAGATGAACATATGTGTTGTGATCGTGCATTGTTTACGCATTTTACAAATAATGTACAAGAGACAGTGATAGTCGGTAATGGAAGCGCAATTAGTGTGTTAGGACGTGGACAGATGGCAGTGCAGGTGCGAAACGGAAATGAATGGATTGATTCAACCATAGACAATGTACTATTCGTTCCTGACTTGAAAATAAACTTGTTCTCTGTCAACCGAGCGACTGACAAGGGATATGTCATGATGACAGATGACAACTGTTGCAAATTTTATAAAAATGGCGTTGTTTGTGCGATTGCAAATCGAGTTGGAAATGGTTATTATATGGATTTGCGCTTTAAATGCAATACGGCGAATGTTGCAAAATCAGAATTAAACGACATAAATATGTGGCATGAAAAATTAGCACACCAAAACTTCGAGCACGTCAAGGCAGTATTGCAGAAAAACAACATCGACGCCAAACAAAGATTTGTCCCGAAGTGTGAGAGTTGTTTACAAGGAAAAATTCATCGGTTACCTTTCACAAGAAGTGACTATGTTAGTACGAAAACATGCGAGTTGGTACACGCCGACTTGTGTGGCCCGATGGAGGAGACGTCGCTAGGCGGTTCGAGATATTATTTGTTGATCAAGGATGATTTTTCTAACTACAGATATACATATTTCATTAAAAATAAACACGAAACCAAGAGCTACATAGAAGAATTTTTGAACAAAGCTGAAAATATTACTGGAAATAAGGTTATGATTTTTAGAAGCGACAATGGCTTAGAATTTACAAACAAGGAGGTGAAAGAAATGTTCTCAAGGCGTGGCATTACTCATCAATTGTCTGTGCCATATACGCCTGAGCAAAATGGAAAAAGCTGAAAGGGAGAACAGAACATTGGTTGAAGCAGCCAGGACGATGTTGCTTGCAAAGAATTTACCTAAAAAACTATGGGCAGACGCTGTGAATACAGCAGTATTTGTCATAAATAGAACTGGAAAGAGTAAAACAGAAGGAAAATCACCGTTTGAAGTTTGGACAAACAAGACATTTGATATTAGCACATTGATGGTGTTTGGCGCTCCAGTATATGCGCATATTCCTTAAGAAAGAAGAAGAAAATGGGATAAGAAAGGAGAGAAAGGAGTAATGGTGGGATATAATGAAGAAGTAAAAGGTTACAGGATATACTTTCCCCAGAAGAATACAGTAGAAATGAAAAGAGATTTAGCTTTCCTAGAAAATGAAAGAAATATAGCTGAGGAAACAATAGAAACAGTGACATTAGAAAATCAACAGCACCAGGAGACTGAGATTGTGGTGAATGAAGAGGAGAATAATAAATCTGAGGATGATAGTGACGAGTTAGTATATGAGACAGAATCTGGAAGTGATTATGAACCAAGTGGCAATTTAAGTTTCTCTGGCGATGAAAATGTACAGTCTTACAGTCGTGAGAGACCTGTAAGAAGAAGGAAAGAAACATCGTTTTATAAATGTAACAATGTGCATGTTAGTGACATTCCAGATCCAGTGTCATACAGGGAGGCCATGAGCAGGCCAGATGCTTCGAGCTGGAAAGAGGCGATCGACAGAGAGTTGCAAACTTTAAAAGAAAACCAAACTTGGGAAATATGTGATGTGCCAGTAAATAAAAAGGTAATTAGTAGTAAGTGGGTTTTAAGAATAAAACATTTTAATGATACTGTCAAGTACAAGGCCAGATTAGTGGCAAGGGGGTTTGAGCAGGATGATATGATGGACATGTATGAAATCTATGCACCTGTAGCTAAATTATCAACTTTTAGGTTATTTGTGTCGGTGGCTACAAAGAGGAAATTGCATATTTATCAGATGGATGTAACAGGGGCTTTTTTGTATGGGAATATTGATGAAATAGTGTATTTACAGTTACCAGAAGGTGCTTATACCGGGGATAAAAATATTGTTAAGCTAAATAAGTCTTTATATGGCTTAAAAAAGTCACCCAAATACTGGAATGATAAATTTAATTCTGTAATAATGAAAGTAGGCTTTGCCAGATCCCAGAGTGATTCCTGTTTGTATATTAAACGTAACTGTAATTCTAACACTTATGTTTTGTTATATGTTGACGATTTGTTAATTTTTGGTGACAGTGAAAAGGAAATAGGCGACCTTAAGTCCATGCTGAATAGTAAATTTGACATGAAGGATTTGGGATTTGTATCAAACTTTCTTGGGATTCATGTTAAACAAGATTTAGAAAAGGGAGTTACTGAATTAAATCAAAGGGAGTACCTTGAAAATGTTCTTAAAAAATTTAAAATGGAAAACTGTAAGCCTATGAGTACACCAATGGATTGTAATTTTAATTATAAAATTCTTGAAAGTCAACAAGTAGATGTAAACATTGAAAAATTGTGTAGACAAATAATAGGTAGTTTGATGTATGCTGTTCAAGGTACAAGACCCGATTTATGTTTTGCAGTTACAATGTTAAGTAGGTATCAAAAATGTGCCAATAATGTTTTACTAACTGCTTTGAAAAGAGTGTTACGTTATGTTAAATTTACATTACAATATAAACTGATTTATAAGTGTAGGGATGTAATTTTAGAAGGGTTTTGTGATGCTGACTGGGGTGGGGATTTAAGGGACAGAAAGTCCACCACTGGATACATGTTTTTATTTTCAAATTGTTTGATATTATGGAGCTCTAGAAAACAGGCATCAGTAAGCCTGTCATCAACTGAGTCCGAGTATGTTGCTTTGAGCATGGCTGCCAGCGAAGCATGCTGGATTATAAACATGTTAAGTGATTTTGGTTTCCAGAGTGTTTGCCCTGTAAATATTTCTTGCGATAATCAGTCAGCAATATTAACTGCAGCAACAGATTGCATTAAGCGTCTGAAACATGTAGACATCCGTTTCCACTTTATCAAAGATTTGATAAAAAATAAGAAAATTAATGTTAGTTATATAAGGACAGGTCAACAACCTGCTGATGTGTTCACAAAGCCATTGAACAAAGAGTTGTTTAATAGATGTATAGTTAAGTGTGGTCTAGAGTTTGAATAATTGTTTTTTGTAAGGTAATTACATTGAGGGAGGGTGTTGTATTTTATGATGGCAATGTAATTTCTATTAGTCTTTGGAATATCTATGATTTGTCTGTGGTCACCGGATGTGGTTCTATATGTATGTTCTTATATACTTGCCTATGGAGTCTAGCGGAACGTGTAACATTTCGTGTGTTTAATTATTATTCTCTAAATAAAAAACATCTTGAGTTGAACTATTGATTTTTATTCAATTCCTTCAATTTTATTTTTTACCCAATCATCATCCCTATTCGAGGTACAATTCAGGCAATATGAATTGTGCATACTCTATGCATTATGTCGTATTACGTATTAAGTATTCTTAAATTGCATAAAGGGTTACATACAACAGAGGAACAGCTGCATAGTGTGTCTAAGGCTTTAGATTACGAAGCGGCTTTCTAACTAGAGCGACAATAAACGAGCGCGCAGTATACCGGTCGTATTCAGCAGGACCACTTGACAATCGTTAATGAAATCATCCCTGTAGAATAAAAGCATGGTCGCCATACTTTAAACTAAGAAGGTACTAATGAGTCATTAACATTTTTTATACTTCAGAATACTTTTAAAATAAATGGGATAAGGTATTAAAATAAGTTAATCTTTCTTCTCTTTCGTTAACTTTCTTAAATCTCTTTAGTTAACTTAGTCATTATAATTTTGATATCCTTCTTCCTTTTAGTCGCATTCCTCATGACCATAACTGAGGGTCGTGGTCACTATATGGGATGAAACACACATAACGACTATCTTGGCAATGTTATAGAGTGGTTTGCTTTTTCATTTCATTTAATTTTGATATAAGTAAGTAACAATAAACTCATTTACGTATAGGCACACGAACTTTGAAATTCCTTAGTATGTTTATTCCTTTCGATACTCTCTGGTTAAAATTTGAAATCAATTTTACTTCTATCATCTAAAACGCTCTATCTAAAGTTCAGGTGGAAAATTTATTAGTTTTTTTTTAAACGATACCCTAACCGCACTTTGAAATATGAAATTTTTTGCTGTTTGCACGAAATGTAATAAAAGTAGACTTACACCCTCTAGACGTAGATCCCCAGCCAATATGGCTGCTATATTGGAAAATTCGGTCGCCCATATTTGGAGATCTCTTCAAGTTCGTATGAAAACGTCCCCAATCGAACTCGGAACTAAAAACGGCCCGAAAGGTGGAACTATTGATATTGGACGAAGAGATTTGTTCCACATTAGCCCCACGGTTTTGCTCTACATTCTAAAAAAATTCGCTTTCGCTCCAAGTATAAAATATATCCTTTTTTGCCCTACATTACTTTTACATTTCTATCCATGCTAGAAACTATTGCAAAAAACAAGCGAGGCAAATCAGAAATAAATTCCGAGGCAAAACAAGATTAAAATATTAAATTAAGAAAATAAATGTCGTTTGGGGCAAAACTGGCATAAAAAGTAAGGCACACGGATTTTTTTATGTGGGGCGAAATTTGTAGGACGATTGTGGAGTAAACCGATGAAGATTCGGGCGCGTTGTTGAAAAATGGAAGCGGACTGGGTCAATTGGGACGTACAACGGGAATGAGTATTGCCACTATTGCTGTATTATGCGAGGCATTGTTATTGTCAAATATATTTTTGGCTGAGTTCGGAAGAATGGTCATGAATTCAGCCAAGCGAATTTGTATGTTATGTCAATTGCAAAATATCCACATTTTTTTTTATTTTAGAATTTTATTTTTCTATGTCTTGTCATGATTTTGATCAATTATAAATGTCAAGAAACTTGAAACAATTTTTTTTGAATGAACAGTAGTTTATTTTTTTTTGTTTGTTATCGTATCAAATTAACGTACCCTAGAAGAGAAGTTAAAAATTAAAAATTACCTAATTTATGTTAAATACCTGCGTATAGCATACAAAAAAAACCTTATACATATCATACAAAATTTTACGCAGTATAATACACATTATTCCGAAATGTATTTATATTTTAGCATCAAAATACGTAATACAAAATGTGGATTGCTAAAATAATTCCATAACACACCAAATAACCAGTTACAAAAATACAAACAAAAAAATAATGAGAAATGAATGATGCTGGTGTCACGACACGTTGTAGTCACAAAAAGTTAGTGTGCAGAAGAAATACTTTTGCACCATCCTGATTTCTACTAGATACTTCTATTCCAATAGCATGTGAAAAATTTGCATTTTACAGTATTTCGAAATCTTTCAAGTTTAGCAAGTCATGCTTCTAAAAAAGTTTCTCGATAAATAATATAATAAAATACATCACAAACATTTGTAAAATAATAAAAAAATAATAATTAAAATAAAACGGATCCCCTAGTGTATCAAATTTTGTGGATCAGACCGGAATAACTCAGCTTTTATATCTTTATGTAATACTAGCTTTTGCCCGCGGCTTCGCCCGCGTGAATTTCCCACGGGAACAGTGCTTTTTCCCGGGATAAAAAGTAGCCTATATGCTATTCCAGGTCATTATCTACCTCTGTACCAAATTTCATCGAAATCCGTCCAGTAGATTTTGCGTGATTGAGTAACAAACATCCTCACAAACTCACAAATTCACAAACTCACAAACTCACATCCAAACTTTCGCATTTATAATATTAGTATTCCGAAATGTATTTATATTTTAGCATCAAAATACGTAATACAAAATGTGGATTGCTAAAATAATTCCATAACACACCAAATAACCAGTTACAAAAATACAAACAAAAAAATAATGAGAAATGAATGATGCTGGTGTCACGACACGTTGTAGTCACAAAAAGTTAGTGTGCAGAAGAAATACTTTTGCGCCATCCTGATTTCTACTAGATACTTCTATTCCAATAGCATGTGAAAAATTTGCATTTTACAGTATTTCGAAATCTTTCAAGTTTAGCAAGTCATGCTTCTAAAAAAGTTTCTCGATAAATAATATAATAAAATACATCACAAACATTTGTAAAATAATAAAAAAATAATAATTAAAATAAAACGGATCCCCTAGTGTATCAGACCGGAATAACTCAGCTTTTATATCTTTATGTAATACTAGCTTTTGCCCGCGGCTTCGCCCGTGTGAATTTCCCACAGGAACAGTGCTTTTTCCCGGGATAAAAAGTAGCCTATATGCTATTCCAGGTCATTATCTACCTCTGTACCAAATTTCATCGAAATCCGTCCAGTAGATTTTGCGTGATTGAGTAACAAACATCCTCACAAACTCACAAATTCACAAACTCACAAACTCACAAACTCACAAACTCACATCCAAACTTTCGCATTTATAATATTAGTATGGATGTAATTCCTGAGTCTTGACGTTTAAGGTTTAAGCTGGTGGATGACCCTAATGGGTTGTGATGCTGAATGATATTCAGCACAAGAAGATGATGAAGAAGAGATAAGAAACAAAACAATCTTTTAATAAGGAAATAAATAATTTAATAAATGGGAACTAAACTGCTACGTGTCATCGGATTTATATGAAAGTGTGGTAGCTCCCTCCTGCTATGAAGCCAACTGAGCATCCATGACACTTCTGTTCCCTCTATATTATGTGTCACCTAGCCATGAATAATATATCCATTACTAGCACTTCCAATTTCCCGTAACGGAATGTTATGTTTGATATCGTTTTCCGGCTAAAAATCACTGTAGATCGTTTTCAGCTCCATATATTTTTGTATGTTTTGGGATCATATTATGGGCTAGGGTTGTATGTAAATAAAACTATCTAGTCCATCTAATTTTTGTATTGGCACTAGTGAGAGACAAGGGTTCACACAACATGACATTGCGCAGAAGAAGAAATCCTGTCCAACGCGCAGGTGGAAAAGACAATAGTAAAGAGGTAAGTATATACATAAATAAAAAGTATTTATATGTGGGCACGCCACATCACCCCCCTCCTGAGGCCGTCCTAGGACGGACGATAGTGGGCCAGAGGCTTGATGATTCTTCCGGAACGCGTCCGGTAAAGCTTACTATCTGCATTTACATTTCTATTTCTAGATTGCTTTTCAGCGCTTTCATCTTCCTTTTCAGGTAATGTAACTGTCTTTTCTTTTTTCTTTTCAGGTCTCTCGTTTTTATTTTTCGATGCAGTTTCCTGAAACTCTGGAGCGTCGTTGGCGATCAGGTAAGCTGGTTTAATTCTGTCAATGGAAACATTTTGTTCTTTTCCTCTTATTAACAGCTTATAAACTTTTTCTTGTCTTTCTAGAATCTGGTAAGGTCCTGAATATGCTGGCTGGAGCGGAGGTTTGCAGGTGTCATCCCGTAGATAAACATGAGTTGCTGTTTTGAAATCATTAAAAATGAAAATATTTTTGTTACAGTGTCGAGATGCTGGCACGGGGCGTATATTATCTATTATTGAGCGGAGTCGCGCGATAAAATCACTCATGTCACTTGTCGTTACTGTACTAGGATTGAAAAATTCTCCAGGTAGCCTTAGCGTCTCTCCATAGACCAGTTCGGCTGAAGAAGTTTGCAAGTCTTCTTTGATGGCACTTCTGATTCCAAGAAGAACCAGTGGTAATGACTCAGTCCAAGTTGCTGAGTTGTGGCACGTGATTGCTGCTTTGAGCTGCCTGTGCATTCTCTCTACCATCCCATTGCATGCGGGATGGTATGCAGTGGTTCTCTTATGTTTGAATCCAGTTATATCCGATAAATATTTGAATAAGTTGGATTCAAATTGTTTTCCACGGTCCGTTATGATCTCGGACGGGCATCCAAAACGTGAGATCCATCCCTGAAGCAGCGTTTTCCCGACAGTTTCTGCTGTCATATCAGCTATGGGAAAAGCTTCTGGCCATCTCGTGAACCTATCCACCGCTGTTAAGCAGTAGCGAAAACCATCTGATATGGGAAGAGGACCGATGAGGTCGATATGAAAGACCTGAAACCGAGCTTTGGGAAGACTGAATGTGCTAAGAGGTGACGAAGTATGTCGAGTGACTTTCGAAGATTGACACGCGTGACATGCTTTGGTCCATTCTCTACAATCTTTTCTCATCCCCGACCAAACGAAACGTTGAGCGACTAGATTTGCAGAAGCTTTTGCGCCAGGGTGACTGAATGAATGTATATTCATGAAAACTTGCCTTCTAAATGACTTGGTTACAAACGGTCTTTCGCTTCCGGTGCTGATGTCACAGTAAATGGGAACATCAACTCCGTCCAACTGAACTTTTTTGAGTCTAAGCGCTTCTGTGCTATCCAACAGATTCAAAAGTTCTGCGTCTGATGCTTGGGACTTCGCTAAAGCTGTCAGATCTATGGGCTGTGCTATCTCATCTATCCTTGATAAGCTATCCGCTACCACATTATCCTTGCCTGATATGTGTTGTATATCTGTGGTAAATTGAGCGATATAGTCCAAGTGCCTGAATTGGCGTGGCGAACAGTTCTCTTTACGGGACTGAAACGCAAAACAAATAGGCTTGTGATCCGTATAAATAGTGAAGTGATGGGCCTCCAGCATATGACGGAAGTGTTTGATGGCTTCGTAGATGGCAAGTAGTTCTCGATCATAAGGAGAATATTTCTGTTAAGATGGGCTCAACTTACGAGAGAAGAAAGCCAAAGGTTGCCAGTCACCGTCCTTCAACTGCTGTAAGACAGCTCCAATCGCCATGTCCGACGCGTCCGTTACCAATCCCAATTTTGCTTCCAGGTATGGGTGAGCCAAAAGAGTTGCCTGACAAAGACTTGATTTGCATTCCTCAAACGCGTTCAGAAGACCTTCAGTTACATTAATGGGAGATGAACCTTTGACTGAGCCTGCCAATAGCGCATTTAAAGGGGCTTGTATCTTCGCCGCTCCTGGAATAAATCGTCGATAATAATTGATCATCCCGAGAAATCTACGGAGTTCCTTGACATTCTTGGGGACTGGATATTCCTTAATGGCTTGAGTCTTTGTATCGAGGGGTTTTATACCATGCGCAGAAACATTATAGCCTAAAAAAGTGACTTCAGATACTCCAAATACGCATTTCGATGTGTTAATGACCATTCCAAATTTTTGAAGTCTTGTGAATATTTGCCTTAGGTGTTCCATGTGGCTTTCCTCGTCACGTGAGCAGATCAGAAAATCGTCCAAATAGCAAAAACAGAAATCTAGGTCTCTAGTCATCTCGTCAACGAATCTTTGGAATGTCTGACCTGCATTTCGAAGTCCGAAGGTCTTGTATGGGAATTCAAACATCCCGAAGGGCGTAGTGATCGCCGTTTTTGGAATATCCTCCGGGTTTACTGGAATTTGGTTGTAGGCTTTTACCAAATCAATGGTGCTGAACACCGTACAACCAGATACGTGATGGGTAAAGTCCTGCACATGTCTTATGGGATATCTATCCGGAATCGTGCGGGCATTGAGCATCCTGTAGTCGCCGCATGGTCGCCACCCGTTGTCCTTCTTTGGAGCTAGGTGTAGCGGCGATGCCCAGGGGCTCTCCGACGGTCGAGCAGTTCCATTCTTCAGCATAGCTTCGAACTCTTGTTTGGCAATTTTCAATTTATCCGGCGCTAATCTCCTCGGGGTACATGAAACTGGCGGTCCTGGCAGTGTCCGTATGTGATGAACAGTTTGGTGCTGTGGGATCCGCTGTGTGCCTGGAGGTCGGGTAATTTCCGGAAAAACTGCTGAGCAGTTTGTGGTATTTTGAGTCGCCAAATATGGTTTTCACTGAAGATATGCTGATCGTAGAAGTCGCTATTGCCGCTGATGTCGATAGTGATGTCTTGTTATCAATTAATCGATGATTCCGACAGTCCACCATTAGATTATAGAAGGAGAGGAAGTCTACTCCAATGATAGGCTTAGTGACGTCAGCCACTATAAAGCGCCAGGGGAAATCCCGACGAAGACCAAGGTTGAGGTCCAGGTGAATGATGCCATAAGTCGCGATGGGCGTCCCGTTTGCTGCAAAAAGTCCAAACGAGGTACGATCTCGCCATTGTTTAACTGCAGAACGAGGGTAGACGCAAAGATCGCTGCCTGTGTCGATTAAAAACTGCATTTTAGTCCTGCGATCTACGACAAACAAGCGACTGTATGAGGTAGGGCAATCATCTGTCGCCATCAACGACCGCCCCTGGAGTTTTCCGATTGGTAGTCACATGGCTGTTGACACGTCTTTGCTCTCTCGCCGTACTTGTGATGGTAGAAGCATACCGGGAACTTCCTATAATTGGACTGGGATCGACGTCCGCGTTGGTTTGTAGAACTGCGTGAGCGCGATCTTGATCTGTTGTTGTAGTTGTCCCTCGGTGAGAGTGCCTCCACCTTACGTGTGAGCTCGGCTATCTGTTGAGCCATCTTGGCTAATAAGGAATCTGACGAAGAGTCGGTCGCAGCAACGTGAGGTGATGATGGCACGAGTTCATGCACTTTATCAGCCAAGTCAGCCAATGCCAGAAGTGACGAGTCCGCCTGCGATGCGATGACGGTTTGGAGATTACTAGGTAAGCGACTAGTCCAAATAGTCCGCAGGAAATCCTGTGGAACATTCGGTCCGGCGAGGTGCTGCAAATGCCGCAGGAATTGCGATGGGCGACGGTCACCCAACTCCTCATGCATGAGGAGCTGTTTTACTTCCTTCTCACGCGATGCGGACAGTCGTTTTATAAGCTCCGTTTTCAATCGCTCATATTTACCTCTTGCAGGTGGTGAGATAATGATGTCCTTAACTTCGGCGGCGTATCTTTGGTCTAGCTGTGCGATGACGTAGTAATATTTTGTTTCGTCGTCTTTAATTCCAAATAGTACAAAATTTCCTTCAATTTGGGCAAACCAGACATTGGGCTCTTCCGCCCAAAACGGTGGAAGCCGTACGCCGACACGAAAAACATCTGATGATGACAACGATCCCTTTGCCGATTCTGACCCGGCCACAGCGTCATCAAACGTATCATTGTCGGACCGTGGGAGCTCACCTTTATTTTTCACATTTGTGTCATCTTGACAACCCTCTTTACAATACTTTTCATTCCAAACTTTCGATTTTACCCCTCCTTAAATATTCCTGCAAGCAAACTGTTTCAATATACCTAAAATCTCTTAATTATAGCGATACTGAAAACCTCCTATCCCCTCCCAAATAGTAGCCCCCCCTTGAATCCTAAAATATATCCGTTGCCTTAAAATAGCCCTAATTAAACTAACCCAAATAACCTACTCATAGTTTTAAGATGATTATTGTTACTAAATAATACTGGCATACTGTTATTACTTCTGTTATCTATTTTTCTCCCGTAGAATTTTTGTTAATTAGCTTACCTACACTGCTCACAAATTATTGTATACTAAATGTTTAGAATACGTCCAGGAAGGAGAGCTCTGGAGAACTGTAATACAGGCCCTGCCTACATCAGTCTCCAGTCTCCCCAATCTGACTATTGTCTTTATGTCCTTACCTTTTTTGAGACTGTTACTCATTGTAAGATTGTGTGGAGAACAATAAATAAATTTTTCATTTTTTCATTTTTTCTCTTTGTTTTTCAACATTATATGCGAAATAAAATTTTCTCACTGCCTTTCCTTACTTGATAATTAAGTTGTGGATGGTGCTCGTGCTCCTTTTTCGGGGTCACCAGTATGGGCTAGGGTTGTATGTAAATAAAACTATCTAGTCCATCTAATTTTTGTATTGGCACTAGTGAGAGACAAGGGTTCACACAACATGACATTGCGCAGAAGAAGAAATCCTGTCCTAGCGCGTAGGTGGAAAAGACAATAGTAAAGAGGTAAGTATATACATAAATAAAAAGTATTTATATGTGGGCACGCCACAATATGATAAGGTGAACTGTACAGGTAACTGGCCCTATACGAAATCAGTAATTTATAAATTCGATTGTGTAGTCTGACATTTTCAAATATGTTCAAAATGATGAGAGAGTAAATGTTATTAACATCTATATTTTGTGTTTTTGGACTAAAAATGTTTTAAATTCTCTTTTTCCAAAGTTTGTAAATGTACTTACATTGCTTTCTTCTATGGATCAACTCCTTCGCGAAAAATCCACTTCGAATTCTAATTGATTTTAATAAACTAAAGCACATATAGCTATTTTATTAAATGGCTAAATATAGTCACTCAAGTTGACTATAAACTCTGATACTTTTATAAGATACTTAAAAATCGTTCGCAGTTGCAACTACCTTAGCGAATGCAACAAAGTTGATATAGTTACAAGTTGCACCGTACGTTAGTTAGATATTTTGTTGTTGTTATAAATTTCATTAAAACTTGCCGCAGACTCGACACATCGCTCCTTTGAGTTAATTAAAAACTGATGCTCGCTAGGTGGCGTTGGGCGCTAATTGTGCATGTTTCTCTGCGTCTACCTGGGACATAGGTAACATAGATAATAGATTAATTTTTATTTATTTACTAGCTTTTGACCGCGGCTTCGCCAGCGTAAATTTCCCACAGGATCAGTGCCTTTTCCCGGGATGAATAGTGCCCTATGTCCTTCTCCGTACTTTTAACTATGTGTATGCAAAATTTCAGGAAGATTGGTTCAGTAGATGAAGTGTGAAGAGGTAACAAACAAACTCACTTTCGCATTTATAATATTAGTTTGGATTAGGATAGTTAGGATTTGCTAGCGCCCTGCCCCGGCTTCTTCGCTCGGAAGGTACATACATACTATCACGCCTCTTTCCCGTGGGGGTAGGCAGAGACTAGCGATTTCCACTTGGTAGTTACATACACAAATTGTAGGCTATCTCACTCAGGTATAATGTAGCTTTCTATTGGTGAAAGAATTTTTGAAATCGGTTCAGTAGTTCCGGAGATTACCCTCTACAAACAAACAACAAACGTACAAACACTTCTTCCTAATATTAGTGTGACTAACATGGTCCCGAGACTTTGTTCCCGAGGGAATTTTTCATAGGCTACCTGTCACTATAACTGAATCTTTTACTGAATCTCCACACCATCATAAGCTCACTATCCAACTAAGCGTGGCATTCGAGTCTCACAACTCTTGGCTCTGTCTACCCCGTAAGGGATAAAGATGTCTTACTGTATCTGTATCAAACAAATACAGAAACAAACTCCTCAACATTATTATGTTAGTGTAGATATTTTGGTTGTTTTTTTTTTCCTTCATATCTAATCGAATCGTCCAACAAATAAAGTTTACCAAATCTATTTTGTAAAAGTTTTATAAAAGTACTTACACACCTGAAAACTTCTTATCTCAAAGTCGGTTGGAGAGTATATAACATTTCATATTAAAAATACTTCTGACCCATATCACACCGTATCAGACCACGTCACCTCCAGTAACCCTGAATTTATTGAATTTATTTAGGCGTCTATTCATCTTTTACCTATGGAAACACTCGAGTTTGGTTACGTGAGCAAATTTAATACGATATACTTTTTTATAAAATGCTTTTGTAAATCTATACTAATAATAAGTTGAAAAGTTTGTATATTTATTTGTTTGAACGCGCTCATGTACATGCTCTGTAACTACTGAGGAAGGTTCTAAACTATCCAGAATCCCAAAATTCCCAAGAAACCGAGGCCGCGGGGGATAGCTTCTTATTATTATTTAATAGTCATCTATGTCCCAGTACTGGGCAAAGGCCTCTCTCTCTCATTCTTCCAAGACGCTCTATCTAAGGTTAGCATAGCTGTACAAAAAAAAAAAGTTTTTTTATCCAACGTTCTCTTGCCAGCATCCACGACCCGGTTTAAGAGCCAAATGGTCAACCACATAATTAATTACTATGCTAAAAATAAACATAACTACTATACAAACTTTTAAAACTAAATTGACATTCTTAAAAAAAATGCCCGCGAGACATGGAGCCGAGAACGTAGTTTCATTACCGCGTTGGATATCAAAGCTAATACTTACTTACTTACTTCGATGGCTCGACGACCCAAAGAGGATCTTGGCCTCCGATACCAGAAGCTTCCACTCCTACCTGTTCTGCGCCACTTCCTGCCAGTCGGCTCTTCAAAGCTAACGCTTTGTACAAAAAAGCAGCCAGCCCTCTTGGAACCAACAGAGGAGATCAGACATAGAGAGACTCCTATGATAACAAAATTTGACAACCTACTCGTCAAAACAGATAGTATCGAATTGCAAATGGATAATACCTATTTATCTTTAGGAAATTACATAAACCAAACGCCAACTCACGCTTGGCAGATATTATTTACAGCCCTCAGGCAGGGGTTGATGTATTTACCGATATTTCCATAAAAATTTAAATTCATATTAGAAAAGTTTTGGTATACTGATACG
The DNA here is from genome assembly GCA_018467065.1 of Ephestia elutella. Taxonomy (NCBI): domain Eukaryota; kingdom Metazoa; phylum Arthropoda; class Insecta; order Lepidoptera; family Pyralidae; genus Ephestia; species Ephestia elutella. Next base: position 6,927,083 of record CM031570.1, on the reverse strand, counting down.
AAAGATACTTTGGAAAAACCGAGATAAGTAGAGTTTTGTGAGTTACAAATTTTGTTACAGACTTAGGTTATTCGTTTATACTTATTTCTGTTAATATGTTTTTCTAATACTTATTTATGTTTATTTATAAGTATTGACACGAGGAGGAGGTAGATAAAATACTCAATCATTCTGGATTTAAATTTTTGTAGGTACTTACTTATTTATTCAACTATCTATATCTGCAACTTCAAATAGATTTTTTAAATGGTACTCTGTTATTCAATGACAAAAAAGCCGAAAAAAATGTTTTAAATAGTATCTAATTTTAATGCGATTTTCGCTATCGTAAAACTAAAATGTTTCAGGAAAAATAAAGCCTGAACTCAAAAACGGAAAATAGTTTTTTATTTTATTTTTATTACGTGTGTTTTCATTGTACAATTCATACATTCACTGATCATGTATACAGGATCTGTTTAGTAGTGGGATAAGCGCCGTGCATAGAGATGGGCGCTTGGATAAATTTCCGGAAGGTAAAAATGGGAAAGAATGGGTAGAATTGGTAAAAAATAATTTATACCCATTTATACCCGATATTTTTTATTTATACCGGGAAGAAATTAAAATGAAAGTAAATTATCCTTATTTTCTTTAATACTGATAAAATAATAATTAAAGTATAAATATTAGGTGTGTTTTGATTATAAGGAAGATAAATAACTAGTTGTTTTCGGTTCAAATATTAAAAAAACATAAACAACAGTTTTAAAATCATATGTATTCAAATAATATTTTGAAAATAATGATGCATTTTTAGTATATGGCTGTTTAAAGTAGAATTAACAAAAAAATCAAAACATCTTCAGTTGTATTATAGACTAACTTTTGCCCGCAGCTTCGCCCGCGTGAATTTCCTTCGGGAACAGTGCTTTTTCCCGGGATGAAAAGTATCCTATGTCCTTCTCAGTACTTCTAACTATGTGTATGTGAAATAGGAAGATTGGTTGAGTAGATAAAGCGTGAAGAGGTAACAAACAAACTCACTTTCACATTTATAATATTAGTTAGGATTTGGAGGTAACTTCGCAATATTTTTCTATCGAGAAAATTTTATGCAAGCGTGTTTTTGAGAGAGTTAGTAATTAAGTTCCATAACGACCGGTCCTGCGCTGCCCGCATCCGGTCGTTATGGAAATCCTTGGGGGAGGCCTTTGTCCAGCAGTGGACGTCTTTCCTCTGACAGAGAGAGAGAGAGTGTAATTAGTTAAGTTGGCTGACATTCGTGTAAGGCGGGCCTTACGATTCGATGATCGCCTAGCCGTTCAATAGAATTCCGGCATTTGGCAAATGTTTGTAATATAATGGGTGAAACTAAACGCAGGCGTTTCCTATTGTCGCCACTAGGCGTTCGGGGTTCTCACACTGCTCGTAAATGGCCTCGCGGTCGGTCGCCATTGTCCTGTGCGATATCGGTTTGATTTTTAATACGCGAGAGGTCCCGCGTCCTTTGATTGTTAATTAGTTTGAGTTATATTTGTGAATTTCCTGTTTGTTAAATAACTATTGAACGTTTGTGTTTGTGAAACCTTTTACTTTGACTGTTTCTTGTGAGATGCGAAACGTGGCTGCCTGGGGACGCCGAAACCTGTTGCCGAGTGGAACTGCTAGACGGATCAGGTATTTTTTCTGGGGACTGAGATCTCAGGGGGTAGTTTGGGTGATTTAGGGACCAACCACCACCTCCCCGAAGACACCCCAACTTGGATTAAGAAGTCAACTTGGTGAGTTTCATAATAAATTTAGTTAGTTAGTTATTAGTACATAGGGCCCGTAGCTCCCTATTTAAGCTACGGTGGTAGCAGTCTGCGTATAGCTTAAGTTAGATTCTAGTCGGACAGACGTGGTGCCGCGTGGAGATTTTTTCCCGGTACTTATTTTTACCGGTGGTTTTTTCCCGGTAAAGTTCCGGTACAGAATTCTTCCCGCCACTTCGTTTGTCCGGATTCTCTGCGCACAGCAAACTTGTTCGTCGCCCCGGCATAACATTTATCGTCTAAAACCAGTTGGCTGCGAATGAGTCAGAATAAAGATACCTATATCTTGTCAGGTCTTTTTGTAACCAAAACGTAAATTGTACACTTTATCAGTACTTTTATACACAGTACTTAATTTAAAAACTAAATATGTGCTTATTTCATAATAAATCTTAACGATATATTGTAAAATATCGTAATTACAAACATTTTAATTGATTTTAATTTTTACCCGGTATAAATTAAAAATTCCTGGGAAAATATGGGTATAAATGGATAAATTTCCGAGTCTCGGAAATTTATCGGGTAAATGCCCATCTCTAGCCGTGCATCGTATTATGCGCGGCCGCGGCGGGTATATGGATCTCTGTGCGGTCGCTGGAACCATGTGGCAGCAGGGTTGCCAGCAAACAAAACCATCAAGCCTATGTATGTAACATCTCACTGTATCTCCCCACTTTATAACATCAGACTTAATAATCTAGTCTTTTCAGCCATTTAAAATATCTAATATGCTGTAATCAGCATATTAGAAATGTAACCATTTCTTTATATATTTTCTTGTGTCTCGTAGTGGACACGATGGAATTCGAATTAAAACTCAAAATAAACTTGGTATTTTAATTAATTTTTAAACAAAGGAGCACAATGCAGTACGTGGTGTGGTTCGAATGTCGAATGAATAGAAAATGTTACAATATTTGTAGGTAGATTTGTAGGTAGTGGCATTATTGAAAATTGTTAACTTGTTGCTCTTCAAAATAGTCAGGCATTGGCCTGCACATCTTGTATTGGCAAGCATTCTACAAGATAGCTTGTATTGTTGATGATGATTTCTTCTCACTTACTTACAATGGTTGAGGTCCATAATGTATTTATTTAGTACAAATAAATATGCAATATACATAAGTAAATAGAGTATACAAAATACACAATTAAAAGAACAAAAGGAGGGCTTAATACTAAGACATAATGTTACTTTCTAAAATGTCCCTTTCAGTAATGACCGTTTTATTCATAAACTAGTGACTCTCTACGGCTTCAGACGACAGGGATTTCGTAAAAACGGGCAGAAACGGGATGTGTACGGGAACAACGTACTCCGTAATAAGGGCAAAAGTATATTGTTGACAACCCTGAACGAACAAATTTATTAACCGTTGTCCGTTTTAATTTGCTGTAATGTTGTGTTTCATTATGTTTTTGGTTTGTCCTGGCGCGGGCATAGCCACGAAAATATGGTCACATGACGTATGTATCTGGTCTGTATAATAAATGACATATTGCATACATTCGGAATTGACGAGTTTTCGAAAAAAAACAATATAGTAATAAGTGATTTCGACATGAATTAGGTGATAGAGCCAAAATCAAGAGCAATATTATGATGAGGAACTTTGAACCCACGACCAGGTCTTTATACGACCTTGCTCTTTTAACTGAGCTATCGCTAACTGCATCTGAGATGCACAAAAAACCGAAATAAAAATCTTGTAAGTATCTAAAAAAAATTAAAACTTACCGAAATTAAATTTTACCGAAATTTTCTCCTAATCTGAAGAGAAGGATTTTGAAACTGTTTCAACGTAAAAACTCATGCCACAGTATAATTTATTCGTAGCGCGGCTCTCTATGTTTTGCCACTTCCTTCCCGTGGTATGCTAACGTCTCGTACAGTCAAATGCATGACAAGTCATTATACATAAACCTCTATGTAGCAGTAATAACGGCGATTTTGCATTGAATGGTAAAAAGACAACTAAGATAGATTAATTTATTTCGGACTATTTTTAAAAATGAGCTATATTCGAGTTTAAGCACATATATTGGGATGGTAAGTAAAGTAGGTAAAGTTCGTTTTTTATCTATACGGATTTTTGCTCTTATTTTTTTACCTTAACGAACAAAGAAGTCTATTCAAAGACTTGTATATATACAGAGGTGCCTTTCAACTAGCCATTAAAGTAAATAACAATCAAAACGAACAGAAAAATACAATGAAAAATACTTATGCTATTCTTACGACACACGCGTCGCGTATAATAATCGCGCGCCGAGCATTTTTTAAGCGAAATAAACCTCAATTAGCTTCGAAATAGTTTCATGCGACGGAAAACATTTGCATATTTAGACCGTAAATGCGAATATAAACAGTCGTATATATGTTTTTAGAAGTTGCTGTAATTCTAATTAGATATAGATGTTTTAATTGACATGTGATTGCTAGCTTGAATCTAGCTTTAAAAGCAAATTATATCAGCAAAAATGAATTTTAGACTTGATTTTGTTGTTAGGGTAACACGCATGTACACAAAAAAAATGTAAGTAAGTATAAATTTTTATTATTGCAACTTTTCTGTAATCTATAAAATATTTTTTAAAATACATGAATTATTATATACGTATACGTATTATTTTTAAACTTGTCAAATTATGTCTGTATATGATACCATGTTCCTGGGGAAGGCTATAATAAAATTCATAAATAAATACTTATATAGGTTATTCAGAATTCCCAAATTTCTACGGGAGCATATTGTGGCACATTTGCTTCTGTAACTGAAAACTTTGGAAAGCACTAGTTAGGTATCTAAATACAAAGAAGCACTAAAAATACGAATTGAATAAACGAATAGTCAGTAGAATAATGCGGGACCTAAGTCCGTAAAAGTAAAAACCATTTCATGAATATTCGTAATCTTACTTTTCTAAACAAAGGTAACGATACAAGTCTTCGAGGTTGTAGTATCGACGTCTACAAACCTTCGAAAAAGCTGTAGAAGTCAGATTTCTTCATATAATTAATTTTGATATAGAGACGACAAAGAAGGAAGTTTGTACAAAGTGATGGATGTTTTTACACCCTAGATCTTATCTTTGCTTCCTCCCATCAATATAGCGGTCAAACGTACTCAAAATTTTAATATAAAAATCTATAAACATCATTTCTATGAAATTCGGTTCACGGTTAGAGAAAACCTGGAATAGTAACTAAAAAGGTAATTTTAAAACAAAAACTCTTCCAATTGTAAGTATAGAGATGATAATAAACTTCCATATGCGGTGTTCCCAAATGTTTCGACATTGTGGCCAAAGTCGGCAACACACCATTGACTCCTAACTTGGAATAGTAACTAAAAAGGTAATTTTAAAACAAAAACTCTTCCAATAGGGTATTTTACACTATGTAAGAAAAAATATAAAAATGTTTGTTCATAATAGATTTCGAAAAAAGTAAACAAGAAACGTCGATATTTATTCATAAAATTGCAATTTTAATTTTATAATTCCATTTTAAAAATCGTCTTTTCTAATCTGTTTTTCAAATGTCTAAAACGCCATTCGCCATGTTGGATCCCGCCGTGACGTCATTCCGATAGTAAACAATCTACTGAAAATAAGTTGTGCGCTGTTATTTTGATAAATTTACGAGTTATTAACACGTTTGTAGACTTCTAGCCTTTATTTCACTATGGAAGACGGTTTTGTGAAAGCAGAAAGTACAAATCTGCCAATGGTTAATACTTTAAGTATTTCTCGTTTTTACATCACTTGGCACTTGAATCCATAATTTTTGTGGCGTTTTTACACTTGTATTTTTGCATTCAGGCACAAGACACCAATGATAATAACTCATTATTTTCACGAATCTTATTACTTGGTCTTTCGCAGTCGTATTGTTTTATAACCGAGTGACGTCACGAGATGAAAAAGCATGGCGGCTAGCGTTTCCGCGCGAAAATTCAAAATCATAAATAAAAAACAGATTTTAAGGCGATTTTCGGTTTTAAAAAAATTAACAAAATTTCTACTAGTTCATTACGATCTCAGGATTAATTTAAAACAGTTTTTAAAAAATGGTGTAATACCCTATTGTATAGAGATAATAATAAACTACCATCAGCGGTGTTCCCAAATGTTTCGACATTGTGGCCTTGGCCAAAGAGTAAAAAGTCAGCAACGCACCAGACTCCTATTAGGTTGCTGAGTCTGTCGACTGCGGTGTTTGGTTATCATCAGGCAACCCGCATGCTCGTTTGCCTTAAAAACAATATTTTTTATAAACAAGCAAAGAAACTCTTAAACATATCAGTACAGTTAAACCCGCAGTAACATACTTCAATGGTTTCCTTTCCCGCGAAACAAGGGGTGTCTATACGGACGGAATGCCATGTACCGACTTTTTTCGCGCCATTCGACCGTGCAGGGTGGTATAGATTTACAATGCAAATGCTTCGCGGGCTAGTAGTTTGCATACCGGCCAATTGTTTCGTTATACTGCCGGTATAAATAGCGAAGAAAATTCCTTTCCTTAGCTTATAAACAGTATTAAAATTTCGAGCAATTTAACCAAACGTATAGCGGTATTTTTTGAAAACTTTATCTTTATGACTTTAATACGGCTACTCACGTGTGTTGTTAGCCGGAACCGCCACCTAGTTTCGGTACTTCTGGTTAACTTTATCTTTTAGTAGAAAAATCATGTGTCACTTACTAGTTTACTAGTAGCTATAGGCATTTGTGAAAACCGTGGTAATATACCAATCGCTAACTCTTATTTTGCCAAATTTTGTCGGCAAATGTGTTATTAACACTATTGAATTATTTCCGTCGCAGGAAAATGTCTTGAAAAACCTTACCTACTTGATTTCTAAGCTTGTGTGTGAATTGGAGTAGGCCAAAATCAAACCACTCCATTAACATTTCCAAAATTGCCGTTGCGCGCGTTTCACCCCACGCATGACACCGACAAAAGCGTTGATTACGTGTCAATCCACGGGAAAAGGTACCTTATGATCATTGGCTCTGAAGTCGTATAGAAAAAGAAATCATACGAGCTTACTTAACTTGTAATAAGCACAGTGTCGTAAGCACGAAGTGTCACGACCATAAGGTACCATTTCCCGTGGATTGACACATATAGATAGAAGATTTCGTTAAACTTTTGAGACGTGCCAAATTGTGAAGAAAATTAACACCATCTCCTCATTTCCAAAGAGTTCGCTAAATGTCCCGTCTGTGAAACTATATAGCCTTTCTGCTAATGGTCTTTGGTATAAGTTTCTGTTAAGTGGACAATAAAGCAGTGTGGAATTAGAACAGATGGCTACTCTCTTTGTTTTCAAGTAATTTAAGCTGCAGTAGCGTTAAATGCATTTAGATTCCTTTTAAGTACTTTTCTAAACGTCGTAACTTGGTGATGATCATATTGCTATGACTGTCCATGTCGAGTATAATGGGTAAACCGTTCTATATAAATTATTCTATATACCAGCCTTTGCCAAAGTATCCACCGATCATTGCTTATTGTAAAAAAAACTAAATGAGTGAGTTAACTAAGAACTCAAAATAATATCCGTTTGATTGGTTTTGAGGTCGTTTTCAGACAGACAATAGAGGGACATTATTTTAACTAGCAACCCGGCCCGGCTTTACACAGATAAACTATATACATATAAACCTGCCTCGAAAACCTATCTAACGGTGAAAACCGCTTTGTGATCCGTAGCACGTATAATAACAATGGTGATAGAAACGAAGAGCTTTAATTTATACTTTGTATTGAAAGTGATATTTATAACGTACTTGTAACTCTGAATTGAATGTTTTCGAAACTATCAACTCTGCAGGAAGTGGTCAATTTACAAAGAAAAAAAGTAAAAGAATTGTTCCATGTTAGGGCAACTGGCCCCGGAATGAAAGAAATTTATGAATTGAATCCCAGCCCTGAATTTTTAGGCGGTATATTCCCGATTCAGACTATTCTGGAATAGAAAATGGCGGCTATTGTTGCGTGTGATGCAAATTCTCTTTTACAGACGTGCCTCGGTTTCAAAACCTTACTCTTTTGAGGCTAACTAACGTCAATTTCAACGGTTTTTTTAAGTGCTCTCGACTCTTTTGTACGTTAAAAATGGCTGAGGTAGATGGGTTACAGTGGTCTTGGATCGGCAGTTATTTTTGGTTAAGACCAATAGACTTTTCTTTGTTTAGGATTTTGTTCATTTAGTTGACGTTGTGTTTCATGTTGTTCTTCTATGTTATATATTTTATAAATCCTATGCACCATGTTATTGCAAATAAAAATTTCTATTTCCACACACCCGCGATCTTTTCAGGTCATCATTCTCAGTTTTTGTCTTACCATACTTGCCAATACTATATTGAAGAGTTTTTTTGTCTGAACTACAGGCGGTCTGGTGACTGTCTGTCGCGTCAATCCATAGAACTACAGGCTGATTAAAGAAATACCTATTTCTGTTTACCATGGGAGCAAAGCCGCAGGACACATTATATATAGTCCTCCTCATCGATTTCGATGACGGCGACTCTCGACAGTAATATTATATTTAAGGTATTTCTAATATGTGTCCTTATATGGCTCGCCAAGCAAATTTAGTTTTAAATATTCTGTTACACGAATGGCTAAACAGTTAGCCGGCTATGTTAATGTATAGGTCTTAGATTTTTATATGCATACTTGGCGCTCGAGTCTGCTAAGTGATTTTCCTCGAAAGCTTTGTCTTCGAATGTATGATGAAACGTCAAGTTGACCTGTGAGTAGCAAGTTAATCCTATATTAATAAACTGACTTTAAAAAGTTTTTATTGAATAGTCTTCCTTGGTTCAACCAGCTCTATGCTAAACTGCCATCTTTATATGTTTTTAAATTTCTAAAATCCTTTCCCAAGCCATAAATAAGAAAACAGAGTAAGAATCATACCCACACAAAGCTGCCAGCATTGTTCGGCGCCATTGTTGTGCTTCAATAAGCCTCCAACAATATCTTGTATGCTCCGAATATGCTTTTCAAAGGCTCCCTGATCTTGTAGAGTTGTATACAGGGTGAATTCAAAATCATTGGCTAAGTTTCTACTGGTAAAAGTGTTCTGACTACTGGGCAACCGACGCTCCACCTCTTCCATCCTCCAAGAAAAATCAGACGTTCCATACTATTTCACAATACCTACTCCAAAGATTTAGATCGACCTACTTGCCCAAAGCGGTGGTGGCCGAGTGCTAGGGGCGCCTGCCTGTGGATGCAAAATCCCAGGTTCGAATCCTGCCCGGGCTACATGAGTTTGTATATCAATCTGACTCATGTTAGTTTTCATCGACCACCACTTGCTTCCGGTAAAGGAAAACATCGTGAGGAACCCTGCACTCTGATTGATGTTTATCAGCTAGTGTGTGAAATGGAGAAGGCAATGGCAAACCACTCCATTAAAATTGCCAAGAGAGTCGTTGTGTGTGTTTCATTCCATATAATGACCACGACCCTCAGTCATGAGGAAATACGACTAAAGAGAGAGACTTGCCCAAAATTTATGGAACAGCAGATTTTTTTTTGAGATTTCTGAGTCGGTCCCATACAAAAAGTTGCTCATATTAATGAGTACTTTCACCAGTAGAAAATTTGCTAATGATCTTAAATTCACTCTATATACATTCCCTACTTTGCCTGATCATGCTCTGTGGTGTAGCAGTTAAGTCTTTACCTCTGAACTTACCTGTGTTTTATATAGGTCAGTTTAAGACTGTTATAAAATTTTAACTATTGTCTATTATACATTTTTCTGATCATCAAAGATTATTAACCGAATTTATGATTTTTTTGAGGCGGAATAAACATAAGAGCTCTTGTTGAATTTCGATATAAAATGCACTCTATGTACGAGTATTTGCCTGGATTTTTCCTAGAAAGAGCAACAAAAACATAAAACATATTATGGCAGGGCCAAATGTTGAGGTGGATCAGAAAAGTTTAGAACACTTTGTAGTAAAGTCATTCTAAAAGTGTCTTCGGATATATTTTTCTTTTCGCTAATGTAACCTTGGTGTCAAATTTTCGTTTGTTTAAAACTCAAATTTAACAACGTCCATTATTCATCAAAAGCGTAAATAAGCAATGTATTTTTCAAGCCATTTTCAAATTATATCAAATTGCAGCGCTCAACTTCGGCCTGATTAAACAAATTCCATGCACACTTTCTGATGTTGACGCTTTTTAATTAAATTCGCCGCCATTTTTATTTCTAACCTAACCAATGATTAAAAACATGGCTTATCTTATGGCCGTTTATCAAAAAATGCACACGGATTTAAAACCCGAATCATACTTTATCACACCGAACTGGAAGAGATTAATTGGATTTAGAAATGACTTCTGTCACAAGAACAACGAAAGCTGACGGTAATGAAATGTAGTCATCATCATCATTGCAGTCTTCTACTGGGTATCGACTTCCTCAATGCCTCAGGTATGGTTATTGATTTTTCTGCTTCTACTTGGCGCTTTTCAGGGTGCACGCAGTCTTACCCACTCGGACATAGGCCTCCTCCATACTCTTCCATGACTCCCTGTCTCTAGCCTTCTTCATCATCCTTATCACGGTCACAACTGGATGAGGAATGAAATGTAGTAGGAGGATCAAATTACTAAAATTAGGAAAATGACTTCACAGTGTTTAACATCATTCGTGATTTGACCATGAGTGGAGGAAAGGTTACGGGGGCTAGATAAACAAAAAAAATTGAACTAATGCCTGTTTTTATAAATTTATCGTATTCACTGTCAATATCAATTAAATTTATGCACACACACATACATGTATGTATGTACCTCTGGCTTTACATACTTCTAAAAACTAATAAGTACTTTTTGAGATTATCGCCGTATCGCGAACAAACTAACGGGGGAACTTACTTTATGATGTGAAGTGAAACAACATTTCAAACCGTTGTTTACGCTACATGAGATCACATGGAGTTGTAAAAGTGCAGTAATTAGCTGCACCTCTACCAAAGAATAAGCTATACGGTCAGAAAGGACAGGACAGGCATTTTGCCTAGTGTGGGACCAATGTTAATCTTTCCATATCTTCGTCATGTTGTCCTTACAATATATGTACCTTTTTGTCTAAATAAATATATTTGTATCTTGTATTTTGTATTTTAGAAAGTCAGTCTCAAATAAAATTCACATGAAATCGATATTAATTGCGTTGCATGGACATATTTTTACACGCTCCTCACCTCCTAGGACAACGTTAGCTTATGGCAGATAAAATTAAAACTTATCGCGTGGTGCGAGAGTACATATTCCATTAGCACGTCGTCACCACTGACTTCAGCAGTTGAGCCATTTTAAGGCCTCTACGCACGCCCTTAATCAGGGCCGATAATCGGGAGCAGTATTGCTAGATGCTACAGATTTTTAAAATAGGGGACCGGACAACTTTTTTTTTTGACGCTTCTTTGAAATATCTCACATTAATAGAATTATCCGCAAAAGAATCACATCCATAGCCAAAGTATTTCCCAAGATATAGCAAAAAACAATTCACATTTTTAAGCAATGTTTGGGCGATACCAAAACGCCCCTAACTAATCGTGCATTCATATGACGTCACGTGTAGAAAATGGACTTTCCCTAAAAGTTTGAACTCTAATAAATCTGCTCAGGAGAATAAATTTGTGCTGAAAAGTCGCAAAATGTGTTTAATTATATGTATTCTATCATAAAATAACATATTTTTCACAATACTCATACCTTGGCCGGTCCCCTATTAGATCTAGCAACATGCCCGTAGAGACCTTTAACTGTCTTTGCCGATATTGTAAGATCATGACCCCTCGTGGGGTCCGATATCCATCGTGCCTAAGCTTCGGACTGACACCCCCCCCCCCTCAGCCCCCGCACCGCACCGCGGCGGCTTCTAATTATCGGAACACGAGACGGTGCGAATTAGCTTTGACTGAGCACAAAGGGCTGTAGTTTATAAACAATGTTTAGTCTAGTCCCATTTGGAAACTAAAGAACTAAACTTACTATTTTGTTACGGGACATTATTAGATTATAGCGCCCTTAAAATTATGTAGGTAATGAAATCTCTTTTAAGTTATATTAATTTGTTTTTAAACCAATTGTTGTATATAATTTTTAAGTTTAAAAAAACGCCTCGATGGACTAAAGGTTCGTCGTCTCGTATTGATTTAATTTTAATTGTCCTGGATGACTCTTCTATTACATACATGCGTGTATATCCGATGAAATATACCTATGTGACTCAATTACGTATTTATTATTTGGAAATTCTTGACTTATCAGGAATTTCTAAATAATTAACTAACCAGTAACTTATTACTGGTTACATTTTTCGAAACTGGTTCATGTTTTGAACTTAAATGAACTAAAAGCCTCAGTATCGCGTCTCAAACGAGCCATCAAATACAAAAACTTTAGAAAACATCAACAAACAGACAAGTTAATTAAAAAGCGTACGAACCAAGCTCCATTTACGTCGCCATATTTCTTCAAGTTTCCGAATCGAAGTTGTAACTTCCGGGTAATTGACACGACATTTAGTTTGCTCCTCCTGTAACCTTTAATATTTTATTTTATCTCAATAGAAAACTTACAGCTTACAATTTCAACAAAACATTAACAATAAATAAGGACAAAAGCCATTTACAAGTTTTCACAAATAGTCACAAAATAAATTCCTAAGTTAGCTATATTCTGTTACATTTTACGTACGTATTATACTAACATAGGCCCAGGACATTATATTGTTTAAGAAAAGAGGTCTAGGATGCCCCTTGTTTACGTGGTGAATAGAAGTAACTAGTATAAAGAAGCTTACCCGAAAAGAAAATTTACCCGACCCGACAACCCTTGACAGAATGTCTTGGCGCCAAAAAATTAGGAGAGCCGACCCCACCTAATGTGGGAAAAGGCAAAGAACAAGAAGAGAGGCCCCGGGACATTGTTCCCACAGGAATTTCGGGAAATCCTCTCTTAGTGCTCCCTTACGCTCCCTGAGGAACCTACATGCCAAATTTCAGCTTCCTACGCCCAGTAGTTTTGGCTGTGCGTTGTCTGTCAGTCACTCAGTCAGTAACGGAAGAATTTTGTTCATATTGATTGATGATTGATATTCTACGAGCTATTGTTATATGTTCTACGAGCTACGCCATGGAGCTCCACTCCTGTGAGAATTTTAGGATAAAAAGTACCCTATATGCTATTTCTGGTAATTTTTCTACCAGTGTTTTGGTACACTGGTAGATAAATTGGTATGGTAAATAATAGAAAAGACGTGAATCCGCAACTAAAATAGATAACTATAATGTTATTAGCATCATTCACGCAATTTTCAGGCTTCCATTGTGAGAGCAAAAAGCAATCGGAAATCATCAAGTCGCTCAGCAGATCCAACGAAACTTCTGGAAGCCGGATTTCTATAAATTGTCCAACTTCTGAATAGGGGACCGGACAACTTTTTTTTTGATGCTCCTTTGAAATATCTCACAATAATAGAATCATCCTTAAAAGAATAACATCAATAACCAAAGTATTTCCCAAGATAAAGCAAAAAACAATTCACATTTTTGAGCGATGTTTGGGCGATACGAAAACGCCCCTAACTAAACGTATATTCATATGACGTCACACGTAGAAAATGGACTTTCCAAAAACGTTTGAACTCTAATAAATTAGCTCAGGAGAATAAACTCGTGCTGAAAAGTCGTAAAATGTGTTTAAATATATGTATTCTATCATAAAATTACATATTTTTAACAATTCTCATACCTTGGCCGGTCCCTATTCCGTCCCTTAGATTATGCGCGATTGTGTGTGATGAGTGACAAATATACTCGCATCCAAACTTTCGCATTTTAATTATAATATATTGATAGGATAAATATTTAATTATATTATAAATATTATAAAAGCTCTTAGAAAAATCTTATTAAGAAAATTATTTTTTTCTTTAATAGTTTTATTTTGTTTAGTTTAATAATTTGTCTATACATAAGCTTTTAATAAAGAAAAGTATAAAAGAACTATAAGATTAATAAGAAAGATAGAATCCATGGCCATCCTTTTATTTAAAGAAGCTGCTTTGCTTGGCCTTAAGGCGCTACCCAAGGCTAATCAGAGGGGGTGAGGGGCGGTACGAAGCTCCGCCTTAAAGCAGACACAATAAGGTTACTTTTCGAATTTTCTACAATTTGTGTTTTTGCTAGCGAGTTTTCGTCAGGCTCTTAGAGTAATTATTTTAGAGGTTTTCTTTTAATTGTGATAAAACACTTAATATATTTAAATAAAAAAATAAGCCGATATCGTTTTAAATAATTGTAGTTTTTATTATCTAGTCTTATTTATTTTATTTGCAATTTGATTCGATATAATTCTAGTTTAGTATTTTTATTTTTACGGGATATTTTTCCTGCTTCAGTAATTCTAACCTATGGTTCACACTTGACGTTTAAAGACAAGGAAAATCCTGATTGGATATGACCTTAAAGATTTAAATTAAATAAGTACAATAGTAAACAAAAACAATTCATTACAAAGAACCAATGGGATAATACTTAACAAATCTCCTGTCTACGCACAAAATTAATTTCTTTGAGAACAAAAAGTTCTTTTCTATCAAACCTAATTATACCCTATTGTTGGGGTTTGCTTTTGTGGCATTTGACGTTTTCATTGATATTCCCGTTTTTCCTTTACATTTTTGTCTTTTTATATACTACTACACTGTTACAAGGGAAACCTATTATTGGCTTTATTATTGTAAAGTTATGATTGTAAGTACTTATTGTAATGCTGTTGGTTTTCTTAATAAACAAAAATAAAAATAAAATAAAATAAATCTTATGGTCAGAAGCGTCGGAGTGACGCTCTCATGGCAAAAGATTTTGTTAATCTTTTGCCATGGGAGCGTCACTAACCTATAGTCCGATCAACGAAGCTTTTGTAACCCGAATAATTCTCCCGCCTATGAAACTTGGCACATAGTGAAAATAGGTAATACAGATTATAGATATATAATAATCTAATAATTTTTATTACGAGAAGTTAGGTATTTTTACCTAAACATGAAAATCGTTTATAGCTCTCTGTGAAAAATTCCTCAGACTGAAATTCTTTCTGTATACGTACCTATGTACTACTTAGAATATGTTTATAAAAGTATCTAATTTTTTTTCGATTTCAAAGATACCCAAAATTTAACTTTTAACATTTTGCTCTATAACTTCTACTGAAAAATTGCTCTGCTAGTTTTTATTTTTTAATACGCTTTTATTTACATAAATAAATAGCTTTAATAAGTTATCTTAAAGATTTTTCTTTACAGTATTATAATTATTATTTTTCCGTAATTACGTTGTGTGAATAATTGCTCAGGCAAATTAATTACGTTTCTTAGTTAGGGGTCGCTCTATTATAATAGATTTTTCAATAATCTAATTAAAATTCAACTAAATAGCAAGTTTTTATAATATCAATTTGTTAATGCCGAGTATTCACCGTGCCGCTTAGCAGTACGGGCGCGCGGGAGTGCAGAGGGGTGCGGGGCGCTCGCGCAGAAAAGCGCGGTGCCCCAGACCGGTTGCGCAGGCGCGAACCGACTAGAAAACGAAGTCAAAGTCAAAGTCAAAGTCAAAATTTTTTATTGAAACTTGGCCTTCAAAGAAGGCTCTTTTTCACGTCGATAACTAATTATTTAATCATAATATTTTATGTCTCAAAGCTACAAACTACTAGCATTTCGGAACGACCACTGCTGAGAAGAAATGCCGAAAGAAACTCATGAAACAGTCTTGGTCGCCTAGCATGCCAGAGGGGCTATTCATTAACTTTATACATACACTAGATTGTGTACAGTCAAAAATAAAATAAAATATAAGTAAAAAAATAATAATAATATAATAATACATGTTATGTTTGTGATCAAGTAACCACAATGAATTGGTTAAGAACAAAAAATAAAAATAAAATTCGAATCAGGATCGAAGCAGGATCCCCTGGCAACACCCGTTCACAAGTTTGAACATTTTAGAAAAATAAATACTTTCAGTCACTTGAAGATCACAATACACGTACATGTTTAACAATTAAATGTCAATGTAATTAAATAAAATAAAAAAGGTAAGGTTATTTTTTCACAATATCAAAAGAATGTAATCAAGTGTGGAGTGGCGAAGTTGTAGGGAGAGACCAAACTTTTTTATCGTTCAAATAATCACTTATTGTGTAATACGCTTTATTCATCAAAGTATTTTTAAGATATGTTTTAAATTTTTGCATCGGTAAATTTATAGCCTCGTCAGGGAGCTTGTTAAACATTTTTACACTTTGACCCACGAAAGACCGCCGAACCTTTTTAAGCCTAAAGCAGGGCGTATAAAGTTTATTCTTATTGCGGGTGTTTATACTATGTACATCGCAGATTTTTTTAAAGAGGTTTAAATTGGATTTAACAAAAATAAGTACATTGAAGATGTATGTGAGAAGCAGTTGTGTGTGTTTGCGTATACCGTGTACTTTGTACCGACTTGTACGAGACTGGACGTTTGCCTCAATTGTATACAAAAGTGACACTTGCATCAATAACATTTTCGAAAGAGACCTTTTGTAAATGTGACCTTTTGCGAAAGTTTTCTTTTGCGAAAGTGATCTTTTGCGAAAGTGATCTTTTGCGAAAGTGACGTTTTGTGCGAACTGCGAATGTGACCTTTCGCAAAAGTTACTTTATACGAAATTGACCATTAGCAAAAGTAACATTTAGCAAAAGTGACCGTTTGCGAAAGTTACCATGCGAAAGTGACATTTTGTGAAAATGATCTTTTGCGAAGATGTCTTTTTGCAAAGTGACTTTTTGCATTACCTGTTAATAAAAAATAAATATGCACTTATTTATTGTATTTATAAAATAGGCCCAGGCGCAAAATGTCTCTTTCGCAAAATGTTCTCTAGTCCTATAATGTCTCTTTCACAGAATGCATCTTTCTCAGAATCGCTAACACACCTAATAACAATAAGCAGAGGATGGAAGTTAGTATGAAACTTTGTTATTTTGAAAGTGAAAATGAAATTTTAGATTCATGTTTCTGTTGCAAAAGGTCACTTCTACATAAGATAACTATCACAACACGTTTACAAAAGTTACCTTATGCGAAAGTGACCTTTTACGACATAAACATAAGCAATGACCTTTTGCGAGAGTGATCTTTTTCAAAAGTGACCACTTTCGAAAGTGAAGTTTTGCGAATGTGACCTTTTGCGAAAGTGGCATTTTGTGAAAGTGCGCCTTTTGCGCAAGTAACTTTGTGCAAAAATGACATTTTGCGAATGTGGACCTTTTGAAATCAAAACCTCCAAAAATGGCAAAATAAAAATCGAATCGGAGAATGTTCGTCAGTGTGACAGGCATATTGTAATGTTAATACCTACATGGTTAATACGCACAATCGAATCTTCAAATGTTACGTTACAGGTTAATATTCGCAGTGTGGGACCAACTTAACAATCTACTATTTATCTAAGCGAAACTCACGCGGGCGAAGTCACAGGTAAAAGCTAGTAATCCTATAAAGTCAATTCCAGCTTTTTAGGGAACGTTCCCAGAAACAAAGGAATTTTCCCCATACATAAGTCGGGAATATTCCCCGGAAATTTGGAAATATGCCAGGGAACGTTCCCGAAAAGTAGGGAATATTGAAGATTTTTGAAAAAATGTTGTAATAATTATCTAAGGATATGTATTTAGATTATTTTATTATATTAGAAGTGATAAAAACCGCAATTATAAATTTTAATTGCAATATTCCCCAATATTTCCCCGGGAACGTTCCCTTCGTTTCCGGGAATATTCCTTCGTTCCCGGGAACGGCACATCACTAGTTTTATTTCGAAATATACCTACCTACTTCCTTGTTACAATGGCATAAGGTAATGAAAAACTCGCTACGGACATGCGCTAAACTTTTGTTACAATTTCAACCTTACAAGAGTAGTATTAAGAACGTTTCGCTGACTTTAGGCCGCGAACTGCATTTCGTCTGCCGTTTAGTAATTCCTTAAAAGTATATTATCGTTCGAAAATTTGTTAGATTATTGATAAATCTGTTTTAATATATAATCAAATGACCAATAGATATATAAGAATGGACGGAGTAATTTTTCACATGTCGTAATTAAGCAAAATTAAAAAAATATATGTTTCAAAATGAAAAACTTTTAGATAACTAAGAAAAGCTATGCATTTGAACATATAAAAGCATATTGAAAAATAAAAACCAGCAGAGCAATTTTTCAGTAGAAGTTATAATGCAAAAAGTTAAAAGTTAAATTTGGGGTATCTTGGAAGTAGAAAAAATATTAGATTCTTCTATATACATATTCTAAGTAGTACATAGGTACGTATAGAGAAAGAATTTCAGTCTGAGGAATTTTTCACAGAGAGCTATAAACGATTTTCATGTTTAGGTAAAAATACCTAACTTCTCGTAATAAAAGTTATTAGATTATTGTATATCTATAATCAGTTTTACCTATTTTTACCATGTGCTAAGTTTCATAGACAGAGGAATTATTCGGAAGTCTCCATACAACGAAACTCCTCGTTGATCGGACTACTACCTGATTCTCAAATTTAATCGAAACCTGTTCTGTAATTGTATAAAGTAAACAAGTAATAAATAACGATATATTACAACAAGAAAAGAGTTAGATAGACTCATCTATCTCTCCAAAATCTAGATGATGTCAAATTTTATCGCTCTACCCTTCGATCATTGCAATGTTATCCCAATTCATTTAAAATTTAAATTTAATGTACTACTGGAGAACTATTTTAATAAAGACTTACAAATCGTGTTACGCCACAGAATAAATACACGTAGCCAAAATAACCCCAAATTATTAATACCTAAAACCACAAATTTTTATGGAAAGCGTACACTAAAATATATGATACCTAAAATTATTAACGAACTTCCAATTACACTAAAATCAAATATTAACGAGAAAAATATCAAGAATAAATTAAAACAACATTTCTTAAATTTACCTACTCAATAAACATAATAAAATCTATACACTTTACGTAATATTATACAAACAATTAAAAATATAAAAAAAGCGCGAACATATCTGACTTATTTGAATCATGCTGTATACTGCATGCGACCGAGTAGATTCCAATCCGGTTCTCACTCAAAGTATTCTACGGCCTGCTGTCGTCATGCGACCGAATGATGCATGCACTATTTATAAACTACCTACTACTTACTTCTTTTAAAAATTGTGTAGCTTTAATTGATTATTTTATATTATATTAAGTATATTATCGAGATGGCGATTCCAATGTTCAGAAAAACCAAAACTGGTTTATGAAACATTGTACACTGTTCACTTATATTGTAAATTGTTATATGAAATAAAATAAATAAAATAAAAATAAATAAAATCAACTTCGATCGAAGGCTCTAACCATTTCGTTTTATCGAACCTAATTTGACATGTTTTTTATTAAAGATTACGTAAATGAAATAATTTTTCGTTTTATAAAATCAAACAAGCTAATTATTAAAAAATAAAGAACACGACTGACAACTTACATAGCCTATGTCACTCGGAGGAATGCAAGGAATCTAACAATATATCTCACATCAAAATCTGTTAAGCCGTTCAGGACTTATGGTGAAATAATGAAACTTACATGCATGCATACTTACATACATGAACCCTAAATACATAACACTCCTTTTTCGGTCAGTTGTGTAAAAAAAAAAAGCCAGCCATGTAAATTACACAGAGTAATTATTTCAAATTATAATCGTAATAATAATTACGTGTTCATATATATTTTAACATACAATGACAATGATTGATTGACACAGGACTTAGTATTAATATCAATCAGCGTTCATTAATACAAGAAGCTGTCCTAATTAGGTCCATTAACAGCGTAGTAATGCAAGATATGATCAAAGGTAGTGTATTATTACTAAGTAGGTATTGTAGAGGTACTACATATACATTTGTCACAGTGACACCTCGCATCAAGATATACGATTCGTGGCGATATGTGATGGAAGTGGCATAATCTGATTCCCTTACAATCATGCCCAATCATGCATTCCTTCTGTGTGTATCTGTGTTTGTTACTCAGTCACGTAGAATTAACCGGATGGATTTAGATTAAATTTGGTATACGGGTGGAGGATGGCAGCTGGAGGCTGAGAAAGAACAAAGAGGTAGAAGAACTAGTGGCGGAACCGGATATTATGGGCGAAACGAAAACAGCAAGACTTCGATGGCTCGGCCACGTGGAGAGGATGGGAGAGGATTGCACAGCTAAAAGAGCGTATAAGGGACGACCAAGCGGGAAACGACCTGTCGGCCGGCCCAGATACCGCTAGACAGATGAGGTCCTAAAGGATCTGGTGGCCCTCCAAAGAGCCGACTGGCAGGAAGTAGCGCAGAACAGGAAGGAATGGAAGCTTCTAGTATCGGAGGCCAAGATCCTCTTTGGGTCGTCGAGCCATCGAAGTAAGTAAGTGGTATACAGGTAGAAAAATACCGGGAATAGAACTTAGGGTACCTACTTTTATCTTGAAATTTCCACGAGCTGGAACTCTATAAATTAATTATTTTGAAGTGAAATGTGCTTGCCAAGATCTAATCTAATTTCTGAATATTTTTTATAAATCATTTGAAGACCAAGTTCAAAATGGCATGCAGTCAGAAACGTTGAGGTTGAAGCATTTGAAGCAAAATCTCTCGTAGAGTGTCTCGTCGAGTTTCTAGACAAACGTAGACAAACTAGTAATAATAATAACACACTCGATAAGAAGAAGAAGTAACAATAAGGTAAACTTGACTCTTACTTCTACTAACTTAGATGTCCAACACGCGAAAAATTATACTTACATGATGTCAATCTTTCCACACCCTATCTTTTCAAATTTCACTTTTATTCTATAATAAGTAAGTAATAAGCCATTAATTAATAACGAAGCAGGCCCCATGTTGCCTGAAAAACAGCCAACTTTCTAATTTTCATCACGGCCGAATGGAACGTTTAATTAAGTCTATTTTCGACCTTTTTTCTCTTTAACAATAATTACAAGTTCCCTTTGATGTAATTTTCAATGTACTTTAACAGACATTATTAGGGGTAATGAAAGATAAAATGCTTTATTATCACGGGGAAGGTTTATTTTAATCATATACAATACATATTAATTAAGACTACGAGCTGGGATTTTCCGCTTGTTAATAAAACTTTATAAAATTGCCAAATGAATATTTTTATTACACTAGGTACTAGAGTATTCTTAAAAAAAACTTACTAATACTGAATCCTATCTCAGAGGGGTCAGGTTTATCCCAGACGGTACTTTTGCACCCGATGCGCTCGCTTCGTGACAGTTGCGCCAGTTTCGGAACATAAATTGTCTCTATTTTTTTAAATTAGACTAATAGACTTAGGTGTCAGTGTACCTCCGTGCTTAGGAAGGCACGGTCCCGGCTGTTCTCGTAGTCGTTAAAACATACTAATCAACATTGAACCCGCGTGGTAAACCCACCCTCCTTATCCATCCATGGGGCAGGCTCAGGCCAGTGCCCCAGCACTAGGAACATGATGATAATGACTTAGGTTTCCCCTGTCACTACCACGCATACGCTACGCCCCACGAACCTTCCACAAAAATCTTTACTCTTGGTTTCTTACACAAATCAAGATCATGTTAAATGCATGCGCTCTCAACAGAATCTGACAGGCATACTAAAACGTAAGCCAGGATTAAAATGGAATTTCCAATGCCATGACAAGAAAGTCCACTCTCAGTACCGGTCAGTATTTAGCATAACAGTGGAATAAGTATGTATGTACTGCCAGTCTGTCAGACCAGACCCCGCACGCTACTATCAGATACGTCAAGATTACGACGTCGCAAATATTTTTATATTGCTATTATTCTTCGCAAAAATAAATTCAATATAAGTTATAGTACGTTACAAAACATTAGATAAAAAATATTATTATTATGTTGGTACGCTTTGAGAGCCACAGGTCTATGGGGATCTGATCCTTTGAGGCGTTCATGGGGCCAAAGCCAAGAAGAAGCCTTTTTGTACTTTTTAGGGTTCCGTACCTCTAAAGGCAAAAACGGAACCCTTTTAAGATCACTTTGTTGTCCGCTTGTCTGTCAAACTTTTTTTTCTCAGAAACGCTTAGAGGTAATCATATCGAATACGGTCGACCACGGTCTCTTTCAGCAAAAAAATAATCAAAATTTTACGGCAACCCGATCAGTTGATATTCCCGTAAATTTTGCGAATTTTTGAATATTTTACGATTTTAAGATAAGATAAGATAAAATCTTTATTTAGTCTATCTTTGATTGTAGTCTATCGGCGACGGATAGCAGATTTCTTCGAGTCTTGAGAGGGCGTCAGCAACACTATTTTCTTTTCCTGAAATATGGCGTATGTCCGACGTAAATTGCCCGATGTATTCTAGGTATCTCGTGCGACGGGGCGTCTCGTTCTTGCTTTGATTTTGAAGTGCGAATGTGAGCGGTTTGTGGTCGGTGAATATTGTCAATTCCCGTCCTTCAAATGATTTTCTGAAGTTCTTCATGGCCATGTAGATGGAAAGTAATTCCCGGTCGTAGGTACTGTACTTTGTTTGAGCGTCGCTGAACTTTTTGGAGAAAAATCCCAAGGGCTGCCACTTGCCATGTATTTGTTGTTGTAGTACGGCGCCAGCGCAGGTGGCTGAGGCGTCGGTCATCAATGCGTATGCGGCGTCGCATGACGGATGAGATAACAATGCTGCATTCTTTATATCTTCTTTGCATTGGTTGAATGATTCTATTGCTTCTTCGCTCCAAGTGATAATCGACTTATCATTCTTCTTTGATTGATGTAAATATTGATTGAGTAGTCGCTGATGGCTGGCAGCTTTGGGAATGCTTTGACGGTAGAAGTTAATCATTCCCAAAAATCTTCTTAATTCTTGTATTGTTTTTGGACGAGGATATTTTGTGATAGCTGCGATCTTGTCGTCGGTAGGCTTGATTCCGTCAGAAGAGACAGTATATCCGAGAAAGTCAATCCTTTCTTGACCAAAAATGCATTTCGCGACGTTCAATTGTAGGCCATGTTTTTCCAGACGTTGGAACACTTCTTCCAGATGTTGTCGGTGAGATTTCTCGTCTTTTGAGGCGACCAAAATATCATCCAAAAAAGCAAATACTGGAAGGCCTCTGAGCACGGAATCGATGTGTCTCTGGAAGGTTTGACCTGAATTTCGTAGGCCAAAGCACATTCTTGTAAATTCGTAAAGGCCAAACGGCGTAATGATGGCAGTCTTCTTGATGTCGTCTTCATGTATGCTCAGTTGAAAAAATGCTTTTTGAAGATCCAGTTTTGAAAATATTTTCTTCCCTATAAATATTTTTTAGGTTGCTAGTAAAATCATGCAGGCGTGGAATAGGGTAGCGATCGGGTACGGTAATCGCGTTTAATCTTCTATAATCTCCACTAGGTCGATATTCTTCATTCTTCTTTGGTACCATATGTAGTGGGCTGGACCATGGGCTGCTAGAAGGTCGACAGATTCCTTGGTCAATCATCAACTGGAATTCTTCTTTTGCCAACTTCAGTTTATGCGGGGGTAATGGTCTTGCTTTTGCAAATACTGGTGGGCCATATGTCTCGATGTGGTGTTCAACGTCGCTGTTGACTATCCTCTTCAGAGTGGGTCTGGTGATATCAGGATACTTTGCAAGTAAGTCGTGATATGGCTGATTTTTGTCGATAGTTCTCAAACTTCCTTGTGTTATGCTCTGAATGCTTCCCTGGATGCATAGGCTGGTTTTTTTATCCACCAGTTTCTTCCCTGTTAGGTCAACCATTAAGTTGTGATGATGAAGAAAATCTGCGCCAAGTATCGGTCTCTGTACGCCGGCGACGACGAAACTCCATTTGTATGGGCGGCGCAGTCCGAGATTGAGCGAAACGATTCGCTCACCGTAGGCAGGTATCGACGAACCGTTAGCTGCGTAGAGGTAGTTGGTGGGGGTTTGTTGTTTCTTATCCAACTTGCGCGCGGGAAGTACTGATACATTGGCCCCAGTGTCGATGAGAAAATCGAGTCCTGTTGTACGATCTTTGATGAATAGACGGAAACTTGATATTTCGTTGACCCCGGGTTCCGTCGTAGCCGGAGTCGATGTTAGTTTTCCGAATCCTTTTTAAATTCGCAGGGCTTCTGACACCGGTAAGCTTCTTTGCCGAATTTGCGGTGAAAGTGGCAAATTGGGTTTTTCTCAGCCGCAGATCTTGAACGTGAACGGGAGCGATTATTGTATTGACGATTATTATATCTTCCTCTTCCTCTATGAAATCTCGGCGGTCCCGATCTTTCCATCTTCAGTGTGGCGATTTCTTGGGCCAGGGCGTCAATTTTCTTAATCAGCTGTTCGTTAGTTGCTGATGACGTCGATGCTTGACAGGAACAAACAGATTGGACTTCCTGGGTTTGCTCGGTCATTTTGTCAGCCATGGATGCGAGAACGTCTAGCTGGGTTTCTTTGCTGATGGCCAAAACTGCGCGAACTGATGGAGGAAGGTGGCCCGTCCACATGATCTTTAATGTGTTGTCTGGTACTCGGTCGCGGGCTAAATCACGCATTCTGCGCAATAATTGCGATGGTTTCTGGCTGCCAAGTTCCATCTCTCCCAGAAGTTTTTGAAGTTGTCTTGACTCTGACTCTTCATATGTAGATAACAGCCGTTCTTTCAGTGTTCCGTATTTGTTCGTGGCTGGCGGTGATAATATGATATCTCCAACTTGTTCGATATCCGTTAACTCTAGTTGAGCGACGACGAGCTGGTATTTGGCTTCATCTCCCATCTTCTGACTCGCGATGATAGCTTCATACTGGGCGAACCATAGTCTCGGCCTTTGGCGCCAAAACGGAGGAATACCTTTCTTGAAGGAGAACGTAGCTAATTCTGAAGGCTGCTCGTATGAATTCTGGACAGTAGCAGGGGCATCTCAACGGGCAGCGAAGGATTCGTCCGCCATGGTATAAGGTGCTTTCTTCGTGTTTACGGGTGTCACCAGTGTAGGGAGATGGTAGTATAGACTCGTCGTATTTGAGAGAAATGAAAGATTAATAGCAGTGAAAGCAGATAGCACAATATATTGATAAATAACTTACATTATTTTATATACAATTTAAATATTTACAAAGTACAAGTGATGCTATTGACCAATCACAGCACGGGATCCTGGAGCCGTTATATAAAAACGTTGGACGCAGACATGTAGATCTTCGTCTCGCGGCGGCGCTATGGAATCGCACGCGCGATGTTATTGTTGTGATGAATTATGTATGTTTGTCAGGTAGGTATCTCCGTTACAGTAATTACACTACAGTACACACACAATAACACAAATAGAACACCAACAAACGTACAAGAAAGCAGTGTTGCAGCAATACAAAATGGTCACAGCTCAACGATAATGGTGCTCAATGAGCGCCCGTTGATTTTCAGCTATAGCCACAGTAGGTAGGTGCAGTGCGGATCCTTTAGATAGGTGCATGACATATATAATAGAAAATCGTGCTAAGTGTAGTTAACTGTTATCTCTTATGAGTACGAGTTATGGGTTATGTTACATTAGGCTCTAAGTAGTAAGTAACGGGCAAAAAGTAAGTTGGAAAGTTATTAAAAAGTAAGGACTTGGTACTTTGGGACCAGGTAAGTATTTTATCCAGAGGCTGCGACCATTATCGGCGACGACGTATTGGGTTGGAATCTTTTTGAATTTGTAACAAATGGGAGAACATTTGTTTTTTAAAAGAAAATTTTGGCAGACACTTGAATGGTGGAGGAATATTGTTCCAACACTTGGTCGCCTGATATCGAAAGCTACCTCTGAAAGCAACAGTTTTGTGTTGATGTACAAGCAATTGTGGTCGACAAGGTCTTACATTACGCCGTGAGTAAAAATTTAGTTTTACGTAAAGATATTCTGGCTTTTTGTTTTTTATTACTCCAAATAGCAAGGTCGCCAGATGCAGCTGTCTACGCGAGTCCATTTTCAGCATAGAAGCGTTGTTTAAATACGGAGTTATGTGACTTCTGGGTGGTATATTAAAAATAAACCTACAACATGCATTCTGAACCCTTTGCAGCATGCGCCGGGTTCTTTCCAAAAGGCAGGGTCCATAGACAGTGGCCCCATAATTAAGGCGTGACAAAATCAATGTTTCACACAACCTCACACGTACCCGTTCAGAGAGAAGGTTGCGAATCTTATATAGTACTTTCAGACGAAAAAAGCAACCCCTCACAACTTCCAAAACATGATTTTCAAAACGCAGCCTGCTATCAAATACTATTCCAAGGTTTCTTGCCTCATCTACTCTGTCTATAGGATTATCGTGTATTTGGATAGTGAAATCTGTGTCGATAATTTTAGCCACTTGTGCCCTAGATCCAAGAACCATGTACTTTGATTTTGAGGGGTTAAGTACCAGACCATTTTTGTTCGACCATTCAGCTATATTTTTTAAATCCTCGTTCATGTTTTGTGCTGCAAGAGATATTTCATCAGGTGTACCAGATATGTATAACTGAACATCATCAGCATAACAATGATATTTGCAATGATTAATTACATTTACAAGATCAGCGCTATAAATAATAAAAAGTAGGGGTCCAAGGATGGACCCTTGAGGAACCCCCCGATTGACAGCTTTGGGCTCAGATATGAGGTACGAACCATCTTCCCTTGAAATTTTCACTCGTTAGCTTCGACCGCTCAGATAGCTATTGAACCACTTAACACAGTGAGAGTCAAGTCCATAAAAAGTTAGCTTAGAAAGTAGCAATGTGATATCAATACTATCAAATGCCCTAGAAAAATCTAATAATGACAAGATGGTGCCACGACCCGAGTCCTGAGCAGCCAATACATTGTCTATAACATCTAATAAAGTGGTAGTAGTACTACGGTCCTTGCGGAAACCGGACTGAAGTGATGGTAATATTCCGTTATCCTCAATGTATCTAGACAATTATAACTGTGCAGCTCTTTCTAAAACCTTAGAGAGAAAAGGCAGCAAGCTTATAGGTCTGAGATCAGCGAAATTACTGGGATTGTTTGTTTTAGGAATGGGGGAGACCAAAGCTTCTCTCCACTGACGCGGAAAAATGCCCGAAAGGAGTGACATATTAATAATTTTGGTGATGACACCTAAGGTCGTTGGAAGAGTCAGGAGGATCATATCCTTGCTGATTCCGTCATTCCCAGCTGCATTAGATTTGATTGACATTATATATTTTGCCACGTCATTTTCCGATACTGATTGAAAACAAAAATTAGAGTGATTAAATCTGTTGAATTCGAAATATGTCAAATAGGATAAATTAGTCAAGTTGTTATTACTAGGTATATTCAAAAAGTGATTGTTAATATCATCAGGATTATCAAAAATTTCAGGTAAGTTGTCATTTGTGCTCGGATCTAAAAGAATTTTTTGTTTCAGGTTTTTCCAAAAGGCTTTACTATTGTTTAATTGTGAATTTACATAGTGATTGAAATAAGCAGTCTTTTCGCTTGCAACTGCTTTACGAGTTAAGTCCTTGAGGTCATTATAATAAGTTTTATCTGTTTCAGATTTGGATTGGCGGTACCTACTACGGGCACAATCGCGGAGTTCCATCATAAGTCTACAAGTGTCCGTTACCCAGGGCAAGGAGTGATTGTAATTTAATTTTGTCTTCTTAACTGGTGCATGTTTATTGAAGATCTCCAACAGATACTTGTTAAATGTGTCAACCATGTCATCAACACTAGGTAAATCGTACATGGAATCCCAGTTTACAGATAGCAAATCTCTATTAAAGTCGTCCATATTTATGTTTTTAGTGGTCGATAATATATATATTTGGGAGGTGGTTTTGTTCTTTTTATTTGCAACTCAACATTTACCATTGCATGACCTTCATCACTATTCGTTATTTTCGTAACTGATACGTCACGGACAGGAGCATTTGTACACACAACGTCAATTAGTTTTGCAGAATGGCTAGTGAAGTGTGTGGGTTTGGTGACAACTTGCTTAAGATCCACACAACTCAGGTAATTATTAAATTTAATAGTATCCGTTTCATTTTAGACTGCAATCAAAACCTATGGGGTACTTGCTGTTGACCTAAAATTATGAAATTTGGCAAAAAGCAAGGTCTAACAGTACTCATGTAGGAATAAATCTGAAAGTTGTAAATATGTTGTTGAAAGTCTAAAATACACAAACTTATTTTTGCACTCGATTCAGTATAAATCCTAGGTTCGAACTGCAAAGTTAAGTTTGTTTTTGAAACTAGTCCTTCTTTTAGTAAGAGCTTTAATGTGAGATGCTTTTTGTGTACAGAACCCTCGGTGCGCGAGCTTGACTCGGCCGGTTTTTTTTATTCTAAAAGTGAGATTTGTTACCTATTTATATTATGCTTCCATACTGGTCTAGGAGCGAAGCAGAGAATGTGCCAGCTGCTTCTCTTCTCGCGCAGATTGTAAAATACAATCAAGGGATATGGGGTCTCTTGACGTAGGCGATGGGCTAATAACGGTACACAAAGTCAGTCGCAAGCTTGATATGTCATCATCATCATCCACAGCCTTTCGTGACCCACTGCTGGGTGTAGGCCTCCTTTCGTCTACGCAAACCTTCTCTGTCCTGGGCCATCCAACTCCAATTATTGCCAGCAATATTCTTAACTTCGTCGACCCACCTATATAGCTGCCGGATGCCTTAAGCTCCATTTTCCTTGATTTTATACAAAACAAAATGGCTTATAAAACAAACACAGACAAAATCCACCGAAAATCTTCGTCTTTTCGCTAATTGGGCATTAATTAAGAAAAAACGGAGTTAATTTGAGGTTATTAGAGGGAGACAACAGTCTTTGTAACAGTATTCGCGGTGTCGTCTGCCGGTCGCTAATTTGCACTTAGCCACCACTATTTCTCCTAATCTCTGCCTTTTTCAGCTGATAAAAAGAAGAAGAAAATCTTCAGGATAATATGATGCTTTAGCAAAAAAGAAATACGGAATTTAGTTTGTTTGGGAAAATTAAAGCGAATTAAAAAAAAGTGTCTAATCTCAGCCGCTTTATCTCCCTTGTAATATGTTCAGGAATGTGCATGAAAAAAAGAATGTTTCTTTTATTTAAATCTCTTTACGCCCATCACAGTGAACACACTAAACAGTATCCGTTCAGGATTTTTACATGACCGAGTAATACATACAATCACACTGATAAAAAACATCCGAAAATACTGTGATGTCTTTAAATTTGGACAATGACTGACTGACTAACTAATTGCAATATCAATGCGGAGATGAAATCGCTGAACACACGTAAAATTTTGCATAGAGGTTCTAGTTCTACCGTATGTAAAAGCACTAAGAACTTTCAGAATTATCAACTCTATGAAGGTGAAATACGAAATTCACGCGGGCGAAGTCGAGGGCAAGAGCTAGTTTATAATATAGTAGGATAAGACAATAGGATAACAATGGCAACACCGGTAAATACATGTCATACGAGAATTAACAATGGACTCGGTCAAGTTGCGGATCAACTGAATAACACAGTCTGCGCAACGCAATTTACACAAATATTTTTTTTTTTAAATTAATTATTTATCCACAATCGAACGTTGATAGCATTTAGTGATAGCAAAGTGTTTGAAAATAAAGAAAGAAAGCAAAACTGTAATTTGTATATGACGACACGAACGTCGCTAGTATTTTCGAAATATTCAACTTACCTTTTTTATTACAAAATACCAATTCATGTACAGTTTGACATTGCTAATACAAAGTTGTATTTCTGGCCAGCTAGTTCACCTAACTCATGCGAACTATAATATCGCATCCATCTCACAGCTAAGATAGATTGGCACCTAACTTTGAAGAGATTATAGGGATTTCATGAGGCATGGTCAGACGTTTAATTACTTAAAGGATCTGCATTCGGCAGACTTCAGAGGTTAGTTCCATATAGACGTTATTACACGACTGACCAAGAAAGGAGTGTTATGTTTTCAGGGTTCATGTATGTAAGTATGTATGTAGGTAAGTTTCGCAGACACATTATTATGTGTCTAGAAGAATTGTTATGTGCGTAGAAGTACTGAGAAGGACAAAAGGTACCTTACATCCCAGGGAAAATCACGCAGGCGAAGCCGCGGGCAAAAGCTAGTTTGAATATAATACTAACTTTCGTATTCACATTATTAGAATAACATTGCCACGTTAACAAAACGTTATAATAATATACTCTTTGAATCCAACTAGCAACAAAGTTTTTCCGAGTACTCATGCATGAAATACATTAGCAATAGAAAACTGAACACAGTTTCCTACGAACGCCTCGCTGGCAACATTATTTTCTAATTACGCGTAAAAGTTGAGGGCAGAACTATAACGAAACTAACAGACGGCTCTCATCAGTAGCCTCTTAATTGACCGTATAGAAAACTTCCCGCAATATCGGGTTTCAAATAAAAATCTGGAGCTACAGCCTTTATGGGTTCCTGATATCTGACACAGGTGAAAACTTTAATTTCTTAGCGAACTTATAGCTTTGTTGGTGCACGCGAATTCGGACCTTACTTTATTGAGGTAAAATCTTAAATGTCTTGTATGTTGAATGCTCTGCTATTTTTATTAGTTTGTACGTTTCAGATATAGGAATTTAATGACGTGAAACAATAAATGACGTAATAATGTGACCGAAACTTCGTCCCATCTATTATGGCACTAAACCATATTTATTAAGTAACAAACATTCAAACAAGAAGTTTTACTAGTAGGATAACTGCTAATAAGATTAAATTTTGTCGTAAGCAAATCAAGAAAGTAATAAAGAAAGTGTGAAAATAACTAAAAGTTTTAGTTATATTCACACATGATTTGCTAATAAGCATAATTTAATTAATAAGTATCTATATTGTCGCACACAGGGGCTTCTGTCGCAAGCAGTTGCCAAAAAATAATAAAAAATCATTTTTCACAACTTTTTTTTGATTTGATCAAAAATCCGGATAAAACCTTTTAACGCTAAAATCAAATTAGAATAGTAAAATTAGCTGGTTTACGATACGTCTAAAACAAATAAGTATACAAATTACATATAAAACAAAATATCCACAAACACATTTATATTGGGCATATTATAGTATTCATATTCATCGCTTTCATTCGTATTCTCGTACATCATTGTCGTATACATCGAACCGCGCAAAACATATTTCAAAAGACACAGTAAAATATTTCATGGCGATATAAAAACGGAACACCTTCCCTTATGAGCACTTTGCCGATGTATTAGCCAGGCCAGTAATAAACCTACCATGAAATGTGTTGCCATGCCTTTTTACGGGTATTTATTTGACTTCAGATGGTAACACTCGATTTTTGGGCTTGGTAACGAGTGACACATTGGTGATATAACAATCGACTTAACAAAAATATTTTAGATGTTATATACTTACTTACTTACTCCGCTGACTCAGTGACCCCAAAGTGGATCTTGGCCTCTGATACGAGAGAGCGTCTTAGACTCCTATTCTGCGCGGTGGCTTGCCAGTTGACCGCTCCCAGCTCACGCACATTTACTACTTTATTGGGACCTCAACTATCTGCTTCATTTTACCCTCTTGTCTCTTCAGATAACAACGTCCTCATCCTTTACCTCATATCTTCTCAAAAATTTAACCGCGAGTTGGACATTTTTTGAAATTTTGCACCAATTGCGAGTTGTATCAATGGCACCTAAAAGCTCCAACACCTCTGAAAAGCCTAATAAGCAAATAAATAATAAAGCAAAATAAAACCTCTGAAGGTCCAAATAAGGTCTTTTGACGGCACCTGTGTTTCTTTAGCACAACCTCGGTACTCGCACAACCATTAGCTCAGCTCGGAGTACATAACACCACACTTGTTTTCTGGTATGTGCCTCAGGCCGACAAGCATGTCGTCGTTATCAAAAAGACAGCGTGGTAATACAGGTACTTGCGTAGAAATATGTGTGATTATTTCCAAAGGTTAAATGTATTTATTTTATTTTAATTTTAGATATGTACATGATAAAATAATGTTGTTTTATTATTCCGATTTATGCGCACGATATGATAGATCAGGAAGACAATATCTGTAGAAAATTAAAACTACATCTTCGAGAACTAGTACACGTTTACGAGATCGTAAAAACTTTTCACGACATAATAAAACTACGGTGCTTATGACTTCACCGTGTATGGGTTGGAAAAAATTGTTTAAAGTGTGAAGAGAAAAAAAAAGATTGAAATGAAATGTAATTATTTGCTTTCAATATTAGTCTATGTGGAGAAAAGTTGCAATAACATGCAAACTAATATAAATTTATAACCTACCGAATAGTAATTAATTTCAAACATTAAAAATAATATATCAATCCGGTATTCACTTAATACATTAAGTTAAAAAATAATTCATATGTTAAAAACAAACAAATATCAATTGTTGTTAATAGTCGATAAATTATGTTAAAAATTTGAGGTGTTTCTCTCAGAGCGAGCACCGATTTTAATACACATTTCGTACAAAAAATAAATCAATAGAATACATAGATATGTAGATACATTGATCGGTCCTCTAAAGTGGAATAGCTCTTTAAATCGCTGCTCAGGAATACCTCAAAATTTCTGATTTTTGGCTACACAAGTTTTTTGGCTTATTTTCAACGTGCAACATCACATGTAGAAGCTTTGATTTAGCACTTCCCGCTGGATATGGCACAAAGAGAATATCTCTCCAACATATACATTCGAAGTATATTCGACACTCATTTTCACTTTGACATCCATGTTTGTAATTTGAATCGTATGAAACAGAAAATTTACAAAAATATAGAACGTTGCAGCGTCATTTTTTAAAATTTGTGAGATAGTGGAGAACAGTACCTAAGTCAGTAATTAACTAATGTATGTGTCTTAAACATTCTAAGAAACGTTTATTAAAAAACATCGTACCGAGTTTTCCTGTACTTAAATGTCTATTTAGGGGCTACGATGGCACACATCTTTCTTCCTACGTCTGAGATTCAATGAAATTATTAGTAAATATATGTAGATGTTACTCCAACACCCACGGGAGATATGTTGTGGGTGGAAGCCACTTTCCAGACAGACTATTATAATCTTAAGTTATGTAATGTTAACATAAATATGTTATACTGTTAACAACTTAACCTTCAAGAATTATGAGAACTCGACTTTTTTGAAAATTCACAATCAGAGAAAGAGCAACTGAACGCTCGTGTTATCCGTGTTGCCATATGCTATCAGCTGACTATGAGTACTTTTGTCAGTAGAAAGGATGCCAATTATTTAGAATTCACCCTGTATAGTTAGTGCGTATACAGAACTACATAAATTCTTCTAACAGCAAAGTTTGACGCGGCCGCCGCAGCAGAAGGCACGTATTACATTGCAATAGTTCGGGACATGCATAGTATGCATACAATGCCTGCATAAGTGTATCTGTCTTACCTAGGAGTTCTTATTATTTGTTTTGTTATTAGCTAAAGTTAAAAAAAACAATTTTAGAGGGACGTTTTGTATGACAGAGGCTTTAGTTTTAAGCTGAATGGAAGAATACATGCTGCGCTTACACCAATTACTGTTTAATTAAAATAACAGATTCGATTTTGAAATTCACTACTAAATTAACATCTCAGAATAAATGTAGCTACGTCGAATTTTAATTCGGTTCAATACTTCTCTCCCTATGTATTTACCAAAAAATAATCTGGTTCTAGTTTATTTTTGGAAGTCAGTGTTTAATTAGTTTAATAATTAAATTACTTACCTTATTTTTATTTTTAGGTGGTTCAAGCTAGCTACACTCGCAGCTATTTCATATCAGAGCTTTTAACTTCAAAGTAATATCTCCAACTATCAGTTATCTGTACGTAAGTATAACCGCTAACTTGATAACTGCAATCACTTTGACAGTTATTGCTAAGTTTCCGAACAATTGTTGACTCAAATAGTTGTTTAATTGCTATATTGTAGCTAAGAGGAGATTAAGGCTTATCAATGTTCACAAATTATGTCGTTTGCATACTACAAATATGTCTGCCTATTTATGGAAAAGTTTGGAAGAGATTCCAAGGAATGAGGTTGGTTTTTCATGCATAATTTGCTGAATTTGTTGAAACTGAGAAAAATCATCAAAATTATTTATAACTAGGCTCACCTCGGGGCTCTACTCCCATGGGAATTTTGGAATAAAAAGTACCCTATATGTTATTCTAGGCACAGAATATTTAATACCCAATAGCTCTAGGTTTAATTATATGTGTATACCATTTAATCGAAATCCGTCGAGTATCTAGTTTTTGCGTAAAGAGAAGACACATACTTACATACAAACAAACATTTCTAAATGTATGAAAATTATCGCTAAATGAATTTCTCACGATAATCGTGGTACCTAACTGATCATAACTTGTCTTACATTTAGAATAAGTGGATTCACTTGTACTTGGGATTAAAGAACTTTTAGGCAAAGTTAAATGATTTCTACTATTAGTATAGTAGTATATATATATTCTCATTTTTCACTCACGAATTCTATTTGTGCACCTCATCTTCCTTCATCCTTTCTTCACGAATCTGGACCGCATTTACTTTTCATGAGACGTTTCCACTATGAATGCGGGGATGATATCTTCAAAGTAGATTTTGATGTTACGGATGAATATTTTGGTCATAGACAAACATTTAAACATTTATTTGAAAACTATACATAACATAGTTTCTAATTTTAGCTATTCAGTACATATTGAAAATGTAGATGATTTGGTGATCTGACCGAAAAAAAATCAGCAGATTTTTTATCTGACCGAACAAAAATCAGCGGATTTTTTTATCGGTCAGATTGAGTCGGTCACAAAAAGTTGCTCATATTCGTGAGTACTTCTATCGATAGATAGGATGCCAATGTTTTTGAATTCATCCGGTATTATTATGATTGATCCTAACTTTTAACTAATATTATAAATGTGAAAGTCAGTTTGTTTGTTTGTTTGTTACCTCTTCACGCTTTATCTACTGAACCAATCTTCCTGAAATTTCGCATACACATACTTAGAAATACGGAGAAGGACATAGGGTACCTGTGCGCAGAGATTCCGGGCAGACGAAAGGGCGGGAGGGTTCGGTACCGAAAAATTTACCGGGTAAAAAAAGTACCGGTAAAAAACCTCGACCCGACACTACGTCTGTCCGACTAACCTAACCTAACCTATACGCAGTCTGCTACCACTGTAGTTTACAACGGGAACTACAGAACCCTGTATATTAAACCTAACCTAATAGCTACAACCACCCACAAACCCAAGGGTCACTTACCAAACTTAATCTTCTGCTCTTCGGATCCAATCTTGAGTGTCTTCGGAAAGGGGGGATGCGGTCCCTAAACACCCAACCTACCCCGAGATCTCAATCCCCAGAAAAAATACCTGATCCGTCTAGCAGTTCCACTCGGCAACAGATTTCGGCGTCCCCAGGCAGCCACGTTTCGCATCTCACAAGAAACAGTCAAAGTAAAAGGTTTCACAAACACAAATGTTCAATAGTTATTTAACAAACAGGAAATTCACAAATATAACTCAAACTAGTTAACAAGCAAAAGACGCGAGACCTCTCCGCGTATTAAAATCAAACCGATATGTCAGGACAAATGGCGGCCGTCCGCCATGCCATTCACGCGAGCAATTTCATGCGGCGCGGCCTCCCCGCGCGATGTCCAAACAATACTGAATTCAAAATGGTCGCTCGCGACTGCCGACGCCGGCCGAGCGGGCGACGACGCTACTAATATGAAACTACCGCACGCGCTAGAATATTACGGCGGCGAACGGACAAAACAACATAGATTTTATTACAAACATCCCCCGTCCCGGTCTGAGAAGCAGACCGCTAGCTTACTCTACGGGAAGGCGGGCGAGAGAGGTCACAGCTCTCCTCAAAATCGAACCGTCGACCAACACCTCAGCCACACGCGGAGTGCCATCTCCGCCAAGAATCAAACGTAATATGCGAGCTCGTCGCCAAAGCAATGAGGGCAAATTTGCCTCTTTTAACAACACTAAATCACCCTCCCTGGGAGGCTCAGTCCTGTCTGTCCACTTCACTCTTTGCTGCAGCAAATGCAAATATTCAAGCGACCAGCGACGCCAAAAGTCCTGGCTCATTTGCTGCAACAGTTGAAAACGCGACAACCGATATACGCGTTCGTCCTTCCACGGGTATTCGGGCAGGGCATTCAAAGGCCCTCCCACCAAAAAATGACCAGGGGTGAGAGCTTCCAAGTCATTTGGATCTGGAGATAGCGGACAGAGAGGACGAGAGTTGAGGACCGCCTCAACTTTACAAAACACTGTGGCCAGCTCTTCAAAAGTTAGAGCCGTTTCTCCGATAATGCGGCGGAGGTGGGTCTTTGCGGATTTCACAGCCGCTTCAAAAATCCCTCCCCAATGGGGGCAACTTGGGGACTAAACTTCCAGGTTATTCCCCTTTGGGCAGCAATTTGACTTAAACTAGTACAATTTTTATCAATAAACACAGAAACATCCTTAAGATAATTTACAGTTCCCTTATAGTTTGTGCCATTATCAGACCTAATAAGGGAAGGTAGACCTCGACGCGAAACAAAGCGATCCAACGCGGCGACGAAGGCCTCCGTAGTCAGAGCCGATACCACCTCCAAATGGACAGCCTTGGTGGCCAAACAAACAAATACACACAAATAGCCCTTCACAATACGGGCATTACGAAAGGGAGAAGCCTTGATCGAAAAGGGACCGGCAAAATCGGTTCCAACGCCGTCAAACGGTCTCGAAGGTCGGATTCGATCAGCGGGCAAATCACCCATCTGTGGTTGCATCGTGGATGCCTTCAACCTATAACATGCAATACATCGAAACAGAACACTACGGATTGCTCTTCGGGCAGACAATATCCAAAATTCGCGTTGCAAAATAGCCAACAAAGCATTGCACCCAGCATGGGCGTTACGAATGTGTCGATCAGACACCAAAAGCTGCACCAAAGGTCCGCCCTTGGGCAACAACAGAGGATGGCGAGTCTCATATGGAAGATCCGCCTTCCGGAGCCTGCCTCCAACCCGAAGAAGCCCATCCGAGTCGATGTACGGGTTCAAACGAGCGACCGCGCCCTTCAACTTAGCGCGTCCGTCGCGCAAAATACGAAGCTCTGACTCAAACCGTCCGGTCTGCACGACACGGACCCAATGCAACAATGCGCTCCGGCGCTCTTCTGCACCTGCAATCGGCTCCAACCGCTTTGCCTGTGGGTTTCTACAATTATGTATGAAACGCTTAATCCAACTGGTAACACCCAGAAGCTTATCCAAGCTACTATACCGAGCAAGTAGCCAATCCGGCTCCGACGTCGTCTCAGCGACTACAGCATGTACACGGAGCCCAGTCAAACTCAAAGAAGTAACATCTGTCTGACAGACAGGCCAAGAAGTTTCTGATCCCATCAGCCACTCTGGACCCCACCAGAGCGGGTGTGACACCAATTCTGGTGCCGTACAACCTCGGGAGGCACAGTCCGCTGGGTTAAGCTCTCCCGGCACATGTCTCCATGTTATATCAATTCCGATATTCTGGATTTGGGAAACCCGATTTCCCACAAAAACCTCCAAGGTATGTGGGGCCGCGCGCAACCATGCAAGCGCGACCTGGCTATCCGACCAGGCGAAGATGTCTCGTATCTCGACCGTGGCCGCCAGCTCACATGCAACGTGATGCAACAATTTAGAGAGAAGGTGAGCTCCACTCAACTCAAGCTTGGGAATAGTCAGCCTAGTCCTGATGGGGGCGACCTTGCTCTTCCCTAACAAAAGCGAGACATTGACCCGGCCATCGGCGTCAACTGTCCGCATATAGACTGACGCGGCGTAGCCTCGCTCCGACGCGTCACAAAAGCCATGCAGGCTGGCTCGATATTTCCCGGGTGGCAATATTCGACGAGGCAAGGCAATCCGATTGACTTCCTTAATCGATGAAAACAACTCGAGCCAATCATCCAATGGAGAGCCAAACAGCGGCTCGTCCCACGAGACGCCCAAAGTCCAAAGTCTCTGAAGAAGACACTTCGCAGAGAATATCACTGGACTGATCCAACCGCTTGGATCAAACATACGAGCTATTACGGACAACACCGTTCTCTTAGTCCAGACTTTTGGTATTTCCAAGTCCACTTGGAATGTGAAAATATCGGTTAGCGGCTGGTACTGCATGCCCAGCACCGCTATCCTGTTGGGATCATCCACATCCTCAAACAGGTGAGGGTTCTGTTGGTGATCCTCCGGGATCCCTTCTAGAACTTTAGGCTCATTAGACAACCACTTACGTAGCTCGTAGCCACCTGTCTTCAATATTTCAATCAATTCATCCCGCAGTAGGAGGGCCTCCTCAATACTTTGGGCTCCGGTGCACACGTCATCAACATACAAGTCACGTGACAGCACGGAAGCCCCACGGGGAAAGCGGATCCGTTCCCGCTCTGCCAATTCAAGCAATGATCTGATGGCGATATAGGGACTAGATTTCAAACCATAGGTGTTTGTATTGAGTTCATACACCGTCACAGGATCCTCAGGGCGCTCACGCCAGAGTATCAACTGGAATCGCCTGTCCTCAGGATGTATGACTGTCTGGCGGAACATCATCCGGATGTCCGCACCAAAAACCACTTGATGTCTTCTAAAGTTCAAGATGATGTCAATTATGTCCCTATGCAATTTGGGACCTGAATGCAAACATAGATTCAACGAAACTCCGTTCGAAGTGGGTGCGGACCCATCAAAGACAGTCCGCAACTTGCCCGTTGAGGCCTTCACCACCGCGTGGTGGGGCAAAAAATAATGCTCAGTTGAGCTCCAATCAACTCGAGCCGGAGACATGTGACCCAAATCCTCGTACTCGCGCATAAATTCAATATATTTATCGCGAAGTACGTGGTCACGCTGCATACGTCGCTCCATGGACAGCAGTCGTTTCTCCGCAAGCGCCCTACTTTGCCCTAGGCTAGGACGAGAGGCAACAAAAGGTAACCTAGTTACAAACCGACCGGAGGGCAACCTCTCCGTGGTCGATCGAAAAAGGGCTTCGCACTCAGCGTGTTCCGGATCCATCCTGGAACTCATAGGTGGCTCCTCCACCTCCCAAAACCTTTGCATGGTCTTGGCCAAGGACGCAGATGCGACAACCGGTGGCTCCTCCGCGGTGCCATTATCAAACACAGGGCCCATCAGGGCAAAACCAAAAATCGTAGACACTGCCATCAGTGAAGACGAACCCAGAGCCTTCTGTGTACCCAACAAAATCCAACCCAATACGTCCGAGCCCAGGAACAAGTCCACTGGGCCGGGATGAAAGACAAAGGGGTCGGCCAAATCCAGACCCGAAACCAAAGACAACACACCCGGCGGTATGTCTGTCGAGGGGTGCCAACCCGCAATGGTATCCATTACCATAGCCGAAGTCGTGATCCTCATTGTGGAGGACTTCAGCGAAGAAAAGGTGACAAGTGTCTGGCCCGTCAGACACTTCACTTGTATGCCACCAACTCCAAGAAGTGGCACAGGCGAGTCTTCCACGACTAAACCTAACTGGTGTGCCACTCGAGTGGTAACCAAACTGCTTTGAGCCCCTGAGTCCAACAGAGCTCTCAAATTAATGGCTTCCCCCACGACCCCATACGCGGACCACCGCGGTAGGGAGCAGAACCGTCCGCGGCTCTGTCCCAGCAAGGGAGCAAGCTAGTTACGGGCTCCCCACTCTCTCCAAACCAGGGGCGCGCCACTGACCCGGATAATATGGCGGGCGAGTGCACATCCCCATCTGAGGGGGCAGAACCCGCGGCCCGGCCATACATATGGTACGGCGGGTGGTACTCCAGCCGTGGGTACTCGTGCAGCGGCGGAGAAAACCGCTGCGGCTGCATGTGTTGGGCATTGGTAACCCGCGTGGAGGGGGTGTCCCCACTCTCACGTCCGATCTAGGAGCCCCCGCCCATGGGGGCCCTATCCGGGGCCTGGCCAGCCACATACTGGCCATGACCTTGGGGCGCGTGGTCCCGGTCCGCCAAGACCCGCGCAGGTACGCGACCCCCTCCCGAGGGGGTGCGACGAGCGAAAGCCGCGTCCTCCGTCCGATGGTGGAGGGCTTCGCGCAGGAGCGCCCCCGCCCATAGGGGACCCCTGCCTCAACAACCGGGGGCCATCCCCGTTCCGGTTCATGCAGAGCATCACGTGGTGCTGCCCACGGCATGCACTGCATGGTATGGCTCTGGGACAGTCACGTGCATAGTGACTGCCCAAACAGTAAAAGCAAAGTTCATGCCGCCTTGCCATGCGGCGCCGATCTTGTACTGGCAGTCTCTGCCAGTCCCTGCATTGCAGCAGGCTGTGGCCCATCCGGCCACATTGCAGGCAGTCCGCGTCCCCCGCGACTGCTGCCGTGTGTGCAACCCGCACACCAGCTCCACGCGGTGGCGGTTGCCGTCCCTGTTGGGGCTTCCCTCGCCATGAGGGTTCCAAGGGCCTACGTTCAGGCGCTCTGGATGGCGCTGAGTCCGTCATGGTATTCTCAGCAGCCCGTGCCTCAAACTCCAAAAACTTCACCAAGTCAGTGAATGTTGGTAGGGTGGTGCTGTCCCGCTCCGCATTCTCGCGCTCAAACCGCGAGCGGATGTCATTGGGTAATTTGCCCAATACAATGTGCACCAGCAAAAAGGACCATTGGTCCACCGGCAGCCCCAGTGTGCGGAGCGCGTTACAGGCCACTGTAACGGGCGTGAGCAACTGCAGGCGCAACTGTGCCCTGTTGGCCACCTTGGGCAGGGCCATCAACTGTGCGGCGTGCGCATCCGCTAACAAACGTAAGTTTTGATAGCGGGAGTTCAATAACTCCCAAGCCGTGTCGTACTGGTCGTCCTCCACCCGGAGGTGCTGGATGAGCGACCGCGCTTCATCCTCCAGAGTGGAGAGGAGGTAGGCCATCTTCTGGGCCTTCGACAAATCCTGTCGTGCTACGACCAGGGACTCAAACATATTTTTATATGCCACCCACTCCTCCATCCTACCCCCAAAGTGGGACAGCTGAAGGGTGGGGAGCCGACCAGTAACCGCTGGTCCTTCCTGTCTAACAGGGGTGCGAGGGGCTGGTCCGCCAGCCTGTCTCGCCCTTATTGCGGTCGCCGCCTCCGCGATATCATCGTGCAGACTCAGGATCTGGTCCATGTCCGCCATGTGACCTGCGTAGACCTCCGGGGCAAGTTCGGCTTCGGTAAGCACCACCATGGCCGCTTCCGCGCTAATCAATCGTGAGTGAAGGTGATCCGCTCTTAGCAGTATGGCGCCCTCCCTGTCCTTCCGGGACAGGAGTCCTCCGGCCGTCACAAACCATCTCAATTCGTTGGCGAGTGTCGCCCTAGCATTAGAGACCTTCGCCATCGCGTCAAGTCACAAACAAAAAATAACAAAAGGTAAATAAAAAACAACAAAATCAAACAACTACACGAAGAACCGCGGTAGGTATGAGAATGGCACAAACCCGGAACGCACGGTACAAACCGCAAACAAATACAAAAAAGGTTACAAATATTCTTATACAAACAAACTAAGAAAAATCTAATAATTTTTACAAACAATTAATTATTTTTTACAAACGAACAAATAGAGGGTAGATAAACTACGCTCTGCTACCAGAAAATGTGCGCAGAGATTCCGGGCAGACGAAAGGGCGGGAGGGTTCGGTACCGAAAAATTTACCGGGTAAAAAAAGTACCGGTAAAAAACCTCGACCCGACACTACGTCTGTCCGACTAACCTAACCTAACCTATACGCAGTCTGCTACCACTGTAGTTTACAACGGGAACTACAGAACCCTGTATATTAAACCTAACCTAATAGCTACAACCACCCACAAACCCAAGGGTCACTTACCAAACTTAATCTTCTGCTCTTCGGATCCAATCTTGAGTGTCTTCGGAAAGGGGGGATGCGGTCCCTAAACACCCAACCTACCCCGAGATCTCAATCCCCAGAAAAAATACCTGATCCGTCTAGCAGTTCCACTCGGCAACAGATTTCGGCGTCCCCAGGCAGCCACGTTTCGCATCTCACAAGAAACAGTCAAAGTAAAAGGTTTCACAAACACTGTTTGTAATATATTGGGTAAAACTAAACGCAGGCGTTTCGCATTGCTGCCGCCAGAGGGCGTTCGGGGTTTTCACACTGCTAGCGTGGATGGCGTCGTGTGTAGTCGGCCATTGCATTGTCCAGGGCGATATCGGTTTGATTTTAATACGCGGAGCGGTCTCGCGTCTTTTGCTTGTTGTTTAGTTTGAGTGATAATTGTGAATTTCCTGTTTGTTAAATCACTATTGAATTTGTGTTTGTGAAAAACTCTGTTATTGTGACTTTTTCTTGTGAGAGGTGAAACGTGGCTGGCTGTTCACATCTGGCTGTTCCCGAGTGAAACTACGGGAAGAAATCTATTTAGTTGTTATGGGGAATTGAGATCTCAAGGGTTAGGTAGGGTAATTAGGAATTCCCCCTTCCCGAAGACACTCAAGTTTGGATCCGAAGAGAAAGAAGATTTAGTTTGGTAAGTGTTCAATTCTAGTTAATTTATAGGTTAGGTTATCATATAGGGCCCTGTAGCTCCCTTCATAAGCTACGGTGGTAGCAGACTGCGTATAGCTTAAGTTAGATTCTAGTCGGACAAGCGTGGTGTCGCGTGGAGATTTTTTCCCGGTACTTAATTTTACCGGTAGATTTTTTCCCGGTAAAGTTCCGGTACAGAATTCTTCCCGCCGCTTCGTTTGTCCGGATTCGCTCTGCGCACATTTTCTGGCAGCAGAGCGTAGTTGCTCTGCACATTTTCTGGTAGCAGAGCGTAGTTTATCTACCCTCTATTTGTTCGTTTGTAAAAAATAATTAATTGTTTGTAAAAATTATTAGATTTTTCTTAGTTTGTTTGTATAAGAATATTTGTAACCTTTTTTGTATTTGTTTGCGGTTTGTACCGTGCGTTCCGGGTTTGTGCCATTCTCATACCTACCGCGGTTCTTCGTGTAGTTGCTTGATTTTGTTGTTTTTTATTTACCTTTTGTTATTTTTTGTTTGTGACTTGACGCGATGGCGAAGGCCTCCAATGCTAGGGCGACACTCGCCAACGAATTGAGATGGTTTGTGACGGCCGGAGGACTCCTGTCCCGGAAGGACAGGAGGGCGCCATACTGCTAAGAGCGGATCACCTCCACTCACGATTGATTAGCGCGGAAGCGGCCATGGCGGCGCTTACCGAAGCCGATCTTACCCCGGAGGCCTACGCAGGTCACATGGCGGACATGGACCAGATCCTGAGTCTGCACGATGATATCGCGGAGGCGGTGACCGCAATAAGGGCG
This sequence comes from Ephestia elutella, assembly GCA_018467065.1. Classification (NCBI taxonomy): domain Eukaryota; kingdom Metazoa; phylum Arthropoda; class Insecta; order Lepidoptera; family Pyralidae; genus Ephestia; species Ephestia elutella. The sequence goes on along the minus strand of CM031570.1, from coordinate 6,883,671 downwards.
AGACAGGCTGGCGGACCAGCCCCTCGCACACCTGTTAGACAGGAAGGACCAGCGGTTACTGGTCGGCTCCCCACCCTTCAGCTGTCCCACTTTGGGGGTAGGATGGAGGAGTGGGTAGCATATAAAAATATGTTTGAGTCCCTGGTCGTAGCACGACAGGATTTGTCGAAGGCCCAGAAGATGGCCTACCTCCTCTCCACTCTTGAGGATGAAGCGCGGTCGCTCATCCAGCACCTCCGGGTGGAGGACGACCAGTACGATACGGCTTGGGAGTTATTGAACTCCCGCTACCAAAACTTACGTTTGTTAGCGGATGCGCACGCCGCACAGTTGATGGCCCTGCCCAAGGTGGCCAACAGGGCACAGTTGCGCCTGCAGTTGCTCACGCCCGTTACAGTGGCCTGTAACGCGCTCCGCACACTGGGGCTGCCGGTGGACCAATGGTCCTTTTTGCTGGTGCACATTGTATTGGGCAAATTACCCAATGACATCCGCTCGCGATTTGAGCGCGAGAATGCGGAACGGGATAGCACCACCCTACCAACATTCACTGACTTGGTGAAGTTTTTGGAGTTTGAGGCACGGGCTGCTGAGAATACCATGACGGACTCAGCGCCATCCAGAGCGCCTGAACGTAGGCCCTTGGAACCCTCATGGCGAGGGAAGCCCCAACAGGGACGGCAACCGCCACCGCGTGGAGCTGGTGTGCGGGTTGCGCACACGGCAGCAGTCGCGAGGGACGCGGACTGCCTGCAATGTGGCCGGATGGGCCACAGCCTGCTACAATGCAGGGACTGGCAGAGACTGCCAGTACAAGATAGGCGCCGCATGGCAAAGCGGCATGAACTTTGCTTTTATTGTTTGGGCGGTCACTATGCACGTGACTGTCCCAGTGCCATACCATGCAGTGCATGCCGTGGGCTGCACCACGTGATGCTCTGCATGAACCGGAACGGGGATGGCCCCCGGATGTTGAGGCAGGGGTCCCCTATGGGCGGGGGCGCTCCTGTGCGAAGCCCTCCACCATCGGACGGAGGACGCGGCTTCGCTCGTCGCACCCCCCCTCGGGAGGTGGGTCGCGTACCGGCGCGGGTCTTGGCGGACCGGGACCACGCGCCCCAAGGTCATGGCCAGTATGTGGCTGGCCAGGCCCCGGATAGGGCCCCATGGGCGGGGGCCCTAGATCGGACGTGAGAGTGGGGACACCCCTCCACGCGGGTTACCAATGCCCAACACATGCAGCCGCAGCGGTTTTCTCCACCGCTGCACGAGTACCCACGGCTGGAGTACCACCCGCCGTACCATAGGTATGGCCGGGCCGCGGGGTATGCCCCCCCTCAGATGGGGATGTGCACTCGCCCGCCATATTATCCGGGTCAGTGGCGCGCCCCTGGTTTGGAGAGAGTGGGGAGCCCGTAACTAGCTTGCTCCCTTGCTGGGACAGAGCCGCGGACGGTTCTGCTCCCTACCGCGGTGGTCCGCGTATGGGGTCGTGGGGAAGCCATTAATTTGAGAGCTCTGTTGGACTCAGGGGCTCAAAGCAGTTTGGTTACCACTCGAGTGGCACGCCAGTTAGGTTTAGTCGTGGAAGACTCGCCTGTGCCACTTCTTGGAGTTGGTGGCATACAAGTGAAGTGTCTGACGGGCCAGACACTTGTCACCTTTTCTTCGCTGAAGTCCTCCACAATGAGGATCACGACTTCGGCTATGGTAATGGATACCATTGCGGGTTGGCACCCCTCGACAGACATACCGCCGGGTGTGTTGTCTTTGGTTTCGGGTCTGGATTTGGCCGACCCCTTTGTCTTTCATCCCGGCCCAGTGGACTTGCTCCTGGGCTCGGACGTATTGGGTTGGATTTTGTTGGGTACACAGAAGGCTCTGGGTTCGTCTTCACTGATGGCAGTGTCTACGATTTTTGGTTTTGCCCTGATGGGCCCTGTGTTTGATAATGGCACCGCGGAGGAGCCACCGGTTGTCGCATCTGCGTCCTTGGCCAAGACCATGCAAAGGTTTTGGGAGGTGGAGGAGCCACCTATGAGTTCCAGGATGGATCCGGAACACGCTGAGTGCGAAGCCTTCTTTCGATCGACCACGGAGAGGTTGCCCTCCGGTCGGTTTGTAACTAGGTTACCCTTTGTTGCCTCTCGTCCTAGCCTAGGGCAAAGTAGGGCGCTTGCGGAGAAACGACTGCTGTCCATGGAGCGACGTATGCAGCGTGACCACGTACTTCGCGATAAATATATTGAATTTATGCGCGAGTACGAGGATTTGGGTCACATGTCTCCGGCTCGAGTTGATTGGAGCTCAACTGAGCATTATTTTTTGCCCCACCACGCGGTGGTGAAGGCCTCAACGGGCAAGTTGCGGACTGTCTTCGATGGGTCCGCACCCACTTCGAACGGGGTTTCGTTGAATCTGTGTTTGCATTCGGGTCCCAAATTGCATAGGGACATAATTGACATCATCTTGAACTTTAGAAGACATCAAGTGGTTTTTGGTGCGGACATCCGGATGATGTTCCGCCAGACAGTCATACATCCTGAGGACAGGCGATTCCAGTTGATACTCTGGCGTGAGCGCCCTGAGGATCCTGTGACGGTGTATGAACTCAATACAAACACCTATGGTTTGAAATCTAGTCCCTATATCGCCATCAGATCATTGCTTGAATTGGCAGAGCGGGAACGGATCCGCTTTCCCCGTGGGGCTTCCGTGCTGTCACGTGACTTGTATGTTGATGACGTGTGCACCGGAGCCCAAAGTATTGAGGAGGCCCTCCTACTGCGGGATGAATTGATTGAAATATTGAAGACAGGTGGCTACGAGCTACGTAAGTGGTTGTCTAATGAGCCTAAAGTTCTAGAAGGGATCCCGGAGGATCACCAACAGAACCCTCACCTGTTTGAGGATGTGGATGATCCCAACAGGATAGCGGTGCTGGGCATGCAGTACCAGCCGCTAACCGATATTTTCACATTCCAAGTGGACTTGGAAATACCAAAAGTCTGGACTAAGAGAACGGTGTTGTCCGTAATAGCCCGTATGTTTGATCCAAGCGGTTGGATCAGTCCAGTGATATTCTCTGCAAAGTGTCTTCTTCAGAGACTTTGGACTTTGGGCGTCTCGTGGGACGAGCCGCTGTTTGGCTCTCCATTGGATGATTGGCTCGAGTTGTTTTCATCGATTAAGGAAGTCAATCGGATTGCCTTGCCTCGTCGAATATTGCCCCCGGGAAATATCGAGCCAGCCTGCATGGCTTTTGTGACGCGTCGGAGCGAGGCTACGCCGCGTCAGTCTATATGCGGACAGTTGACGCCGATGGCCGGGTCAATGTCTCGCTTTTGTTAGGGAAGAGCAAGGTCGCCCCCATCAGGACTAGGCTGACTATTCCCAAGCTTGAGTTGAGTGGAGCTCACCTTCTCTCTAAATTGTTGCATCACGTTGCATGTGAGCTGGCGGCCACGGTCGAGATACGGGACATCTTCGCCTGGTCGGATAGCCAGGTCGTGCTTGCATGGTTGCGCGCGGCCCCACATACCTTGGAGGTTTTTGTGGGAAATCGGGTTTCCCAAATCCAGAATATCGGAATTGATATAACATGGAGACATGTGCCGGGAGAGCTTAACCCAGCGGACTGTGCCTCCCGAGGTTGTACGGCACCAGAATTGGTGTCACACCCGCTCTGGTGGGGTCCAGAGTGGCTGATGGGATCAGAAACATCTTGGCCTGTCTGTCAGACAGATGTTACTTCTTTGAGTTTGACTGGGCTCCGTGTACATGCTGTAGTCGCTGAGACGACGTCGGAGCCGGATTGGCTACTTGCTCGGTATAGTAGCTTGGATAAGCTTCTGGGTGTTACCAGTTGGATTAAGCGTTTCATACATAATTGTAGAAACCCACAGGCAAAGCGGTTGGAGCCGATTGCAGGTGCAGAAGAGCGCCGGAGCGCATTGTTGCATTGGGTCCGTGTCGTGCAGACCGGACGGTTTGAGTCAGAGCTTCGTATTTTGCGCGACGGACGCGCTAAGTTGAAGGGCGCGGTCGCTCGTTTGAACCCGTACATCGACTCGGATGGGCTTCTTCGGGTTGGAGGCAGGCTCCGGAAGGCGGATCTTCCATATGAGACTCGCCATCCTCTGTTGTTGCCCAAGGGCGGACCCTTGGTGCAGCTTTTGGTGTCTGATCGACACATTCGTAACGCCCATGCTGGGTGCAATGCTTTGTTGGCTATTTTGCAACGCGAGTTTTGGATTTTGTCTGCCCGAAGAGCAATCCGTAGTGTCCTGTTTCGATGTATTGCATGTTATAGGTTGAAGGCATCCACGATGCAACCACAGATGGGTGATTTGCCCGTTGATCGAATTCGACCTTCGAGGCCGTTTGACGGCGTTGGAACCGATTTTGCCGGTCCCTTTTCGATCAAGGCTTCTCCCTTTCGTAATGCCCGTATTGTGAAGGGCTATTTGTGTGTATTTGTTTGTTTGGCCACCAAGGCTGTCCATTTGGAGGTGGTATCGGCTCTGACTACGGAGGCCTTCGTCGCCGCGTTGGATCGCTTTGTTTCGCGTCGAGGTCTACCTTCCCTTATTAGGTCTGATAATGGCACAAACTATAAAGGAACTGTAAATTATCTTAAGGATGTTTCCGTGTTTATTGATAAAAATTGTACTAGTTTAAGTCAAATTGCTGCCCAAAGGGGAATAACCTGGAAATTTAGTCCCCCAAGTTGCCCCCATTGGGGAGGGATTTTTGAAGCGGCTGTGAAATCCGCAAAGACCCACCTCCGCCGCATTATCGGAGAAACGGCTCTAACTTTTGAAGAGCTGGCCACAGTGTTTTGTAAAGTTGAGGCGGTCCTCAACTCTCGTCCTCTCTGTCCGCTATCTCCAGATCCAAATGACTTGGAAGCTCTCACCCCTGGTCATTTTTTGGTGGGAGGGCCGTTGAATGCCCTGCCCGAATACCCGTGGAAGGATGAACGCGTATATCGGTTGTCGCGTTTTCAAATGTTGCAGCAAATGAGCCAGGACTTTTGGCGTCGCTGGTCGCTTGAATATTTGCATTTGCTGCAGCAAAGAGTGAAGTGGACAGACAGGACTGAGCCTCCCAGGGAGGGTGATTTAGTATTGTTAAAAGAGGCAAATTTGCCCTCATTGCTTTGGCGACGAGCTCGCATATTACGTTTGATTCTTGGCGGAGATGGCACTCCGCGTGTGGCTGAGGTGTTGGTCGACGGTTCGATTTTAAGGAGAGGTGTGACCTCTCTCGCCCGCCTTCCCGTAGAGTAAGCTAGCGGTCTGCTTCTCAGACCGGGACGGGGGGATGTTTGTAATATATTGGGTAAAACTAAACGCAGGCGTTTCGCATTGCTGCCGCCAGAGGGCGTTCGGGGTTTTCACACTGCTAGCGTGGATGGCGTCGTGTGTAGTCGGCCATTGCATTGTCCAGGGCGATATCGGTTTGATTTTAATACGCGGAGCGGTCTCGCGTCTTTTGCTTGTTGTTTAGTTTGAGTGATAATTGTGAATTTCCTGTTTGTTAAATCACTATTGAATTTGTGTTTGTGAAAAACTCTGTTATTGTGACTTTTTCTTGTGAGAGGTGAAACGTGGCTGGCTGTTCACATCTGGCTGTTCCCGAGTGAAACTACGGGAAGAAATCTATTTAGTTGTTATGGGGAATTGAGATCTCAAGGGTTAGGTAGGGTAATTAGGAATTCCCCCTTCCCGAAGACACTCAAGTTTGGATCCGAAGAGAAAGAAGATTTAGTTTGGTAAGTGTTCAATTCTAGTTAATTTATAGGTTAGGTTATCATATAGGGCCCTGTAGCTCCCTTCATAAGCTACGGTGGTAGCAGACTGCGTATAGCTTAAGTTAGATTCTAGTCGGACAAGCGTGGTGTCGCGTGGAGATTTTTTCCCGGTACTTAATTTTACCGGTAGATTTTTTCCCGGTAAAGTTCCGGTACAGAATTCTTCCCGCCGCTTCGTTTGTCCGGATTCGCTCTGCGCACATTTTCTGGCAGCAGAGCGTAGTTGCTCTGCACAAACACAAATGTTCAATAGTTATTTAACAAACAGGAAATTCACAAATATAACTCAAACTAGTTAACAAGCACAAGACGCGAGACCTCTCCGCGTATTAAAATCAAACCGATATGTCAGGACAAATGGCGGCCGTCCGCCATGCCATTCACGCGAGCAATTTCATGCGGCGCGGCCTCCCCGCGCGATGTCCAAACAATACTGAATTCAAAATGGTCGCTCGCGACTGCCGACGCCGGCCGAGCGGGCGACGACGCTACTAATATGAAACTACCGCACGCGCTAGAATATTACGGCGGCGAACGGACAAAACAACATAGATTTTATTACAAACAGTACCTATGGTACCTTTCATCCCGGGAGAAGGTACCTTTCATCCCGGGAAAAGGTATGGCTCCCGTGGGAAATTTACGCGGGCGAAGCCGCGAGCGAAAGCTAGAAAATAAAGACTATAAAATAAAGACGGTTTCTGTGTTTGTCTGTTTATCTGCTTACTCCTCCAAGACCACGAATCATTTAGGATAGATCATAGGTGTAAAACACATCGTGTTTTACACAATTCATTATTAGTTTTAAAGGTCAAACTATACGGAACCCAATTACATATTATTAATAAATATAGTATCGTTGAGTTAGTATCCGAAACACAAGTCTCGAACTGACTTTGGGGCTAACTCAATCTATGTGATTTGTCCGTTTTTATATTTATTTATTTATTTAATTAAAACGCCTGCCATCCGCAATCAGCAATTACATACCAAAAACATTTTTCATAGGTATACATCAGGCGAAGCAGATAGTTGAATTCAATGTTGCCTTTTTGTCGTCCGAATAAATTTTTCATGTAACCATTGATGCGACGATGTTTATTTATTTCCGAACGTATGAAATCATACGGCACCAAATGGAGAAATTATTCATTTTTCATTTGTTTTCATTAATGTGAAATGTAGCAGAATTTCACGGTATATGGAGATAATTAAACGGTTGGTGATATTGATTTAACTGTATGATCAATATGTATGTCCAAGAAATTAACATTGATTTTATATTGGAGATATCTTTATTATAATTAGTTATTTTTCCTTTTTTATGAACAACTAGCCGCGCCCCGGGGCTTTGCTTCCGTGGGAATTTCGAGATAAAAAGTACTCTATGTGCTATTCCCGGTATTTTTCTACCCGTATACCAAATTTAATCGAAATCCGTCCAATAGATTTTGCGTGATTGAGTAACAAACATCCTCACAAACTCACAAATTCACATCCAAACTTTCGCATTTTATTTATAAGTAGGATAGTAGGCTGAAATTTTAGTCGTTTCTTAGAAAATAAACTTTTCCTGGTCAGAAAAAAATCATAGATCTGGGATTATATCTACTTGACTTGTAAACAGATAGCCAGCCACATGCCAGCCATGCATATTTGATGATCTCTGTAAGGTAAGTACCGTGGTTTGATCCCAAACAGAAATTGTAATCATCAATGTCAAATTTTATGCCCCTCTTGGGGTTTTAGGTTAGGATATCATTATTGATCTTCGATGTATCACTTGTGTAGGTATTGATTTCAGGGTTCATGTATAAAGTTGCTGTATTTAATTAGATATTTCTTCGATTAATTTATGCAATACATTAATCTTCTTCTTAGTGTGTTGACTAGATAAACTAAAAGAAATCAAAGCATATGTGTAATCAAAATATATTTAAAAATAATGACACAAAAACTGAAACGACAAGACTTTTTATAATTAATACCAATGATCTTTATCAGAAACATAATTTTGTGTGAACATTGGGACATTCTAATCCAATGACATATCTAGTGTAAAACATCAATGTTAATGGGACGAAATAAATTTGCGCACCCCATGAATTGTAAATGGCCAATATACACTAACACGATCCACAACAATATTAGTTATAAATGAATAGATAAGGTCATCACTTATGCATGTGTCGATTCCATTTGGACGTAAAATTTTTGATTTAGAACAATCATTGCGGTATGCGGTTCGTGTGTCATTCAAATAAATTATTAGATATTGATGCTGTTTTTAACCGAATTTTAAAATAGAAGAGGTTCTTTCTGATTCAAGTCTCATGTGAGTGCGAGTCAAGAGTCGTGTGACTTTTCCCATTTCGCTTATTACTTCTTCTCAATTTGTTTTATGAACTACTAGCATTTGCCCGCGGCTTCGCCCTCGTGAATTTCCCACAGGAAGAGTGCTTTTTCCCGGGATGAAAGGTATCCTTCTCGGTACTTCTAACAATGTATGCGAAATTTCAGGAAGATTGGTTCAGTAGATAAAGCGTGAAGAGGTAACAAATAAACAATCAAACAAACTCACTTTCGCATTTATAATATTAGGATTAGGTTAGGATAAGTGAGATAGTATCCCGGTTGTGGAATTTTTTAAGTAGCCATTTGGAATACGTCCTGTGTTAAGTGTGAAGGTTTTCTGTGGTAATTTAGAATTTGTAAATAAGTAAGTAGGTATGTATGTGACCATATATTCTAACTTAACAATGGGTCTGACAAACGTTTTTTACTTTATATGCCAAAAAAATCTACAAAAAATTACGAGAAAAACGGTGTTTTTACTTTTTTCATATCTTAAAAAATGGCTGATATATTTACGATCAAAGTTCGTATTTCCGACTGTAGGTTTTTAAAAACGCGGGCGGGCGCTCACAAGCCGCTGACGTCATAACCTTGCTCACTCGCCAGACACGCTCCCGTTCGCGCGCCGCTGTGTAGTAAAAATTAAAATTATTAAGTTCTTTGTGGTAAAATGGGAAAAAGATACTGTATTGTGCCTTTATGTTCCAATTCAACAGTTAAAACACCAGATAAACTCTTTTTTTATGTGCCGGAGGACCCGAAAATGAGGAAAAAGTGGATGACAGCCATAAAAAGAGTCGATTCAATAGGGCCTAAAACTAAAGCGCACTGTTGTGAAGACCATTTCGATGTAAGTATTTGTTAATAATAAGTTTATCCTTTACTTTCGATCGTTTAAATGGGTATACACTAGTCTATACCTATGTTAATAGCCCTGACGAAACTTTATTATTAATAGGTACGTAATAAATAAAAGATACAAGTGATTGCATACTGAAAGGCTCCGTAATTTTGATGATTATGAATCATTAGACTATATATATATATACTATTATTTATAAATTATTAAATATATGTATTATTAAATAGAAACATTAATAAATACGACCCTAGCCATGTGGTGTCCGGCAGAGAAGAATAGGATCATTCCAAGTGCTCTCACGGATGTCGAACAAGGCGACTAAGAGAATACAAGCTTAACACGTCTGTAATCATACCTCAATGAATCATACACATCTATGTAACCTAGGATTGTTTCTGATTTAAAACCTTTAGGTTGTAAAGTTCAGTTCGACAGGTCGCTCTGTAAAAACCACTAACATCGTCAAATCCAAAGCCAAGGTTAGGTAGCGGACCCCGGGCTCTTAAGTTGCCGTTGAGGACGCAACCGGGAATACGTTAGGACGAAGAAGGGAATACGACCCACACGATGTCTAGGTAAACAGCGCAGTGCAGAGTTTCTCACTGAACCGACTGCATTGGCGGGGCATTGGGCGGGGCGAATGTTTTGTCAGGGGTATCAAACTCGCGGCCCGCATTTATCCTTTTAGTATTCGTGGTACCTTTCACGTACATTAAACACGGACTTTATTCGGGTTTTTTATTGTTTTTTTAACGAAAGATAGGTTTGCTTTGTTTGTTTTTGTTTGTTTGGGTTTGACATCAATCTTGGTTCAAGAGCAAACCCTTTCGTTAAAAGAGATGGCAAGGACAGAGATGAGATCTGCGGTGGTGTAGCGAGCTTACTCAGAAGCAGCCTATTCAAAGGTTTTGAATTCGTTTTTAAAGTGTTATTTATTCTTGTTTTAGGTGAAAATTACATGGAAAATTATATTAAATATAAACTAGTTGGAGGAAAACTTAAACTCAATTAATACTGTACTTATATTAATAAATTTCAAACAAAATGAAACAAGACGCGAGTAATTTAGTAGGGTCATCGAACCATACTGATAGCCGCCTGCCCGCCGACTGTATGCGATCGCGGCGCGGTGAACAAGGGTGTGACGTCATCGCGTTAGCGCCCGTAATTTCGGAAATTAAAAAAGGGCCTAAACTTCTCGTAGTTATAACTTCGAAAATACTGGATGTATTGAAGTGAAATAAAAACTATTGTAATGTACATGATCTACGCTCCAATTTTAGGTATATTTCATAGTAATATTTTGACCCTTTTGTGTTCTCCATTATGCAGTAAACGTACCTTTGCAACAAATGCAATGATAGTCCGATCAACGAAGCTTTTGTAACCCGAATAATTCTCCCGCCTATGAAACTTGGCACATAGTGAAAATAGGTAATACAGATTATAGATATATAATAATCTAATAATTTTTATTACGAGAAGTTAGGTATTTTTACCTAAACATGAAAATCGTTTATAGCTCTCTGTGAAAAATTCCTCAGACTGAAATTCTTTCTGTATACGTACCTATGTACTACTTAGAATATGTTTATAAAAGTATCTAATTTTTTTTCGATTTCAAAGATACCCAAAATTTAACTTTTAACATTTTGCTCTATAACTTCTACTGAAAAATTGCTCTGCTAGTTTTTATTTTTTAATACGCTTTTATTTACATAAATAAATAGCTTTAATAAGTTATCTTAAAGATTTTTCTTTACAGTATTATAATTATTATTTTTCCGTAATTACGTTGTGTGAATAATTGCTCAGGCAAATTAATTACGTTTCTTAGTTAGGGGTCGCTCTATTATAATAGATTTTTCAATAATCTAATTAAAATTCAACTAAATAGCAAGTTTTTATAATATCAATTTGTTAATGCCGAGTATTCACCGTGCCGCTTAGCAGTACGGGCGCGCGGGAGTGCAGAGGGGTGCGGGGCGCTCGCGCAGAAAAGCGCGGTGCCCCAGACCGGTTGCGCAGGCGCGAACCGACTAGAAAACGAAGTCAAAGTCAAAGTCAAAGTCAAAATTTTTTATTGAAACTTGGCCTTCAAAGAAGGCTCTTTTTCACGTCGATAACTAATTATTTAATCATAATATTTTATGTCTCAAAGCTACAAACTACTAGCATTTCGGAACGACCACTGCTGAGAAGAAATGCCGAAAGAAACTCATGAAACAGTCTTGGTCGCCTAGCATGCCAGAGGGGCTATTCATTAACTTTATACATACACTAGATTGTGTACAGTCAAAAATAAAATAAAATATAAGTAAAAAAATAATAATAATATAATAATACATGTTATGTTTGTGATCAAGTAACCACAATGAATTGGTTAAGAACAAAAAATAAAAATAAAATTCGAATCAGGATCGAAGCAGGATCCCCTGGCAACACCCGTTCACAAGTTTGAACATTTTAGAAAAATAAATACTTTCAGTCACTTGAAGATCACAATACACGTACATGTTTAACAATTAAATGTCAATGTAATTAAATAAAATAAAAAAGGTAAGGTTATTTTTTCACAATATCAAAAGAATGTAATCAAGTGTGGAGTGGCGAAGTTGTAGGGAGAGACCAAACTTTTTTATCGTTCAAATAATCACTTATTGTGTAATACGCTTTATTCATCAAAGTATTTTTAAGATATGTTTTAAATTTTTGCATCGGTAAATTTATAGCCTCGTCAGGGAGCTTGTTAAACATTTTTACACTTTGACCCACGAAAGACCGCCGAACCTTTTTAAGCCTAAAGCAGGGCGTATAAAGTTTATTCTTATTGCGGGTGTTTATACTATGTACATCGCAGATTTTTTTAAAGAGGTTTAAATTGGATTTAACAAAAATAAGTACATTGAAGATGTATGTGAGAAGCAGTTGTGTGTGTTTGCGTATACCGTGTACTTTGTACCGACTTGTACGAGACTGGACGTTTGCCTCAATTGTATACAAAAGTGACACTTGCATCAATAACATTTTCGAAAGAGACCTTTTGTAAATGTGACCTTTTGCGAAAGTTTTCTTTTGCGAAAGTGATCTTTTGCGAAAGTGATCTTTTGCGAAAGTGACGTTTTGTGCGAACTGCGAATGTGACCTTTCGCAAAAGTTACTTTATACGAAATTGACCATTAGCAAAAGTAACATTTAGCAAAAGTGACCGTTTGCGAAAGTTACCATGCGAAAGTGACATTTTGTGAAAATGATCTTTTGCGAAGATGTCTTTTTGCAAAGTGACTTTTTGCATTACCTGTTAATAAAAAATAAATATGCACTTATTTATTGTATTTATAAAATAGGCCCAGGCGCAAAATGTCTCTTTCTGCAAAATGTTCTCTAGTCCTATAATGTCTCTTTCACAGAATGCATCTTTCTCAGAATCGCTAACACACCTAATAACAATAAGCAGAGGATGGAAGTTAGTATGAAACTTTGTTATTTTGAAAGTGAAAATGAAATTTTAGATTCATGTTTCTGTTGCAAAAGGTCACTTCTACATAAGATAACTATCACAACACGTTTACAAAAGTTACCTTATGCGAAAGTGACCTTTTACGACATAAACATAAGCAATGACCTTTTGCGAGAGTGATCTTTTTCAAAAGTGACCACTTTCGAAAGTGAAGTTTTGCGAATGTGACCTTTTGCGAAAGTGGCATTTTGTGAAAGTGCGCCTTTTGCGCAAGTAACTTTGTGCAAAAATGACATTTTGCGAATGTGGACCTTTTGAAATCAAAACCTCCAAAAATGGCAAAATAAAAATCGAATCGGAGAATGTTCGTCAGTGTGACAGGCATATTGTAATGTTAATACCTACATGGTTAATACGCACAATCGAATCTTCAAATGTTACGTTACAGGTTAATATTCGCAGTGTGGGACCAACTTAACAATCTACTATTTATCTAAGCGAAACTCACGCGGGCGAAGTCACAGGTAAAAGCTAGTAATCCTATAAAGTCAATTCCAGCTTTTTAGGGAACGTTCCCAGAAACAAAGGAATTTTCCCCATACATAAGTCGGGAATATTCCCCGGAAATTTGGAAATATGCCAGGGAACGTTCCCGAAAAGTAGGGAATATTGAAGATTTTGAAAAAATGTTGTAATAATTATCTAAGGATATGTATTTAGATTATTTTATTATATTAGAAGTGATAAAAACCGCAATTATAAATTTTAATTGCAATATTCCCCAATATTTCCCCGGGAACGTTCCCTTCGTTTCCGGGAATATTCCTTCGTTCCCGGGAACGGCACATCACTAGTTTTATTTCGAAATATACCTACCTACTTCCTTGTTACAATGGCATAAGGTAATGAAAAACTCGCTACGGACATGCGCTAAACTTTTGTTACAATTTCAACCTTACAAGAGTAGTATTAAGAACGTTTCGCTGACTTTAGGCCGCGAACTGCATTTCGTCTGCCGTTTAGTAATTCCTTAAAAGTATATTATCGTTCGAAAATTTGTTAGATTATTGATAAATCTGTTTTAATATATAATCAAATGACCAATAGATATATAAGAATGGACGGAGTAATTTTTCACATGTCGTAATTAAGCAAAATTAAAAAAATATATGTTTCAAAATGAAAAACTTTTAGATAACTAAGAAAAGCTATGCATTTGAACATATAAAAGCATATTGAAAAATAAAAACCAGCAGAGCAATTTTTCAGTAGAAGTTATAATGCAAAAAGTTAAAAGTTAAATTTGGGGTATCTTGGAAGTAGAAAAAATATTAGATTCTTCTATATACATATTCTAAGTAGTACATAGGTACGTATAGAGAAAGAATTTCAGTCTGAGGAATTTTTCACAGAGAGCTATAAACGATTTTCATGTTTAGGTAAAAATACCTAACTTCTCGTAATAAAAGTTATTAGATTATTGTATATCTATAATCAGTTTTACCTATTTTTACCATGTGCTAAGTTTCATAGACAGAGGAATTATTCGGAAGTCTCCATACAACGAAACTCCTCGTTGATCGGACTATGAGCTGGAGTTTCGACGCATCATTCTGCGACCACTAATTACTAGGGCATTACTCATTGTCAGCCATCGAAGTGCAGTGGACACAAATAGTTTACGAGTATTTGTTTCCTGATAAACAACATTGTTACAATTAAATTTGTTTTCGCATTGATTGGTTCAGAAGCAAAGTTTATTGGTAAAAATGGCAACGCTATAATACAGTGCATACACATATACATATGTACCATATACATACATAAGCTGTGGTGACTATTGACGTCTTTCCATCCGGTAGGCAGCATGCTTGTTCGCCTGTAGTAGGGCTTTTCTATCCCTTTTTTCACGACTGACCAAAAAAGGAGTGTATGTTTTCAGGGTTCATGTATGTAAGTATGTATGTATGTAAGTTTCTTTATTCCACCATAAGTCCTGAACGGCTGAACAGATTTTGATGTGAGAGCTATATTTATAAATAAGGAGGAATCTATAGATTCCTCGCATCCTTCCGAGTGACATAGGCTATGTGAGTTGTCAGTCGTGTTTTTTTATTTTTCAATAATTAGCTTGTTCATAACCTGTGCGACTGTGGTGCGATTCAGACAATGTATCACCTTCTGGCATGTCCTAACTGCCCCGTTTCGTGCACCTTGGAGGACATCAACGAGGCCAACGACAATGCAATTGCCGTGGCCTCATACTGGTCTCATCTGATATAGCCATTCCGACTCGTAAGGAAATATAAAAAATAGTTTTAGTTAGAGCTGGATAAGAGGCAACTGCCTAGGGCCCTCGCAAAGAAAAGTTTAGAATTTGTTTCCTCAAAAATTACGTTTTGAGACCATAAATAAATTAGATTTCAAAAGTTTTACTGTGCTTTGTGTTTTAAAACTTATGAATCGGATACACCCAAATACAGATATTTTTAGTTCTTGAGGAGATAAACATGAATCATGATGCTGTCTGCAGTGAATCGATGGATTGTGTTTAAAGTTTATGTATGGCTGCTGCTTTTTGTCACATCCTTTCGTCAATTTGAAAAGAGCTGATGATCTTCATATGACTGAAAAGGGGCCCAGAGGGAAAGATTTTGTAAGGGCCTGTATAGTTAATCCAGCCCTGGTTTTAGTTCTATTGTCTTCGTTATCGGCTTAACGAAATTACCCTAAAATGGAAACAAAGTACAAAACATTGCCCCACTACCAACTTGTCCCGAAGAAATATGTGGTAATTCTTTGGATTTTGTGACAAAATATTGAACACATAGAAGTTTCGCGGCTAGCAAGTTACAATTGGATATAATTTGTGGCCAAAATATTGTAAAATTACTTTAGAAATCCGGACATACTTTAGAAATCTTCTTCTTACACCCTACGTCACTCACTCATTTTACGTCACTCTTGTCATTGTGGTCGCGGTTGAGCAGATGGTGCTGGCCTGGGATCTTCTGTACTTTAGAAATCAGATGAAGCTATAAAAAAATCTTATTTTATTAATTAAAACTTTTACAGGGTGTAGAAATATTCGATGCAGCAAAAGTCCTAGTTCGTACTGGTAACTACATAGGTACCTAAAGTCCCCGACCGTTTTCGGCTATGGTGACTGGCTATGGTTCTTTAATCTTTTTTAACTGGTAACTAGCCATGAGTTATCGTTGTCATTATTTTGGAACTAAATATGATTTATAATTTTTACCTTTCGTAATCCTAGCTACAAACAGACATGTCCAAGCAGTTGAAATGAAATAAAAATGATTTTATTTAATTGGGCTAATAAATAGCACTTTCAAATCGTCGTATACTTACCTATATTTAGTCAGAAGTCATAAAATTACTTAAAGCTAAGGTAACTACCGCCTCCAAAACGCAAGTGGAGAAGAGGCGGCGCAACAATCTCCACTGCTGCTTTTCCCCAAAGACGTCACTTTAAAACATAACATCTTCAGTTCAGTTCAGACATGTCAATCAGATTGTCCAAGTCTGTTCCCTCTGTATTTTGTTCCCTGGCCGTGTGCCAATATACGCTAGCCCCGTTTATTTTCGTTTAGTTTCAGGAGACCACGTTTAGTTGATGCGATAACCTAATCGATTCCTACAAATTCAATTTGCACCGCGTCCCTTGAGTATCGATACTCCATATAGGCATCGAAAATCTAAGTTTATCGAAGTAAAATCGACTGTGAGTTATGGACGTAGTGCCGTCGTGAAAATGTACGAGTAAAGTGATTTTTTAATCTTATTTCTAAAGTTTGTATACTCACAATACTTCAATGTCCTTAAGAGGTTCTTAAGCTACTAATCAATCAAGACATATGCAAAAAAACTGCTCTTTGAGATTAAATGCATAAATAACTTTAATATTTTGATATTTTTAATTTATTATTCATGAAAATACTACTAATAGCAGATTTTATTTGGAATCATGCTTACAAACATCTATGCTTCAAAATGTATACCTACATAGTCAATAAGTTTTAATTTTCCTTGTTGATATAAAAAGTCGTGTAATTTGAAATTATTTTCACAGGTACGTTAAATGCATAGCATTATTCATATTTTGGGCAAACTTAAAAATCAGTCAGTCAGAAAAATGTGACCAGACTCCTCCGAACGCTAGAATTGGACCCAGTGAAAACAACAACTTGTTTTCACTAACTATTGAAACGGAAAAACATGAACTAGAATATTTACCAGACCAGACGTATGTAGGTTAGTACATTTTTTATGCTTGGAACTGTAATTCTTATTTCTCAGAAAATATTTGTTTCAGGTTTCAGAGCAACGTTGTAAAAATATGCTTTTGCATTACGAAAATAGTCAGGCGTTTAAATGAAAATTATCCGGAACAAGATTAATTCATCGCGCTTGCGATTATATATTTATGTGTATACAGTTTAAAGTTTTTTGTGTCTGTGCTAGTGACCCAATCTGAATCAAAACCTGTTATACTAGTATTAAAGTTACAAACAGATGACAACATTCAAACATATTTCGTTGATTTCAGTAACATTGAAATCCCTAAACAGCACACGGCCTTTCCGATGGTTCGTCATCACCGCTGAGGACCCAAACGTGGACAGCACCCCCTACGAGATCGCACCGAAGTCCACGGACGTCGGCAGTCTCAAGATCTTGGACACAGGGATAGGAAGCAAGTCCAGATACAGTGAAAAATGCTCGGTCTCCGTGGAGAACACTGATAACTCCAATAAAAACAAAATCGAGGTAGGGGCGGATACGTATTTTACAATAACAGCATCGTGTTTATTTGGTTGTATGAAATTCATCAATCTGCATTGGGCTTGGTGGTAGGTCATATCATGATCATGACCCATCCTCCTTATCCCAAGGAAGGCCAGATACCCAGCAATGATGACGTTAAAATGACTGATGTACTTATGTGATGAAAATGATGGAATATATAACATAGGTCACGATATCACGACCTCCTTCGATTTCCACTTCTTCAGCAAATTTGCACCTTACATGTTTTACTAGTTTTTGCCAGCGGCTTCGCCCGCGTGGACGTCGTTTTCAAAATCCCTTCTCAGTGCTTACCTAAAAAATATAGAGAACCTCACTGCAAATAAGTTTCTACATTCAGCGGTTTCGTCGCTGCATTGATAAACTAAGCAGTCAGTCAGATGCAGTTATAGACATATACGTAGATGACTATACAATCTACCATCTAAGATAAATCCAATTCAAGATAATTCTACCATCAGATTCACTGGATATCACCCCAACCAAGCGACGTCAACCAGGAGGTGCGCCTGCGCGCCACAGTGGGCGAGAACGACGAGGTGTGGTACTCCGGGGACGGGGACGAATACCTCACGGTCCTGATCAGGAAGGACAGCATGCGCGCTGAAGACAGTCCACCGGAGGACCCTAATCCGACTTGCAATTTGTGCAGTGAAGCGAGGTACGAGGTGAGAGTCTGATAGATTTTAACCATTTTCATATACCAGAAGTCCTTTAAACGATATCTAAATAATAATACGGACCTATCACACAGCTGAGCTAGCCCTAAAGTAAGTTCGAGACTTGTGTTATGGGATACTAATCCAACGATACTATATTAATACCGGTTACTTTAACGTTTATTGATTAATGGTCAGCCTTTGCATGCATAGATTCAGATTTTTTGTCTGTGCCGAAGACTGTTTCTGATGTCTAAGGTGCTTTTTTTCTTTCTTATCGAGTGTGTTATTACTAGCACTGGTGTCAGATTTTATTCAAATCGCCTAAAGGCATCTGACATGAGTTTTACGACTACCGCCATCTAGTGGCAGTTACCGTATACATACTCTCTCTCTCTCTCTCAGGCAAAAGGCGTACACTGCTGGACAAAGGCCTCCCCCAAGGATTTCCATAACGACCGGTCCTACACTGCCCGCATCCATGCGCAACCCGCGACCTTCACCAGGTCGTCGGTACATACATACTAGTAAACTTAATAGTCAGCCAATGTGCAGGTTTCCTCACGATGTTTTCCTTCACTGGACGCAGGTGGTGGTCTAAGGTGCTGAACAAAGTCAGGAGTTTGTCAATTTATTTCAACTATATTTTCTAGGTTATCTTCGAAGGAAAATGGTCGAGACTGACGCACCCTTACCACTACCCGAGCAAGCCGGACGAGAATGGCTACAGCCACATGGTGGGCGCCTCGCATGACTTCGACTACATCCTATGGAAGACTGGGCACCAAGCAACCCCTGGTATGCAGAAACTGGCAGAAGATGGAGACATTTCTCTTTTGGAGAGGACTATTATTGAAGCGGTATGTTTATGTTTCCAAATCCCAATGCGAAAGTGGGTTTGATAAATGATTATGATTTGTTTATTTGTTTGTTTGCTACCTCTTCACGCTTTATCTACTGAACCAATCTTCCTGAAATTTCGAATACACATAATTAGAAGTACTGAGTAGACATAGGGTACCTTTAATCCCGGGGAGAAGCATTGTTCCCGTGGGAAATTCACGCAGGCGAAGCTGCGGGCAAAAGCTAGTTCATGAATAAAACCTGAAATTTTCACTGCTAAGTTTTATCTGAATCCTACCTTTCCTCAGAAAGAGTAAGCAGAGAGATGATGGGACATCTTTGATTAATATTACTATTGATTTGAATATTTGCTTTGGCTTTTGAATACTCACATTTCTCCTGTTATTTATGACATTTACATGGAATTATTAGAAATGAAGCCTCAAAAGCGGTATGTTCTAATTAACGGCTTCTTGGAATTGCGATTGTATTGATTTAGATGGCACAGTCAGATCTCAACTCAATACGATACCAAACATCCTAACTAATATTATAAATGCGAAAGTGAGTTTGTTTGTTTATTTGTATGTTACCTCTTCACGCTTTATCAGTAGATAAAACCAATCTTCCTAAAATTTCGGATACATATAGTTAGAAGTACGTAGAAGGACATATCTTTAATTCTGGGAACACACATACTTTTATGGTTATTTGAAAACGTCTGCGTGTGAGTTGACTCGTAATAGAACAGCTTTTGTTATAAGCTTTCTTCAGCGTAAATTTCTTTGTTCACCTATTTCACACCCAAAAATTTTCAGATGAACGAAAAGTACGGAACCAGAACCCTGATTAGGGGGAAGAGACGCCACCACCCATACATGTCGGAGCCGTCTCATGCCATCTTCCGCGTAGACCGGTTCCACCACCTGTTCTCCCTGGCGGTGGCTATGAGGCCGTCGCCAGACTGGTTCCTGGGGACATCCCAGTTTGAGCTGTGTACTCTGCATGGGTGGCTGGAGAAGGGACAGATACCCCTGTACCCTTGGGACGTTGGGACCATGGACGGTGTTTCTTATGAGGTGAGAGGGATTGCATAAATTTTAGGTAAGACACTTTTTTAAATTTTAGTTTGTATTGGGCAAACGCAAGCGGGGCCGTCCCAAACAGACATGGCGCCGCGCCGTACTGTCCTGGTGAAGGCAATATCATTGGGTCTTACCTGGAGTCATACTTATATTAATTCTGTGCTGGAGTGAAATAAAAAGTACCGCGTCGGACATATCGCGATGGAAAACCTTTGTGTCTGCCCTTTGCACCGACGACAGGGAGAAGATTTGGCAATACGAACAATTCATTTTCCGTCACCGAGTAGCAATAACGCGCTTTAAACACATAACTACTTGTATGATATTAACTAAATAAGGTTCGTGCTATGGCCCGTTAATAACATAGTTATGTAGCACAATAATACCAGGAAACTGAAAACAGGACAGTTACTTAAAAGTACAATCTCTATCGTATGGAGCTGTATGCCAGCTTGCAACGACAAGCTACATTAGCAACTCCATCATAAATTGTAAAGCACAATTTAATTTGATGTTGTAAGTTGGCACTGGATTCCACTCGTATCTTTGAAAATGGACATTATCTCTAGTATACGCTTGTGATTATTTAAAGAAAAACATCGTGTGGAAAATCTACAAAGCGTCTGTAAAGAGGAAAAATATTGCAGACCTTTGCTTGTTTTGTTGAGATGATCCAGTAGTTTCAATATTTAATGATTGGGAATACATTTATTACTAATTTTATTCAAGACAATTTTTCATTTCAGTCGAAGAAATCCAAATCCCAAATTCAGGAGGTCATCAAGAGAGTAGAAGTTGGATCCTTCAATAAAGAGTCCCCATTCTATCAGACGAATCTGAAGGAGCTAAGACCTTTTGCCATCCTCAAGGTTAGGAGACTGGACGTCTACCCACTGGTGGGGGAAGATTGTAGTGATGTGCAAGAGGGACAGTATGAGAATGGTAACGATGAAGATAAGGAAGAAGAGGAAGATGAGGAAGAGTAAGTGTGAATCATAATTTGATTCATACCGGTACTTATTGTATAAGCTGGGCAGGAATTGACGATCGATTTCGTTATGATGATTAAGTTGGTACTAATCAAAGAACATTTATTTTATGATTTTCTCCTAGCCTGTTGAAGTGTCCCTGCTCAAGTGTGTCAAAGAAGGCTCTTTTTCACGTCGATAACTAATTATTTAATCATAATATCTTATGTCTCAAACTACTATCATTTCGGAACGACCACTGTTGAGAGGAAATACCGAAAGAAACTCATGAACAGTCTTGGTTCGCCTAGCATGCCAGAGGGGCTATTTTTTAACTTTACACATACACTAGATTGTGTACAGTCAAAAATAAAATAAAATATAAGAAAAAATAATAATAATATAAAACATGTTATGTTTGTGATCAATTAACCACAATTAATTGGTTAAGAACAAAAAAAAATCGAATCAGGATCGAAGCAGGATCCCCCTGGCAACACCCGTTCACGAGTGGACACATTAAATCTATGTTCTATAGAACATAGATTTATTCATTCTCGCTTAGCTTCAGCTAAGCGAGGCCTTCGAGTCTCACGGCTCTTGGCTCTGTCTACCCCTTAAAGGATAAAGACGTGATTCTATGTATGTTTGTAATAAATCTATGTTGTTGATATTCGCAGGGAATCTCAAGACGAGCCACAATTAGGCGAATCTACGCAGAATCACTGCCGAATGAGTCAGTGGGGGGAATGGTCTCCATGTCAGTCTGCCGACGGGGTGTGTGGCAGGGGGCAGCAGATGAGGACACGCAGTCGAGTGGACAACTATGGCTCGAGGGTAAGTTTTAATTATTAAAGGCCCAGCTTCCAGATCGTAGAAAATAAGTACCTGCATGTTTTTCATACACACTGTAAAAGTTTAATACCCAAAAAAAATCGTATAGTAAGTTCTTTTTTGGTACCTAAACTGACTCACGTAAGTAATAGGTACATCCTATAGCTACTTAAAGTAGCCGCCAAGAAGGCGTAGAAAATAAGATCATTTATATACTTTCATATGATATTGAGTTTATTGTATACTTATTCTAGTCTCGTGGCGGGGTTAGTCATGTTCTACAATCAAAACTAAAGCATTTTGTATTTTTAAACGAAATATAAAGTGCTCTAGCATGGCTCTAAGCGAAGTAGAGTCGCAGTTTGTTCATTTCAAAATTCCTCTGACGTAATGTTGCCATTGCCAATAATGTTAGCTGTTCCTGTGGCTCTGTATGAGTTTTGGCTTAGGATGTTCATAAAGTCGTCTTTTAATATTACGCAAATCATATCAAAAGTACTCTCATATAGAAATTAGATATGGTGAAAAAATTCCATGCGAGCGACTTGAACCCGCGACCTTGCTCTTCCAACTGAGCTATCGCATTTCAATTCTGCACATCGAAAAACTTCACCATATCCAATTTCTATTGAAACGCATTAGGCATAGGTACCGTAATTGCGGGCTATTTTAGCCCTGGAGGGCAACTATGGCCCAAATCAAAAAAATGTTTGAAATTGCCGCCACGTTACCGACGCGCGGCCGGCAGTTATAGTTCCAACCATAATTAATAGATGACAGCATTGTGTTCATGATTCGACACTGCTTTATCGACTTTGCGCGCAATGTCAACATGTCAGTGTCACTCGAAGTTTTGCATACGTTACGGCTCGTAAATTACCTGTGCAAACTTTCATCATTAACTTCGATAATTTGGTAAGTTACTATAATATCTTTATTTGTTGTTATTATACATGTATTTAGGAGTATGTTAATGTTAAATTCAAATGGTTTTATACATATTTAGTTTATTGTATTTTAGAAATGGTATGTAGGGATACTATAGCCCATGTTTTCGGGTAAATTTAACCCATGGGCCAAAGTAACCCGACGATGTTAAATCAAGTATCAATAAAATAAATAGTTTACCTATCTAACTGTGGTTTTATATTTTTAGGTGGTACGTAAGCGAGTGAATGACCCTAGTATATGACGATGCCGACAAATTACCGCAGAGAGCCCGGCAGCCGCCGTTATGTTGATTACTCGAAGGATAAATTAGAAGAATGTTTGGCAGCAGTGAGATCCAAAGTGCTTACACAACGAGCTGCATCTGAACAATACCAGATACCTCGTAGTACTATAAAAAATAAATTACGTCAAAAACATACCAACAATCCTGGCAGACAAACTGTATTCAATAGACAACCGATGTACGACTACTACCTATTAAACAAACGTTGATTCTCAAATAAGACTTAAATAATTATAAAGTTCCTTTAATTGCCAAATTAGAGATTAAGGATGTTTTGAAAGAAGTTTTGTTATGTTTTTAGTTAGAAGTATATTAAGAAATATAAACTTTATATTACATTTGTTACCATTTTGTGTGCTTTTTTAAGAAATAAAGCGAAATTTTTATTTTCCATTAAAATTCAATGTTTTTATTGCATAAAAATCCTTCCTCTATATTTAAAGTAGCCTACTATTGTGGCAAAATGAGCCCAAAAGGGCTTATAATATTATTTTATCAAGGAAAGAATCTGACAGGCAAAGTAACCCTCGTCTAAGGACAACTTTGGTCCAAATTTAAAAAAAAAAAATGTGTTAATGAACACATATATTTTCTTTTATACATGATAACTTGTTAAATAAACCCCTTGAGATTGTATAAAAAATATTTTAAACATTAAATGTTAATCACAAAGGAAACCATACATTGATTCGTGAAAATTGTGTATAAATTTAGACAAAGTAACCCGCAATTACGGTACGTCACCTAACATCATAACCAAATCATATCCTCTCTTATAATAAATCGTTTAATAACTTTCAGAATCAAGACGACTGGAGTTACGGTTCGCCAGTGGACTGCGAAGAAGGTAGAACAGTTGAGAACCAGTATTGTTTTGTTAATTGTGATTAAGTAATTTGTAGGTAAATTAATTTATTAATGTCTTGTTCTCGTGTACTATTACCTTCCTACATAATTACATATTAGCAATTATATTTTTGTAATGTGTGATACCAGATACCTAAATTATGTTCATAATAAACTGTAACAGGAGCACCGACCTAGGAAATAAGAAATAAAATACGATGATTTTATAAGAAGTTGCTTTACTTATTTGTCCTCGTAGATCGTACACTCTTGTCTATTTATTTTCATCCTCTATTAGACGAGGCATATACTGAACAGGCGGGATCGGAGAAATCCTGTCTTCTTGTTTTTTGCGCGAAAATAACCAGTTCTCGAGAGTGGTCTTGGAAAACTTGAAGTTTTGCTTGCCGGCCGGCGCGGGACGCGGGGCAAGCAACCGTGCCTGTCAACATTGTTCGCGGTCAGGTATGAAGATAGACGCGAACGCGCATGCGGCCGCTAGCACCGCTTCGCAACCGCGACCCGCGACTTGTTGATCGTTCGCTCACTTCACGCCAGTCTGCCGCGAACGATGCGCCGGGCGGTCGTGTCGCGCGTTGCGTCCGTCTCTCCTATAAACTTCGGAATATTTTTACGAAAATATGTGAAGTTTCCAAACATAATTCTGTGTAGAACTACCGTGCCGGACGTGCAGTTTAGCTTTTAGTTGACTAGCAGTGTTGTTAAAAGTAGTTTAAACTCATTGAAACTTAATAGGCTTACTCGTTTTACCTGCATACTTGGTCCCACGACGCGAAGCGGTTACCTTATCGAAGAAACGAACATTTTTCAAATGGATGTGCGTTTATATGCTGTGATAGTGTGCGTATGTGTGATTGGAGTCCAGAGCCGGTGACAAGTTGTAGTGACGTGATTGAAATTTATAAGTTGAGTCAAGAAAATAAGTCAAGATGATGTGGTGCGGGGGTGAAAGAGGCTTGATAGCCTGGTTGATCGTGGTAGCGGTGAACGCGGCGTCAGCGCAGTATACAAAAGGTAAAAACAGCTTTCTTACCTGTGTGCCTGAACGTGCTTGGGACGTGCCACCTCTTTTGTTCTACCGGCTTTGTGTTCGATTCTCGGAACGCTTAGGTATCCCAACTGTTACCTGTAATTTTGTAATTTTAACCACGTGGGTAATTGAACGGCCGTTGACTGACTGGATCAGGCGAAATTGTGTAATAGTGACTCATCAACATAACAAGCATTTCCGGGTTGTAATTTTTGAAATGCGGCATTTCCAGTTGGATGAATCTAGGTGGTTTGTACCGCAGTTACTCTATGATAAGGATTTATCAGTGCATTGATAAGGCCACACCTCGGTGTTAGTTTGCCTTTGATTTCTTGTAAACTTGACTCATGAAATACTAGGAAAATGGATCAAAACAAGTTCCTTGACTAAAGTTTAGTCTTCTGCTCTACTCTACTGTTAGAGAGAGTGTGTGTTGTAATACAGTAACAGAGTAAAGTACATTTATTCATAATTGTCCTATCATGTAAACAATCTTACCATGTCTTTTTATGATTTTACAACAATATAAATTAAAATAGACTATTTAGTAAATTGCTTTCGTGGTTAATAAATGTTTTATTTTCGAATGTTTAGGTTTGAACTAATATTTGATTTATTTTCAACAAAATTAAAAAAGTACTGTGATTATTGTTTACATAATAAGCAATTATGAGTAAATGGACTTTAGAGAAATTCAACTTAAAAAAGTAATCTACATCCTGATCTAGGTCTACCTACCTACCTAGGTACATAGAAAAAAATTAGCTAAACAAATTTTGAAATCTCTTATTTCACTGTCTTGATGTTAATGAATGAAGAATGGAAGAGAGAAGAATGCAATGGCATAAATTGCTGAATGACATGTTGTTTACCTTTGCCTTGAATACCACATGAATACCTACAAAAGTAGGTACCTAAGAACCTATTTCTAGTTCCTGTTTTTATCTCTGATTAGGTACCTAGGTATTTACTGATAAATAAAAAAAACCATGCATGAGTAACATGATATCATAGGTAAGTATCATATCATAGATTCGCTAAAGTGGTTTCATGAAATTTATTATTCTACAAAGTTATTATGAGTACTTAGGTACATACCACAGAATCAGAATCAGAATGTTTACAATGTGTAGACATATAATTATATAAAAAAAAATATTTCTGTGGTACCTACCTAGGTATAAGTAGGTAATAATACCTACGATTTTCTTGATGGTTTGACACTTAGTGTCTCCATAGCCTTCATCCACCTCGACCACCACACTAACTACCTACCTACCTACAATTAGGTAACTAGGTAATTAATTTCCGTTACAAAACTAGTAGGTATTTGACCAATAACTCGATAATAAACCTTTAATTACCGGGGTGGTACCTACCTACCCATTAGTCTTTCATTTCAAACGAGGTGACTTATTTTTTAATTGCTACATTAAAGCTATGTAGGAAATAGGTATTTTGGAGAGGCCTAATGGCGTCAGGCCTGGCCAGAGGATGATACAAAAAAATCTGCCTTACTACATGCTGTAAAGTCCATGTATTCATAATTGTCGTATTATGTAAACAATCTTACCACGTCTTTTTATGATTTTACAACAATATAAATTAAAATAGACTTTAGGAAATTACTTTCGTGGTTAATAAATGTTTACTTTAGAATGTTTAGGTTTGAGCTAATATTTGATTTATTTTCAACAAAATTTAACAAGTTAATTAATAAAAAACACGACTGACAACTCACATAGCCTATGTCACTTGGAAGAATGCAAGGAATCTAAAAATACCTCTCACATCAAAATCTGTTCAGCCGTTCAGGACTTATGGTGGAATAAAGAAACTTACATATGTACATACATGAACTCTAAATACATAACACTCCTTTTTTAGTCACTCGTGTAAAAAGTTCTGTGAAGATTGTTTATATAATAGGACAATTATCAATAAATGGACCATAGGTACACACGACACGACCACATATTTTACTTTAATCCCAATTCATAGAGGGATTAGAGCAAGATTATAAATAGGAGGAAAGAAAATATAGGTACCTATCGCCATGTAAAATAGACTATGCCGATGATTTTTCATATAAAGTAATAGGTATCTGAATAACGTTACTAGGTACGTTATTTTTAGTGTCTGCCCTCCACTGAAAGTTTCCAATACCTAGTGCATTCAAACTTGGAGGTTATTACGAAGACTGTAACCTGAGTGAAAGACTGCAGAACAATACAGTTGGCCCATTCAGAAATACCACGCCAAGTATCAATAACTTTACGAACCACGATCCGCAACTTTGCTTCGGCACGAAATCGAAATCTATTGTTGAAATAACAATGGTAATGCCAAGTCAAATATTACCTGGTGAGACTTCAGTCTGTTCTTTGAAATCAAACTGCTCATTCTACAGAAAAGTAGTTAGGTACCTACTACTAATCATTTTTGTCTTACTAGCTTTCGCCCGCGTGAATTTCCCACGGGAACAGTGTTTTTTCCCGGCGTACTTATCAGCTCAGTACTTCTATGTGAATGCAAAATTTCTGGAAGATTGGTTAAGTAAATAGATAAAGCGTGAAGAGGTAACAAACAAATAAACAAACAAACTCACCTTTAAGAAGGGCAGGGTTTCATGAAAAGTGAGGAGGGTTTTGCCCAGCAGTGGGGACTGGGGACAAGGAGGATACTGGTTGTATCCTCTTTAAGTGGGACATGTAGTTATCTAAAAAGTGTTTAAGTAAATAAGTTAATAACTATACCCAAATCAAATATTTAGCAATATTGCTGAATGTCTCTGAGACAGATTGCAATGTAAAAATACCTCTCTCTCTCTTTAGTCGTATTTCCTCATGACTGAGGGTCGTGGTCATTATATACGGAATGAAACATACAACGACTCTCATGGCAATTTTAATGGAGTGGTTTGCCATTGCCTTCTCCATTTCACACACTAGCTGATAATCATCAACCAGAGTGCAGGTTTCTTTCACCGGAAGTATGGTGGTCGATGAAAACTAACATGAGTCAGTTTGGTATACAAACTCATGTTAGCCCGGGCAGGATTCGAACCTGGGATTTTGTATCCATAGGCGGGCGCCACCACTTGGCCACCACCGCTTCCGCACCGTAAAAATACCTACCTAGATACAAAAAAAGAAAAGTATAAAATAGGTCTTCAAACGTAGTAGGTAGGTACCAAATGTATACGTTAAAATGCCAAGAGACTGACAAGAGAATGTGTGAAGTTTAAGTAATGAATGTTTATTTAGGGGCAAGACTCCTCTAGTACTTAGGTACCTACCCAACTACTACTGGCACTATAGATATTTATAGTGCACGCGTTCTTTGCTATAAATTGTAGATTTCGTTATAAGTCCGAATCTAGTTTCCAATTCCAATCTAAAATGTACTGAAAATTACCCTAATTTTCTGTAAATTTCGTATAATCTACAATTTGACGAGGAAAAGGAAACAAAAAACGCAACGGAGTCGATGGCACTTGTACAACGCGACCCTCCGTAACCCGACTAACCAATAATAATTTCCTGTCTCTCACACAATAAGTCATTCATTAGCCTTAATTTATGCGCCTTGCACTCACCTCAGTGCGTATTTAAAAAGCATAAACTCGTTTCCCGCGCTTTGTACCACTAACATTGACGACTACATGTTACTCAATTTAGTAGTAAGTGTATTAAAGGAGCGATGTAAATCGTGCCTTTTACAACCGGTCGTATTTACTCGTCCGTTGGGTCATATATGGCTTCTGTGACACGGCTGCCCTGTGGTGACGTCATCACGTTGCTATCCAATGTCGGCTGCCCCGCCATGTAGCTTGCTTGTCCATTGTAAAGAAACATTTACAATTTCTTATACATTCCTATGAATGATGAATCATACATGTTCTAAGGACATGTTCATGTAGTTATAATCTGTGGTATAAGCTAAGACAGAATTACACAATCAGTTTATTTATAAATTAGATGATACCTACCTAGTAATAACTGTCGAGTAGTTAAGTATGTTTTCGAGTTTCGAGTAGAAAACTCGTTAAGTACTTACGAGTATATGGGTAATCAGTTTGTAGTTTGATGTTGTTAGTTTAATTTTAATGTTGTCAAACAAAAGTCAAACTATTGTTCTTTAAGTTTTATTTTTTATCAATCAAAAAACTCTCAGATAATTCTATCTCTTATACTAATGTTTAGTATAAGAGATAGAATTATCTGAGAGTTTTTTGGAACGGAGATTTGCCGTAAAATGCAAACTTTTCAATGTGACACTTGAGTAAATAACTAGATTATTAAATTTCGTGTTCTTCAGGTGTATTTTTAAAACCTTACGCAAGTTATTCTGATAAACTGGACGGCTAGGCTGCCCCTTATCGATGGTATGATAACAGAAATAGTCCGAGCGATTGTGCATGCTATAACACTGTCAAATTACGTGGCAGCAGTCACGCGAGCAAAGTTTCTTGATTGCGATGGTTTTCAAAATTTGCCGGGTTCAATTTGAGTAATTAAGGTTCTTAACTTCTGATTGTGCGGTTGCCCTCTTTCGCCAAGTCTCTATTATGAGTCGAAGAATGGAAACTTGTATACTTATGTAGCTATTACTAGATTCAATTGTCTGTGGTCAAAATTTGTACTAAAATCATCTAGCTTTGTGAGAAAACTGTAATTTAACCACCCAAGTACTCTTAGTGGCAACCCATCCAACTATATTACAGTTGCTTGATGTGAGCGTGAACATACTGCCCGAAAAAACAGTTCTTTTCAACAATATCTTGAGAACAAACATAACATGTTTTATTATTTTTTTCTTATATTTTATTTTATTTTATTTTTGACTGTACACAATCTAGTGTATGTATAAAGTTAATGAATAGCCCCTCTGGCATGCTAGGCGACCAAGACTGTTTCATGAGTTTCTTTCGGCATTTCTTCTCAGCAGTGGTCGTTCCGAAATGCTAGTAGTTTGTAGCTTTGAGACAATATATTATGATTAAATAATTAGTTATCGACGTGAAAAAGAGCCTTCTTTGAAGGCCAAGTTTCAATAAAAAAAAATTGACTTTGACTTTGAACCTTTTAAGTTAAAAATAACTTTAAAATGTCAAGGCACCCCGCCGAGAAAGTAAAGGACAATAAGAAGAGAAACAAAGGAGACAATTATTGTCTCCTTTCTTTCTCTTACTCTCTAATGGACAATACAAGCCAATATATCTTTCATCGGCCGAGTTATTGCACAATACTTTCATAAAGATCCGTATTGCAACTATTATTCTCGTCGTTTTCTTCTAAAGGAAACGCATTTGTGTGCTTTATTTATTTCAAAAGTTCAGGCTGTTCAGGATTCAAAAATATCCAATGTTCAACCAAATTCTCTTCTTGTTATGTATTTTCTTCATCTCTCTATTTCTCTTCTGAGTTTTTAATTCTTGACAGAGTGGTCGTGAATATGAGTTGGTCTGCTCTGCGGTTTTTCTGGAGTATTCAGTTACTGGACAGTGTGTTGCATTTTCAATGAAGCCATATCTAGTTGTAGATCGACCGCATCTTCGCTGGCTTTCAATCTAGCACCTTTTTATGAAACAAATGGTGCTGCTGAATTTTGGGCTGTCTCAGCAATTTCAAATTCCGACATAACAGGAAACTAGTCAGCATGTCCCGATTATCTGTATTCAAATTCGCTTGGAATCACGCATTGATCATCAAGGCTCAAATCCGAGCAAGCACTTAGTTAATATTCTGATTGCATCCATTGCTTATGGTCTCATCAGCCGTTAAGGAAATACATTAAAATCTGATATAATATTTAGGAGGGAGTTCGTACCATAAAGTTTTACGATCTGTAACAAAATTGTGTTTGAGACCAAAGTAACATCGTCTGGATCTTGCTTGACACCCATTTGGATTTCTGTGGACTCACTTGACCCTAAAATGGACTATTAAGTAATTGTCTAGACTCTGAAGATAACTAAGAATCATTCACAATAATTATCATCCCACATAACATCTACCTAACAAAAGACATTTTATTTTATGCTGAGTTTCACCCGAGTAAGTTAGAAAGAACGATGCGAACTGGTGAAGTGTAAAGTGAATTAAAACGAAAATTTCAGACATTTTACTCTGTAAAATGAGAATTTAGAAAATACACATTCCTTTATATCTCGTTATTTATATACTGGACAGTCTGAAATGGAAATACTGGGTTTTAGAAGCTACGCCATCTTAGTTATCATAATAATTTGATTCTGACTATTGCGATGCCAAAGATATAATTGCAAACCCAAGACGTAATTTCAGCCGCTTCCAATTTGCGAATCGTATTCTCGGGTAAGACACCAAACAACAAACTTGCCGAGGTAATAACATTACAACTCTAAGTTTATGTAATGTGCCGTGACATGGTTCAGATAGCTAATTCCACCTTGTACCAATCAAGTGGCTAAGTCCATGGGCGAGTTCAAAGCAAAGGAGTTTTCCAGATAAGTAGAGTAATTCAAAGATTGAAGTTAATCAAATTAACAATTTAAGGATTTACAAACTTCGACAGAGCTTTGCAGAGACAATGTTAGACATTGGAAAAAATTGTTAATGAGGTGCCACGGCAAATAATTATTGCCACGGTACCATTGACAACAAAAAGAAATTGCCACCGTTTGACAGTACCATCAATGGTACGGTCTAATGGTACCACGGTAAAGAAACGACAATAAATATCTAATTTACTATGCAATCCATTAAGTTTACTTAGACACAGCGCGGCTTTCTTCATTGCGATTGTGTTTGACTATTAAAGTCATCCATTTAGTTCAATGTTCAATAGATAGTTTAAATCAAGTCAACTTACCTTGTGTGAACTTAGACTTACCTCCCTACCTACTTGCACTACGTTTACCTTAGGTAAGTAAGTATCGGTAGAGGTAATTCGATCATGGAGCGTGGCAGTGCCTGTCAAGTTAAGTAGACATCTAATGGAGATCCTGTGTTCTGCCTTACTACGAGCATCTGGATTTATAAGCGTGAAATAAGACGTATTATTTTTCGTCGAGATTTAGATATAAGTGTGGAAATAAATCAATGTTTACCCTGATAACCTAATAAAGTTTAGGCGGATTGATTTCTTACATCATTCTCTTCTATTAAACTAGTTATTGTACCGAGTTTTATTAAAATATTTAACTAAATATTATACGTAATTTAGCTAGTAGTGCAAAATTAGCAACTAGTCTAATGTAATTCATCTAATATAGTTTATTGAATCGGCCCTGGCTTAGCAGGTTAGTGATTGTCCAGAATCTCATTAAGATGATTATTAAGATCCAACTCAAAGAGGCTTAGGCCTATCAACATCCATTTAATCTACTTTTGTTAACAATTCAGCCCTTTCATTTTAGAAATTAATTGAATCTGTTTGAATAAAGTCTACTAAAATTACATTAAATAGTTTCTAGAATCTAACATTAGTGACTTACATACATTTATTTTAAACTAAGCTAACCCATGATGACATTTCGAAAGTAAGTGCCTTTCTCGGTTTTAAATTTTGAATGCAAAATTTCAGTTCAATTCGAATACGAAAAGTGTTTTAACATTTAATACAAGATTTCCAACTAAGGTTTGGGAAAGTGAAATCTTGTAAAATGACATGTGACCGTTTTTGGTATTTTCAGTACTAAATTAGTAAAATTGGGGCATTTCAGAATGATGTTAGTATAATTTTAGTACTAAACCAAATTTTTGTAAACATTGGTAGAATTGTAACTATTTTGTCTATTTTGGTATTTTTTTTGGTATTTTCGCGTGTTTTCACGTAAAAACCCCTCCCTCCCTGCCTCCCGAAAATTTCTTCCTTTGAAAATTTCGGAATTCCTTGGGTTTTTAAGAATTTTTTCCGTTCCCGTGAATATTTCCAAGAAAGTTTCCGCTTGTCCATGACATTGAACATTGAAATTACAGCTATCCTCTCCATCATTGAGACGGCATTGGATGAATATGGAACCTTCAACATTAACAACGTTTATTACGACGATATACCCGCAATACCGCTCGACTACAGTAATTAAACTCGACGGAAGCTACAATAGATCCCCATTACAGGTACATTGGCAGTATGTTACCCAAGTGAGCGATCTCGTGGGGTAATAAGCCAATACAACGTCAAATAGAAGGGAGCCCTTGTAACTGTCCGCCAAGAAATAATTGCTTCTGAGGAAATGAAAGAATCTGATAAAAGCGAGATTAGGCAGATTCTGAGTCTTCTTTTCGTATAGCAATTAAACATAATGACATCTACTGAACAAAACTTTGGGTTTTGGACTGAGATGAAATGTGGACAGTTGTTTTGAACAAAGTAGAATCAAAGCTTAACCCAAATTGCAAAAGTGACCAATCTCGGGCGATTCAAACTCCGACAGTCAAAGATCCCTTTGTCTTTTCATTCCCAAATGTTACTGGCATTTTTATTTTATTTTATTTTATTTTTTGTTTATTGGTAAACCAACAGCGTAATATAGTAACTTATTTATACAAATTTTATATAGATTTATAACTAAGGCCAAAAAAGGTTTACACTAATAGCTATATAAAAATATAAGGGTTGATTGCAGATTAAAGAAAAATATATAAATATACCTAACAATAATAAAATAGCGCAGTATGATAAAACAAACATAACCTAGCACGAATACAAAACAATTTAAAAGAAAGGTTTGGGGGAACATCCATTTTATTTTCTGTGCATCTTAACAATTTCGTTTTTGAATCTGGACTTTGATAAGTGAAATAGATCCAGGTTAGCATAGGTTTTATTGTATGTATTAGCCAGTCGACACAATACGGAATTTTGTGAGTATTTTGTGTTAGAAAGAGGTACATATAACAAAGACGTGTGGCGCGTACGGGATGAAGGAACTCTAAAGGCTATTTGTGCCAGGAGATCAGAGCAGTCTATTTGACCTGTAATTATAGCCTGTAAGAAAATCAGATCATATTGAGTGCGTCTCATTTCTAAGCTATCCATGTTGTAGTTTAGGCATGCCTCAGCATAGGAATCGAAACTCTTATATTCCTTAAATGACAAGAATTTTACAAATTTTTCCTGAATGGATTCAATTCTTTGTTTATGAATGTTGTATTGAGGTGACCAGATACTACAAGCATATTCAAGAGTAGATCTTACGTAGGCAAAAAATAGGACCTTAATACAATCAACACTTCTAAACTCTTGACACACACGTTTAACAAAACCTAGTTGTTTATAAGCCTTGCTTACTATTGCTTCGATATGATCCGTCATTTGCATTTTAGAGTCTAGTTGAACTCCTAAATCTCTAACGCAAGATGTTTTTCTTATAGTAGAACCACAAAGAATATAGTTAAAATTAATTGGGTATAATTTACGCGTAAATGTGACATGTATACACTTTTCAACATTAACAGAAATTCTATTTTTTTCGTAGTATTCTTCTAAGGAATTTAAATCTCGTTGTATTCTTTCGCAGTCTTCAACATTATTTACAGTCAGAAATATTTTTTTATCGTCTGCAAACATCAAGAAGCGTGCATTACTAAAACAATTACCTATATCAAATAAATACGCGTTATAAAGTAGAGGCCCCAGGATAGATCCCTGCGGTACTCCGGAAGTGACGATAATGTAATCACTACGTGCTCCACCCATCACGACAGCTTGCCTTCGATTAGATACATAGGATTCAAACCATCTAAGTAAATCCCCACGGATACCTAAAGCATATAGTTTACGCAACAGGATGATGTGATCAACGCGATCGAAAGCTTTTTCGAAATCAGTGTAGATCACATCAACCTGCTGACGCTGGCCCATGCTTCTGAGAACATAATTAGTAAACAATGCAAGATTAGTGACTGTTGAACGTCTGCTCATGAAACCATGTTGTTCATCCGGGATAGACCTACGAATTATGAGGCCAATGTGATTGTTGATAAGCTTTTCAAAAATCTTACCAATCGTGTTTAGAATAGAAATTCCTCGATAATTTTCAATATCAACCCTAGAACCTTTTTTGTGTATAGGTACTATTAATGCCTCTTTCCATTTTGAAGGGAAACTACCTTTACGTAATGATGTATTAAATATTATAGCTAAGGGCCTTGCTAGGTTTCGAGCACATTTTTTGTAAAATATGGGAGGAATGTTATCGCTACCTGGCCCCTTTCTACTGTCTAACCCTAAAAGTATGGTTTCAATTTCGTTTTCAGACAACATCAAACCATTAACCAATTCACAAGAGTCCAGCGTTGGAATTTCAACATTGTAGGTGTTTGCTGGTTTTATAAAGACACTCTCAAAGAACCTACCAAATCCCTCACATGCTTCTGATTCACCATGGTATTCATCGTTATTCAGTTTTAGGGTATTGGGATAACCAGAATAATTTTTTCGAAGAGTTTTTAAATAACTCCATAGCTGCTTTGGATCTTTACGAATTGTATCCTGTATGCGTTTAATATGGTTATCGTAACACCGCTTTTGGATTTCCTTCTGACGAGCCCGCATTATGGAGAATTCATCATAGTCACGAGGATTGTGATATCTCTTCCATCGTCTATGAGCGTGTTCCTTATCATTGATAATGTGTATAAGTGCTTTAGAATACCATACGGGATAATTAGCCTTATTATATTTGAATTTAATAGGTACGAATTCGTTTATAATTTTACTTAAAATTGAATAAAATACGTCAACCAATTCATCGACTGAATACTTATTATCTGTAAATGCGTTCAAACTGATATCCCAATTTATTTTTGATAAATGGTCGTTAATTTTGGTATAATCTGCCTGAAAGAAACTATATTTCTTAATCGGTTTAGGACGATATGACGGTATAAACAAATCAGGTAAATTAATAAGAAGAGGAGGGTGGGCCGGGTCTTCCTTAACAAGGGCATCAATATTTCGTGATAATTCCACAACTGCATCACTAAAAATGAGGTCCAATACATTGTTAGAAATATTTACAATACTGTTGTATTGTTTTAACTCTGCCATATCGCAAATATCAATTAATTCGCTCGAAGCGCCCTGTATGTCAACAGTACAAGTTTTGTGAAATGTAGGAACAGAAGGAGATGATGATGACCATGAAATATTTGGCAAGTTAAAATCTCCTGCGATAATGAAGTGGTCGTTAAATTTACTAGCAAATAAGTTTGTGAAGTGTTCGTTAAATGCCTTAACCTGTGAATATTTATTATTATCTGGAGGTATGTAAATTAAACCAATGTGCAGGTCACGTTCGTCAAATGTACCGAGTTTATGACCAGAAATTGATACCCACATGCCCTCGACTTTAGTACAGTCCCACTCCGGCCTCATCCTAACTTCAAGTGCCTTCTTTGAAAGGATCATAACACCACCACCACGTTTTTTTGATGATTTATCACTACCTCGATCTGACCGAAAGATGTCATATCGATCGTCGCAAATTTCTCCTTTATAGAAGCCATCAGTCAGCCAGGATTCGGTAATGAGAATAATATCAAAATCATGTGATAATATATTTTGACGTAATTCTTTGGTTTTAGTACGTAGGCCACGAGCGTTCTGATAAAATATTTGAAGGTTTTTATCCATAATCTTGTTTTAATAATATGTACCAAATTATATACTCAAAAGCTAGTCGGAAATATAATGATATATATGACTTAACATATTCATAAATAACCTGTATATTAATACTATGTGAATTTAAAGAACGTTGGCTAGTAATTACGTATTGTGAAATGTGTCGAATGTAAATGATAACTAAAGATGTACTATACTGGTTTAATTTAATATTTATGATGTTAAATGAATGTTTCCCCAAGGATTTGACAAATAAGCACCAAAAGTACATTAAACATGCTTTAAGAGCAACATAATAAAGTGTAGGCGAAAATAACATTGAATTCAAGTAATTTTGTAAATATCCCTTTCTGAGTTTATTGTAATCGCAGGAGATTCTTCGTTCTTCCGTAAAAAAATGTTACAATCCCGGATCCACACGAATTTGTAAGCTTTGTTCTTAGCTAAATCTTTAGTTAGTTTTAACAGATGCTTATTATCAGGAGTCAAGTGCTCATTTACAAAAAATTTCTTCGATGGACCGCTCATACCCATGTTCGTAGTATTAATTCCTTTACTTCTCCTCAATCCGGACAATATGCGATCCTTTA
This sequence comes from Ephestia elutella, assembly GCA_018467065.1. Lineage (NCBI taxonomy): Eukaryota > Metazoa > Arthropoda > Insecta > Lepidoptera > Pyralidae > Ephestia > Ephestia elutella. The sequence continues at coordinate 6,846,626 of CM031570.1, read as the reverse complement.
AGGCTCTATCCTTAAGTTTCGCCACAATTGCCTTGGGCCTGCCTGAGATTTTCTGCATAGGCTGAACGCGATGTGCAAATTCTATATCCCCTTCTTGAAGTTCAACATTAACATGCTTGGCGATTGCCTTTACGAGCTCAATAGTTGATTCGTTCTGTAACTGAGGCAATCCGACTATTTCAATGTTTGTCAATCTAGCCCGTTGTTGTTGTTTACCAAACTGCTGGTGAAGTTCACTTATTTTGTTATTTGCTTCAGACAATTCATGTTCGAGCTTATTCATTCTGGTAACTGTTTGCTCATGTTCATTTTGCATCTGGGATTGTGAGGCCTTAAGTTCTTTGATCTGACTGTTTGCACTTTTTAATTTGTTCTCGACTTCCATCAGCACGACAGATTTTAGCTCTTGTATAATTTCCTCCTTCATAGTTCTTAGTTTGCTATCTAAAAGCATCTCCATTCCTCTTAGTAGTTCAGGAGTTGATGAACTACTCTGTGCTACGGGCTGTGCGCAGTCCATGATTTTACCAACATTTGAGGCCTGTGCAGTAAGTTCTTGACTTTGAGTAGTTTTTGTAGTTCGGACGGAGGTATTTTTATTATCTCCCCCTTTCCGTTGGTCTGCAGTACAAGCCGGACACTTCCATTGAGCTCGTGGGCTCGATGTGTCACTGAAGTTAACGCATTCTGAGTGGTATGCTTTTTGACAGTTAGTACATTTTATACGCTTTTGGGTTACGGTAATTCCTACTTTGCAAGCATCGCATGTGCCAGCCATTATTATTTATGTAAAGTTAAATATTTATAATAATAAAAGACAGAAAATTATAAAAAAAAAAAAAAAAAATATTATTAATTTATATAAATAGGTCGTGCGTGACTTGAATCCCAAAGCCTCTCGATTCACAGGCAAGCGCTCCACCGCTGCGCCACCACCAACTTGGCTGATAGTGGTGAAATAATCGAACTAGTACTCGATGTTTGTTTATTTACTGAACGCAGTGGTCGGTGGTACGATAATGGATTTTGTTCGTCAACCTTCTCCACAAAATATCACACACGAACCGAGTCACTAAACCACAACGTTTTATCACGACAATGCGTTGAAGGTTCACTTTTTCTTTTATCTGCGTATGATGTTTAGAGTTTATTCTTCACACTAGTGCACTAATATGGCGGGATGGACAGGTTTTATATTTTATTTTCTGCAATCAACACGGAGACTATGTTATGCGTGCCGCGGATGGCGGTATGACTATGTATTAAGTATTACAAACTGTTTTGGAACTCCATTTTAAACAATTGTAATTAAAAGTAGGTACCAAAATCCGTATTAAACAAACATCGTCTCAGTGCTGCCCTGAGGATGTGTTTTCACAGCGGTGACGATCCATTGCTGAGCGTGGACACAATATTTACGTATTGTGTCCCCATTCAGCAATGGATTAATATAATGGTAAAAGGATAAGGTAAAGCATAGGCCCTCGTCGTTAATTTTGAACAAGAAATAAGGAGTTGATTACTCGTGCATAGTTGTGTTGGTACCTTTCTAAATCACCGTTTTGTAACTCTTTTTTTTCACAACATTTAGCAGTTATCGCCATAAACGTAGCTACAAAAGTAAAAAATACAACTCGTCATCCCAAAACTGTCAGATAGCTGCAGTAATTTGTAGTAAAAAGCCGAAAATTGCAGCTTCATCCTGTTGGCAAACCTCACATTTGCTACTAAGCTTAGTACGCAGCTATGGCAATGCAGGTTTTCCGTTGCTTAAAAATAAACACGGTTCTTTTGGGGATTGCCACAGTGCAGTGACAAATTTTAATTAATTCTCCTTCCTTTTGGCTAGCTAGTGAAGCGATCTATTTAATTCAGTATGCTACATTTACCCGAAACTACAGGAAAGGTAAAATTTAATAGTGGACCAAGAATCTTTCTAAATAAAGCGGTAAAGTTGACTTTAAAAAAATAAGTTTCCGATTTGAGCAATCCAACCGTAAGTTGGAATTCAGAAGTTGGACAATTTATAGAAATCCGGCTTCCAGAAGTTTCGTCGGATCTGCTGAGCGACTTGATGATTTCCGATTGCTTTTTGCTCTCACAATGGAAGCCTGATGCCCAAATTGCGTGAATGAGGCTAATAACGTTATAGTTATCTATTTTAGTTGCGGATTCACGTCTTTTCTATTATTGTTTTATATTATTGATTGTCTTGTGGCCTTGGAGTCTGTGACTTATAATGAATCATACACATGTGTAACAGAAAAGATAAAAGCCACTATACCTAATACGAAAGTGAGACAAAGAAATATGTAAATTAATTATTGTTTCAATTTATTTTAAAGCGATATATGTTCCCAATACAAATATATTTTAAAAGACTATTTGAGAAAGCAAAAAGTCACGATATATTAAAAATATTTCTAGGTCCGAGCTGGAGTAGATAATTAAATGAATATTGAGTATGGTTCATGATGTGGAAGCGAGTTCATGATGTGGAAGCGAAATAGCCGGATTAGCTATGGTTGTCAAAACGTCCCGTCACGAGAAGTGTCATCCAAACAAGAGTGGATCCAAAGCGGGGTTTGCGTCAAGCGCCTATTACTCCACATGATTGCTTATTGTTGCCCACCACAATGGCCAATCAAAGCCCATTTGTGTAAAGATTTACATTTGGCTAAAAAATACGACTACCTTTTTCACAAATTCAAAACATAGGACGTTAACTTGATAAGTCATTCACCGTTTACATGGACGATTTAGTTATTAATTCTAATTAAGTATGTAAATGTCTCTAAATAATATGATTGTTTAATTTCTGTTTGAATTGAGTTCTATCTCCGGAAGCATTTTCAGAAAAATGAGAGCACTTAATTCAGTTCACGAACGTCATCACTATCCGAAATTCCTCGTCCGTCTCCTTTTATACGGATATTTTACCCCATCCCCCATAAATGGCGCCATTAAAAAGCTAAGCCCGGCGGAAACCGAGCTGCTTAGATATACTTTGCACGGACGCGCAAATTGATATAAAATACTTCATCTTTTGATATCTACCCCAAGTTGGGCGCCAAGTCACAAAAATGTTTTATCCAGTTCAATATTTTCCAGGAGTTTGTAATGGAATAGAAGTTGAAACCTAATTACGAGATACCTTCTAGCTAGCATGAGTTTCTTTGAGGTTATTTATTCTATGTCACTGATAAGTTATGTCAGAACAGGACAAACAAATTGAACAATGTCATTGCATTTGTACTATCGCCATTTGAAAAGCACATATCATGAAGAAGATCGCTAAGGATCATAGGTCTATGGAGCTCGTGGAGATCTTGTCAATTGTAGGTAAATATTAAAAAAAAGTACTATCTAAGTATAGTGTCAATAAAGAGTTTTATGTTGTGCGGACAGAAAATTGAGTTGAAACAAAATTAAGTATTGTAAAACAAGAACCAGCTAAGTGACACGTAACCTAAACCTAACTGAATAGCAAAAATACTTAATACAAAAAGAACAAAAAAGGAAATTCATAAAATAAAAAAGGTGGTAAAAATCTGAAGCACAATGAAATTAAAGTGAAACAATACTGCGGAATGGTCTAAAAGGATTGGCTCTATTAGGCACGTCGGGAGTCCACGAATGGTCATTCTGGATACGACTGCCGCTTCGTGACAGGAAAGACTAATCGTGCGTGGTCCTTCGGGCCGGATGGCCGGACGCTATAATGCTTTCCGTTTTTTGTATTGAATTTTAGATGGGATTATTATAAAATATTAAGAAAACACTTTTATTATAATTATTTCCATTAAATATTTAATTCGTCTTTTTGTATGAGAGATTCAGATCCTTTTTTATTTAATTATACGAGTACCTTACTCCTACCAATATCGATGAGCGATGAGACCAAATAATATCCCTTTGGCAAAACAGAAATTCCGAAATACTCATAACGCATTTTTATAGGTAGATCTATATGTAATAAGAGTTTTCCGGGATCGTCAATAAATTGCGTCATTTTTGATGCCTTCGATTGACAGATCCCTGATATTTTATATCGCTCCCGTCCCGAGGGCAGCTTACAAAGCTTCCGTAATAAGTATTTGATTTTGCGGCATTTCTCCAAAAATCCCCGAGGATCAAGTGTCTATTACGCGATCCACGTTCCGTACATTTTTTTGGGTTCCTTACGTCATAGATTGCACGGAACCTTACTAGCTAATTTTTATGTTCTCTGTCCGAATCCAAATATCAATGCCTAAATTTTTTTGGTTCCTTACGTTATAGATTGCACGGAACCTTACTAGCAAATTTGTACGTTGTCTATACGAATGTTAATGCCTGTTTTTCGTGTGTTAAGATTTTTCAAAAGAAAAAAATTAAAAATAATAATCCTTCATATTTTTCGTACGTTACATGGCATTCTTATTTTCAATTTGATTGATTGTTAAAGGGAATTCAAACGTTTTATCGATATGTAAAATCGAAATAAAACCTCTCTAGAATATGCAAAAAGTCATAAAACAAACGTAGCAAAACGCCTATCCAGACCACTCAAATCGACTCGCACTTGACCGCATCCTACAATAATGATTTTTATTTTTTGTTGCAGGTAAAAATTGGCAAATGAACCAGAAAGGATTGCTGAGGATAATGCTTCTTTTGGGATATTCCTTTGAAGACGGGATACAAAGCTATGTTTACGTCATCATTTGTCAGGATCTGTCTCGTAATTAAACGCAGTACTCGGGGGAATCATTAATTTTCCCAAATAGCAAATTCCTTGGACTCCTTCCCCTCGTAGGCTATTCAACTCGTGGTAGGATTCCGTATCCTAAGGACAGGAAATTTCTTACATACAAGTCTGTAAAGATATTGTTTTTCTCGGCAACGAGTGCCTTGGATTGTGAACGATATTTTTCAGTTCAATTCTTTCAAGGTAAATCTCAAATAACAAAATAAAATTGACTTTTATTGCGACACTCGCAAAATAACTCATAAAAACCGCGACATTGACCTGGAATATTGATAAAAATGCGAATATTATTTGATAATTTTCGCGACTATATCGCGATTTGTAAGCTTGTAACCAACATTATGGAATTAAGATCATCGCAAAATTTCTTGAAAACCTTTAGAGCGTGAATGATTAGCACTTAAACGTTGTTAGTACCCGCTTTATTTTTGCTATTAAGTACTTTGTTTCTTCACTTTTATTACAGTTAATTAATCACCATCAGAATCATCAATCAACGCTAGTAAAACATAAGTTTTTGTATACAAAAGTCCTAGTTTCGGTCATTCTTGGCAACTTTGGAACATTGTTTATAGTTTGGCAAGAACAAGAACAAAAGACAAGTTGCCTACACCTAAGTTGTGCCAAATATGTACTTAATTTCTCCCTCAAGTAAGTAAAATAGTATTTTTGTTATGAATTTCATGTTAAATATGAAGATGAATATTCGCATAGACGAAAATACGACCCTACAGTATACGACAGTATTGAAAATTATAGGTTACTTGGTGAATTTCAGGGAATCCCACAGCTAGTGTTCAAAAAAATACAAACCCTAGTTTGCTATGGGGGTTCAAAAGAGATCCTACATCACGTGTCCGTTTAAAAACCCATAAATTCCCTCTCCTCCCATCATCACATCCCGATGTGCTCAATTACACGCGCATGCGTTAAACTCAGTTTATTTAGTGGTTTTTTTCGTCACGTGTTAGTTCGCGTGTCAAACACATGTTTCGGAAACGGCCAGAATAGGGATGCCCCGCTGTGGCGCTGCATGCAACCCTGGATTTGACAACCCTTATTCGTTGCGCAATTCGGAACTTTTTGTATTATGTATGTATTTTTATTTTTACACGGCTGCTGGAAAAAGAGTAGTGACTTCCGGGTTTTTATATATTTATTTTCGTAAGAAACTTAAAAGAATAGCACTGTACTCGTACGTACAAAAGTACTGCTTATTTCAAAGAAAATTCCTTCCAGCCAGACCCGTTAAAGGAGAATTTGAAACCAAAATATGCAGAATCGACTCTGCCCCTCTTCCGACTCAAAGTAGATTCTACTGAAATCATTTTACACAGTTTACTAATATGATAAAACCATAGAGTTAGGTCCATCCTGTGTTAAAACAGTAGTAAACTGTGTAAAAAAGCACTACAATGAGCGATTTTTCTGACAGCTAATTAAGAAAAATCAGTAATAAAAAAATCTCAACAGATGGAGTTTTATTGAAAGCCGACTTGTAATAATGGCTTTACCTATATTGTGCGCTTTTTTTTGGCAGCCAGAGGCAGAAAAAAAATCACCTAACAGTTTGACAGTTGCACAAATCACAATATTGATACTTTTTAGATGTTTTTTTACTAAGTTTTATTTTTTTAAATTAAATTTTGCTTTTTGTATCGAACTTTTTCTCTCGCCTTTGCTTAAGCGCCATCTATGAAGTCATCTGGAACTATTTTTTTTTAATTAGGTCTCGGAAAATACCTCATTGAAACACCATTTTGAATTAACATTGTATTTAAATAACCTATTAACCTAACTTATTAATATGTCGGTATATCCTACGAATATGAGCCAAACACACCACAATTTAATATTACTAGCCATGAATATTTAATTATCCACATAAAAGGCCCTCTAACCTCAACGTCCTTTGTCTGTCATGGCTTTATTTGCATTGCCATCGCGACTGCATTTGACAGTTCAAATCTCTATTAAATCCTGTGCGCTCAGCGGAAAATGGTTTCGTGTGACGGCAGATATTATTGGAATTCACTGGTTGTAGGCTCAATATACTTGTTAAGGCTCTATTGGCAACTTCATTACACTAATCACACTTTACACTATCACATATCACAGTAATATTGTAAAAAGAAAGTGTTTGTGAGTATGTTTGTCCCTGGGTAATCTTCGGAACTACTGGACCGATGTCAAAAGTTCTTTCACCAACTTATCATTAGCTACATTATACCTGTCTGAGCGACATGGCTACAATTTATACAGTCAGTTATTTGTACAGTCGGGGGCAGATGAACCTGAACCCCCTGCGATAGGATTTAGGTTAGGGGGATAGTTTTATCTGCCCCCCCCCATTGTACCTCCCGAGCGAAGCCGGGGCGGGGTGTAGTAAGAAATATTTGTATTTTATTTTAAAAATTGAGTGTGTCAAAGATGAGATCTAGGGTGGTACACACAAACTCAAAACATTTAACCAAACAATTCAATTGTAGTATTATAGTTCAAATTTAAACAATATCAAGTGATTGACAAAGACATGGAAAAGTTATTTCTATTTCTCTATTGCTCTCTCTCTCTGCCTAACCTTGTACCTGAGCCTTGTACCATTTGGATTCGGCACTCCTTGTCATTCGTCGATATGCACTTCGGTCTGACATCGATACCCTTCAATATTTTTACACGTACTCAATAAGTGCGACTAAGTAGTAGTATGTGAGAGTGGTAATCGCTTATCATTCATTAAGATAGATAATGTTGATGGTAGGTACAGTAGGCAAGTTTTATCAGAGGACATTAAGATAAAAAAATGTACAACATAGTTACGTTATCCAGGTATTTTACAGAATATCACACCATTCTACTTTAGAACAAAATGAGACGTAAGTTGAATCTGGGAAATAGAATTACCAATATATTAATTATTATTTTCACCAACCAACCACCAACCACACCCAATACCAATATATTAATTATTATTACCAATATATTAATTATTATTTTCTTTCAAGCAATTAATGTTTACATATATGTACTTTAATAACTGATAGAAAATTTAAAAATAATTTATGCGCTATTAAATTTTTTTAGAAACAGTGATCATAAAAAAAATTAATTAAAAAGATTGCAAGAAGAAAAACAGCACCGTAAAGTACCGTATTACATGATACAGTGCTCAGTGAAGTGTTCAGAGGAATTCTATTAAATTCGCAAACTTCCAGGCATCTTAACAACTTCCAAGGACTCTTAAGTTAGAGGCATTTATAACCCCATATCCTTTTCGTAAAAGTATATAAGCTCAAAATTTCGCAAACTGTTCCCTTGACAAAAAAAATTACAAACTCAATATATCCAAGAATAGCCTACAAAAAAAAGAGGAGACCGGAAAATAAAGACAGACGGACATATAAAAGGAAGTTCTGATAAAATATCTTGTACATTATATATTTTTAGACAATCTTTATTCGCTAAATTGGGAATTGACTCCAAAAATACGTGGCAAAGACTTAGAAAGGGAAATAATGTGATAGCATCTTTATTTTGCTAGAAACTGGTTTAAACCGAATCGAACTGGAGTGACGTTGGTTTTTGTGAATGTCTGATCGGCGGGCCAAAAATCTAAGTGAATCTGTTGGCTTGACAAAGGAATCCGAGTTTCGCAACGTACGCTTACCGTCTGAATCATTCACCGGAGATCGAAGGTATCGCGCCAAGTTTTATTGGCAAGGAACTAAAAGTTATTCGGTTCGGTAAGGTGTATTCCGGACTGCAAACAGAACTGTTGTGTCTAAACTCCGTTTTTTCTTACTTTTCCTATTATGTAAACAATCTTCACAGTACTTTTTGTTGAATTTTATTGAAAATAAATCAAATATTAGTTCAAACTTAAACATTCTAAAGTAAAATAGTTATTAACCGCGAAAGTAATGAAAATGAAAAATGAATGCTAAAAAGTCTATTTTAATTTATACTGATGTAAAATTTAAAAATTGTTTACATAATAGGACAAGTAGGAAAAAACTGAGTTTACATATGTATTCACAGATTTTATGATAGTATGTTGGATATTGTCTTTCGAATCCAACATAGAATGAACCTCAATACATGACACCAGACCTGTAGGTATTATTTGGATGAAGTCTGTCTTTTAAATCCTATCATGTTCTACAATATAGGAAAATAAATATGTACTGTTACGAGTCAGCACCCTCTTTCCACTTAGATCCACTGTCTCTCTCTTTACTTGTATTTCCTCATGACTGAGGGTCGTGGTCATTATATGGAATGAAACACACACAACGACTATCAGATTCACTGTAGACTGAGAATAGTTTCTTAATCTTTGATGACGGGGTCATTAGCAATGGTCCCCACATTTTAAAATATACCCTAATCTGAATTACGGTATATTTCAAGATACATATGTCTGTATTTCAAAATTGCGTTTTGTGTCTGATATTTGTGATCGAATGGATAACAATATTAAGTCTGCGTATACGGCCCAAGCCAGGGCGGGTCGCTAGTTACATATAACTGGAAAGCGGCTGCAATTTCTCACCAAGATAGGCTCTCCGATACCAACCCAGATGTAAGATATGCAAGACGTATCGCGGCCCGTTAACATTGCACCACTCCATGACTTTCGTCTACTTTGCTTGGACGAATATTACTCTATATCTGCAAATATTCTAACATACTAACCACGCTAACTAGACAAATGATATGCATCTAATTCTGCTGGTAGTGGTGTGTAATGCATTTGTATATTGTAGACAATTGTTTTTGGGTTTATCGTTTTGTTTAATCCGTCCGGCACGTACAAGTTTGACAAATAAAGGACTGTAAACATTGGTAGGGTTGATATATAGTTTTAAATCGTAAATATTTTTTATTATTAATTATTGTTAAGTTAATAAAAGTTAGTTCAATGTAAAATTTAACTGTTTAAACTATATTATTTTTAAGTACCCACTTAATTGTATCTTTATTTAAATTTGGAGTTTTGAAATACCAATCTTAATTCATTTAACAGTTGGGGACCAACATTTTAAAAAGCAAAAAATGACGTCACAAAATTACCCCACTTTAAAGGCAGGCAGCCCTGGGTTTATTTTTTGCGCCCTGTCCCGACAGGTGGCGTTCCTGCGCCCGGATTGGTCGACTCAAGGACTTGGGCCCAAAGTTGTGGAATAACTAATAATTACACGTCCCACTGGCTACAAACCTCTTTTAACCTTAACCTTATAAAATGCTGAAAGCTAGTGGATAATAATGGATAGTTTTCTCAATATCGGGGTTGAAAATACGAAGTTTTGTGTAGTGAATTTAAAAAATATATTTCTCACGCGCAGTAATTAAAATATTTAGGTACCTACGTTCTACTTTGAATGTGAACTCAATACGCCACATAAATGAAATATATTATGTGCTACAAAATTCTCAAGCTCAAATAACACAAAATTTGATAAGAATAAACAGGTTGGCAATGTGCTGGTAATCTTTTTTAGAGACGATGATAAATTGTAGATAGAGTTTGCAGTCTCAACCCTTCCATTCTGATAACGGCAAAAACCACCCCGACGCGTTAGTCTGACAACCTTAATTCCTTTAATTGGAAAGCTGGAACCTATGTCTAAAACTTAACAGGTGCTGGAGTGGGCTAACCGACTGCTCCGTAATTAAAACGAGAGATTTGAAGTAATCCTAGTCTGATACTGGAAGCCTTCGATGTGCCTGATTATCTGAATTGAATAGGCTGCGGCAAAAAGCTAGACAATATTAATTAAATTTCAACAGATAGACCGTACAGGGGTTTTCAATCAGTTGAGTGTAATTATATTATCTACAAGCAAAATAGAATTTCATATTACTAATGATAATAAAGTATTATTAAATTCTTCAAATAATTCTTGTTACAGCGTAAGCGTAACATCAAAACCTCCTTTTTAACTTCTTTTTTCTTTTATATTTTTGATAGCTGTCAGTCAATAATAAAAATCAATAAATCCAACATTGGCAAGACAACAAGACGTACATTTTATTAAAACCCAAGTAAACCAAACCAAACCAGCGGCATAGTCTACTCATTCGAAGGTGCATACCAAGCCTCCCGACGCCTACGTCGGTGCTTGGTGCAAACAATTCTTTAATAAAAATTAACGTGAGATGAAGACAGGTCGGGGGTTGCCGAACATAGTTTCTCTCTCTTTAGTCGTTTTCCTCATGACTGAGGGTCGTGGTCATTATATGGAATGAAATACACACAACGACTATCTAGGCAATTTTAATGGAGTGGTTTGCCATTGCCTTCTCCATTTCACACACTAATTGATAATCATCAACCAAAGTGCAGGTTTCCGCACGATGTTTTCCTTCACCGGAAGCAAGTGGTGGTTGATGAAAACTAACATAGGTACATGAATCAGATTAGTGTACAAACTCATGTAGCACAGGCAAGATTCGAACCTGGGACCTTTTCAGCCACAGGCGGGCGCCCTACCACTCGGCTACCACCGCTCCTCATAGTTTAGGACTCTTCAAAAGTTCATTTTCAAGGCGAGAGCGGGATCGCGCGTGATGCTTCTGCCTCGCTCTCCCACACTGACAGCTGTTCCCGACTTTACATTAAGGCAGATTTAGACAGGGTCAGTAACTGACTCCGAAATCGAGACAAGTCAGCGCTGACCCAAGAAAAACGCAGTGTAAATAGATTACAAGTCAGTACAGTAGAACGAAGTCAGCGCTGACTTGTAAATGTTCACGCGAATATTTTAGAAGTCAGTCGGCGCCCCCCGCCACCCGCACCCACCCGCGGCAGCGCCAAAACCCCGTGTAAACAGTCAAGTCAGTGCCTGGTCAGTCACTGTCGCAGGATTGTAGGGTGACGTCGCGTCGTACGCGTTGCGATGGCGGGAAAAATGGCGCGTAAATTAACGGAAGAGGAAATATTGAAATTAGTGCAATTATATGGGGAACATGAGTGTCTATGGGATCCCAAATCCCCAAACTACCGAAATAAAGAAATGCGGACCACGGCATTGAAAAATGTTACTCAACAAATAAATATAGAAGGGTTCACCCCTACAGAAGTGAAAAAGAAAATTAAAGCCATAAGGGCTACATATTATTTAGAGGTTGACAAGAATTGAATTCATTTTCCCAACTGACTTCACAGACGTGTGTTCACCGTAAAAAGTTTTCCTCGACTGCTGGCTTCATGTAAACGGTTGCAGACAGTTTCGGCGCCGGCACTGACTTCTCTACTGACCCTGTGTAAATCTGCCTTTACGTGAGTGACCCGTTTGAGTTACAATTTGATATTAAGTACCTTTGTAGTTAGTATTGATTGGATTTCAGATTCGATCTTAGTTTTGATTGGATTGATTCTAATTATTACTTGACCATGCGGGCATAAATCCGTATCTCAGTTGTCAACTAACACAGATACTTGTATTGGCGTAAAATCTGAAGCTTGGATAACAATATTACCGTACTCGAGACCAATTTTGTAGGCGGAGAGCGGATGGCAGTAATTTGATGAGACACGCAAGGATTCTTGCTGGCAGGGATCGCTGACATTTTGATTTTACGAAGACGTCGGCTTAACCCTGACCTCGACACCCTTATAAACAGTGTATTATAATTTGACTCTCACTCTCCACAAGATGGAGAAAGAAAGTACACAGGGAAAATCCATATCTTAGACGTCCTGTTCCTAGAGTAGAATATTAAATCAACCTTCACTGATAAATCATACTGCACGGTGCATCCAGGCAATCGGCCGGCTTTGCACCTCTAGTGTAAATACTGATGCTTCACTAATGAGTGAATGATTATAACTTCGTCGAACTCGTAAATGGCGTGATCGCATTGTAGAGAGAGCCATTGAATTGAAAGACAAACTGGTCAAGAGCAAACCCATCTTTAATTTAAAAAAAGAAAGTCAACATTTGGTCAGTCAAAGTTACCAAAGTTGGCCAGGGTCGCAACATGTCGAGTTCATACCCTTTTTAATTTTAACCCCAGAAGAAGAAGCATTCAATTATCGATTTTATAAAAATCAAAGCTGATAAGGTTAATCAAAGTCACAACAATGTTAGTAAACAATAAATGTAAAATCAATTTCGAGTCCTCGGTACAAGCTGTAGCCGAAAAACAATTAACATCATTCCTATTGTTCAGGCCCAATAATAAATCATTGGATTGAATCTTGTCCTCATTTTATGTCCAATAAATTGATAACGGTCGCGTCTTGTCTCTCCAATTAAAATGTTTTCTGTTAGGTGATAGCGGCGTATCTGGGTTGCTTTATTTAGCATTCGAAGGAATATTTTAGCTGCTGTGCCTTATACTTCTCTATCTCTATATAAAAAAGTGTTCTATCTAAAACAGTAGCAGACACATTTAAAACATTATAATGAAAGTATAAACTTTCTACTAGACAAGTAATATCAGTATAAGGGAAAATTTGTTTAATGACAAAGTTGTCCTCAAATTCAATTATCGTATTTCAAAATATGCTGCAAACGAATGGAGATATTCGAAATTCACGATCGAAAATCTTAGACCAAGTGAACATGTCCTATGCATCATTGGATAAACTAGACCAACCGGGCACGATTCGTGATTTGATTCATGTCCAGACTATTCAGTTCGTAAATCTAGTGGAAGTACTCCAGTTCAGGCTTAAATATGTATGAGAACGATCTTTAACAGCTTAGACTCAGAGATTCAACGTCTATTCAGTTGTTACATTTACATTGTAGTTTGTAGAAAGTTTTAGGCTAGAAATTCGTTTAAAATTCCTTGTTTAAGTCAGCTCATGGAATAAATAAACATTTAAATGACGCAGGATAAAAGTATTCTAAAAAAAGTTCATATACCGACACAATGTAACTTTGAGGCAAGTTCGTTACAATGATGCCGTAAAAATGCAGGTAAAAAGGGTACTTTGCAAGCCAGGTGTTCGTTTTTAGGATTCCGTGCTAAAAAAATAGCAAACGGTAAAGTCCTTGTGGGTAGTCTGTGTGCCGCAGTGGTTCGTTTTGTTAATGGTATGGGCACAGAATTAATATTAGTACTACGGTATGGGGTATCGTTAGACAGATCTTTAAAAAATCTTGGTAGTTTGTGAAGACCGATTTTTGCGAAATCTTTAGCTTTAAAACTGCTAGGTATTGTATTAGTTCTTCGTCTCTCGGATGCTTAAACGGTAAAATTTCAATTGAACTTTATATTTTGCGAAAATGTTGGTAAAAGGTAACCACGGTAAAGAAAAAATACTGTTTTCTAGGGAAGACGCAGATAAAATTGTCTGCCTACGCAATTTTAACCTCGAATAAGCGAGTATTATTACAATTGAGTTTAATGACCTCAATCAGAAAATTATATGTATTTCCTCTGCTAACTGTCAAGTAAGTTAACTTGTCAAAGTTATTTCTGTCGCCAGTCGCCTCAAGTTGAGTCAACGATTTGTCGAGATCTTACATAATTTACCGCCGTCTGCGTAGTCGCCCTATGAAATAAATAAAAAAGTTTGTGAGTTATTTTAGCACACACATCAAAATGAACATAGGCACTGTGTATAGTTTTAAGATTACTTTAGATGAATTCGTATTCAACAAGGCGTTTCTGTCTTTTCTTCTCTTTTTGAGTGGAGTATAGAATTTTTCAAGTCGCCGAAAGGTATTTGACTAGACTTTACAATCACCATCTACCAACAACAGCCGTATGGATGGAGTCTTATGGATAAACAGTTCTGATTTCTGATCATTCTCATAATACTGTGGTACACACACACACACAAGTTCACAATCAGCTAGTGGGCATATTACCTCAAGAAGTTTTCCTTCACTGGTAGCAGGTATACCTGGTTGCCTATGTAAATAACCTAATATGAGTCATCTGAGGTTCAGACGTGTACTTCTGTAGTTAATTCCCACTCACATTTATAAGGCAAAGAATGTCAATAGCATATTACAAATTATTGACTTGTAATCATCTCACGGCAGGGCACAATGATGTGATCTTCCGTGGTAAGTTCACATGTATCAAGCTAGGAAAAACATACAATGATTATTCCCAGATATAATTCTGAAGAATTTATCTCGACTGGGAACTCTAGTGTGCTAGACTATTAATTTACACAAAAGTTGGTGGGACTACTTAATTTATGGACGTTGTTATTCACAACAGTTTCACAAATATACCTACTATTACTACAAATGAAACTATATCCGTGAACACGTCAGTAACACGTCAATGTATGCGTTTTCATAGTCATAACGTCCCAATACACACAAGAACGGGGGAGAAGTGCGGGGGTGTACCATATTGCGGGAAGGGCAGGGAGTTTCCTTTCTTTACGTAGTACTTTTATATTAATTCTGTGATAAGGGTTTGAATCTGGGGAACCCGAGGTTTTTCATTCTATCGTGGTCATTTTGACCACTCAACAACAACGGGTACATTTATGCGTCCATTAGACATTACTCATTCTTCCGTTTCTCATAAGCAACGGTATCAAACTGGTGGTCTTGATGACCTTCTGACACCATTTGGCATATAAATAAACTCCGAATGAGTAAAAGACTTAGTTTATCAGTAACGATCATTATACTGACATAAACGATAAGAAAACGATAGATAATATGAGCGTACTTTAGTCTTTTTTGCTTTCATTTATCTCTACCTACCACCATGATACAGTTTTGACGACTTTAGCGTGACCATTAAGGTCACGGGTCACCATATCATATGTTATCTATCTGGAGGTCCTGGATTTGATTGATTTGATTCCTAGCATAGATAGGCTAAGTGCTCATATTGTATTCACGTCGCACGCTTAGCCGTTGTGTTGTCCGTCTATTTTAGTGGTTTTTTGAATTAACCTTTTTGCTTTTTGTAATCCTTCCTAAATCTCTTCTGTTAAACACATTTTAGCTGTCAATCAGTCATACTGTTACTGCGATAACGAAAACCCATTAAAAATGTCAACTCTGTCGACATTGTAGCCCATTTTTTTCAACTTTACAAATATCCCCATCAGTTTGCAAAATTGATCCTTCGGGCCGGATCACTCAGTATCAGAACAACAATGATATTCGATTATGGGATTGTTCACAATCATTTGTTACACACACAATACGTCGGCCGAGTTTGATTCAGCATATAGCGAGTTAATGACCCCAATGGCGCGATTTCTCATACGAACAAGTTTGCAACAGAACGCACACACTGTAAGATTGCACGTGTGATTGTTATTGATAATGTAGAATATTTAAACATGCCTTTTTAGAACGTTTATATTTTAGTAGAGGCATCCCAAAACAACAGTTAGGAATCGATGATCATAATTATTTTAGTAGAAACGAAACGCAAACTTCAGATTAAAATTAGCCAAGAACAGATGAATTGAAAAATTAGTTTTTTTTTTGTTGCGTTTTGTTGCTGCATACGTATCAATACTTCGGAATGCAGTTAGTTTAAAATAACTACAGTAATCATAACCAGTACATAACGTCGAAGTTTGAGCCAACCGGTTTTGGACCGGAAAGTGGAGCGATGCCCTCATTTCTGTCGAGTTTTGATTTCTTGACTGGCTACAATAAATAGGTTGTTTATTGAATACTGTTAGTTTAGATTGAATGACGTTTGTAATCGACTTTAATTTGAGAGTCAGTAGCAGAGATTGTAATATGATTCTGTTTTATTAATTTTGATGAGGTTTTATTATCTGAGTAGGTGTAGAATAATATTATTTATCAGCTGATAGAAGCGGTATTGGCCTTGGCCGAGTGGTAGGGCGCCCGAATGTGGCTGCAAAGGACCTAGGTTTGAAACCTGCCCGTGCTACTTGAGTTTGTATACCAATCTGACTCATGTACCTATGTTAGTTGTCATCGACCACCACTTGCTTCCGGTGAGGAAATGCATTCTGGTTGTTGATTATTAGCTAGTGTGTGAAATGGCAAACCACTCCATTAAAATTGCCATGAGAGTCGTTATTTGTGTTTCATTCCATATAATGACCACGACCCTCAATCATGAAGAATACGACTTAAGAGATGAGCTGATATGGAAATACTGTGACTGTAAAATAATTTGACATTACTTACAGTCCTATGGATGGGCGTTTGGGCGTCTTGTACAAAATTTACCGATTCTATTGAATACACAAATCTTGGTCCCGTGAAACTTCTATCTAATTTTACATGGTTGTTTTCTTTTCATTCCGAGATGTTTTTCGTTGGAGGTTGAAGGACCTTAATTATTTTCCTTGAAAAGGGCCCTTTGATCGCTGAACTAAAATTAATTGAGTTAAATTTCAGCTACGCACTTTCGTCTAAAATTGTTTAATTCGGGTAGTTTAGGGTTAAAAACTAAAGAAAACTTCTTATTGTTAGACAGTCATCCAAGAACATAATTTGATTGTTTTAGTTTCATTATTTTTCAGTTCTTATTTTATTTACAGAGCTGCCATATGGCATTAACTCCACCATTTGTACATAATTTTTGTAATTTTGTGTAAGTAATAAAGTTTTTAAAATATATTTATTTTATTTATTTTATTTTATTAAGAACACAAAACAGACAGTTTACAAAGGTACATCTTAAATAAGTAAGTTAAGTATAAATAATACATAGGTTTAACTATAAAAATAATAACTATAAGATAACGCAGTGAGTAGCGACTTAGCGAATCTTGGCCTCCGATAAAATCAGTGTCTCCATTTTTGTCTGTCCTGCTCCACCTCCAAATTATTGATGTACTAAGACCTTTCTTGACCTTCTCAATAATATACTCGTTAAAAGTGGTTTTAACTATTTGCCCAGCAGTGGGACACAACACCTACAGATTAGATAAAATATACTTCATAGTAGGCATTATTAAGGACGATTGGAAAATAAATACGCGCCCCGTCGTCCACCCTGAAAATATTTCAAGCCCTTTTCCAAGAAATGTTTCCCTCTCAGGAAAAACATGTTACGGAATGGTACTCAGTTTTATTCTCCCCAAAGGCGCGTGGGAGCGATTTCTTAAAAAAATAAAATTAAAACGTGAATAGAACATGGCTTCGTACCTTTCATCAAAGGAAGAAGTAATTTACTGCGCAATATTACGTAGAAAAATAAGAATAGTTAAATCGCTAAAAATATCTATGCTTTTTATTTAGTCGGAATTGTTTTGGCCGTACAAAATCTGCAAAATTTTCATTTATTAGTTTTTCGATCATATAAGTACACTCTTTTATTTCATATCATTTATGTTTCTTATTTAGAATGTTCAACGCCTATAGTCAAACGTAAACGTCGATTTAAAACGTAAGAACGTTTAGAATCTGAGCTTAGTCTGACCCATAGACATAGGAAAAAAAAATCTAATAAAATGAGGGATTTTCCGAGACCCAAATTAAAAAAAAATAGTTCCATATGACTTCATAGATGGCGCTTAAGCAAAGGCGAGAGAAAAATTCCATACAACAAGCTAATTAGTTAAAAAATAAAAAACACGACTGACAACTTACATAGCCTATGTCATTCGGGCTTATGCAAGGAATCTAACAATACCTCTCACATCAAAACCTGTTAAGCCGTTCAGGACTTATGGTGGAATAAAGAAATTACATACATAACACTCCTTTTTTGGTAAGTCGTGTAAAAAGCAAAATTTCATTTAAAAAAATGAACACTTATTAAGAAAAACATCTAAAAAGTATCAATATTGTGATTTGTGCAACTGTCAAACTGTTAGGTGATTTTTTTCCTACCTCTAGCTGCCAATAAAAAGCGCACAATATAGGTACAGCCATTATTACAACTCGGCTTTCAATAAAACTCCATCTGTTGAGATTCTTTTATACTGATTTTATTTTCTTAATTAGCTATCAGAAAAATCGCTTATTAAAAAAATTTTTGCTTTAGTTTGGTTAGACCATGGAAGTAATAAGTACTTTGTACAAAGTACTTATTACTTCCATGCTTCCATGGGTTAGATACGCATCTACGAAATTGCATTTTTTCTAAAACAGTAGGTTTTCTAACGTTTGTATTTCGTATTCTGAACAGCTATGTTGCCAATTTTCCTCATGCGATAATCTAATTTTTTTCCAAAGCTTAGCTTTCGGTTCGAAAGGGTGTTTGTTTTAATACGTGCCCTTCCTGTTACAAGTTGCCTCGACAGGACAAATTTATCTTATATTTTTAACTTGACTTTCTTTAGTTAAGGCGATTCAATGGAAAATGTCCTTCGATGGGTCTGTATATAGTAGAATCTCTTTAGTTTAGGTCACAGTCACAGAAGAATTGTTGTTGCATAACTTTATTGTAAGAAGGAAATACACAATACAAAAATACAAAAGAAGAGAGAATACAATGTCGGACTTATCCCAATAAGAAGTAAGAATCTTCTGTGATTCTAGTTTTCAGTCTAAAAACATGCATTAAAATACAACTTTACTTGAAATAACTCAACCAAAGTAAATTCACGCTGTAACTTTTAATATAGCCACAAGGTTCTCGTGGCCATATTTCAGCAGCCCGCCAAAACATTTGGCGTTGCGTTCACAAAACAATGATATCAAATTGTATCGTTCCATTAAATATTGAAAGGCAGCAAATTTCCGAAATTTTCTGTGAAAACGAACGAGAAAGGCTGCTTGACAATATCCGGTAGGAGAATGGGAGAGGTTGAAATCTGATTGTTTAACTGTTCATTAAGTTGTCACGAAAGTTATTTTTGCAACACTAAGTGAACACAGATACATACCTACGCAAGTTAATTGCAAATTCACCCTTATCACAGATATATAGGTGAAAACTGTATAACTTGACTAGATGCCTTGTGGCTAGCAGAAACAATCAAGTATATTTTATCAAACTATGAATAAAACTACAACAAACTAACAATAACATGAACCCTGGACACAGAGAATAAGGAGGAGGTCCTAAATAGAATAGGAGAAGAAGAAGCATTCTTAAAGCTGTTGAAAGTAGAAGAGGGAAAATGTTAGTTCAATTAATATGACACGAGAAACAGCATAGATGGTATAAGGAAGAAAAAAGGGGCCCAGAAAGACGAAGAAGGTTGTATTAAGAAGTAAGACAATTACAATGGAGAGAGAGAAAAATGGAAGGACAACAGCCTCGCTCTTTTATTCAGTGAATGAAAATGACAAAGTACGAAAGTGACAGTTGCGGAAATGACATTCTGCGAAAGTGACTAATTTTCAGCGATGACCACTTGCGAAAATGACGAACTGCGTCACAACGGAACCCTCGTCCTCCTTGTCATGATCAGAAGTTAGAAACTACAAACATTGTAATTGAAAATATTTGATTGAATTGATGTATGAAGAATGATATTAATTTGTTCATAGTAAAACTTTAATGAAATCTAAAGAGTTGCCTCCACGGAATTCAGTTCCACATGAAGAGAATACTCGTACCTATTTTAATTTAACTCCGTCGAAGTTCGTACTTATTTAATGTTCGAGAAATACTCCATTGTTTCCCGAACACGTAAGATGAACAATAATGGAAACTTGGAATTGCATTCCTGTGTTGCATACGGCACAAGGGGCTGTAATCTTGGTGTTTTTACTGCTAATGTGAGAGGTGTAAAATAGAAGTAAATAATTCTCATAGTAAAGAAGTAAATGGTGGTGAAAAAGCGTAGGCCAAGGATCCTGTGAATGGACTTACTATGTATTTCGTCTATTTGTTGTTGACTTTTGTTTGCAAGGTTAGGTTACCCAAGAAGGTATGATTCCGGAATTTAGGCTGAATTGCATCGTTTCACATTGACGGTAACAGGAATCTTAACCCATGGAAAAACCTTAACCGAACCATATACGTATCGGTTAGAGAAAAAAAGGTTTGCACCAGTTGTCAAATAGTAATATGACAAAACTAAAAGTAAACGAAAAACTTTGACAACCTTAACCGAAACTTGAATTTCGGTGCCTTAACCTTTCAAACAAACGACGGAAATTTTAAGAATCTGATACCACAGACAATCACATATACTTGCGTATACATATATTAAGCTTATAACATCCCAGTATGTGATCCCAGTTTACGTGTCGAGGGCTTAAAAACTGACCCAATTTTACGCCACATATTTGGTAAGTGTCGCTAAAAAGTCGGACCGTCACATATGTTACGATTATTGATTATGTTTACTGGCAGTAAACAACTTTACTTCCCTGGCTTATGACGGCGCGGTTCCACTGTACCACGACTACGAGGAAAAAATAGGGATTTTGATCCCTTTTTTACCCCGAAATTTAGTTTTGAAATAGAGCAGTGTTTCGCGCGCTCGGCCTGCGAAAGTGGCGGTTAAGCAACTTTCATAATTCTCGTTCACGGGATGGGTGACCAAAAATGGTAACTTCTAATAATGTAATGGTAAATGTAGGTAATGATAAAATGGTAGACCACATGTAAAAGTATACCACTTTATAGTAGATCGTGTTTCAGATGGTATACTTTTATATGTGACCCACTGTAGTTTCCCAAGCTCCTTCGAGCACTGTTTTTTCAACTAGCCTGTTAGTGTTGTGTTGGGCAAAGCCTCCTAGCACGCCAGTTTATAATGATTTTGAACGAATTTTCTTTTATCTTCTCTCAAGTCTTTAGAGTAATCTTCGAGTTTATTTTTAATACAAATCCAATTTTTCCTTCCATTTGTCGGTTGTCAATCAAATTATCCCGTGACGAATACCACAATGTAACCACGTACTTATGGCGATAAAAATGCGTAGCTTATCTTCGGTTTTTATGGTGCGTTGCGTCCTAAAGGCGCGTTCTACTATAATATTTTTTTTTTAATGGTAATTGCACAGGACTGCGCGTATATTGCACTCATTAACCTGATAGCTTTGACTTTACCGAAATTTATCATTTATCAGTCGTTTTAAAAAATAAAAAAATCGAGCTATAAATTCCAAATTGCCTTCGATTTATTCTCTCGTATTAAAACAAAGTTTGTTACAACTTTGTTGCCCTGTTCGTGTTCCATCGCTTTATGCTTTTCAATAAATTCCAAATATCCACACATTTTAACTGTTAAAACGTTTGACTATTACTGTTGGGTTATCTTGATTAAAAAATATTGTTACTTTTTATCTCTCTCTCTCTCTCTCTCTCAGCCTAATGACGTCCACTGCTGGACAAAGGCCTCCCCCAAGGATTTTATCCATGGGGGGTTTTGCCGTAATTACTTTTTATCACGCAATGATATTTTCATAATTTACTTTTGATTTTTCCTACCATAGTATATTTATAGCGTTTTCGTAATTCGTATTGACACCACAAAATATGTACTCTAAAATAAGTCCCAAGTCCCCAAATCATAAAATGAATGAGCAAAAAAAAAATGACAAAAGAGGACCAAAAACCAGTTACCTTCTTAATTACACGTCGTCGTAGGTTAATTAATTGAAACATTTGTTCTTCATTTTGTGCGTACAAGGTAGGGTTCGTCGACATAAAATAACGAATTTGTAGAAGAATCACTCGGATACTCAACCTTTTTTAAGCATTTAATTTCTTATACAATTTATATACGAGGAACCGCAGCAGGTCCTCCTCAGACCTCTCTTCTATATACATAGAGCTATATGTTACCTCAGGGTTATCGTTTTTCCGCTCACTAGATGGCGCTACTGGCGAGTGAAGTCTGTCAGATAGTACAATACTGTCATCAGTTGTCAAATTCAAATTGAATTCAAATGACAGTATGGTACTATCTGACAGACCTCACTTACCAGTAGTGCCACACTAGTCAGCGAAGAAACGATAATTCTCATTCTAGCCTATATCACTCCAACCCTGCAACTATCTCCACACAAATCTCATGAATCCATTGCTCCGTTTTGACGTGAAAGGACAAACAAACACACTTTCACATTTATTATATTAAGTATGGATTTATTTAGATAACTGCTATGTAAAAAAAATCCTGGTATGGTAAATCTAGTATATTTGAAAGACATGATAATTACAGGGTTTTAAAAGCATCTTCGTATAAAAAAATGAACAAAAAGTAAATTTTTCATGCCTATTAAAAAAAGTATTATTTTAAATGTTATTAACATCGGAAGTCTTACAAGGAAACCACTCTAACAGGGGCACTTAACGCTGTTTGAAAGTGGTTTTAAACAGTTTTCATTCTCAGCGGAAAACCTTAATACTGCCTTCTTGTTACTTTTTATTTTGTGATGTTAACGAGCACCCTTAATTATAAACTGAGCACCTTTACGCGTAAATCACAATTCTTAAAAAAAAATCTCATCGCGAACGTTCATTACTTAACTATGACGAACGGGGGGAGCAGTAACGTTTCCCCTGTCAATTAGGTAAATTAAATAAACCGAAGCGGGTTGGTCCGTGAAATTAATATCACTTTTACAACGCCAATTTAACACCAACAGTCCCGAAACAAGCTTTCGCCATCAGGTTTTTGCAGCATGAAAATCTTTTTAGGGTTTCATTGTTTTATAAGGGATTAGTCCGTTTGAAATGGAAATGTTTGTCCGAATGAATTAATGGCTGAATATTGTTAAGGGTGAAACATGAGAGGACAAATGGACAGGTATATTCGGTATTATAAGTCTATAGAACAGTAAAGATTTCTGACTGTAGTATTATTTATTTATTTAACCTTTATTGCACAAACACAATATATGGCACAATAGGTTGACTTAATGCAGAAGCGACCTTTGGGGTAAACAGAGAACTCATAAGAATTAGTATTCATAAGAATTACCATTTGCCTTATTTGGATTGTATTTTGTATAGACCTAATATCGTACCTGGCTCTATGGTATTTTGAGTGACCAATTTTGAAATAACATCATGGTTTCTCGCCCGATTTCTGTCTAAATAAAAAAAGAAATTTTCTAGCTATCCAGTAACATTTTTTTACACGCGAATTCGTTATTTAATTTATGTGGAGTTCTTTTTTCTAGTTCGAAATTCAAAACCTGCCATGGCTGCCATTTGGGTGCGAAACTAGGCGTGGCGCCATTAAACATAACGGGAAATTCAACTTTGTTGACGCATTTTTGTTTTTCAAACAATCTTCAAAGTACACTGTAAGAATTCAAAGAAAACATTTATTTTTCAGTAGCGATTATGAAAGATAGATTAAAAATACTAGATTATCCTCTCAAACTCATTATGCTAAGGAATTGTTTGAGGAAATATCTACATTAGAAGGGCTAAGTACTAGGGACTGACAAAGTGGTTAAGGCTAGAAACCATCTAGATACGCCATGAATAATACACCACGCATCTCAAAGTGTCAGGTCATCTGTGGTGTGTTATGGTCTAGATTTGTTATTTTTAAGACCGATTTATTAGTTTAGTCTGGTAGACTGCTATTTTGAGACTACCAACTGTTTGTGTATGTTACTGGGCTGAGAATACAAGTTTTATGTCGGAGTTTTGTAACAGAAGTTTTTTTTTTAATTAACGACGATGATGAAGTTAGTTTTTTTTTTTATGACAAACTATATTTTATGACAAATACATATATACTTAGATAAACATCCAAATATACTTAGTTAGATAAACATCCAAGACCCAGGCCAATCTGAAAAAGATCATTTGCCATCTTGACCTGACCGGGGATCGAACCCGGGACCTCCGGTGTGGCAGTCTGGCGTGATAACCGTTAGGCCACGGAGGTCGTCAATTCAAGTTTTAATTCCCACTTGTTCGTATGGTGGTACTTATTTGCGTAATATTTTCTCTAACAAGTAAAAAACGTTTTTCCTCGAAGACACCATCAAACACTTAAAGTTTTACTCTCAATATTTCCATCGAAGCTCTTAGGAGTCTGTCTCAAGTGTTTCAAGTGGGCGCAGTTCAGACGAACAGACATTCTGTTTGATTTATTTATAAGCTAGTAGTTATTAAACTATTAAAAGTAATTTTTCTGAGAGACATTACGTAATTTTAATGTGCATTGCGTTTGCATCGATGGGAAAATATGAAAAAGGTCTATGGCCAAGCTTTCTATTACTTTTTTATTCTTATAATTTCGGTAAATTAATTCGTTTTGTTGTGATTACTGGAATATTGTTTTAAAATATTCAGACACGCAAGCAGAAGTTTTAACTAACCTCAAAAAAGTTTCGCGCCTCCTTAGTATCTTGTTTAAAGTTTGCTGGTAAACCACTTTGCTTGCAAAATACAAGAAAATAGAATGAAAAATTTTCAACAAATCTGTGAACTTTTGTAGAAATTCTGAATTATGAAAAAGAAATTCTGCCCCGACACATGTCAATAAAAAATTGGTAAGTACATCGAGAAGATTTACCAATAAAATACAGGTTAGATGTAATAACTTAAAGTAAAATAAACTATATTGTTTATGTATAACGATAAACTAATAAAATAACGTCATAGTTTAAATAAAAATACACTACTTATTTACGAAAATATTTTTGGAGTTAATATTACTAATTTGACCATGCGCCCCTGTTGTTTTGACGCAGAAAGCTACTTTCGCAAAATGTCATCTTGAAAAAAGTGTCATTGTGCGAAAGTGACATTACGCTAAAGTGACCAAATTTTTCACGATGACGTTTTGCGAAAGTGACTTTCTGCGTCAAAACCGTCTCTGTTTCTAGAGTGCTTTACCATTCCTGTTATAGATAGAGTCACTTCGATATCCTAGTTATTTTGATACAATATTCCCGTGAAATACCCAGTATAACTTGTTGGAAGACTGTCTAAAATTATCGATAGTTTGAGCCGTAACTTAATAGCAGCTTCGTATAAACTCGGAAACATTAGCAAAATGTTTGGAACATGTAGCGCATACTAAATACTTTCGACAGCGACACTAATACCATAAAGGTAAGGTAATTTTTACTTTGCGACACGCAATTAAATGAAGACCTACAGTAACGTAACTTTTTATCCGGAAATTCCCACATGACGTAACCAGTATGCGTTGTAGTTGATTGTGTTTTCGATTTAAATATTCTATTTGTCATAAATCGTATAAATTAAAATTCATATTATTTTATACATTGTCTGGACGCCCCAGATATTCTATACCTACATTGCTTAGGTATTGTAGAAAATACCTGAATTATAAACAGATTGCCGGTTCTACAACACTTGTCTGAAGACCAGATTTAGTAAAATCTTCCTCAAATTTCGTGTTGCTTCTTTGTAAACAATGTGAAATTGTGTTTAGTGGTCAATCTTAAATTTAACCTGTCATAATATCCAATACGAATTACAGGGACACAAGTGAATAAAAAAAGGGAGCACACTCCAGACACGTGTTCCAAAAAAAGTGACGTTTTTATATGACACCATGTTTTTGACATGTGTCGATAGTTTGCTTTCAATAAAACATTTGGGAAACATAACTCTTCGCTGCCCGTCGTTTCCTTTTTTTGGAAATTTATTACGAGACTTTTTTACTTTTAAATACAAGTGTGTTACAAACACAGTAAGTTCGCACTAAAGAATTTTGAGTAAAAGAAATTCTAATTTAAAATATATATTAATAATTAAAATTATGTGGTTAGCAGTAAATACTTACATTTGTTTTAAGCGCAATTTTCAAGACATCAGAGACTTTCTATGCGATTATCGCAAATGTACGTCAAAGCAGTTTATATGTACTTCCCGCTTCCTATACCTATTGATAGAAACGCTAGAATGCTTTAACGATGCAAATATGCAACGTTTCGCCTTAAGATAGCATCGAGAGAGTAACTGAGATTCCGGTAGTTTGTAATACTGCCTTGCATTTATGTTAATAGTGTGCTGAAGATCCATAAAGTCGGTCTTACAAGATTGTTATGCGTTCATTTTTTACCACGGTTATCGGAAATGGATCCCGACATCATGAATAGTGTAGAATGGTTGAATGCAACCCTACAAAGTTGCGATCATTGAAATCACTCTAATGAAAGAGATTGTGCCTTGAAATTTATAAGACAAAATTTAAGTGTATGATTTTTTCCAATAATTTGTAAATAACTGTTACTAATAACTGTTCAAATTACACTACTGTTAAAATCTTTCACTATTTAAAAGCAACATTATTTAGAGTTATAATAACTTACCTAATGTATCAATAACATCCTGCAGAATCGCCGAGGCAACAACTAGATAAAGATATCAGCAATCTTCTTCACTAAAACAAACTTTATTAAAACACCATTACTCAAAACTTCATTCCATTAATCAAACTTAGATTCTAGACTCAATCCAATTTGTTGTAGTCCCTCGCGTGTACGGAAAGCTATTTATTTTGATTATTGCCATTCCCACTAGAAAGAACCTATAAATTAACAGTACGACTTAATTAGGCTGTGTTTCCCGATACCATTAGTGGTTAGTTAAGGTTTACATTGGTCGAGTTGGCGAGTCAAGTTAATACATAATATCATCATGCAATCTGACGTAACGTATCATTGTGATTACATTCGTGTAGATACGAGTATTTATCATACTTACATATTCATGCTTTAGACAACTATGTACTCGTTTCGTGGCGGCTGGTGTTAGATTTTTGTTGGTCAATTAAAACCGTTTATAACAACAAATTGCATTAATTTTCACATGCATTTTGAGTTTTGGCTGGCCGTGGAACTAACCATATTAGTCATTGAAGTTTCATGACAGCACTTAACCTCCATATTGTATAGTGGTTTGGGAATTATGTTAATTATTAAATTGTTATTGAATGTTATTATGTATGTTTGAGTACTTTTCCTTGTCCTGTTTAAATTCAGACTAGAATCAGTAAATTTTTTCCAATGTAACTAATCAACTTGCCTCTTCGGCTTGCTCTGTGTGAACTAACAAGCGATGACAGCCGATTCGAACAAATTCCTGTTATATTTTGGGGTGTGGGAAAATTAATGGCGATTGAGTCGGAAAAACAATCTCAGGTGGTCAGAAAATGTATTGCTTCGGGCATTCTCTTTTGATTTTTCTAATGGTATTGAACGTAAGATTAACGACTGGTTAAAGCTTTGAAGATAAATTACCTATATTGCTGTTTTGTTATCGACTAGGAAACGGAGAGCCATAACTATTTCCTTTTGTTTTTACTGTAAGTCGCAATGTTCTAATGGGATTATATTGAGTATTGTTTGCAAGACAATTTTTAAACAGCCAGGCTTTACAAAGAACTAAAAAACTTAAGTATTTTTTTATTAGCCTGTACTGTTCCACTGCTAGGCAAAGGCCTCCCCTCTGGTTCGCCATACTTCTTTTACACGTATATTTTCGTTATATAATTATGATGAGGAAGAAAAAAAGCAGCTTAATTTTGATATCTCCATTAGTTTTATCTAGATCAGCCGTAGAATGACCTGTAATCCAAAGATTCCTTGGCCTCTGGTGTCTGCTGTTTAATGATTGGCTTATCCAACATATTACAAGGCTCTGTAGTCATTTGTCTCCCAGCTACCTCTATTTGTTGGTAGTCACGATCTGGCATCTGTTACCTTAGTGCTCGGACCTGTAATCTGTCTGAGTTATTACTAGTTTTAAGATTACTGGCCTAAATGCTAACAGTGGTATTAAATTTGCTGAAAGGAACGCGGATATTACTATTCTGTGATTACGTTATAAACTACAGTGAATTTAAAAAGAACGGTAATCTGGTATTTAGCTGGACTTTAAATATCTAAACATTTGCCATCCCGATATTCTTACGGGATGCCCAGGGGAAGCAATAATAAAAATTAATAATAAGTATGTAAGTTTGAATGGTAAAATCCTACTATTATTAAAAAATGCGAAAGTTTGGATGTGAGTTTGTGACTTTGTGATGATGTTTGTTATATGTGCAATCACGCAAAATCCACTGGACGGATTTCGATTAAATTTGGTATACGGGTAGAAAAATATCGGGAATAGCACATAGGGTACTTTTTATTCCGAAATTCTCAGGGGAGCGAAGCCCCGGGGCGCGGCTAGTTCGTAATAAATATAACTTTGTCAAATCGAATGCATCTTTGGCTATCAATCCTGCTTATAAAAAGCTCTTGTGTTGGATAATAATGAAACACTAATTTAATCTAGTTAGGCATAGAACCGACTAAGGCAGTCTACTCACGTACCCCGTAAAATGGAAACTTTTCCCTGATAGATACAAGTTTCAAGGACTTCGCCCGGTGGTAGTTCCAACTTTGCGTATTGGAGGTTGAAGCGATTTTAATGGTTACTAATTAGTGACACGGTTTATGATATTTAATGCTAATCTATTTATTAAATAATTACTACTAGATAATTAAATTTTCATAATTATAGTAATTTAATAAATCATATTTTGAATTATAAATCTAAATAATGTAAATAATAAAACATAGGATTATTACGTCCTTTCAAGGGCAACACAAAATGATACTACGTAGATGTAAGTCCTTTTTAATTTAACCTATGTTTGAAAATAAAGATATTTGATTTGATTCCTATTATTTATTATCATAGACTTGTTTATGAGTATGCATTTTTACCTTTATATTTCTTATGTATTACAAGAGACGTATGACTACATACAATCATTCAATACAACTTTTACGATCCCTTCGTGCAAACTCCATTTCAATCAACTCCAACAAATCTTGTTTACACCTCAAGACTAAAAGGTCCATTTACACCTCCCGATTTTTATAACTTGTTGCTCATAACCTCAGTTTCGAGTTTGCGTGTAACGGTCTTTTGTCACGCGAGATTTTATTAACTGTTACCTTAATTAGCCTGGCAATGCCGGATGGGACCCTTAATTGTCTCCCTGTGCTGCCACAGAGATAACGAGGTACAGAAGTAATGAATATCGCAGTTAAAATGATGGCTTTGTTTGCAATTACTGTGATCATTTTCGTAATTACTAATTGGCCTTTTTGGTAGGAAAAATTGTTTTTAAATGACATTTTGGATATGAAATGTTTGTAAAATGTCTGTGGTGAAGTGGTGAACGTACACACCACCAGAATTTATTACTGTAGGTTGTATGAGACCACTGTAAGTGCGATTCAGGTTGATGATTATGGACAATAATACTCTTACTTTAGATGTATTAATTTAAAATTAAAATAGAGTTTGAGAACCTGTCTTGAATAACGGCATTGCCGGGCCAAGCTTAGGGCAAACGCTAGTAATATACAGCATGGTGTTTAACTGTTTACTCAGCGCCTGTTGTCCTATAAACGACACATGTCATCCCTCGTAAAGTAAGAAAAAAAGCACTGTTTACAAACTAGTTCTTCGGCAAAAAAATACTATAAAGTACGGAACTTACATTGTTGACATTACCCTGCTATCAACAGCAGATTCTTGTGCCATAGTATGTGATAAACAATAGTCTATCTGCTTAGACAGTCGTCTACATTAGATAAAGTAAATAAATATTTTGCTCATATAATTTACTCGCATAAATTTAGAAGGTCTACGTGGGTCGAAGCATTATTCGATATTACGTTTCGTATATTTACAAAAGAGAATAAATACAGATAGTAGAAAGAATTATCTAAATAAAACATATCCTAACTAATATTATGAATGTGAAAGTGAGTTTGTTTGTTTGATACTCTTCACGCTTTATCTACTGAACCAATCTTCCTGAAATTTCGCATACACATAGTTTGAAGTACGGAGAAGGACATAGGCCTTTTATCCCGGGAAAAGGCATGGTTCCCGTGAGAAATTAACGCGGGCGAAGCCGCGGGCTAAAGCTAGTTATATATAACCGTGTGAACATTTAATACAAATATTAATCCTACATGTTAAAAGACGTTTATCTTTAATTAAAATTATTTATTTTATAATAAATAATAAAAAATTAACAAAATACTTCAAAATTATGCTCTCATCGTTTTCATAAATACCTTGAAAAATAAATTTAAGTAAGCGGTCTCCATTTTCGTTTCTCGTCTTGTTAGTACTTGTCTTAGCTAATGTCAACCTACTGTTCTTATTTCCTTCTGTGGCGATCGGCGTGTAAACTGAGGGATCCTTCATAAACCACGTAACGCTGTTTGAGAAGCGGGTTTATCAAATTATATGCAAGCCCACGCCATCGGCGTTTACACAGCCGGGATAAAAACAACGGGATATTAATGCGCCCGATTCCCGTTCGGGAATTTTGTTATTAATAATATCGTATTTTGTTTGCGACTCAAGTCACTTCACTAGTACAGTCAACAGCATATAAGCGTACCTAGAGAGTGACTCGACTGCACCAATTTAATACAAATGTGTTAAATATATTTTTAAATAATTTTGCTATACCTCCCACATTAATTGCTCAATTCAATAATATCTACATTATAGTTACATATAAAAAATATATTTTATAACATTGAAAATACTATTCACTTTAGTGAAATTTTAGAGCATTTCATTCAGCAATTTTTCATTTCCCTCAGTCAAGCACTCCCACACTTCACAAAAAGCCAAAGGTATGTATTATCCTATTTTAGTTCGTTCGTGTCAAGATTATGTTTTTTTTAATTTAATCCTAGGTGTGTTCGTTTCGAGGGATTTGATTAGGGATTAGGCCAAGTTTTCGTAATTACTAATAGGCCTCTCTGGATTGTTTTAGTAATTACTAATTGGCTTTTTTTATTTTATTACTCCAACTTAGAATGACGCAAAATGATTTATACATTTATTTAGAAATCGATTTCAGTTTTGAAATAAGGGAATTTTTAAACTACTTACCTGTTTTACCCTTATCATTCAAAAATTCATACCCTTTTAAAAATTCACACTTTTTTCAAAACATATTTTGGACAGCCTCAGCAACTTAATTCATTGCAGTCACTTGAAGTCTATGTAGTTAAGTACTTAGGTCTAATCACTACAATCCCATTGCCCATGTAGTTACAAAGATGGCTGTTAAAAAAAGTCAAAATACACAAAATTTTTGTCTATAATAAATAATTCATTCAGGATCAAGTATTTGGACTCGCCCAAACAAATTTCATTTCAATTTCCTCATAACTTGGGAAGGGTTAGTTGAATGACCCATAATTGCGGGCCACAAATTTTTATCTTTAAAAAAGGAGGTAAATTAAATGAAAAGTTTTTTACGTGACCGTAATTATCCCTAGCTTTTTAACAATCCTACACCAGCCTATTTGACTGCTTTAATTGGAGTGCTGACTGCTTTATGGAAATATAAACTCTTTTATAGAACCTGTCAAAATGTAGTTAAAGATAGAAGGTTCACGCGTTACGCGCGCTTTTATTTATAGAATTTTTATTCATTTTTTGCTGTTTCCATATTCCATCGGCAGCATTGATTCAATATGATCAGTATAGTATTTGTATCATACTACGACTTGTTCATGTCTTCCCGTTTACAGTGATTGCTGGCTTACGCCTACGGACGGACGGGCAGACCGACATGGGCCATACCCAAATTGGGTCAAAGGTGTGATGGTGTGACTACGGATCAAGGTTAAAATTATCCGTAGTCACACTGGTGTGGCAAAATGGTGTGACCACGGATAAGTTGAGAAAAATTCAAAATTCAATTATTTTAGGTATTTGCAGTGAGTTAAAATTATGATTGTTATAGATATATATAAGGAATGTGACGTATACTCTAAAACTAACGATAAGAGCACAGCTCTTAAATAAGAAGAAGAGTAGATATTAGAAGGAACTTAGGAAGTGTCCATTCTGCACGTTAATTATTTTATGCCCTACTGAACTACTAAGACACTTTCACCCTTTCCTTTAATTATATGGCTGAAGAAAGTCAACTACGTAGTACAGTCACGAGCATTAATATGTATCCAATTTTAGACCTTATCATATTGTCTTAAATACCGATATGTTTGCATATTAATGCTTGTGACTGTACATATAGTTTTATAGCAAAATGTCGGCGGTGTTAACAAAATTTGCTGTGGAACAATGTTGTATAAAACTGAGCTGTTTATTATTATTTCTATGAAAAGTGGTCATTACGCCGCTGCCAAAAGCGACAAGTAATAGCTGTAATTTTAGAAAGTAGCTATCAGAACAATAAAGAAACCTTTTTCGTGGACATTATGCAATGTGTAAATAATCTGTTTTACAAAGTCGTTTCGAGCTGCTTAAAAATAAAAGCATACTGGATAAATGGCTGTCTTTAATGATAATGAATGACCAAATCCATGAAAATTTAACCAATTATATATTCAACATTGATGGAATAAATAAGAATTCAAACAAGAATAAAAAGGACGCAAAACAAATCTGGTATCTGAATTAGAAACCTTAATAGGGGACCGGCCTAGGTATGAGAATTGTTAAAAATATGTAATTTTATGAGAGTATACATATAATTAAACCCATTTTGCGACTTTTCAGCACCAGTTTATTCTCCAGAGCTAATTTATTCGAGTTTAAACTTTTAGGGAAAGTCAATTTTCTGCGCGTGACGTCATATGAATGTACGTTTAGTTGGGGGCGTTTTGGGATCGTCCGAAAATCGCTTGAAAATGTGAATTGTTTTTTGCTATATCTTGGAAAATACTTTGGTTATGGATGTGATTATTTTACGGATGATTCCATTAATGTGAGATATTTCAAAGAACCGTACCGCAAAATAATCATTCATCAAATGTTTTATTTTAAAGTTAACCAAAATAATAATTAAAAACTAAATTATTCTTAGCGATTAATAAATCTAAAGAGAATCCAAAATAAAAGAACGAGAATTGGTTCCAAAACCAAAGTAACATTCCCCTAAACAACAAAGACTAAGGTCAACTCGAAGTCGAGCAAGGGAACGCGGGCAGAAAGTTTTAATGCGTTCGAAATAAATCGAGCTATTTATCTTTATAACCCGGCTAGAAGTGGCAATGGCCACGGGAGCGCCTGCGACAAAGATTATGTAAGTCAGACTGGTTAATTCGTATTATTAGATTTTTTTCTTCGAACTTTAAAAAGGAAATTCGCTAGGGACAGCTTTTGTGGCCTGTACAATTGTACATCTATAAAGGGTCACCGCAGTGGCGCAGACCAGGAAGAAGTGGAAACTTCTTGTATCGGAGGACAACATCCTCGTTGGATCGTCGAGCCATAGAAGTAAGTAAGAAGGACGGACGTCCTGGAGGTCCTGGAGTTCAAACAATCTATCCTGTATATAAAAAGGAACCATACTGATTGACGTATCAATGCAGAGACGAAACCGCTGAACGTAGAAGGGATTTGCGTCGACTGACACCAAGAAGGATTCACACCACGGTGTGAAGAGCTATGTCAGAGAGATGACCCAGAGAGGTAGGTCAGAGAGGTATAAGTAATCATTTAGAAAGAAATTTTGGTAATTCCACCCATAAAAGGGATGATAAACTTCATTCACGCGTGCGAAACCGTGGGCAAAAGCCAGTTGTATATAAATGTAAGAGACAGAAGAAGAAAAAACTAGATTTTCGATAACAGAGCTATAATTTAAAAAGAAATGCTCTTTTTCCAAGCATCATTCACAATTTTACACTGAACAATTAGATGGTTATCTAAGAATCAAAGTGTGGGAGTTTTGATGAATACGACTTGACCTACACCTACTTACTATGTATGATTCAGGTTGTTTCTACATGTATGCAAATTGAGGGTGATGACGTATCATTATTATTGTTGTCGACGTGAGAATCGTCGCGTCGTCGTTTCGGGGGAAATCACATAGTTTCTTAGTCATAAAACGTATCTTTACTTTTATAAACTGTCATTTTTTTTGGCACAATTTGCTTGTTCCACTTTTCTACTGTTTTAATCGCTTGTCTATCTGTATGTCTTGTCTTACGTACAGTCAATATCACATTAACCTACTCAAATTCCCTCGCGTCTATTACGAGTACAGCTGCATATTTTTCGGTGCTTAAAATGTTTTCTTCTAACTTTATGGGATAACATGACTGACTGTTGACTGTACTGACTGTATGATCAAAACGGCTGAATAAACATTACAAATAATTTGAATTGCTATCTAACAGCGTCTTTGAGTTTTTATTTTGAATATCATCAAATATAGTTAATTACAAAATCGTGTCTTATTTTGCTTGTAATAATTAAATTACACTATGTAAAATCTTATTTAGGAAGTAGGTTAAGATTGATTCAGAATTATTATCCTTTTATCAAGAATTTTCAAAGTGTATTTTAACGTGTGTGTCTTTTTGATATCAATAAATAAGTTATCTATCTATCTATCTAAAGTGGACAATCATAGCAAAATGATGATGTCATGGTGAAGTGACAATCACCAATCGATTCGTCATAGAATTGTTTTTGGAATGTGTAATGACATATGTATGTCCTACTTACCGAGTACTTACCATTACCGGTTTATCTCCTGGACCGTGACCTTTAACGATCACGTCTTAAAACATAAAGACATTACAATAAACCTTAAACATGTGTCTTATAGTAGATGCTGTGGCTGATTCATCAACAGCCAATGAGGGCTATCTTTTATACAACCACTAGTTGGCGCCACTGGTGACTATGGTCATGCATGTCAATGGTACAATTCTGTTTGTAATTGGTACAATCATGGAAGTAATAAGTACTTTGTCTTATTACTTCCATGGGTACAATTTGAATTTGACACATCTTCATTGACATTGACAGCGTTGTGTTCTTACTCATAGGTGCCATAAGCTTATAATATTCTGATAAGTTTATGGTAGGTGCTGACATCTATTTATATATGGTGGAATATTTGATCATTAAATGACATTTAATAAATGTGTACAGAAGCGTCTGATAAATATAAATTTTGCGCAACAAGAGTTACGGACAAAAGCCTATGTATGTATCTACTCTTAAATTATAGAATTTGGCTATTCTTTAATAACTTTGATTTTTAACCCATCATTTTATCTTTACAGGTATTTTGACAAACCTACGTTAAAAACGGCTTCACAACCATCGTAGTTAATATGTAAGTACCATCGAAGTAAGTACTGTCCCCAATCGAGGTTCACCTAATAGGTTACTGTTTCGTTCGTGAATAATTAACGGACAACTTTTTAGTACAAACATAGTCATATTTTAGGAACGTAACATACGTTACGACGATGACCTATAAAAGTATAACTTTTTGGTCTGGGTGCGTTTCGGGTGTCGACGACTTTTTGAAAACAAGTTAGTCGCGATTCGGGCATTCATTAATATTTAAAAAAAAATGCGTCATCGCAGCTAACAATAGATAGATGCCTGTTATGAAGGCATTTTTCATTTAATTTTCATGAACGCCTGCTAACCGCGGCTAACTTTCCAAAAAGTCGTCAAATGTCAAAAATATTTTATTGAAACTTGGCCTTCAAAGTCGTCATCGTCATATTGTATTATAAATCTCAAAGCTACAAACTACTACGACTACGGCGCCCTAAACGCTCCCAGACTAACTTTATTTGGGTTAAGTTAAAAACAATCGACGCCTCTGTGCGTTTTTTCTTTGGCCCAAGTTTGACTCCACACGGCCTAACGCCTCACCCATTAAACAGTTCGTACGAACTCTTCAAAGCCGAACTTAGAGGTTTTATTCACCATGTCACAGAGCAATGGGAAAACAGAAGTACCACACAAAAGTTAAAAAACTTTTTTTAGAGAAACGCATGTCCAAGTCAGTGTGGATTCACGCTTCATAATAAGTTAACATGGCCATGGCATGCTACTTTAGATTTCTTTTGGAAATGTAAATTGAGTTTGAATAAGACCTTGCCAGCCAAAATGGCGAATTATTCTAAAATCTCATGTCGCAAGTCGCAGTTCACATGTCGAAATCATTTCTTGTATGTCAGTTTATATAGGTAAATGTAGGCGAAGCATTTTATTGGCGAGATAGGACGGCGTTTAAGATGCCGTGGATATGACTACCGCTCCGGATGGTACCTGGTTCAAAGGTTATCTATAGCTATTCAAAGAGGAAACGCTGCAAGCGTTATGGGTACCTTTGAGCCGGGTACAGTCCGGGGTGGCATTTTTGACTAATTTCTTTTTTTATTGTTTTATTTTTAAGATTATTTTATACCGACGAAACTAGTTGTAAATATTTTTTTTTAATGAATAAATGAATTGCTTTTCGGTAAATGTTATTGTTACTTATGAAATGTAATTTAGGGTTACTGTAATTTTGCCAAAGTTTTAATTTATATTTCAGCAAATAAAAAATACCATGCGCATTGTGTAAGCATTTGTTGGTTTGTGTGAGCTTTTTCGAATCAGTGATGGTATATTATCGTTTCTCATCTGTACTCTCGCTATTCCCTGACCGTTTCTTGGGCGTGGAGTTATTATCTTTACGAGGGGTTGAAAGCTCTCAGTTTTTATTATTGCCTTATTGTGGTACTTGACTGAACAAAGCTGTTATTTATACGTACGTTTTAGATTTACTGCCGTATGAAATTTTAATTCATGAGGCGACACGAATCGGAACTAAGTGGTTTTGTGTGTGAAAGTTTTTTTTTGTGTTTTTGAGTAATGGTTAGTGTTATGTGGTTATGCTGAAGATTTACGTGCTCTATTGAATTATGGATATATTTTATGTTTTTAACAATAGGAAGGCACTAAGATTATTGTATTCCCAATGTACATAATTGAAATAAATTAAAGTTACCGAGAATTAAATTTTTTTTATTCGTCATATTTAGTTAAAGTTAGCCATGAAAATCGTTATCAAGATCTAGAAATGGTGTACAATGGGCCAACTTTAGTAGCGTTGGCGCCATAAAAATCTTATAATAGTTGGCACCTTCTACGTTTATCAACTAATTATGTCTTATAGCAGGAAAATTCTAGTACATATTTTCCTGATGCCCTCAGTCTGTCAAAAGGTCATGAGAATAGAAGGTTCAAGATTACGTCTGGTCTAAGGAACCTTATAAAACCCAAAATTCACTTAATAAGTAGACTTATGCATGAACTATGAGAAACGCACATATTTTTTTGATGACGACTGTACAATTCGGCTCGAACAATAGATTTTTGAGAACGGGATCTTCGGTCGGAAGAAAATTACAATAAAATATTGCATTCCGCCAACTATCCCGCGTGATCGTCAAAAGCGATCCCGCTTTTGACGATATTTTATATACTAGTATAAGTACTTATTTTTTGTCTCCCCGTTTCGTTTTCAAACAATCCCTTTATTAGACCTACTTAGAGGTTCTCTGTTTACCCCAAAGGTCGACTGTTAGATAATGCTTTTTCATTGGGCCTATTGCGCCATTACTATTAGTTGTGCAATAGAGGTTAAACAAATAAATAAATTTAATTGAAATGTAATTTATTAATGCGTAGGGGTCATTGCCCGCCTCCGCAGATTAAGGTCGTAGTTGAGTTTGCGTGGGTTAGACAATCTGTCCAAATGTCTGTCGAAAAGCCTCCTACTGTGTTTGCTACTTGTTAATTTTCTAATATAATTCCTAATTTCATATCCTCCTACTTATTCATAGCTTAAAATAAACAAATCCTTTGCGTTGTTTTTCTTCAAGTTATAATCAAGCGTAGGTGTCACTGCTTTCCGCCAAAATCTCCGGGCTGGGTTTTCTGTAGTTTTCACCTACTTCTTCGGTGACCTTGTTTCGATCACTTACTTTCAGCGGTGCTACAACCCTTTGTAGGTCTTGGCCTTTTCAACGAGAGACTTATCACGATCCTTTGCCACGTTCCTCCAGTTTTTTTTGCCCTTTGTCTTGACGTTCCTCCAGTTTCTAAATTTGCCCATCTTCTTGAGGTCTTCTTCGATCACCTCTACGTCAATCAAATTGTAGCTTTGAAATTGAAGTATAGAAATAATCTAAACAGATTATAGCACTGCAATAGTCATGGCCTAAGAAGCCATGCTGCGACCAACACGCAACATGCGTGTTGCGAAATAGGAAAGTCGGTCACTGTCATGCACGCCATTTCATCCGGTCAATTTTACTATTGTAGCATTTGTTTTGTGGCCTACGTGTTTCGTTGCACATAAGCTAACAACTACATACATACATAGAATCACGTCTTTATTCCTTACGGGGTAGATAGAGCCAGGAGTCGTGAGAGTCGAAGGCCACGCTTAGCTGAATAGTGGGCTCTCTGATGGAATGGAGATTCAGGTATAGTGACAGGTTGCTAGCCTATCGCCTATGAGTGGAAGAATCCCCAGTTTAAAGCCCTTTCCCTCGATTGACTTTTACAATCTGCGCGGGAAAAGAAGCAGCTGGCACATTCTATGTTTTTTCTTCGCTCCCAGACCAGCATGGAAGTCTAACAACATTTTTTTTTATAACATAAGGCGGCAAACATAAACGATCAAGCGGGTCACCTGATGGTAAGTAACCGCTGCCCATGGACTACTGCAGTACCAGGGGTATCGCAGGAGTATTGTACTAATATAATAAATGCGAAATCCTGTTTATCTGTCTGTCTGACGGCTAAACCGTTAGACCGATTTTGATAAAATTTGGTACGGATATAGATGAAGACCCGGGGTCAACAATAGGCTACTTTTTATTTTAAAAATCAACCTCCAAGGCGCTGAAATTGGGGGTCAAAGGTTGTATGAAAAAACGCAAGATATAATTTTAGCCACGGGCGGAACCGCCTAAATAAAAGAACGTGTGAACATAACAATACTATCCTAGCAGGGACTTTGAAAACCTTAAAAGTAGGTTGATTTACTACTCCTCTCTATAGAATCCATAGATAAATAATAAATTACGACCAGAGGTTAAAAGTCAACTACTTAAGTACATTTAACAAATGCCAGTAAACAGACTTGAAAGGGATTCTGAAAATTCGTAAACAACTGAAGTTGTTTCTTATTCTCAAACTTGGAGATGCCTTGTTGAATTAATTGTGTAATTACTCATCTCGGAGTAAGATAATGCGATGTTGTTAGCAAGAAAAATAAACAAATGGTACGCGAAAAAGAAAAAGGGTATCTGCTTTTGCAAAATTTAATTTAGTTACTGGATTAACTAGATCTATTTCATTAAATTAATAGGAGATTCTTCCTACTAATAGGTTAAATACAATTTTTGAAAAATGGTAACTCTTGTGGAGATGCTTTTAAAGTTTAAAGCAAGATAAATCATTTCGAATACGACCCATGGGAATCCTTCGTTTAGACTAAAGACTGTGGACTTAATAAACTTGAATTTAATGCAGAGGGAATAAAGTTTATCTATTGATTTTTTAATATTTGTCAAGATAAAGTCATGTTTACCTTGAGATAATTTCTCCTACAGTGCGACAAGGATCTTTTTGCACGTGAGTGAGGGCGCCACCTCCGTTTTAAATAAGAAATTTTAATAGTTTAGACATTAGTTCCGTTTTCTACAAAAGTGCAAAACGATCCTTATCGCAATGTACCTAGCATAGAGATAAAAGTCACAGAAAAATGCATTTTTCTTGGTTCAAAGCTCAAAAAGATGAGGCATACTCAAAATTACAGGTTCTGAGAGTGATTTACAGAGTTATTCCAAATATCCGCTCATTATCTGCACGAAAGACTAAAGTACCGTAACTGGAACACCTGATGAAACTTGGCTAACGAGTCACCTGATACACTTTGGAAGTCCAAACAAATGTTGCAAACATTTTGACTCCCAAAGGGTTTAACGCCCTTGTAAGTTACTTTTATTGCGTCGCTTAGAGTTTTAATTGAGATGCATATTGTACATTTTTCCGCGATTATTCTAAGCTAAGATTATAAAAAAATTATAATCAAACTTATGAGAGAGTTTCACCTCTTCTACCTAAAAATAATTTATAATACGCTAATTTCTAGACTATGTATGTACCAGTGGAATTTGTTTTTTTTAAATCGAGTGAAATTATTATTTAGGCAGGTAATAAGCTACTAGTTGTATCCCGTGGTTAAACACGGTTTAAACTAAAAGATTGCGAAGTAGTGTCGATATTTCTTGCTCTGCATGTATTTCTTACGTTCTTTGCAATTTTAATAAATGGTTTTAAGAAATGTACGGTCAGGACAGCATTGATATGGCTTGCATGCCGAGCCTTCACGCATACTGATGTCTGACCATTATTTACATAATATGTATATCCATCTCCCTCGCACATTCAACACAGTTGGCGTTGCATTTGTATGCAGATTGCATAACTGCTTTGTCTTGCAAGGTCAAATCAATCTGTTTTACGATCTCAATTAATTTAAATACTAGCATCGGTTCGGGACTTTATTCCCGTGGCAATTTTGGGAATTCTTCTCTTAGTGCTCCCCTACACTCCCTAAGGAACCTGCATGCAAAATTTCAGCTTCTTACGCCCAGTAGTTTTGGTTGTGCGTTGTCTGTTAGTCACTCAGTCAGTAACGCAAGAATTTTATATATTGAATGATGATATACAAAATATTGATATAATTCTGAAGCAAGTACCAGAAACGCAAATTACCTACCGAGTTATGTATTTACCTTTTGATGCTGTAAATGTATAAAGAAACCATTCATGTGCATACGTGTCTTCTTGCAAGATTTCCATTCTTTTTTCATCATTTCTTTTGCCTGCATTTTCGCGACTGCGATTTTTGCATCCGTACTGACACACTGCAATTTTTTAACTGAAAATGCCAAATTTTACCAAGTCAATACAAAGAGTTTCGAAGTGAAATTTTTACAAACAAAATTAAACCTAACTACCCAAAAATTAATAAATTTTGCAAAGATTTGACTATATTTTATTTCCATCAATATGCGAGTACTATGTATTGCATTCCAAAGCATTGTGAAGGATGGACGACTTAATGAGACGAGTGTTGGTTATAGATTCCTTTATTCCATTAATTATACCTCTCTTTATATCTTAACCTACTACTACACTACAGCATGCAACTTATGAAAGGTCGAAACAATCTACTTACAATATGGCCATTGTGCCAAGAACGAGTGGTTTTTGCATCGAGTGAACGTTTATGACGTCATCAAATTGCGGCACTCGATTGCCCTAGATCTGAGTCTAGATTTGATTAGGACTGCTAAGCGAACTATAAATCTTGACTTTATAATGTTGCGACTAGTTTTGCTGTTCTATAAATGCAACAAGTTTATGATGTGGTAGGTGTGCTTTTACTTTTTGACATAACCCGATTTCTTCCTGATGTCGTACTAATAAGGAAAAGATGGGCAGAGGTGTCCTTTACGATATGTCACCATTTCGTACCACCTACTCCATATTCCTAATTGTCCTATTATGTAAACAATCTTCACAGTACTTTTTGTTGAATTTTGTTGAAAATAAATCTAATATTAGTTCAAACCTCCTAAACATTCTAAAGTAAAACATTTATTAACCACGAAAGTAATTTCCTAAAAAGTCTTTTTTAATTTATATTGTTGTAAAATCATAAAATGACATGGTAAGATTGTTTACATAATAGGACAATCCTAACTAATATTATAAAAGCGAAAGTGAGTTTGTTTGTTTGTTTTTTACCTCTTCACGCTTCATGTACTGAACCAATCTTCCTGAAATTTTGCATACACATAGCTGGAAGTGCGGAGAAGGACATAGGGTACCTTTCATCCCGGGAAAAAGCACTGTTCCCGTAGGAACTTCACGCGGGCGAAGCCGCGGGCGAAAGCTAGTTATAAATAAATGGACTTTACAGTGAGCATGCTTATCAACCTAGGACATTAGGGACAAGTCCTTTTAGGGGGCTTTCAATTCATTAGTGAACTATTCATGGACTGAAAAGTTGAAAAGGCTGTATCGTTTATAAACCTGCCACGGGTGTACATATGTTGATTGATGCAACACATGTCGTAGAAGGACATACAGAAGAGCCTGGGTACCAATTCTATACAGGCCTTCAACAAAAAAAGAGCAAACTAAAATATAAATTGACG
Source organism: Ephestia elutella (assembly GCA_018467065.1). Lineage (NCBI taxonomy): Eukaryota > Metazoa > Arthropoda > Insecta > Lepidoptera > Pyralidae > Ephestia > Ephestia elutella. Next base: position 6,804,041 of record CM031570.1, on the reverse strand, counting down.
TGGATCTGTTGATAGCGGAGCTATATTCCAGACGGGTTTTTTCAGTTATTCGTAGTAAAATTGTAAAAAGAGGTTCAAAGACTTTTTATCTTGAATTCTTGACACTTCGCGTGTTCTTTTCAACCTAAATCTTATAGAAGGCAAAAACTTGAAGGCACCTGAATCTATCAAAGAAAAAGCAAAGTGTTCAGGTTTGAAGTACAAATTAAAGAGATTAACAGACATTGGTATTTCAAGAAATAAATGAAATTGTACTTGAAACACATGTTATGTCACTATGTGAATTATCTCGGAAACATGGTGATTTCTCTATAAGTTTTTTTCTAGAACGTTCATGAAGAAATCATATACTTCTAAGTAGGAAAACAGACATAAATAAAGTCTATTTGATGGGATGAAGCAACTTCTTAAATATTAGATCGTGTAAAATTCGAAACACAAAGTGAATTTAAAAATAAACTTTTCTGTATCTCGATATTTATAATTTACATCCAAGTAACGGGCTTTGAAAGATTTTCACGTAAAAAGGTGACCTTATTTGGATATTTTTTGCGTGTCTGGGAAAACATAATGTTCTTAGACACCGGATCATAGATAAATCACTGTTCAGCTGTGAGCTAGGAAAGGAATATCATATTAGTACTAACTTCTTATTTACCAGGAATACATAATTACTTCATAACAGACTTATGTATTGAAGACTTTAGAAATACATATAGAAACGACATCGTGGTTGTGAGAGCGATTGGATGGCAAAGAAAAAATACACTCTCTAATGGCTAACTATGCCCGCAGCTTCGCTCCCGTAAATTTCGAGCTCAAAATATATATGAATGTAACTATCATTTTTGTTCAAATAACCAAGCATTTTTTTTTAGCTTTATCAAGTTAGTGTAGATATTGATAATTTCGTCACCAGCTGTAATGTATGTAAACCTGGGAGGCAATTCTGGGGTCTGCGATATAATATCAATTTCGACATTTATCGAAAAAACATGGCGGATATCAATAAATATCGGAATTGCGTATTCTCGTGATTTCAAATGTGACATTTATCCAGCGTCAGCCCTCGATACGCATCGAGTGGTCGAGCGTGGCCGAAAACCATATCGTGTGTGATATTTGTTGCTTCAAAGCTATTGAATAACATAATATTCGTACTTTACAAGACGCTTTGTATTTTTCTTCAGCTATGGTTTAGTAAAATATGAATGCTGATGATTTTGTATTCAATTTCATTGGAAATCGTTGTTTATTTACATAAAATTATTTTATTGAAGCCTAATATAGAGGTTTGGATAGATACATACTTTGCTTTTTTCTGCCTCGAGTACCATACCTTATTTGTTTCTCGATTCAATTTCGTAAAGAAACAATATCATACATAAGAATATAATTGATACTCCGATAATAAATATCACATAACCTCACACACACAATAAACAAACAATGACAAGTATCCTCGCGTTCCGTTCTCTCCATCAACTCTAAAATATTTCATTTTCTTTGCATTTTATAAATTTGCATTGGAGCTTATTAAGTTACATAAAATAAAGTATTATAACTATTTTTACATAAATTCACTATTAAAACATAGGTTTTATATAAAATATTTAATGAAACAAGTAAAACATAAATTTCTCGATTGTAGTTAAGTATAATCGAGAAAATGGAACGTGTTTTCAATTAGAGAAGCCCTAGTTTTCGATATAATATCGAGTTTTATGTCGAATTGGTTCGAGAATACCATTTTGGAGGTTTTTGTGATAATTTTGTTCGATAAAAGAAGTTTGATATATTATCAAATTCGATAAAATATCGCAAACGCGAGAATTGGCCTCCTGGTCGTTCAAAAATGTAACGTTTGATACAGCTTGTTAAAAGGGACATGCATCAAAATGTAGCGTAGTATGTTTCCTATTCAATGGAATTTTTATTGTACAGAAAATACCAATAAAAACACGTGACGCAACGCAACATAACATAAAAAATCTGCTCGCAATATTCTTCACAAATTTCCATATGTATTTTCGTGAATAATTCCGACTGACCCAAACATTTTGTCCATGGATTTCCGCCAAATAGCCCGTTCATCAAACGTAAGGGAGCCTGCTCACAACACTACGGACGTCTTCAATCTCGTGAATTCTCGTGTTGTAATCTGCCTTCTTTTATGCTGTAATAATGCTATTAGGTCCGTTACGACAATTTCTTCTAGCCTGATATATTGCTATTAGGCAGCGTACACATATTACTTTCCTCTTGCATTTTTATCATCTTAAGACTATTGGTTAATTCCAAAAAGTGTTAAATATTCTAATATCATTACTCCTGAATTTAAAGTATCAATTTAGATTATCAGAAGACAGATTTTACAAAAAAACCTTAATCATCATTTTCTTATAGGTGTCCTGCCTGCAACAGATAAAGCAATATATAAAGTCTATATTCATAAAAAAAATTACGTTCGATCTTAAATCTTCTTTACTTGCGTGTGTCCCTTGCACAATGTTTAAGCGTTGTGCCCTCGCACATATTTTTTCGTTTATGATACGCTTAACCGACAACGCGAGTAATATTTCCATCAGATGCGGTAACGTTCCCGGCCCGGTTCTTACTGGATTTTTCCGGTTACAAGCGATTGTCGGGATCGTCATGTCATAGAGGATTTTGTGGTTAAAGAAGTGACACAGTGAACTAAATAAGACATTTCGTATTGGAAGGTGATTTAAAAAATATACTTAACACATTTTTATACTTGAGATGTTATTTCAACATTGCTTTAGCATTCACTGTAATGATGTTATTATGTTTTTAAATAAATAAATAATAAAAATTTCACCAGTAGAATGGAACTTCCACGCTCTATGGGCAAATGCGAACCAATCAAAAAGTATCTTTTTTTTTTTTTTTTTTTTAGCATTACATTTTATTTATTTATTTTATTTTATTTTATTTATTTCACAATATAACAGACATAATAATATACTTAATCTAAAATAACACTGTTATAAACCACTGAGGTTTGTCTACAGCGCTGATGATTAGCGTCAGTTCAATAATTTATATATAGGTAGGTACAAAAAAATATTAATCTAGTATACACAGGAACCACGTACGTATGTAAGTATCGACAACAATATGAATCTTATAAAGATTCGAGTAGGTAATTTTTGAGTTTCCTTTTAATATTACTTGGCGTTATGACACTTTTTAACGAAGTGGGTAGTGCGTTAATTAACCGCGGGAGGAGATAGCGGGCTGTCCGCTCCCCGTACGTGTTGTTGGCTATTGAAGTGCACAGAAGTTGTTTAGCCACTGCACGAGTGAATATAGGATGAGTTATTTTTTTAAACAATTCATTGTTAAAAAAATATTCTTTGAGAAGATTGCATTTAATAAGAGAGTGAACTGGTAATACATTACAGTGTTTGAATAATCCGATTTCGTTGTCAGCAAACTGATGTTTTGTTTTTTTACTTACGATTAATTTCAAAATTTTATGTTGTAATTTATAAATTCTATCCAGATATGTTTTGAAGGTACGACCATAACTACTGAGACCATATTGTATGTGTGAATGTGCAAGAGAGTTGTACAACATTAGTTTAACTTTAAATGGTATGCGATCTTTTATAATTACTAGATTAGCAATAAACTGGCGGAGTTTATTGCATACTCGATCAATATGACAGCCCCAGTTTAGTTTATTATCTATTACAAGACCCAGATAAATATGGCTTGACACCAGTTCGATGGCTGGACAGTTGCAGGGATTTGAGGACGATATATGCAAACAGTTATGATCGTGCGCTATCAGGTTAGTCATATGCTGCTGTTTAAGGTAAGGTGATTTGATGTGTAATAATTTGGTTTTATTTGCATTAAGAACTAGCCCCGCGTCGTGACACCATTTGGCGAGGTTGTCAAAGTCACTCTGCAGCTGACCAAGAACTGCATTTAGACTCCTACCGCTAATAACTAGACACGTATCGTCTGCAAACTGATAGCATGTACAGTGATTGATCACCTTATGCATATCATTTACGTAGGATAGGAAGTGTAAGGGGCCTAACACCGAGCCTTGCGCTGTGCCCTGAAGAGCCGTTTTAGGGTCACTACGAACATTACTGATACTCACATATGATTCACGATTTCGCAAATAGTCTTTGCACCACCCTAGTAATGGGCCGCGTATACCACATTCTTCCAGTTTACAGACTAATTTCTTGTGATCTAGGGTATCAAATGCTCGTGAGAAGTCAATGAATAAAACCAATACGTTTTTTTTTTCATTCAAGTATCCATTAACTTCATCGGTGAATTTTGCTAGTAGGCCGGTCGTGCCCTTTCCTTTCTGAAAACCGAATTGATTATAATATAATATGTTATTGTCAGTAAAAAATGTGTTGATTTGCTCACATACATACTTTTCAACAATTTTGTCAATGCTCGATAATAAAGTCACCGGTCGGTAGTTGTTATATTCATCACGCTTACCTTTTTTGAAAACGGGACGAATACAACTCTTTTTAAGTCTGAAGGATAACGCTCTTATTTAACACTACAATTAATGAGATTAGCTATTGCAATTGATATATCTTCCCCTACTATTTTTAAATCTGATACTTTAATATTATCCGGACCGGGTGCTTTTTTTGTATTTAACTGTTTTATTATTTTATGTATATTACTACTGGTTGCTTTTTGGAATAAAATACTACGATCAATTGGTTGAGAATAATTTTCTTTTAAAATATTAGTATTGCAATTTGGAATAATAGCTTTTACTGAAGAGTCAAATGCGTCTGCAAAATTATCTGCTATGGACTTTGTTGTCAAACCTTGAGATTCGAAGGCTTTATTGATAATTTGATCAATTGATAATGTTACACGGCCTAATATCTGATTTATTATTTGGTACATTTTTTTGTGATTGTTAAAGTTGTCATTAATATATTTTATGTAATATGAGTTTCTACGATGTTCAAGTACTTTATGAACCCTGTTCCGTGTTTTATTGTAGTCAAGTCTTATTTGTAGATCATTGGTATTCGATCGCCACAGCTTAAATAACTCATCGCGTTTATCGCACAACCGAATAACATTTCCGTTCATCCACGGCACGCGGAATTTCTTTTCACGTTTGTTATAAGTGTAAATACTACTAGATTTTTTTTGTGCATTCCTAATAGAGGAGCATATAAAATTAAGAATTTGTTCAGAGTTATTCATTTCATTAGTCGCAGTCCATTTAATATTACGTAATTCTTTACATAAGATTTTATAATCAATTTTAGTTTTTGACACCTCCTCCTGTATATGATTCACCGGCATGTCCGAGACGCAGGTAAACACGATCGCGCGGTGGTCTGCCAGTACTACGTCGATCGCCGCCGAGTATGGATCGAGTGTGGGGAACCGCGCGAAGTAATGATCAATGCAAGACTTAGTTACAACGTTAAATTTATTTTCCTGAATTCTAGTATAATCCGTGATTCCGCACATCAATCCATACTCGCTCATTATCTCAAGATATGAATCTTTGTATGAAGAGTGTGTTTTTAGGTCGATGTTTATATCACCCGTGAGAAGAAAGTTGTGTTTAATATCAAAGTGAGCAATGTACCTACGTAGTTCCTTTACAAATATAGATTTACAACTAGAGGGCGGTCTGTAGATAGCACATAAAATAACTGCGTTTCGGCCATCATTAAATTTTAGTATTCCGGTTAAATTTTCGAAACAATACGATTTGTGAAATAATGGTGTAAACTTTAAATAATTTTTTACATAAACAATTATTCCGCCTCCTTTTCTATTTGACCTTAATTGGGTGTACATATTGTAGCTAGGTATATTATATAAATGAGAAATACTATCTGAGATGTTAGCTTCAGTAACAACAATGACGTCTAGGGGAAGGACCGTGTTATGAATCATTTGAAGCAATTTAGGAAAATTTTTAATCATTGATCGGATATTTAGGTGCAAACAAGAAAAATTTACATTTGTTTTGGAAGGTAGTTTTTTAAAGTAGCTATTTATTGACGAACAATCAAAGAATTCTTTTACATGAGATCTATCCATACTATGAGAAAACACTAATTAGAATTAAGTAGGTATATAAAAACAATTATATAAAATTAATTTTTGTGGTCTTTAACAATGCGGTCAATGTCAGCTAACGACTTAATACTAAATACCTTGCTATTTTCTGTTTTCCTGGCTAATATCTGTCCATCCTTATGCCATACAAACTTACAGAACTCCCGTAGATGTAACTTAGCATTGTATAGCAATGTTTTAAGGGGTTTAGTTAGAGGTTCTCTGATGTAAACACGCTTGCTGGCTATCTCTTTAGGTACTTCGGGTAACACAGCTTCAACCGTAAGACGTGCATTTTTGCTGGCTGCTATCCACTTGTGTCTTGCTGCTTCTGACTGCACTTCAACTAAATATTGCACCGACTTATTTTTACCATTCATTACTTTCCGCGGTGCGGTAATTTCGGTCTTATCTAGATCTAGTTTGGAGGCTAATGTGTTTAGTGCCCTGCTAATTTCTTCATCAGTACCGTCAGGCAAGCCAGCGATCTCTAAGGAAGATGATAACGCTTTCTGCTCAACCGCGTTTTTATTTTGTTCTAAAATTGCTACTCTTAGTTCTAGATTCTTGTTTCTATTTACTAAGTCTTGATTTTTGCGTTCAATATCAGTGATTTTAGCATTTTGTTCTTTAATGCATTTCTCCATGGAGCTCACTTGGTCGGTTAGAAATTCCAATGACGATTCCAGGTTGCCCAGCTCCTGGCGGAATGTTTTTTTAAGTTCACGGCTTATATCCTGCACCAGTTTCTTGGTGTTTAAACTACCACCGATGAAGTGCTCGGCATCGGACTCACCTTCCTCATCATCCGGGATGAAAAACGAAGAGCGTCGTGATACATTTTGCATACATTCCTCACAACTCCACTCAACTCCCACAGCATTGCGAAGGGTATTTATCTGCTTATTGGACATTTTAGAGCATGTAGGGTCGGCATGCACCACTTTGTTGCACCGGCTGCACTCCAAACCTGGCGATTTCTTTGTTATATTCTTTTTACAGCTTGTACATTTTTGGAGTACCATTTTGAGGGTAACAAAATATTATAGTATCGCTGCGCGAAACACGACCACTCACTGAGCTCCTCTGACGCTAACTTGATCTTCTTCTCATTCTAGAATCTCAATAAGACACAACACCACATATAGTCGCACGTATTGTTTGTTACAATACCTATGCTTTTAAAATTTTGGTGATACCTTTCCCACCAAAATAATTAACCTGATTTACTTACGTTAGCTGCGTATGCTTCATTCCGAATATCAAAATTCCTTCACACCATTCTCTCTTCCACGATCAAAATTTCCCTTACAAAAGAGAGAGACAAAAATCTTGAGCAACATTTGAGTCACAATGACCAGTCAGAGTTGAATCACGAGCTGTGGTCAGTGAGTCATTTGAAAGATTATATGCGCTGGCGCCGATCGAAGCGGACTTTATTATTAACCCTCTAGAATGGCCTCGATCGGTGTGGCGATTTTTTATAGACGTTTTAAATCTTAAATTAGAAATCTGTGGTGGAGAATGTAGAAGTACTTAATCGACTAATCGTTTTTTGTTAACCGCAAAGTTTCACGAAACATTTTCTTAAATTGTTTTTTAGAATCAATTGAAATTTTAAATGTGTCATGGTCTTATTTTTATTATTAACTAGCTTTTGCCTGCGGCTTCGCCCGCGTGAATTTCCCACGGGAACAGTGCTTTTTCCCGGGATGAAAGGTACCCTATGTCCTTCTCAGTACTTTTGACTATGTGTATGCGAAATTTCAGGAAGATAGATAGATATATATATAGATAGATATATAGATAGGTTCAGTAGATAGACCGTGAAGAGGCAACAAACAAACAAACTCACTTTCGCATTTTTAATATTTGTTAGGATATAAGATACTTGTAGATTGAAGGATTAAAGACTTAGCAGTTGCCACCCTGGGTACTTTTCTTAAAATGAACATTAAAGGCCTAAAGACCATGTCTTTTGTTCACCCACCTGTGACGGTGACCGACAGTTTCCGGGTTCAAGTACCACTGATCCCCTGTACCTCTTTAGATTTGTGTACCGATCTGATTCGTGCGGTTAATGGTCAGCTTCCGTATCCGGCGAATGAAAAGATCGTGTAATTGTCTATTAGTAAATAAGAAATAATAACAACAAATAAAGAGTTGGTTAATAAAAATATTTTAACAAGAAGTAAGTTAAAAAAGTTGACGATATTAATACATGCTGGCTTGTACTATTATGTATTCTGTGATGCTGGCAAGAACTGGATTGCGAAAACTCAGGATAAAGAAGGTTGGCGTAGACAGAAGAAAGTCTATATCTATAAAAGTAACTCAATAGTCTGAGCATACCGAGAATGTATTTGAGTTAGATAGACTTATGAAGCTGACTTATAAGGAAATGACGCAAAATTTTGAAAGTTTTTGTGGAAGACAGCAAACTCAGAATGAAGGGAGCCAGCAGTTGTATTTAAAATAGTTGAACCTTCATGGTGAGGAACAAGAAAGAAAATCAAATCCACACACGCTTTATCAAAGCTACTATTTTAAATCAGATCGCATCGCACCTTATTGAGGGCAACTCTTGATAATTCAATTAATGATCACGTTTTAAATACATGTTCGCTTCCGAGCTTCGTAATTCCTGGATTAACACGGTGTGTTTGCTCCCTTATTTATTGGTTTCCGGCCGTTTCTGCTGACTACGCATTTAATAACGAACGAAATGAACCAAAACGGTCTTAGATTTCAAATTACTGAGCATGTTTGCTACACGGCTGCCTGCAGGCCTGCAGACGTCAAAAAATTTAAATTTTGAATTAGTTATTCAGAGAAAATTGGAACTTAATCGAATTTATTTCGTTCGGGATATTATAAATTTACTCTATGAAATTATGCTTTCGATAGTTTATTATTTTGGCTGACTGTTTATTTTCTTTTTTCAGGTAAATATTGCGGTATAATTTGGAACTCTCTCAAAACCAGAGTGAATAAGGCTGCTTCTGGTTAAGCTCGCTTCACCGTAGATCTTTTAAGGTTTGTTCATAGGGTGCACCTAACTCTATGGGTTTGTTAATTGGAACGACATTATAAAAAAACATATGACAGTTTCGGAGAATATTACAATTCATCGTCAAGTTAATATTCGTCAAAAATGGTAGGAAAACACAGTTCGTCTACTCCAGCCCGACTACCCGAACGAGCGTTACATAGCCGAGCGTTTCCGCTCAGTCTCATTTAATATCTACAAAATAAAGTGCTCAGCGCGCCTAAATAAAATTTCCGCATTCCCGCAAATCCTCGATATCCTACAGTTGGCTTTTACGGTAATTGGTCTTCTATTATGCTATTATTGTACCCCAGATTAAGAGGACACAGATCGTGTGGGGAATGCAAATACCGGACTGCTTTAAATGGCATATTGTTATTGGTTGTTTAGAATTTATTGTGTTGGGAATTGTACTTTGTGTTAATGGAAGAACACGGCAAATATTAATCTCCTTATTTTCTTTAAAATAATGAGAAACCTCTGTCTTATGTTGTCGTCAAAATTCGTAACCAGTCAGAACCAATTGAGACCGCGAAAATCGGTCACAAAAAGTTCAAAACCACTAACGCTTTTTTTTATTGTGATTAATAACTGAATGTTCTCTGCTGTTTCATATCATATCGTAGATTTCGTCGTCGTATCGTCTGTCTATAAAATTGGGATTTTAGTGACGAAAAATCAATCTAATCTCTTAATTCAAATTAATATTTTTCTATCACTCTCTCTCTCTATAATCCCATAATATTTAGTTGAAAATTCGGTTCTACAGAAATGCACGCACACTGCACTTTTTTCAACGGTGGTCATAAAAATAACACTAGTGTGGCATCATAAAAATTTCGAGTCGTACTAGAGTCGTATCCGAACGTAAAAACGTTTTATTTTATTAGATTTTTATGAATTCGGAGATATGCAATAGAGTTCCGGATACCAAAATAAACCTATTTTTATTTACACACTTCGGTTATGTTGCGCAATCAGACCGATTTATTCTCTCTTTTTATTAGTAAACGATCAATTTGAAGTTTTAAGTAATAAAAGTCTGATTCAGTCATTACCTTTGAACATAATTAGAGGATCAAGAAAATGGTTTTCCCTAGAGAAAACAATATGAAGATTTATGGGACGGGAAAGCGCTCGTTACACATCTGGTGGCTGCGGTGACCGCTGTCCAGGTGGGCCGCATGCCTTTTTGCCTACTTACTAGTAAAAAAGAAACTGGATAAATTCTATAACATTCTCTAGGTTAGAGCTTCTCATACCACTTGTAAATCTTCAACATTTTTGTGTACTACGTATCTAAAAGCGTGAAACGGCTTCATACAGTTATTTGCATGTTACATTACCCTGCATGGACCTTTATTCCAAGTCAATAACGGCGATTTTGCGTAGGCTGATGTGCTGCTGATGTTGACTGTACGTCACAGATAAACCAAGCTAAGAAACCACTGCAAAATACATAATTAAAAAGTTCCAACGGAAACAATTACACTCGCGCTCTCGCTATGATAAAGTTTGTGAAAGTTGTTTGTTTATTATGTTCCAGGGAACGGATGTGGAGTGCAGGAACTGATTCAAATTCAACATTGTAAATCTCTGTCTTTTCATAAATATTATTCTTTGCATTTGTAAGTTCAAATGATAAAACTTCTACGAAAATAATACAATTTGTATGAACTAGTTTCGTCATCTTATGAAACTTCCGTATGGGTTTTTAGGAATATTCGGCTCTGTTTTGATCAGTTACAGTTACCCAGTTTTCGATGAAATTACATTAAAAAGTCGGATGTTCCGCGATAAAGTAAAAGTGGAATTATTTCTTTGAATTGTAAATTCGTCGAATCAGATATTAGATTTAGAATTATGATTTTAAAGGTATACAAGAACTTTTTCAATTCTAATTTATGTTAACCTCGATTAAATACAGTTAATGGTGCAAGCAAGCGGTCCAAAATACAAACAACTATGTGAAATACATAAGTATATCAAATGCAGCGTTTACCCACCCCGGGCACGTCAAGCAGCCAAGCAAAGGCGGGTCTATGAACTAAAATCTCATATTTCCTTTAATACTGTTTCAAGTCCACAAAGTGATTTCACCAGACAATAGCAAGTCGTGCGTCGCAGACCACGACCAAAACCGGTTACAAAGACTGTCCTGCCCGTATTCTCTACAAGTAGATAAAGCCCACTTTCTCATCAACCCGACCCTTTGAATAGTTTCAAAGTCTATGCAATTATAATACGGGAGCGCAAGCGAAAATGGCACGTATTTATTACTAGGTGGAAAATGGATATAATGACATTTTAATTCTGGTTTCGCTAGGGATATGACTTTCTACGGAGTGGTTGTTGGGAAATTTGAGTTGGTTGCTAGAGATACGATAAGCGGTATTCATATTTCATATTATTATGATCTCCACGATGTGTTATTTAATAAACAACACAGAGAATATATAATTTATATTTACGTACTTACATTTAACCTTCCTGAATTACCGGTATTCTATCAAGCAGTTATTGAACTACTCGTAGTAAATAAAACTAGATAGAGTCTCCTCAAATATAATAAAAAAAACAGTCATTGAACTGCGACTAGTCCGCGTTGGATCCCGAGCATCCCTTCTTCTTCTTCTATATTTCGTTTCTATAAATCTTCTCTTCTTACTATAAAAAATACCAACTTAGGAATTTCATACGTCACTTTTGCATGGTATCACGTACGAAGGAAGACGAATTTACGACAAGACTACTACAATACATGGCACAATCGGGCATGCATATTAAATACATAAATCATTGTACCGCAGGGCTGCCGACTTCACAAGTTTATACAAAACGGAAGAAATATTGGATATATATTTTATCAGCAGAATATTTTAAGACAAAGGAGTCAAATGGAGAGATATAAATAAGATCCGATGATAATGATTTGTCAGACATGAACAGCCGGTTTTGTTCACACCTACTTTTATTAGTAACTTCAAGGCTTTAATCATATGGCATTTCTGCATAGCTCAATCTACTTAAGCTATGCTGTTCCTCATGGGACGTTGGCTATCTTACACACACATTACATTACATTTTTATGTCAATCTCACTTATATATAGTTACAGGGATGAACGCATTTATTCAATGCATCACTATGCGTTATTCAAACACATTATATTTTCTTAAAAATTACATGAGTGGTTTCAGCGGCGGTGAAAAAGTTGACAACCCTCGTGAATTCACGCATACAGACACACATACAATAGAACGACCATTTTACGTGTCAAGGCCTAAGCACTTACAGTCGCGAACCGCAGAATATGGTTTATTTGTATTGAACTATGAAATTGGGCACAGGAAAGACTTTTTTCCGTAGATAAAAAAAATCTTGTTGTAATCTATCAATGTCATTGAAATTCTTTCCAGCCGAATAATTAATTAAGTTGCAGACAAAATCCATAACCAGTCGGAACCGAAACCAATTTTTTGTCAATAATTATTTTGACTAATTTCTGAATTTGACTGTAACATAAACTATGACTCGTTTAACAGTATCGACAAATGAACTATTGCCAATAACTCATTCCAGCATACAAAGTCTGAAGGCGCTTCTATGGTCAATGTAAAGTGCGAACACGTTGCGCAGGCGTCGGTCAGCCGGGGTCAACGACCGGGGGCCGCTCGACAACCTTTGTAGCAACGCAACGGGTTGCTTGCCCAAGTAGACCAATGTCGCATGTGAGTATGTGTCGTATGGTTGACGTATGAGGCTTTACGTAGTATATTTCTTTTATTTTCTCTGTCTGACGATTAGGAAAGAATTTGACAGAGAGTGAGAGAGAAATGTTGGTAAGGGAGAAGGCGGTAAAGCTTTCATCAACTCGGTTCTTTTTTCTTCTCATGTTAGAAAATTTTACACAATTTTGTGATTAAGATTATGCCATTAATAATTTATTTGGGTCTTGCTTGAACGATCGTCTAATTGAATCGTAAAGTATCAAAATATAAAAAAAACACATTTTTTGTTTTGTGACTTGTGGCTTAAATCAAAAATTCTTCATTGAAACTTGGCCTTCAAAGAAAGCTCTTTTTGACGTCAAAACTAATTGTATAATCATAGTATATTATGTCTCAAAGCTACAAACTACTAGCATTTCGGAACGACCACTGCAGAGAAGAAATGGTCGTTCCGAAATGCTAGTAGTTTGTAGCCTAGCTTATTGGCAGATGTAAGTTCGTTCATTTTCAGAAGAATATAAATCAAATAGTATGTTTATATCGCTAGGTCGTTCAACACTACAAGTGCAACATAATACGTGTGTATTGTGTTGCACTAGCTTGCAGTGTACACAGTTTCTAAATAAACTTTACTTTGACCTGAAAATGCTCTTCGCTGGTTCATCTAACGGTTAAACAGTCAAGTTATTAAATACAAGTTAACATTTTCATTAACACGTATGTGTGCTATACCCCGTTTTTTCTTAATTGTCTTATTATGTAAACAATCTTCACAGTACTTTTTGTAGAATTTTGTTGAAAATAAATCAAATATTAGTTCAAACCTAATCATTCTTTAACATAACTACAAAAGTAATTTCCTAAAAAGTCTATTAATATATATTGTATTGTATTTTAATTTATATTGTTGTAAAATCATAAAAAGACATGGTAAGATTGTTTACATAATAGGACAATTATGAATAAATGAACTTTACTTATATACTGGGGAATGACTGGGGATTCCTTCACTCAAAGGCCATGGGCTGGCGACCTGTCACTATACCTGAATCTCCATTCCATCAGAGAGCCCACTATTCAGCTAAGCGTGGCCTTCGAGTCTCACCACTCTTGGCTCTGTTTACCCCGTAAGGGATTAAGACGTGATTCTATGTATGTATGTACATGTACATACGCAGCGTTTATTGCCTGTGCCCATGTAGGACGTAGTGTAAAGTGGGGGTCCATTCTTCAGACATATTTAGCTCATAATAGGCCAGCTATTGTATCGTCTGCCATAAATAGGGGAAGGTAATTGAAATCCATTGTTACTTAGAACTGCTGTGTGTTCATAGTAGTTATGGGTAAAGTTTTAGGAAAGAGTGTGGAATACAAATCATAAACAATTTAAAGTTACGGAAAGTCGTAATATTTATCGTGGTTGCTTTATAGTCAGTTTCTGTGATATGCAGAAACGAACAAGTCTCCGTATAGCTTTTTTTCTCCTTGTCTCTCAAATAGATATCGTAAGAGCGAGATGGGAATATGTTAATTTCCAGAGCATATTATCCTAAGCTGCTAGCCATTTTCTGATTAGTTTAGAAAAAATGTAAAATTAAATATTGTCTGGGCGCGTTTCGCGCGTCGCGTCGTTTTTTTTTCGTGAACAAGCAATTTAGTTTTTCGCGTGAGTATATTATAAGTCTATGTATATTATTTATGAGTCTATGGTTTTTCGTGACCATTTTAAGTGCCATCATGTGGTGTGAACATGGAAGTAGTAAGTTCTTATTACTTCCATGGGTGTGATTGTGCCATAGTGTGATATTATTTGCATTGCAGTTTTACAAAAAAACAAAAAGATACAATTTTTTATTTTCTGTTCACTGTATTTAGTCAGACCGGCGCCACACAAAATGAACATTGTGGACCGTTGAGTGATGTCCTAAAATAAATGGACTATTCGTAACACAATGGAAACCCGTATGGGGTCAAATGATAACACAAATAATATTTTATATCGCACTTCGAATAATCGTTTTCTATTCTACAATTTGCCGCGCCATATTTATTTTATTGTTATTATTTTGATATTTGCTTTATGTGAAATCACGATTTCTTATTTTAGATACACATGCCATTATGTAGCCGCCATTTTCAATCCATTTATTTAGATTGCTGAACTATACGCAATTTTTATACATTGAAAAGCTAAAAAGTGCTTCGTGTAAAAGAAAAAGTCATAGCATGATTTTATTGTCTGTAACATTTACGCTAAAATTTCGAGTTTCTGCAACAAAGTATATTTTAGTATATTTTTAATGGCGGGTTGTCTACCGCTTTATTTCATTTCAGGTAATATTCATAAAAAAGTTGAAACTATAAAGGACGTCATTGTAGGATTATAGTCCACATTTTTTATTTCACTTTTATTTACGTTGCAATTCTGTTAAATTAAAAACAATTTGCACTTTTTCTAACTTAGGAAAATGGTAGTCGGAGCTCTTTTATTTTACGGTAAAAGAATAAAAAATTGTAGAGCGAGCGAATTGAGCGCATTTCTGCTCTTTTCGCTCGACAATCTGCGTACAATCACTGACAATTAGCAGCAAATCACACTGCAAATTCGTCGCTATTAACGTCACATAGAGGTCATTTAGGGTTACTTGACATGCAAGGGTCTAAAAAGGTCACTTCGAGAAATTCGTATTGTGATGAATTTGTTAGGAAATGGATCATATTCTGATCAGTGGCCTTTTCAGACCTCCAAGAGACTACGACGCCAAATGGTCTAAATATTTCCGGTCCAATTTTAATTTGAAGCCTGTTGTATGTGTGTATTATATTTAGTGGCCAGACTCCACTTAATAGAGAGTATAATTAAAACAAGATCATTACTCTGCATCCGGCGATTCAAGCATGCTTGACCACAGCCATTTGAGGTGTCAACAGGAAACTAATAAAATTGAATTAGTTATTCAAAGAGTTGTAGTTATACAGTTACTATTTCAATAGAGAAAATGTTGGTTACCCTTTCATGCCTTCAACTAAACTAATCATAAATAAACTAAATCCTATGGATGTAATTCTTACGAATAACAACGTAGTGTTTATAATTTCTATGCTAAATTAATATATACGGACAAATCAGACAGATTGAGTTAGTCCCAAAGTTCGAGACTTGTGTTATGGATACTCAACGATACTATATTTTCAACAAATACATATATGGATAAACATCCAAGACCCAGGCAAATCTGAAAAAGATCATTTTCCATCTTGACCCGCCCAAGGATCGAACCTGGGACCTCTGGTGTGGCAATCCGGCGTAATGACCGTTGGGCCACGGAGGTCATCGAAATCCTAAAGAACTGTATCTTTTTACCTCTATGTAGCATTTTTTATATTATACAGCCCGCTAATACGGATATATTAAAAATAGCAGGTGCCCAGGGCCATGGATAGCTACAAAAAAGAAGCTATGGTTTAGCAAAAGTATTTTATCTGCTTCAAGTAGCCCTGTCTTGGTCTTCCTGGGTTTTTCCTTTTTCTTTCCTTCTATGATGTTTATCAAAAGGTCATCGTGTCGTATCAAATGCCCTAACATTTTTCCCTTTTCGGCTTTCTATAGTTAAGTGGAAGGAACTCTACCGACAAGAGCCTCGCTCTTAAATTGTATGATGATGATGATGAAATCTCTCGCTTTAGTCGTATTTCCTCATGACTGAGGGTCGTGGTCATTATATGGAATGAAATACACACAACGACTCTCATGGCAATTTTAATGAAGTGGTTTGCCATCGCCTTCTCCATTTCACACACTAGCTGATAATCATCAACCAGAGTGCAGGTTTCCTCACGATGTTTTCCTTCACCGGAAACAAGTGGTGGTCGATGAAAACTAACATGAGTCAGATTGGTATACAAACTCATGTAGCCCGGGCAGGATTCGAACCTGGGATTTTGTATCGGCCCTACCACTCGGCCACCACCGCTTCATGATGATGAAATAATGTATCCCAAACTTACACATGCGAAATCGCAGGCAAAAGCAATATTTCAAGTTGATGTGAATCAATTGGTGTTAGTGGAACAAAGTGGTAGGTCTGGCTATGTTTCCAATAACATTTCTATGGCTTTTGACGCGTTCCTAGGCTTTCACGTGGAACCATGAATATACCTTGGAACTGCTGATAAGTATCATACATTGGTGCAAATACTTAGAACTGTATTGTATTCTAAGTCTTTATCTGACACATAAAAATACAATAATAGCAAAAATAAAGGACTTATGACAGAAAAGGATTTTTTTCTTTTGTTATAATAACCTAACGAATGTAACTTTCTCACGCTTGTTTTTTTTTCTTGTCAGTCGGATTGAAATAAAACTTTTTGTAACTTAAGCCAGATAAGTACATAGGCTTATTTAATACTGTATGAATAGTGATGGGACATAGTGGCGAAAAAGTACCTAAAAATTACCGCGTCTTTTTACCACGTTTGATTGAATACTTTGAGTAACTACCTTAATAAATCAAATTATTAAACTAATAAATAAATTAAATTCAAAACTTTTCTTGTTCAATAAAGACTCAGTTATTAGAATTTCTTAGTTTTTATTAGTCTGCCCAGAGTTTTTGTAATTAAAAATATTGCAAAACTTTGGCTATAAAGATAAATAAAACAGATTTATTAGAACAAGTTTAACAAAGGGGTAATCCAAAAAATGCTGTTTATTAAGGCCCTCCAGTACTGACAGAACAGAAGTTTATTGGTGTAATGAACCCTTAAAAGAAGCGGAGAACTTCGCAAATTTAATACTACCTTTCGTGGTCGTAATTTTTATGACTTATTTTTAGGGTACCGCGCCCACGGTTCTTTATACGCTATCGGCTTTTTTTATGAGTCATCAACTAGATGTTATGCGGTATCTGACGTAATATTATTAAATAAAATACAGCTTCGCTAGAATCACGCATGGGAAGCATTTCTTACAAAATAAGATATTTTTCTAATTTTATTAAAACAAATCGTATACGAA
This sequence comes from Ephestia elutella, assembly GCA_018467065.1. NCBI lineage: Eukaryota > Metazoa > Arthropoda > Insecta > Lepidoptera > Pyralidae > Ephestia > Ephestia elutella. Next base: position 6,786,134 of record CM031570.1, on the reverse strand, counting down.
TCAGTCTGATCAAAATAGTGACAAGCTTCGATGTCTAACTGGGGTTCGACCGCACACTTTTTTTTAATTAACAACTGGCTTTTGCCCGCGGCTTCACCCGCGTGGATTTCCCACGGGAACAGTGATTTTTCCCGGATGAAAGGTACCCTGAGTCCTTCTCAGTACTTCTGACTATGTGTATGCGAAATTTCAGGAAAAATGGTGCAGTTCATAAATCCGAAACAAACAAATAAACTCACTTTCGCTTTTATTATATTAGGTAGGATAAAAAGTACAAGATTATTAGAAAAAATAATTAACCATGAATCACTAAGTTATCGATACAGACTTGAAGTAAAATTTGTCGTCGCAATCACAAGCAATGACCACTTAAAAATCGCTTAGTGTTGACATTTATCAGAACCCATTTACCCGTACACTCAATGAAAAAAGTTTATATGCAATTTCATATTGAAATATGTAATCCATACTAATATTATAAATGCGAAAGTTTGGATGTGAGTTTGTGAATTTGTGAGTTTGTGAGTTTGTGAGGATGTTTGTTACTCAATCACGCAAAATCTACTGGACGCATTTCGATGAAATTTGGTACAGAGGTAGATAAAGATCTGGAATAGCACATAGGCTACTTTTTATCCCGGGAAAAAGCACTGTTCCCGTGGGAAATTCACGCGGGCGAAGCCGCGGGCAAAAGCTAGTTGGAAATAAATCCATCATTCTCTCAGCCTCTTACTACCTACTACTGCTGAGAATAGACCTTTCTTTTTGTACGTCATCGCCGCCATCCTTGTCCGTCCTATGCTTCTCTCATTCAAATTAAAATCAGAACATTTCAATTTTATAATAATGAATTAATATCAATGTATGACAGGAATCCTCCAATTCAAAATAAATATTTTTGACACATAAATATGTGGCTAACTGTACTTGTTACAAAATTTTATTTGTCATCAAAGTGCATTTACCATTTAAAAGTTTTAACTGTTCGTTATCCTGACGGATAACGAACAGTTAAAACTTTTAAATTTCTTTTAAACCATCGACAAACTCTTTACTGACGTAAAGAGTTTGTCGATGGTATCATCGATAAAAGCTTTTAAACCGAAGCACAGAATTAATATAAGTAGACCGAAGCTAAACACCACTACGATTTAAATAAAAGCTTTTAAAGAGTTTTGTATAAAAAATTAAAATTGATAAGCCTTAAAAAAACATCAATCATCAACATCTCTATACTTCTAAATTTATTTGATGCGTTGAGTACGGGACACGTAAAATGTTGTAATTGATCAACAGTATTATTTTTTTTCACTTACCGTGGTCTCACGTCATATGTTTACTCAAACTTAAGAACAGCACTTTCTCGTGAAACTTACGTATGATTTTTTTATGAATTTAAGGCACTAACCAATTTTACGCACTAATTTCTTTTTGCAATACTTACAAACATTTTAGTCAATAGCGTCTCTATTTTCATTATTTTTCCCATTTTTGTCGCGTGTTTTCCTAGTTGCTTTTAATGGCCTCAACAAACGCTCCCATTTAGGGCCCTAAATCGGGAGAAAAAGTCGTAAGTCTTTGCTCAGAAATCCGTAAATTGCCTTTACAAAAATTCGTAAATCTACGGATTTATGTAGAGGAAATCTACGGATTTTCAAGCAAAGCCTTACGGTTTTTTAACAATTGCATCTTGCAACACTGCTCCCGATTTAGCGTCCTACGAGTAAATTGGGGCGTGCATAGAGGCCTTACTTAAGGTGTTCGGAACTCAGAAGTTAAGATAAAAAATGTTATACATTATACACAAATTGTTGTATTTTTTTTTTACTAATTGTAACATAATTGTAACAAGAACAACTAATGTTAATGGCATTTTGTAACAGTTACAAAAATCCCCCTTTATATTTAGTCCCAAAATCGCGCGTCTGCAACCAACTCTTGACAAATGTCGCGAGATCCGTCCGTCGTGACTTGCAGTGCATGATGCATTATAGAAAAATTTCCTTATTATTGTCTCAGAGAGCTCATATCATATCCTTTCTGTAATAAATGTACTCTGACATATCAACATATTTATGATAGGTTTCCAAAATGGGGTCGTTGTTAGAAAACTTACTTTTCTTACAAAATATATAGGTAAGGCGGCGTCGCGTCGCGCCCTGCCCTCACCTTGATAATAGACCCCTGATGGGTCGGCAATTCTCGACATAGTGCAGCACGTGAGTGACCCGTTAAAACAATATAAAATTACAACAACATTAATAACAAATCAACAAGAGCGGTTAGTGGGGTTACCAAATCACAAACAACTGAAGTCGTAGTTATGGAGTAATTTGTAACTGTTGGTCCTACATGACGCAGTGGTTGTAGCATAATGAGTGATGCTTGTGTCATGACTTGCGTTCTTTTGTGTCGACTCATACTCAAGTACAGCCCGTTTTGACTCGTATTCATTCTACTTATGGTTGTCTTGTACTTTAAGGATGATAATAAAACAACAAAAAGTGCATTTTACTAAACTTTGCTCGAAGATTTGACCGCGAAATTGACAAGTGGCCATACGTTAATAAAGTTCGTCATACGTTAAGGCGGGGGAGGGGGTCGACGAATTGTGATTTGTGTGACAAAGGGTGGAAGAGGTCCGAATTTCGTGACGTCACATTTCAAAGTAAATATTTATTTATATCTAGGCTACAGGGGAAGAGGGAGACTAAAGAAGAGATGGTTGGACTGTGTGAGGGACGATATGAAGGGGTTGGGAGTGGATGTTGGTATGTCGGGAAACAGAGACATGTGGAAGGATAAGACATATTGCGCCGACCCCAGATGATGGGATAAGGTGAGGAATATGATGATGATGATTTATTTATATCTATTAAAACACCAAGTTTTAACTATAGTTGCCATCACGTAAAAAGGTTGCTGGCGGTTAAGCTGCGCAGTAGACGATATATCGGTCTATGCGGTGAGCGGCGGTCGGGCTTGTCTCATCCGGCGCGCGCGATTGGCCTTTTCACGTGATGGGAAGTATACTTAGCCACATATAGGTGTTTTGAATTATTTATTATAATTTAATCATTTCTAGGTGTGAAATTGCAAATATGCAACACGGGCACCTAAAGTATCCACTTCAAAAAAGCAGAATCAATAAAAACGCCGTTACAAAAAGAAAGAAAGAAGCTAAAAGACCTTGAATCCGAATCCTTTGATACGCCCCTGCTCAGAATTAAAAAAACACGCATAAAGGAAATTCTCTCAAACATGAAGGCATAATGAAATTTATTCCCAAGTGCGTGGCGGGCTATTATTCAACCACATACAATATGTAGTGGTGGTAACAAATGCTGCTGGGCTGCGGAAATATAATACTCGGATTTACTGGATAGGTCATTTTTTACCGCGATTTTGCGTATATTGTACTATTTTATGTTAAAACTTCGTGTTAGTCCTTTTAGTAGAGCTTTTTTATGCAAAAGAACATACTGTCTTTTGCAAAAAAAAACATCAGAATCGACATATATAAATATATATTTTTGATTGAATTATATACGTACAAATTCTATACTTTCATTTAGGAACAATTGAGCGCCTTGTAACAAAATTATTATCTAAAATAAATGTTCAAATGTTTAAAACAAATCCTCGGTTGATCTTTATCTATAGAGTTTCAAATCTTATCTATAGAGTCACTTAAAAAAAAAATAATAATACCAAATCTAGCATGTTTAAGCAAAAATATCTTTTCCATAAGATTTACCTCAGCCGCTCCGCGATTTGTATAGAAATAATTCCGCCGCAGTATGTATGCCTCTTGCCGTATAATTTGCCTCCGTTTTGCCGACAATTACAGACATTGCGTCTCCATAAACACACGTGTTTTGAATGCTAGGGCTGTGCCATGTTTTATCGATAACCATGAATTGAGACAAAACTTCGACAACGATTATGAAGACTTCAAAGAGGGTAACGAAGAAATTAAATCATTTACAGAAGAGTCAACACTTTAAAATGACATGGCATATGTAACTGTAACTAAAAAGTTCTTTATTACGTCTTTTGTTATTCAACTCGCGTTTGTAGCACTAACGACCCGTTGTAGAAATTTATTGTTTTAATTATATTCTAAACAAATAAATTACTTTTTGCTCCAGACATTAGCTACACCTGTAACATTCCTGGATCGGAACTTATTCAAATGTGCCTCGTTATGCTTCAAAGTTTCTAGTTTGCAATTTCTTTTTCGAATAGTACTTTATGTAAACTAGAGTGGTTTTGCTGTAGTACAACGTACGTAACGTAACGTCAAATTATACATACATACATAGAATCACGTCTTTATCCCTTACGGGGTAGACAGAGCCAAGAGTCGTGAGACTCGAAGGCCACGCTTAGCTGAATAGTGGGCTCTCTAATGGAATGGAGATTCAGGTATAGTAACAGGTTGCTAGCCCATCGCCTATAAAATCAAATCATCGCCTATCAAATTATATATATTACATTATCCTAATTAACTCAGATCATTGCATTTTTGTATGTAAAAATCTTTCATGAAATTACTTTTGGCAAATTAAATAAGAAACTTTGTTGTTTAATTCACGGACTTGAAGTATTACCATTGTTTCATATACTTTTTAAAATGAAGATTTAGTTACTCAAGTACTTGTTTCTTTCCTTTAAAAAAAATCGAAACATTTTGCATCTTTTTGTTTCGAAATATTTTATCTTGACCGTTTCAGTTTTAGGTCAAATCCTTATCACGACTGAGGTATTGTTGAAGAATTTAGTGACATTACATTGGCTTATCACAACTAATAGCCCAACTTCGTCGGCTGCAAGTGATTTTCGGCTTCATTCCCCAGTTGACCTATATCAGATAACTTCACCTAACTGACACATCCCAGCACCTCGCCAACTTTGGAGTTACCAAGGGGTGCCTTATCGGCCTGAGTGAAACACTTTTCAGTTATTTATGTATTCCTAGTACTTTTTTGGTTAAAATCACCTTTAGTTATCAGGAATTTTTGTGGTATCTGTCAAAATGTCACTTGTATTGATATTTATTCTTTGTTTGGAATATTTTTAAGCACTTCAACCTATAAGGCAATATTATTTAAGGCATATAAAGTGCTTAAAACATGTTATATTTTAAAGATAACATAGGAAAGGTGAATTATATCTATTATTCGAAAGCTAATAATTTCTCTTTTTAATGCGCTGGTATATAAAAATAGCTTGGTAGTGGCTTATAGTGTTATACCAGTCAGCTAGTTACCTAAGGATTAACTCGTAATCCCTACTTAACCATTAGTTTAGTGAACTGTTACTTCGGAGTTAGACTTGCAACTTGTTTACTATCTCTTTCACTCTATTTAACTCTGTCGACAGCCAGAGCTTGGAATCTGAAAGTCTTACTTTTTTCTTGTGGTTTAGGTAATTACGAGTACCAAAAGAGTCTTCGGAATTAATCAGGACCGTAGACTTTGAAAAAAATTGTTTTAGTCGCCTATAAGGTACAAAATATTATTGCTTGCTTTTCGTCTTCATTTGTGAAAGAACATAATACTTCTATCATAAAAAAATACTTAGGCATAATTTTCGTCAGTAAATTACTTGTAGTTAAAATTAGGTGAGCGATTTACTACAGTAAATCCCTCTAATTTTTACATGCTCTTATTATTGGAGAAAAATCTTACACACTCTGAACTGTGACATCGACGCATTCCCATCCTTATAATGTTGGTATGTCAGTAATTTGCTGATAACGACATTTCACGATGATTTGTGGGGAAGCGGCGCCAGCGCCCTTAAATGGTACCTGTTTATCTTTATTAAGTTCATTGAATTTTATGACACCATAAGGCACGATGTGGAACCATTTGGGACATAGACAATCGCTCTACTATTTTGCCCCTTTGAAGAAATTATGTTTTGATGTCGTAACGTAAGCTACGTAAATGCCTATCCAGTGGTTATAAATAGGGTGCTCGCTTTTCCTTTTACGCCTTTTGGTATACTTTCTTTGAAATTTGTAAGTAATGAGAAATCGTCATGTGAGAAAACAAAGATCTATCTGAAGTAAAGTGTGTGAAAGAAGCTTTCCTCTTGCCATTTGCAGTCCAAATACCTTCAACATAATGTTGTTCTTACACCATAAGAGTCTAGTCAATGAGTTTTATACCTTAATAATCTTTTACGGCACCCATGAGATCAAATGGCAGTAATCTTACGCCGCGAGTGTTACTCCAACAGAACACCATGAGATGATATTCATTAAAAGTTGGATGTTCGTTCATTATAACTTTAGCGACTGGAATATTTTCAGTATTACAACATGTTTTGTGCAGATTTGATGAATGAGCTTCAGTTGTTGTCCTGCCATGTCCACTCAGTCTAATTGCTTGCTTTATTGTTATTTTTTGGCGGTTGAGTTGAGGAATATTTTTAAGAAACTTTTCCATGAAAAATCTTTGAAATTTGCTTTTGTTAGAGTTGACAGCACGTAGTCACTCATTCAGTCAATAACATCATCTACTTTTGTTTAAATCATGTCGATTATCTGAAAAGTTATTTGAGGCAAACAAAGGAGAAAGTGAGCGTCGTGTCGTATAAAGAAGTGAAAGAGCAATAGAAAGAGAAAAATAGAAGGAACTCCTACAAGAGCCTCGCTCGCTCTTAAATTTTATAATGATTATGATTTGAAAAGTGTCAACTATAACAAAGAATCCAAAAATAAAGCCAACTGCGTCCCGGGATTCGCTCCTGTGGGAATATCAGGATAAAAATGTGTGTTTTTACCCTCGTGTCTATCGAAATGTATTCAGTAATTTTTGCATCAAATTTTAACAAATATTCTTACTTGTTTTTGTATTTTCACATACGGAGAGAAGCATTATGAATGGCTTGCCTACTCAAATAAAAGTCAGATAAATCCCCGACCTGACACATGTCTCCAAATGAAATCACGAAACAACGTTAGTCGGGAAACGGAGCACATTTCTCGAATCAGCTTTAGTGAGGAAACAGAGCATTTCTTAAAATAATTACGCAAACGACGAACCCTTTTAGATAATCCGATAAAAGTTCGTAGGCCCTCGGCTTAGCTCGCGCACACTGCTCACGAAGATTTCGACGTTCTATATACTATATCCTAAATCTATGGTTCTTACCGAACAACGTGTTGACTTTTCATCATGACATTTTTTAAATTTAACAGATTTTACTAATAAGTTAATTTAACAGATCTTTCTGTGAAATGACTTCACTTAAATGGAACAGACTTCTGAGAATAGTGACTTCCATTGACTATCTCTTCTAATAAATGTTATTATAACTCAGTGAGTAAAGAAGTTATTACATTCAGAAAACATATGACATTAATTTCGGACTTAACCATATTTGATACAAAGTTTACCGTGATAGCAAGTAATTACGCTCAGTTAGCTCAGTGTAGCGTAGATCGAATGGTGCCTGCGGCTGTAACACCTAACTTAGTTCCTAAGAGCACAAACTTTATCAAGTCAACCCAACTAGCAACTTAACCAGATGCGAGGTAGGTGTGAATTGCTACAGAGTAGTTTGTAAATAAGGAAATTTCAGGAGATTTAGGTTTGCGTAATGCGTTTGACCTAAGCGTACAGGCGCTTTTGGTTTTACGAAGCTGTGGTGGCCGAGTGGTAGGGCTGCAAAGGTTCGAATCCTGCCCGTGCTACATGAGTTCGTATACCAATCTGACTAATTACCTATGTTAATTTTCATCGACCACCACTTGCTTCTGGTGAAGGAAAACATCGTGAGGAAACCTGCACTCTGGTTGATGATTATCAGCTAGTGTGTGAAACGGAGCAGGCAATGGCAAACCACTCCATTGAAATTGCCAAGAGAGTCGTTGTGTGTGTTCCATTCCATATACGAACTATTTAGTACTAGAACTACGGAAATACGACTAAAGAGAGAAAGAGAGAGATTTGGTGCGTGTGATAATACACACGGGGTTATTTAACGCAGGCAACCCCATGGAACATCTATTTATATAAATTTCATCCATTGATATTAAATAAATTCTATCATCATCATGGTCCTTTCATTCTCTCTCCTTTGCTGTTTCATTTCTTGATACGACCCGACGACGCGACGCTCACATTAAAAAAATGATTCTATCTCTTGACCACGCCATAGCTTGAGCAGCCATTACCAATTTCATTAATCTTAAATTTAGTTTTTAAATTTTCTTAATCCGCGTAGGAAGCGATCCACCTGTACCACTCGCTATAGCCCGGGGGCTAATCGCAAGATTGTGAAGTTTGCGAACTCCTTGGAACCTGACGTTTGACACGACCCAACTCGACCCATGTTTATCCTTGTTTTCATTCGCTTCGCACCTTCTTGATGTGCTGTCGAAGTGTTCTTACACGACTGACCAAAAAAGGAGTGTTATATTCAGGGTTCATGTATGTGTATGTAAATTTCTCTATTCCACCATAAGTCCTAAACGGCTTAACAGATTTTGATGTGAGAGGTATTTTTAGATTCCTTGCATTCCTCCGAATGACATAGGCTGTGAGTTGTCAGTCGTGTTTTTTTATTTTTAAATAATTAGCTTGTTGCAACTAAATAGTACGACTATACATACCGGACGCAATATCTGTTACTCCCGTGTGGTATCCAATCAAGAATAGCATCATCACATTTTTTCCTAGAAAGGAGTGTCTCGTATAAGGTGACCAAAATATGAAGGACTCAAAGGCCCTTTTAAGTAAAATTTTTATACCACCTTTCAAGTTCTATGCATATTTAAAACGAAACCGAAACGAAAAGAGCACCTGTTGATTAAAAAAAAAAAAAACCAATCCAGGGTACGCTAGTTTGATAGAACATCAATTAATTCTCTTTCTGATCAAATAAATATGACAATTTATATCAAGTTTAAGCATGGAACTTCTATTCTTAATTTGAATACGTCGACTTAGATCATCTTCCAGTCGGTTAGGTCTCGCGCATGTAGCTCGCTCCAAAGGCAATTTCTCAGTTGACAACGGGAATCCGATCTCGAGGATATCAACATATCAGCTACCAGTATTGGATTGTTCCAATACCGTTCTTTGACGTCTGTTTTAGAAACTTTTGAAGTGTATTTATGACTATCGAATCTAGGAATCGATTGGGCAAAATATTGACTGTTTGCGGCGAAAATTACCAACTTTAAAATGCTCAATTATCTGACCGCAGGTTGTAATTGTAATTTTATTTTTTTAATTTAATTTAATTGTAATATTCCCAATTTACATGTTTCTTTTATGACCTGACAACAGCCTGTATTGTCATATCACTAACTGAATATTATTAAACAAATTTTAACATAAAAGACTGATATCAAAAGATCTTATTCGAGCGCGCGAGACGATTCGACGACGTCTTGAGAAGCTGAGAGCTAGTGAATACGTGCACTCAATAAAAGTGATAATCTAGCTGAATTAGGTCTCGTAGAATCGATTCCATTCGATTGCTCGATTTTCATTCGATCCTCGCTTCGCGGCTAGCGATCCTGATGCACTCGCGTAACCCAATATGCGACATGTTTGCATTTGAATGTGGTCGACAGGTTTAATGGTAATCTGGATTCGATTTTCATGTTATTTCGAGCTGATTGAATGATATAGAGACTCTTTTGCGTGGGTTAATTTCCGTTCTAATGAATTTTAAAGCATTGAACTTTTTCTTGCAAGTTGATGGGCTGCTATGAATTTTTTCAGAAATAATAGTAGAATATTATTGTTTTTATTACTAAAAACAAAATTAAATTGGTTTACTGAATAATTAGTGAATTCAAACAAACCCAATTAAAATCAAACAAATCCAATTGATTCATTAATTAATGAATTAATTGGATTTATCATTCTGTTGCATATGTCACAACATTCATATATACCATGTACGTACATTAATATTTTTAAACAATATAGCAGCAAATAAACGGAAGGGATTTATATTATCGATATAACTCAAAGGTGACTGACTGACTGACATAGTGATTTATCAACGCACAGCCCAATCCACTGGACGGATCGAGCTGGAAATTTGGCACGCAGGTAGATGTTATGACGTAGGCATCCGCTAAGAAAGGATTAACGCGAGCGAAGCCGCGGGCAAAAGCTAGTGAACTCTAAAGTTATGTCTCGTATCTCGCAAATATTTGTTGATATTCGTCGTTTAGATCCATTGCGCCGCACGTATGAGGGAAATGTTTTTAAAAAATTGGTCGTTTTTATCGTATTTTTTTGGTTCGCGTCTATTGGTCGCGTCTAGTTTTTTACAAAAGCAGTTTTTATGGGAAAAGGTCGATTTTATAGAGTGCCCGCTGGTCCATTCTGCGTTGTAATAATTCTCTGTGTTTTTCGTTGTAAAATCACACTCTCGAAATTGTCAAAGCTTTTAGGTTTTAGGTTTTTATTTTTCTGGTGCAAGAGACTCACTTTATGACACATAAGTTTTGATGCACTGTATTCATGCACTAAATAAACTAGTTTTATTTAGATTCTTTGTCTTTTATTTTTATAACTAGCTTTTGTACGTGGCTTCGGCAACGGCAATAGGAACAGTGCTTTTTCCCGGGATGAAAGGTACCTTATGTTCTTCTAAACTCCATTTATTCTTACCAGTCCTATCAAGTAAGCAATCTTACCATGTCTTTTTATGATTTTACAACAATATAAAGTAAAATAGACTTTTTCGGAAATTACTTTCGTGGTTAATAAATGTTTTACTTTAGAATGTTTAGGTTTGAACTAATATTTGATTTATTTTCAACAAAATTCAACAAAAAGAACTGTGAAGATTGTTTACATGATAGGACTGGTAAGAATAAATGGAGTTTATGTGTATGGAAGATTGACACAAATAATAAACAAAAAACTTACTTTCTGGTCTTCGGTTTACTTCTTTTGCTATGTTTAAATTACTCTATTTTTATTATGGTCTTCCTTCTTCTCTTTTCACTTGTATCCTATATTTTTAATTATACAACTTTTAAACTCTACTCGAAAACGCTCTCATGTTGTTTTCCTGCATTTTTTTGTTTTTTCAATTATTGAACTTTTTTTATTTCATTTCAGGTATGTCACATCATCTCCGCATAACGACTTTAATTTACAAAAGGTAAATTAATTTAATAATCTTCTAAAAAGGCAAGGCTCATAGGGACCAATTTTCTTTTTATAATTATAAGCTGCATGTCCCTTAGCGACATAAACAATAATTTTTTTCATTAGCCAATTGTTTTACTTACACTAATTACATTAATCTGGGAAATTGTCACATAATTACGTAACTTTCTGCACAATAATTTAAACTCCAATTAATAATGGTAAATTGTGGTAACTTTGCAAGATTCAGTTCTCATACCAAGTTCTCAGTCTTGGTAGTTCTAGTCATCAACGTGTTCATAGAAAAAAATGTTCTGCTTTATTATATTAGTACAGATTTCGTAAGTAGATGATGGCCCAGCACGACATAGATAAGAAAGCATTTTTATTATCTGATAAGCGCTTATTTATATATGTCTTTGTTACTCTTTTATACAAGAACTACCAAAAAATAATAATAAATAATTATACAATTTTTTGACCCTAATTTACATTATTATTTTTGACCGAGCGAGGGCTATTATTCAAGTTGGGGCTAAAACATTTTGTTTGTATGTATGTATATTTGTTTGTTTCTCGATAATTCTCGAACCGTTGAATTAATTTCGAAGATATTAAGTAAGAAGAGGGTCCCGGCGACTCGACCCGGTGCTCACTCGACCCGCGGGCCGAGTCGCCGGATTTTTGATTTTTATTTTATTTCTTCCGGCGACTGGGACTACTCACAAATTAAAAAAAAATGTTTTAGGGAATAATTAAAAAACGTAACTTGATTTAAAAATATTATTTATTTATAGATATAGACATAAAAAAGCATAAAATGCCCTTTGATTATCGTTCATGTAAGTACCTATGTTGTATAATATACAAAAATCATGATACTACAATTAAGTAATTATATGTCCCAAAATCAGTCTTTACAATATTAAAATAAAAATATAATCATAATTCCAGCCACAAGAATGAGATTTTTTAATAGTTCTGCTTTTCAAATATTCCCGTCAACATTTTTTGCCTGACTGTACTCTCTTTGGCTAAAACAATAGATTTATTTTTTATTTGTGAGTAGTCCTAGTCGCCGGAAGAAAAAACATAAAATTCAAAAATCAGGCGACACGGCCCGCGGGTCGAGTGAGCACCGAGCCCAGTCGCCGGGACCCTCTTAAGAATACGTGTAGCAACTATCCATAAAAATTTTAAGTTCGTTGCGCAACAAAATCGGTTCAGCCGTTTTTGATATATACGCATTTTTATGAAAATAAATATTGCTCTATAACGTTTGAACCGTTTTTTTAAAATAATAATCGCGAGGTCACTTGTATTTAATAGCCATATATGTCGCAGAACCAGGCCTTTGCCTCTTTCTTCTTCTTCCAAGACTTGAATTAACATGTATCGCAAAATATATCAGCCACTACCAAAGCTTAAGGAAGAACCCTATCCGAAATACGGACAACTTAAGTTGGTTGCATAATGTCGTCTTATCTCTAATGCATTGTGGATGACGCCTTATCTCGGCTTGGCCATGTTTACGCTGACACGATTTAGATATATAATGAGCTTTAGAGTTAAACCAAACTTAGGAAAGAGTGTACTTTGACTCAGAATTTGTTTAGAAGATTTTTTTTATTATCAGACAAAAAGGCACAATTTATTTATACAATTTTAAACTTTCGATAAAAACATAGTTGAGGAGCTAAACATCAATTTTATGGCGTCAAACTTCACGGCTATACCGAATCTAATAAGTGTAGCGCATCTGGTGTAATGTTACTGTAATTAATCCCAACTTTGCGGACTAAGTTTGAATACGTTAGAAGTCATAGTCTAACTAACTTTAGAACATCTAGGCTAGACTTTAATTTCATCTAATCCTGTACAATATTGCTTGAATTTTATTGTTACAATACATGATGCCGTTGACCCATGAAAAAAAATAGAAACCGTTAAAGTATTGAAAATATTCAACAACAAGTAAATTATTTACGACTAGCTGTCGCCCGCGGCTTCGCCCGCGTAAGTTTGGCTTAGATGAAAAATCTTTTTGTGTTCCAAACTGTTTCAGATGTTTCGGATTTTCGATTTTTATACATCTACAGAAAATGTTCATCAGATTAATCAAGTTTTGCTAAGGCGCCATTTCCATATATGTTATAGTGTAGCTAGTCTCTTGGAGCTTTTCATCAGATGTTCCATATCTTCAATTTTTATACGTTAGCAGAAAATGCTCATCACGTTGAACGATTTTTGCTAAGGCGCCATTTCCATATATGTTATAGTGTAGTTGGTCTCTTGCAGTTCTTCATCAGATGTTCCAGATCTTCAATTTTTATACGTCAGCAGAAAATGCTCATCAGGTTGAACGACTTTTGTTAAGGCACCATTTCCATATTTCTTATGGTTTAGCTGTTCTGTTATGGTTCTTCATCAGGTGTTCCAGTTTTCAAAATCAATTATAGCCTATATGTTGCCCAGGCTTAATAGCTATACAACAAAAAAGTTTCATTCAAATCCGTCCAGTAGTTTTTGCGTGAAACGCGTACATACATACAGACAGACAGACAAGAAATTCCAAAAAAATTTTTTTGCTTTCTATTGTTCTTTTTAAGTGTCTCTCTATCCATTTTAGTCAAAAATACTAAACGTACAGACAAAATATTTTTACTGTTTTATTATATGTATAGATGAATAGATTTCACCCGCATGATTCATGAATGACGTTTATTGCACTTAATTTGTGTACCATATAAAAATTCTGCTATGAAAATTCCTCGTGTAGGAAAACATATTCCAACTTTAGTATGAAAATTCAATTTATAAACCTACTTTTTAATTTTATCAATTGTAAGTAGTCTTGTAGGTTTAAGCAACCCTGTTGATATGTCATTTCCATGGAAGTAATAAGTACTTCGTACAAAGTACTTATTACTTCCATGGTCATTTCTCATATGACCTACAAGGGATTTCTAGCTCAGCAGTCAATTACAAAGAATATGTATGTAGTTCCCTGAGATCCGCAAATTAATCCTCGTTAAACAACTTTGCCTATGTTTTTATATGAGAGCTTGAATACGAATGAGATGATATCTCTATACGCTCAAGTTAAAGACATTACAAATGTGGCATTCCCCTTTCTGGATCAACAAAACAGGTACTCATAGTTTTTGAGATTCGATTATTCTTGGTGCTTCTGTAATCATAACTATTAATTTATATATTGGTCGGTAAGAAGTGGTCTATTTTAATGGACAAAGGTCAGCCAATATTTTAAGTAGTATATAAGAGGCATGCGAACCTCCACAATGAGTGGACCAAGAAATAAAATAAATAAATAAATGCAATTAATAATAATAATATTAATTGTTAATAATAATAAATAAGCCTTTAGTTTTATGTATCTGTCTTCCTTATATGGACTATATGGTCTGAAATAAACAAATTTTATTTTATTTTTTTATTTAATATTCTGTTCATTCACATTTAATCTATTACTAGTTTACACAAATATCATTTGCGTTATCGGTTTTTCAAAGTTCTAAATATGTCAGTAATGGGAATAATCTCCATGGTTTCTAGATTGATAGAAAAACTATAAATATATACGGACAATAAATAATAATAATTTTCAACGTTAACATATTTTAACTTAGAAAACTACAATGTCACTGGCAACATATAGCTATGAGTAGAGATGGGTAACCACCCGGGTTAAAACCCGAGATTGGGTAAAGACTGATGGTAGATAACTGGGTTTTCACCCGGGTGTTTGTTTACCCACCTATAGCTATGAGTTTATTCTATACTCTGGGTATTTTGTTACAAGATACTCGTAGATTTTTCCAGGCTAGTGGTGGCGACGTGACGTAAATATTGTTACGGGCTACTAGTCCGTGGATTTGGATAAAAACACCTGATGACGCTGATGAGACTTTATTCAGTTCACCACACTAAAGTTACAAGGGTTTCCTCACAACGATGTCCAAATTGTCCAAACACTATGATCAGAGTCCAGTAATTAATCGCCAGAGTCGTCACTTATTATTTCGCACTTGTATCACTTCGATCTTTCTCTTAGCTCGTCTAAAGATGAACTGTCCTCGGCGCTGAACAACTACGCTTATATAGGCAGATAATTTCGCTCTACTAAATTCTCGAACATTCGCGGCCGAACTGTATCGAACGATCGAGTCTATTGCTATCCCGCTCTCACACATGGCTGTCCTTTTCCTTTAGGTTGCAAGCGACTATAAACCCTATCCGTTAGGTATGTAAAGCTCATTATTGCTTGCACCGCCGATCATTTCTAGAACCGAAGAGGGTTCACGAAGCGTAAGTCTAGAACATTCTAGTTTGCGTACTTTTCTAGACTTCGCCGGTGCGTTTTTGTAAC
The DNA here is from genome assembly GCA_018467065.1 of Ephestia elutella. Taxonomy (NCBI): domain Eukaryota; kingdom Metazoa; phylum Arthropoda; class Insecta; order Lepidoptera; family Pyralidae; genus Ephestia; species Ephestia elutella. The sequence goes on along the minus strand of CM031570.1, from coordinate 6,770,606 downwards.
ACTGCCCCCTTCTTAGAGATGCTCGTCCCGAGCATCATCACTACTACCATCATACCTCGCCAGACGGTTGACGTGCACAATTTTGAATGATCCTCTTGATTGATCTTCAATCCTATACGTTACGTCATTAATCCTAGTAGCCACCTTGTATGGACCTTCCTAACCGCTCTGCAACTTTCCATTTTGGCGAGTCAGATTATGCAGACAGACCAGAGCGCCTATCTCAAACATGATTGAGTTTACTCTTCGCTCATTCGTCAATAATCCGTTTCGCCACGGAGAATCAGCATTGTTCAGTCGCCTTCTATTGCCATGCTTCGTCACCATAGCACAAGTAGTGCATCTAGAGCACCAATCCTGCACGTCTTTCCGACAATGGAGCCAATAGAATCTCTCCCGAACTTTTGTGAAAGTCAACTTAGCGCCAATATGTCTTCCTGAAACACCTTCATGAACTTTACGGAGTACATCTGGTATCTTGCACTTTGGAACAATTATCTGCAGGTGGAACTCTCTGCCGTTGGTCCGTTCCCATTTACGGTAAAGTATTCCGTTCTGTAAGACAATGCTGTCCCACTGTGCCCAGTATGCCTTAGTGACAGCGCTCATAGGTGCAACTTCACTCCACATTGGTCTAGTGCTGCTCCTTAACTTCCATGTGATGAGGGGATGAAGATCATCATCTTTTTCCTGATCCTCTTTTACCTCAACTTCCACAGATCCAAAAGGTGCAGCACGAGCCACTTTCACAGTAATCTCCTCGCAGTTCTTATTCCGCGAAACTTTTCGCTTCCTGTCTCGCTGTCGCTGCCTGCTGTTGCTCCAGCCCTGTCTCTTGACCGATTCCCTTTCCTTGCTGAGCATGTCTTCTAACTTTCTGATTTTATCCTTCAATTCAGAAACACACTTCTGCCATAAGCTCAGTTCTGCAGATCTTAATTCCAGCTTCTCCTGTAGGGCTACAATCTTACTTTCTTGGCTTTTCATTTCTTTTTCCCATAAGATTGTAGAGTCCGATTGTGGGTTGCGTCTTTCCCAGGTCAGCAACCGCTTTTCCTTTTGAGGGCAATCAAACTGCAGATGGCCTCTCCCACCACACTTATAGCACTTCATCCTCGAGCCATTCATCAGTGGAGACTTCCTTCCTTTAACCCCCTCGGATACTTCCCGCACTCGGTTAATCTGGGTTAAGTCATGTCTCACTGCTTCAACCTCCAAGGCGTGGGCCAGTGCTTCCTTCAATGAGGTGTGATGATGTAACCTCACTGCAGCTCTAACTTCAGGGTTTTTGATACCATCTACAAAGGCTTGCACGATTTTACTTCCCACCATCTCAACGTCCGCTGTAGGGAAAGCTTTCCGCACTAACCTCTCTATTTCCAAAGCCCATTGCTGTAATCCTTCTTCCGAACGCTGTACTCTTTCGCGTAGTTGGGCGCGGAAAACATACTCCAAGTGCCTGTCTCCATATCTGGATTCAAGTGCCTCCACCAGATCATTAAATCCAGCGTTAGGTAGCACCTCCAGAACGTCCACAGCTTTCCCTCGGAGCGAGCCAGTGAGGGCGGTTAAGCACTGGTCGTCTGTCCACCCATTGGCAGTGGCGATCGTCTGGAATTGTTGACGATATGCAGCCCAGGATGAGGTACCATCATACGGAGGCAACTTCACGTTGGGTCCACGGACTACACCAACAGAACCACATGGTGCGACTGATACTCCAGAAGTTTCCAGACGAACAACCTTTTTCTCTAACTCTGTAAACCCAGTCCTCATGTTGTCGACGTCATTCCCAAGGCTGGTGACCCTTTCCTCTATTAAATCAACATCCTTTCGTAATTCGGTTACCACGCCGCTAACCTCGCATACTGCCGACAACACTTTTTGTTCCAGCTCCTTCTGTGCTGTAAGTTGTAAGTCTTGCACACTTTGTACAGCAGTAAATTTTTGATTCAAGAGTGCCTCTTGTGCAAGTTGTTGTTTTTGCAGAGCCTTAAATTGTTGCTCTTGAGCCGTGAATTTATTCTCGAGCATCCTTATCAGACCCGTCAAATCGAAACTGGGCGTGGCGTGTTGAGTGGGCGTGGTTTGGTGGGCGGGGCCAGTGGGCGGAGCCACGCTCGAAGTAGGCGGGGCCACAGGGGGCGTGGCCTGCTCCGTAGATCCAGTGGGGGAGGCCTCAGCAGCACGCTGCGCCCGCGTCTTGACACCCTCGCTGGTGACGTCGTTGTCCCTCGGAGTCAATGGCATTATCCAAATTCCGCTTCTGACACCAAATGTTACGGGCTACTGGTCCGTGGATTTGGATAAAAACACCTGATGACGCTGATGAGACTTTATTCAGTTCACCACACTAAAGTTACAAGGGTTTCCTCACAACGATGTCCAAATTGTCCAAACACTATGATCAGAGTCCAGTAATTAATCGCCAGAGTCGTCACTTATTATTTCGCACTTGTATCACTTCGATCTTTCTCTTAGCTCGTCTAAAGATGAACTGTCCTCGGCGCTGAACAACTACGCTTATATAGGCAGATAATTTCGCTCTACTAAATTCTCGAACATTCGCGGCCGAATTGTATCGAACGATCGAGTCTATTGCTATCCCGCTCTCACACATGGCTGTCCTTTTCCTTTAGGTTGCAAGCGACTATAAACCCTATCCGTTAGGTATGTAAAGCTCATTATTGCTTGCACCGCCGATCATTTCTAGAACCGAAGAGGGTTCACGAAGCGTAAGTCTAGAACATTCTAGTTTGCGTACTTTTCTAGACTTCGCCGGTGCGTTTTCGTAACAATATCTACAACATATTATCGGTTTCTTCACGCACGATGCTGCATACTTTATTAGGTACATAGCTGGGTAACCAATTTGGAAATGAAGAACTTCCTTCATCTAATGGTAGCTGAAAAATTCCGCTTTTTCTGTAAAATGCAACTTTCTTATTACAAATATTATCAGGTGTGGTGTTGCAGTTGTCCATGGGCAGCGGTGATCGCTTGCCGACGGGTGGCCCGCTTGCTCGTTTGCCGCCTTATGTTATAAAAAATATTATCATAAGTTTAGCACTTAAATTTAATTTTACTGCTTAAATATCTCATCTTTGTCTACTGACTCTCGGAGAGACTAGAGAGATGACCCAACAAATTCATACTTCCACTATTGCTGAGCTTCTAATGACACGCGCATTTTACTATTCTGCGAATTTTCATATTCATGAGAAACTCCAAAAACATGCAGTTTCAGCTAAAATGAGCCAGCAATAAAATTATTCAAGTGGTATTAGAATTTCGTCTAGACAGTCCGAAGATTACCATAGTAATTGCATGCATATTCGCAGTACGTGTAGTATTATAGTAATATGTTGAGTTTACTACCTCAAAAACGGAGTGTTTCTGTGTAATAACATCGTGATTTCTTGGAATATTATACAACAACGGTAACATTTGTTTACGAGTCTTTGTGGCGGAATGAAAGAATATTTTAAAGTTTGCGATTTCCGACAGACTGAAATTTTGCTTGCATGTAAATTGATGACAATGTATACTGTCATGACTTTGGAATTGATTTTTTTAATTTGTTTTATTAGAAACTAGCTTTCGCCCGCGGCTTCGCCCGCGTGAATTTCCCACGGGAACAGTGATTTTTCCCGGGATGAAAGGTACCCTATGTCCTTCTCCGTACTTCTAACTATGTGTATGCAAAATTTCAGGAAGATTGGTTCAGTACATGAAGCGTGAAGAGGTAACAAACAAACAAACAAACAAACAAACCAACAAACAAACAAACAAACAAACAAACTCACTTTCGCTTTTATAATATTAGTTAGGATTAGGATTTGAGTGCGTTTGACCTCAATCCTGCCTGATTGATTGATGAACTTACCATGTAAACCCAGGAACTCTGTAGCAAATCTCATCAAATTTCGGCTCTTTGCATTCATTTTTATTTTCAACAAGTACTCAAAAAATCCAGTCAGTTTCAAGAGTTCTTGTCGGTGGAAATATTTTCCATGCATCTCATCCTCAGCTATCCGTATGACCTCCCTGTACGACATGACCCTTGCCTTCCTTATCTGTATATGGTTTTAAGTGGCTTTAAATTAGGGTTATCATTTTTCCGTTTACTATTTGGCGCTCAGACAGACCTCACTTACCTTAGTAAGTGAGGTCTGTCTGAGATACTACAATACTGTCATCAGTTGTCAAATTCAAATGACAGTACTGTACCATCTAACTGGCCTCACTCGCGCCATCTTGTGAGTGGAAAAACGATAATCATTACAAGGCCGTACCACCCGCCTTAAGCAGAAGTACCACCCCCACCACCTAGATGGCTGGTGGTCAACCACCGCTCGTTTTTCGCGCAGCTTTTTACTGCCCTGTATTAAAATGTGGAATAATCTTCAGCGGTGTTCCCGAATGAGGGATTTTCCGAGACTCAAATTAAAAAAAAAATTAGTTCTATATGACTTCATAGATGGCGCTTAAGTAAAGGCGAGAAAAAAGTTCCATACAAAAAGCAAAAATTCACGGGATTGGCTTTTTTTAAAAATAAAACTTAGTAAAAAAAAACGTCTAAAAAGTATCAATATTGTGATTTGTGCACAACTGTCAAACTGTTTGGTGATTTTTTTTATGCCTCTGGTTGACAGGAAAAAGCGCACCATATAGGCACAGGGCGGGAGCTTCATAGAAACGGGGCGTCAAATATACCTACTACTACTACAAATAAAACTGTACATCCGTGAACACGTCAATGTGTGCGTTAAACAACTAGGGTCGCCACCGCAAAATTATTGTTTTTAAAGACGCCGCGACAATGTTGTATGTTGAAAGTGACAACTCTGTTCGTTCCATTATGTCTCCATGCTGTTTGATATCAGCGTCTTACTGAATAATAACTTTACTCAACATTTATTCAGAAAGGCAGATTAGGATGATAAGCTGACGACAAAGACACGAAAATAAAATTTAATTCTCATATGTTGCTCCCATTTACCCACAAAATGGCATATAACGAAAAAATGAATATCTAATGATTTGAATATTTTTAATTACTTTGCTTACCTACCTGTATTCATCCTTCGGTTTATAAAAACGTCCTTCTTAGTTTGTACTAGATAAACAAAGGTTAACTGCGCAGTACCTTACCATAATAATTTCATTGAAACGACGTTTCTTTCTATCTATAAAAGCGAAACGTAAAAGTAGCTTGAGATACGCTTCGCAGTCGCAGCTGCTAACCCCGTTTAATAGTGTCCCTCGACTCAAACGGGCGGGGTAGAAGTGCGGGGTACGCCATATTGCGGGAGAGGCAGGGAGCTTCCGTTCTGTACGTAGTACTTATATTAATTCTGTGATATAGGTTTAGCCATTTCTACGACTCGGCTTTCATAAAACGCTATCTGTTGAGACTTTTTGATACTATTTTTTTTTTCTTAATTAGCTGTCAGAAAAATCGCTCATTGGTTCGTCATTGGAGCCTTCAAGAAAAGAGCCTAAAAGAGCCTTCTCAAAAAGTTGGCAACGCATCACTGACCTTCTTAGGGTCGTTGGTGTCTATAGACTGCGGTGATTGTTTACCATTAGGCAACCCCCATGCTCGTTTGCTTGCTATTCTATAAAAAAAGGCAATCTTATTTACCCAGTACACTAATCTCCCCACGAAGTACAGCTAGCTAAGCTAATACTAAGTCATACATCACGGCAGGTACGGCTCGCTCATGAATACTAAGGTTGCAGCTAATGTATTCATTGGAAGCTGTACGATCTGTAATTATATGACTTACTTTGATGCAGTTTGAAGTTCAGAGTGTAATGGAACTAGGGAAGTTTTGATTGACGACAACCGCAGAGTTCTCATGTGTTTGGTTTAAAGAGGCCTCACGTAACATTTCCCTTTGTCTTTATTATGACCTTATGCACTTTCTATTTTATTATGAAAATCGGATTTAGTAGTCAGAATTAGTCATTATTGTGAGTGTCTTTAGGTAACAATTTACTTGGTCTTTCCGTCTGTTTGTGTCAAAGTTATATTTGATCCATTTCCTGGAATCCGATTGAACTCGTATAGCATGAAATATTAGTACAATAAAGATACTATAAATAAACAAATATTTGGATGACGATGCAGTATTATCACTACATGAAAGGCGGCTGAATCCATGACTAAACTTGAATTAAAATAAACTTTATTAACGAAATATTCTGTCACTAGCTTTTGCCCGCGGCTTCGCCCGCGTGAATTTCCCACGGGAACAGTGCTTTTTCCCGGGATAAAAAGTAGCCTATGTGCTATTCCAGGTCATTTACCTCTGTACCAAATTTCATCAAAATCCGTCCAGTAGATTTTGCGTGATTGAGTAACAAACATCCTCACAAACTCACAAACTCACATCCAAATATTCGCATTTATAATATTACTAGCTTTTGCCCGCGGCTTCGCCCGCGTGAATTTCCCACGGGAACAGTGCTTTTTCCCGGGATAAAAAGTAGCCTATGTGCTATTCCAGGTCATTATCTACCTCTGTACCAAATTTCATCGAAATCCGTCCAGTAGGATTTGCGTGATTGAGTAACAAACATCCTCACAAACTCACAAATTCACAAATTCACAAATTCACAAACTCACAAACTCACATCCAAACTTTCGCATTTATAATATTAGTATGGATTACGCGAAGATATACTTATTTGCAAAATACGTGTAGTTACAACCATAGCGTTATATTTTTTTAAAGAATTTTTTTTCTTTATTTCTATGAATAGAACCAAATCTCAGGCACTTGCCCAAAATGTATGGAACAGCTGATTTTTTTTAAAGATTTCAGAGTCGGTCTCATACAAAAAGATGTTCATATTTATGAGTATTTTTACCCCTAGGAAGGATTCTAGTTTATTAAAAATAACCCTGTATATATACACTCAAACTAACTCAAAGGTGACTGACTGGCTGATATAGTGATCTATCAACGCACAGCCCAAACCACTGGACGGATCGGGCTGAAATTTGGCATGCAGGTAGATGTTATGACGTAGGCATCCGCTAAGAAAGGATTAACGCGAGCTAAGCCGCGGGCGCCCGCTTGTACTATATATACTCTTTGATAGAACCAACATGCTTTACCATTGTATGGTGTGCAGTTATCGCTTACTGAATGTCGAAGTATGAAATGGCCGGTATATAAAGTATCTAAGAAATGAGAAAAAATACATTTCTTACATGTTGTGTGAGACCTTGACTACAGAATAAGTAATAATATTTAACCTTTGACCCAACTTTGGCCTCAAGAGGGGACCTAAATCTGCCATTGACCCGCGATATTTAATATTAAACAGACGAGCACTCATCTTGACAGCCATTCAGCATCCTTTTCACGGCCCACGGTTGACCTTTCTACCTCAAAAGTATCCCGTTACAGGTTGCATACACTTATCTGTTCTATTCCAAGAATAGTTCTTCTGTTACCAATATTGACGTGACACATCAAATAAATAAATTACTCATGTTATAAGACATTTCGTACTTTTTGTTATTTTTTAAAATATTTTATCCTGTTATGATCTAAGTGGTGTCCAACTTAACAAGATAGTTTTTCCTCCTTAGCCGTATTCCTCATGACTGAGGGTCGTGGTCATTATGTCGAATAACACATACAACGACTATCTTGGCAATGCTAATGGAGTGGTTTGCCATTGCCTTCTCCATTTCACACACTAGCTTATAATCATCAAATAGAGTGCAGGTTTCCTCACGACGTTTTCCTTCACCGCAAGTGGTGGTCGATGAAAACTGAGTACATGAGTCAGATTGGTATAAAAACTCATGTAGCACGGGCAGGATTCGAACCTGGGACCTTTGCAGTCACAGTTAGGCGCCCTACCACTCGGCCACCACCGCTTCTTTCAACTCTGCCACTACAGTTTCAGCTTATTCACTTTAAAGACTCCTCGTTATATTCACGACAAATCTTGAAGTTTGGTGACCAAACTTGTGAATCACTAGTACAAGTATCAACAACACACGGGCGTGGTGTTAAGAACACACTGACCAGGCACAGGAGATTAGAATAATTATAAAGTACAATAGGTTAAGTGGTTAGAATTTCTATGACTTAGCAGCTGCATTTTTGTGATTTCATGCCGTTTTGTGTAACACATTTTATTTTAGTGAGACGAAATCATACGAATATTAATGGAAACTTTTCGATTGTTTGGTTAGTTCTAGTTTTATTATGTAGGTTTTATAAAAATGCTGTGACATGTGCGAAACGCGCCTAAACTTTTTTTTTGCGCACCTTTTTTTCCTTTACTAGGGTTCCGTACCTCAAAATTAAAAACGGAATCCTGATAGGATAACCTTGAGTTTCATACCTCCCGATATAGGAGCAATGGTTTAAAACTTTAAACTTTTACGTTCAATTTTACATTTTATGCGAAGGGCATGATCGTGTCGTGGTCTGCTCAATTTAATTCTTGAAACCAAACCCGCTAATTTAGTACGGTCTTGCAGATAGGGTTACCATAAGTTCGATTTTTGCGAACATTAAATATTAGTTTTAAATTGTTTCGAGTTTTCTTTGAATTAAGATTTCAAAGGAGACTAATTTTATCAATCCTAACTAATATCCTAATCCTAACTAATATTATAAATGCATAGGTGAGTATGTTTGATTGTTTGTTACCTCTTCACGCTCTATCTACTGAACCAATCTTCCTGAAATTTTGTATACACATAGTCAGAAGTACTGAGAAGGACATAGCCGTGGGCGAAAGCTAGTTGTATATAAAATTCTTCCGTTACTGACTGAGTTGTCTGACAGACAACGCACATCCAAAACTACGTGGGCGTACGAAGCTGAAATTTTGCATATCAGTTCCTTAGGGAGCGTAGGGGATCACTAAGAGAGGATTTCCTGAAACTCCCACGGGATCATGCTAGTTACATCCTATTATTTATTTTTGTTATAATGTGTTAATGGTACTATAGAGTTCATCTTAAGTGGCAATGGGCGGGGCACATAGCTCGCGGAACAGATATCCGTTGGGGCAGAAAAGTTATCGAGTGGCGACCACGAACCGGAAAACGTAGTGTTGGCAGGCCTCCCACTCGGTGGACCGACGACCTGGTGAATGTCGCGGGTTGCGCATGGATGCGGGCAGCGCAGGACCGGTTGTTGTGGAAATCCTTGGGGTAGGCCTTTGTCCAGCAGTGGACGTCTTTCGGCTGAGAGAAGAAAAAGAGTTCATCTATCTATGTATCTAATCATGATTTTTTCAGCTTATGTTTGACGCAGTGTCATGCGGTTCAATTTATTAAATAAACGAAAGTCGAAAATATAAAATATACTTTCAACTTAAAATGATTAGAAAATTTCGCTGCAATAAATCTTAGTTTGAGCTGAGGGTTGCAGTGGTAATTTATATATTTTTTGTTCTTCATCTCTATTGTAATTTCTACGTCAATCTGGCCACCCTGTTTGCGGGTTCCGCTAACAAGCGTTGGGAGACAAATGCTAATGGTCGGTTCGCGATTTGAACCATTTATTTGGGAAATAACATGTTTGTATAAATCAGTTACTGTTTCTTGCTAGGGTTTTAACTTATTTATCATAATGTGACTAGTGTCCTTTTGGATTTCCGAAGACTATAAAGCCAATAATTCGTTTTTTTGAGAAATAAAGTTCTTACTAAACCAGATAAGTGCTTTTGCAAAGTACTAATAAGGCAAATTATAAATCAGGTACTTGTTAAATTGGTTAGTAATAAAATCGGAATTAATCAATTAAGGTCGAAATCTCTCCCGACTTGTTCAAACACAAAACGGCAATAAACAATTAATTACAATTTAAAAGGATGATCACTCGATTTTTCAATTTACCCGCCATTTGGACGAGCTCCAATCTCAGCTTTAAAGACATTAAATTGGAGCCCAAACCATTTGTAACCAATTTTCTGACTATCCAAACTTATAGTCATTGGGAGTTAATTAAAGTACAGTTTGTCATTGCGCTCTTCAATTTTGGTCATTCTGTAAATGATATATGCGACGCAATAGATTCGTCACATGTACGTGTAAATTTGCCACTTATTTATAAGTATATATTTTTTTATCACTACTCACAGTCACTTCAGATAGTGTCAGTTAGCTAAACCGCTACATATTGAAAAAATATTATAGAAAATACTCGCGTATGCAACAGACAGTTCAAAAGCTTCGCTTTAGTAGACTGAAGCCACGTTATTGAAAGTTGAATTTGCATGGATAGTTTTAACTCATACGTTTTAATAAATAACAGAACGCATTGCATAATGTCCCTCAAATGGGTTAACTAACCCCCTGTACGATGCACCTGTGTCGAATTTACAGTCTATTCAAAGTTACTCTTCCGTTTATCGGAGACCTTTTGCATTTTTATTCATTGATAATACATTGGGGGATTGTGCAGGGTCGGATGTAGTCTTTTTGGGCCCGCTATGTGGATCTATTGGGCCCACAGACTCTAACTAAACTATGATAACGTCAACACAGTTTCAGGTAACACCTGAAATAGGTAGCATGAATGACTTTTTATTGTTTTTGGTTTTTACTGCAATCAAGTTGTGTTAACATTTTTTGCTTCGGGCCCCTCTGGCTTAATCCGGCCCTGGATAGAGTTCGAAATAAGAATAACAATTGAAATTAGGGTGGCCAAATAACTAGTTGCCAGTGCCGTAGGGTATGTTAATCAGGAAAAAAATATGTCGCTTCGTTTAATTCTTTGGTGGTTTAATGAACCGAGATTGTCGTGACACCCCTAATCGTATTTTCTATTGTATAATGTTGCCAGGCCAATTTATTGCAAGTGGATTTGAATTTTTTCGACATGTGGCGAGTAGAGGAATAATAAGTGTAACATGAGAGTTTTTTATATTGTTACAATGCAAAATATGTTCTGTGAATATAAGCCGAAAAACATTTTATTTTCACAACAAAAAAAAACAAACAATATTATCGTTTTCCTTCTTATGATGCTTGTAAAATGATTTCTTACAAAATATAAGAGAACCTGGAATGTTATATAAATAAAAGGCTTCAATATTATCCTGTGACCAAAACAACCGCCTACGGATTAATCCGACTGTAATGGAAAAGCAGTCATGCAAAAAAATAATTGGTTCCTCTACAAAGGCCGACCTCTATTCCCATTGACTAAAATATAAATTTTGATTTTAAAATCTCCCAGTTTGTAAAACGATCTCCTGAAAATATATAGATTATAATATTTTGAGTTTATAAAAGAAAGTTAAAATATTCCAGACCAATTAAGTACCACGTATGTATAGTCAGGTGAAGGAAAACATTGTAAGGAAACCTGCACTCTGGTTGATGATTATCAGCTAGTGTGTGAAATGGAGAAGGCAATGGCAAACCACTCCATTAACATTGCCAAGATAGTTATTGTGTTTCATTCCATATCATTCTTGACGACCTCCGTGGCCCAACGGTCATCACGCCGAACTGCCACACCGGAGGCCCCGGGTTCGATCCCCGGTCGGGTCAAGATAGAAAATGATCTTTTTCAGATTGACCCGGGTCTTGGATGTTTATCTATATATGTATTTGTTATAAAATATAGTATCGTTGAGTTAGTATCCCATAACACAAGTCTCGAACTTACTTTGGGGCTAACTCAATCTGTGTGATTTGTCCGTATATATCACTACATAGTATAAAACAAAGTCGCTTTCTCTGTCCCTATGTCCCTTTGTATGCTTAAATCTTTGAAACTACGCAACGGATTTTGATGCGGTTTTTTTAATAGATAGAGTGATTCAAGAGGAAGGTTTATATCCCGTGCGAAGCCGGGGCGGGTCGCTAGTTTATTTATATAATGACCACCTCCCTTAGTCATGAGGAATACGACTAAGGCGGATGTATAGTCAACAGCACATAAAGCTATCCAAAATCATTGCAAATTCAATACTATTACCACTGCAACGGGGTCCTATGCAAATAAGTATATAGTATAAAAATACACTGTATTTTAAGAAGTAAGTAACTAAAATAATTTAATTATCATAGTATATTTATTCTTTATTCCACAAAAAGAATAAAGGTTACATTGTTTCTAGTACAATTAAATTACATAATTTAAAATTTACACAGCTACTTAAATTTCCCTTTGTGAAGATCAAATGACTTAGATCAAAAAAAGCATTTCGAAATAAATATTTAACATTTGACTCGGCAATCTTAATTAATTTCTGAGTATTGTTTAAATATTTTATTACTCATTGTAGAAAGATTTCTTCAAAAAGTTCTTTTTTGTTTTACGGTGTGTCTGGTAGTTTGGTCATAGCATTACGCGTTGAAAAATATTTCCCTTAAACAGAAGGCAACTTTATTGCTGAAGTTTTAAGTATCATTGTCGTAAAAGTTAGTATTTTTAGGCGTTGCACAGTCAAGATGAGTGGTTTTACGACCGTCTGACTGTTGCGTTGGTTTTACTGACGCAACTATGTAGATGACTGTACGAATGTGTCTCGGTGTTTTGGTTTCGCTATAAACCCTCTGAATTCATGGATCTCCTGAGGAAAAATTACGTTCTTGTGTCCGTCTGAACATAAACGATGCAAGTTATTTTGTTATTTAGGAAATATATTTTCTTTCGTAGAGTTACTGATTACACCACATATTATTTAGTGCACTTTCTGTCTCTACATTTATCTAGCTAGCTAGAGTATCTTTTTTTTTACTCTAATTTTATTTTATCTTTTCAACCGACTTTCAAAAAGAGGAGGTTCTCAAGCCGGCTGTAGTTTTTCTATGTTTGTTACCGCATAGATTAAAATGGCTAACTAAATTAGACACGTGGTGTGTAACATACTCAATTCAAACTTTAATTTTAATATGTAATTTTTAAAAAATTGGCCAAGTGCGAGTCAGACTCGCGCACCGAGTGTTCCGTACACGCAAAGCATCTAACATTATAGCTCTAACTAAAAGACCAAATAGTTTCAAAAATAAATTTAACTTTGCAGTTCGATCCCTAAGATTCATACTGAATCCAGGCCAAAAATAAGTTTGTAACACTTTTTTTTAAACTTCCAACAATATATTTACAACTTTCAGATTTTTTCCTGTATAAGTACTATTAGACCTTGCTTTTTGCCAAATTTCATAATATTAGATCAACGGGAAGTACCCCATAGGTTTTGATTGCTGCCTGAAATCGCAAAATATGTCAAAAATCGCAATATTTACGGTAATATCTCTTGATCACGTAGACGTATAATTTTGATTATTTTTTTTTGCTGAAAGAGACCATAGATCCGAGTATTGGATATTAATTTCAACTTCATAACTTTTAGGCGTTCCTGAGAAAATAAGTTTGACAGAAAGACAGACGGACAACAAAGTGATCTTATAAGGGTTCCGTTTTTACCTTTTGAGGTACGGAACCCTAAAAAAGAGGGTAGGCCTTTAAAAACAAATCGCATATCGTGAACGAATGCTATTCAGAGCGTATCGCCAGAAGTAAAACATTTCTCGGCACTGGCTAAGTGTGCAAATGTATGAACGTTTGTTTACAGCCACTTTGCATATAGATTGTTCCGGCACTCATGAATTCTTATACGGATAAATTACACTCTGTATCAAATTTCTACTTCACTCACGCACGAGCCTTAGACACAAAATAAAACAGAAGGGCCTAGTTGTAAACGTAGTCACGCGCTAATTAAACAAGAAGGGATGTAGGGCATTTAAAATGTTAAGTCCACATATTTTGTCCAAAACCTAACTTATCTCTTCTATGTTGGATAACATTTTTATACAACTTAATAAGGGTTAAAGCATTAAAGTCCGACACCTGACGATCATTCGAGCTGTCACAAATAGCTTAATTTACTGCATATTCTTAGTACAATCCGATGAGTCAATCTCTATCTAGCTATCTACGAGTAATATTGCTTTAGCCTTTAAGCTGAGTTCAGACTACGCTATAATATTGTGCTCTATAGTATAGCAAAGAATGACGCAATGCTATACTATATAGCATGGCGTTCACATTACGCGATATTATCGCAAGCATATAGCAAGCTTCATGGCGGCGCGTCGGCACAGGATCATGTCCAGACGTGTCGCTTACGCGGGCTCGTGTCGCCTGCGGGACGGGCGGGGGGAGGGCGGCGCGATATAGCACAGCGCATTGAGCGCATCGCACCAATTTATAGCTTATAGTAAGCCAATAATATATCGCACAGTAGTGTGAACGTGTCCATAGACAATGTATGGTGCGCGATATTGTTGTGCTATGAGCTATATACTATATGCTATTATATTATAGCGTAGTCTGAACTCAGCTTAGTGTCCCAGCCAGTGTTATTAGGGCGAATACCTCTTTCTTTGCGTCTTTCTTCTACTCCACCAGTGGCGGATTAGAGTAGCAAATGCGACCGGCTAATTTTCGGGGCAATTTCTCAGCGATTTAGGGGCATCGTGCGTATGATGTATGACATTTTTGGTCTTGCTGCGGGCCCTACATGTCAAATGTATGATCTTTTTTTGGTCATGCTACGGGCCCCGCGCGAGCTTAATCCGGCACTGCAAGCAACTGTAACTGACGTACTTTCGTGGCTATTTGTTGGCCACAAAATTCCTTATTCGTAACCCACCGTGATTTCCCCCTATTACGCCGCTAGCTATTTTCATTTACTTAGGTGCTAGCAAATAGGGATTTGAATATTTACTACTAAACTGGTAAATTCGCGTAAAATTACCGCCTACGGAATTAATGTAAAACATCCACAAATTGGATTATGTAAACTATGTGGTACTGCTCTAAATATTGTTGGGGCGAAGCCTCAGAATATTTATTACGTGTAGAATGGACGGGGTACGTGTTCAGAATTTTTTGCATGTATGAATTTATAGGCCGGTAGATTGCGGCCAGTAGATGCCGACGATAATGTGGTAGATGAATGTTACTTATATAGATAGAACTACAACTACTCTACCACCATATCGACTGAATATAGTCTTGAAAAAAAAAAAAAGTCTATGAGTGAATACTTGCCACTAATTTCTTAAGTTTGAAAACCGCATCTTTACATATAGTTTTTGCGTGATGCGCTTACAGACTAAACGTCTAAAAAAACATTTTGGCTTTATAATAAGAAAGCATGACACCGACTTAAATGTAAAGAAGAACGTAAAGTCCCAAAGATGTCCCAAGTCGAAGTCCCAAGTCCCAAGTTTTCGCAGGACAAGGCGTATACCTGTCAACTTTACAGCCTTAGGATTACTTCAGAGTGTTCTCGTAAACATTGCAATCTTTATTACAATTAGTTTTAGAGGCTTTAAGTTCAAACTATTTTGCGTCACAGAGCTATCAAGAACTCTCAAGGATTTTACTAATGGGCTGAATTTAGTTCTCATGAGACTATGCCAGTGAGTTAACTGTTTAAAAGGTTAGCCCAGTTTTTACATCCATTTAGCCCATAATTTAGGGATGAGCCCAGATGTTTTTTGGTCGGTTTTAGGAAACGCTCTGAATCACGGGGTAGATTACAGTGGATTTAAAAGGCTTTTCAGTCTTCTGTATGTTTTGCATTTTTAGATAAAATTCGGAGAATATGATAGCAAATATTTGTTATGAAGATTTTAACGATTATAATCCTATAATTCTGGTTTGCCAAAGACATAATAAAATACTGTTTAGGAAGTAAATTTAAAATCCAGACGGTTAGTAAATGAAGTGTCGAGATAAATAATTTAGTTTTTCAAAACGTATACCTGTATAAAATTGATAATATCAGATTGAAATGATAATATCAGCCAAGAAAAACAGAATGAGTTTCTAGTCGTCAAATTAACCTCTGGTTATTATTTGGGTCGCTTTGTTTATTATACAGCGACCTATTTAGAGATAACACGGAAAACTCAAGTAAATTGTTCTCAGTCAAAAACGCGGCTTTCCTTTGTAATTTACATTTTGGGCCGGCGTCGGTAAATCTAGTAATTTTCATCTTTCCGTTCTTTTCCGTGAGGCGACATGTGTTTTATTTTGTGAATAAGTCTGTAAATAAGCGTAGGGGGAGATAACGTGGTATTAAACCTATTTATGTGTTTTATGTGGGTTAAAAATGAAATGTCGCACGAATTATACTTTTTTGGGAACTTGGCGCCCAACGTGTGACTATCAAGTTGGGCGCCAAGGGTTGGGTTTTTTATCTAAATTTTACTAATAATGACGCTTATTTTTATTATAGTTTGTCCTATTTCATAAAATCAGATAAATACTTTTTAGTGATATTAGAGAATGCCTTGGCGTTATGTCCACCATTTGTACAATTTTTTTGTAATATTGTGTAAAAAAGTTTTAAACAAATAAATGATCTATTAATTGCATTTAATTTTGTGGTAAGCCAATAATAATAAAGGCCACTTTATTAATTGATATTCATTTGGTTTTGGTCTATGGGTTTTACAGTACTCTCATCTCTCTCTCTCTATGGGTTTTGTCGTGATTTTGACGTGAAATAATGAAAGGAGCGTTTTCACCGCAATACAAAGCGCACGAGATAAAACGAATACATTTAGAGACTTCCTTTTTCAGTGGAACTACCATTTCATTCTGAAACGTTCGTATCAGTGTAGTATTACAATCCCGCAACCATTTAAAGTAACTCGAAGGAAGCACACTTTTCTAGTATTTCTATGCAATAACATTTGTTGAGATAAAGTATGTTTTTAGTATTTTTTTAGCCTATACCCAGCAGTGGGTTACGGAATGATGATGATGTTGTTTTTAGTTAGAGAAAGCCCACTAAAGCGAGTTTAAAGGCAAAGAAATTCACATCAAACAAAAATAAAACAGCGTACTGTTTCTTTGCACTTTAGCCACTCTTTCTTCTTACAGCTGTTAACTTATAGAACATGTTATAATGAGAAATAACCGGACATGTCTCAACAAGTCACTAGTTACCTCGGGAAAAATCACAGAACTATTACACAAAAAGATCGTACACATTCTGCTTAGTAGAGCGAAGTCTTTGCTGCCAGGAAGGATAACGTTTATTGCCCCTTTAGGAATAACATCTTATTTCGTTTGTATTATTGTTGTCTAAAATCTAGTCAGTCTTCTAAAAAATTGCATTTGCAATAGCAGCCAATTTTTTTATTTTAAAAGTAATACATAACGTTTCTTTATGAAGTATTGTTTTGTGCCTAATAAGTCTTACAACATCAAAAACACGATGTCTTGCAGATGTTTTATTTCGCTTGTTTATTTGGTCGTTATTCCGTTTCGCATTTTATTACAGACTAGGAAATTGGTTATTTGATCTTCCGTGCCAAATTGACATTATAGCTAATTCATCACATCTTCTATTGAATTCGTTATTCTTTCTTTTCAAATTTGTTATTATTACACTGTTGACAGTTTTTTCTCAAATCGCATCTGACACTACTAAAGTACGGTCGCGAAATAGAAAGAATTTCGTACGATAACCTATTATTACCCATCTCTGTCACTCCCGCGTAAATATAATGCGTCTCGCTCGCACAGATGCATCGCCAGCGAGCGAGACGCATTATATTTACGCGGGAGTGACAGAGATGGGTAATAATAGGTTATCGTACGAAATTCTTTCTGTTTCGCGACCGTACTTTAGTTACGGTCTTTGAGAAATAAGGACTTCCGTGCGCAGAAGTCCGTGTTGCTCTATGAGTTGCAGTATAGTCAATTAGCGCGCAGGTTTCCTCGCAATGTTCTCCTTCACCGAAACCAGGAAATAATTCACATATAATCAATATTCCCTCGACAAAATCTTATTTTTTTCATCAAATCAATTAAGGAAAGGTTAGCGGTTAATTTCATTCCCGCCAGTCTGTCTT
The DNA here is from genome assembly GCA_018467065.1 of Ephestia elutella. Lineage (NCBI taxonomy): Eukaryota > Metazoa > Arthropoda > Insecta > Lepidoptera > Pyralidae > Ephestia > Ephestia elutella. Next base: position 6,752,722 of record CM031570.1, on the reverse strand, counting down.
CATCCAATCGTTTGATGGCTTCGCTTGTTCAATTAAAATCAAATTTACTCCCCCTTTGTTTTGCGTTGACAGCTCTTTAAATATAAGAGGAACTTGTCTTCCCTCCGGTGATAATAATTTAATGTTTATTGTGTTAGAAATTCTTCGTTAACTTGCTTTGCGGCTTCGCTCAGCTTTGCTCTTGTGGGGCGATCAAAATAATATTTATATTCAAAATGGCGGCTGTGGGGCAACGACTGCTAAATCTATACATATAATAAAACAGTAAAAATATTTTGTCTGTACATTAAGTATTTTTGACTAAAATGGATAGAGGGACACTTAAAAAGAATAATAGAAAGCAAAAAAATTTTTTTGGAATTTCTTGTCTGTCTGTCTGTCTGTCTGTCTGTCTGTCTGTCTGTCTGTCTGTCTGTATGTATGTACGCGTTTCACGCAAAAACTACTGGACGGATTTGAATGAAACTTTTTTTGTTTTATAGCTATAAGGTCTGGGCAACATATAGGCTATAATTGATTTTGAAAACTGGAACACCTGATGAAGAACCATAACAGAACAGCTAAACTATAAGAAATATGGAAATGGTGCCTTAACAAAAGTCGTTCAACCTGATGAGCATTTTCTGCTGACGTATAAAAATTGAAGATCTGGAACATCTGATGAAGAACTGCAAGAGACCAGCTACACTATAACATATATGGAAATGTCGCCTTAGTAAAAGTCGTTCAACCTGATGAGCATTTTCTGCTGACGTATAAAAATTGAAGATATGGAACATCTGATGAAAAGCTTCAAGGACCAGCTACACTAAAACATTTATGGAAATAGCGCCTTAGCAAAACTTGATTAATCTGATGAACATTTTCTGTAGACGTATAAAAAAACGAAAATCCGAAACATCTGAAACAGTTTGGAACACAAAAAGATTTTTCATCTAAGCGAAATTCACGCGGGCGAAGCCGCGGGCGACAGCTAGTATTTAATAAGAGTTTTCTGATGTGACATAAGGTTTATACTGAGATATCTAGTTATTCATGTTTGTATACACAATTTTCAATTAGGTTAAATTTTGTATAGGCTTTCATTTATTTGAGCTAAGTCTATCTAACCGTGACCGTGCGAGTATAGTATACCAGACTGCGATATTTTGTATAAAAAACCCTACAATGTATTCAGGTCATATCCTACCCTGTATCAATATATCTGCTGGTCTACTGAGGCAGGGGTTATCAAGTATATAAACTCCTTTAGTCGTATTTCTCATGAGTGAAAGTCGTAGTCATTATGTCGAATGAAACACACACGACTATCTTGGCAATGTTAATGGAGTGGTTTGTCATTGCCTTCTCCATTTCACACACTAGCTGATCAATCATAAACTTGAGTGTAATCCTACACTCTAGTTTATGATTTTATTATTTCCTCACGATGTTTTCCTTCACCGGAATGAACTACCGCATTCAAAATATTACTATCTAGCTAGTTGTCTACTGTTGTCCGCGGATCAGCCCTCGGATAACACCTTACACAAATTAATTCCTCAAACCACCGCAGAATTTAAAAGCGCAAATTTTCTTTTTAATTTTCTTTCTTTTTTTTTTTAATTATACATTTACTAAAAATAATAATATTCAGGGAGCGTCAATCAAATGCCAAATAAAATTGTCGCAATTCTGCTTTTGCAATTTTGCATAATTTTATTGTCTCCTCGAGAATATTACTGCTAGGATTTGGGAGGTAAAATGCATTTAAATTAATGAATGAATGATTTATTGAGACACTTATATAACAGTTGGCTCCACACTAGGCAACATGCCTGTCCTGTTGGTCAACCGCATTTCATCACACTGTATACAATGCGACAACGATTATTTGGGACAGTCAGCTGCAAACAAACCAGACCCTCCTGAGATAGGATTCGGTGGGATAGGTCAGGATTCTCTGCAGTTGACTGTACGTGAAAGAAGTTTTAATAGCTTGGATATCAGTTCGCTTTGCTACCAAGTGTTAGTTACATCTACAGAAATATGTAATGTCAGAAAGCCCACTATTCAGCTAAGCGTGGCCTTCGAGTCTCACGGTTCTTGGCTCTGTCTACCCTGTAAGGGATAAAAACGTGATTCTCTGTATGTATGGGACTCCCTGCCTGCGTCTATGTCCCCGAGCATATACAACCTGACTCTCTTCAAAACCAGAGTGAATAGGCTGCTTCTGGGTAAGCTCGCTACATCGTAGACCTCGTCTCTGTCCTCGGGCAAGATTGTGGTCAAGAGCAAACCAATCATTAATAAAAAAAAAAGTATGTAAAGTATAAAATATGTAAGGAATGGAAGGGCTACCATGTAAATCAAAATCGCTTTTAAATACAATTTCTATACAACTGCACTCTGTTGATACTCGTATAAGAGTGTATTGACGAATCGGATCAGTTTTATATGCATTATTGTTTGTTTCAGGTAAACAATACATCATTGGACATCCGGTTACAATGGCCATTCAGCTGGACGGGTGAATATTGGCTTGTTTGGAGTTATGAAGCATCTGTTTATGTATTTTTAGTTTACTTTGGATGAATTTTAATATATTTTTTTAATTAATTTAATCTAAGAACTCTTTTCTTTTTTTTATTGAGTCCAAAGTCAACCGACCCATACAGGGTGATGGTGGACCCATCTTAAGTTTCAGACACATTTTATCATTTTTTTTTTTGCGAATTTATAATCTATTGCTTATCAATAAAAATTATCTTACCTAGTTTTGATTACCAAGAAGGCGTAAGCAAGCGATAAGATGGAAATGACCATGACAATTTGGAATTTCTCATCACTCACCTAATTCTAATCCTAATCCTAACTAATATTATAAATGCGAAAGTGAGTTTGTTAGTTTGTTACCTCTTCACGCTTTATCTATACTGAACCAATCTTCCTGAAATTTTGCAGACACATAGTTAGAGTACGGAGAAGGACATCATATCGGGAAAAAGCACTGTTCCCGTCCCGTGGAAAATTCACGGGGGCGAAGCCGTGGGCAAAAACTAGTATAAAATGTCTCTGAAACTTAAGATGCTTTTCGAAAAATACAAAAGATGTCAGCACACAGCGTCGATATTTGTTCAAACTGGATCTATTTTTCATATAAAGTGCTGTTCGTGAGAGCCATAGACTAGATAGAGCGCAATACGTTTTTCACGGTTACTTTGGCCCTGTCCATTTTTAGGGGTGAGTAAATACTTGTTTTTACAGCATATAATACAATGGTATAAAAGGCGGACTTAACGCTAACAGCATTCCCTACCAGTCAACCTTCGGGATAAACAGAAATAAGTATGGCACTAATTTTTCAATCATCAAATAAATGTTATCTGACGGATAATGTGTAAAGCGACTAAATTGTAGGGTCATGTTATGCCTACAGTGCAACTGACGCAGTGCTGTCAACTTATTTTAGTCATTCTGTAATTTAACTAGTTGATAACATTTATTCGATGATTGAAAAATTAGCCCTAAGTTTGTTTTAATACCACAAATATACTACATAAAATATGTTATATAGGTACATACTTATTATAACGCCTTTTTCCCGTGGAGTAGGCAGAGACTAGCGATTTCCACCTGCTACGATCCTTACAGATCTCTCTTGCTTCCTCTACACTCATCACTCTCTTCATACATGTTATAGGTGCTCCTAATATTTATGTGCTCCGGTTATAGGTGCTCCTAATATTTCCCTTTTTAAGGAGGTCCGCAATCTGGTCGCAGTGCTTTCTCCGAGGTCGACCCTGACCAACTCTTCCGAGTTACAACTGTTCCGAGCATTGCATATTATAATAACGAGATATCGCAGGATCAATCGACTAAAGAGCCCAATATCTATAAGTTGTTTATATAATTTCTATGTCATATATGTAGAGACGCGTTGTTATAATCACTTCAACCAGCTGTTTTTTATTCTACTCTTGTATCAAAAGTCGTCCAGTTGATTTTGCATGAAAGTTACAAACATCCATCCATACCACATTCGCATTTAAAATATTAGATAGAAGTGGAATTAGAAAAAATAATTTCGGAAGTAAAAAAATCGAAGTTTCATTATAAAATTTAAAGGTTATTTCCGACATAAAAGTTTACCCCTAAAATCAAATGAACAATCTCGTTAAGGCGGATTCACACTGACTGGACATCGTAACATCGTAAGCTGTGATTCGAACAAAATACGATCGTACGTGTCCGCTGTCGCCTGTGTGTTGCATTTTTCAACTCGCAGCTTAACTGACCACACTGGCCACTTTTTAGTTCAAATTCTGGTCACGTCGGCGCTACTACCTTCGTTTATCTTTTACGAATGCTACGGCGATGATTCACCGTTCGAAATTTGAAATGTGGCGGGGAATTTGAATAACCTATATTTCATTTTTATAGCGAAATTTAATATTTAATTTTACATACTCAAAAGAAAATAAATCCTTTATTATTATGTAAAATCTGAATAATGTACGGGAACAACATTGCGAAAACCATTTCGCATTATTGCTGAAAATTTACCTTTCATAAATAAATTTGCGCGGACTATTTCTCTTTTTATTAGATAAGCAAAGCAAAAAATAAAACATGGGTAAAACTGTTGCTGGCAAGAACTGGATTGCGATGGCCCAGATTAGAGAAGCTTGGCGTAGACAGAGGGAGTTTTATACCCAGCAGTGGGTAGTGTAAGCTGATGATGATGATGGGTAAAACTGACCGAACGATGAGATTATGGTAGCACATATTAGTTTGACGTTTTGTGGCATATTCGCAAAGTCGTCGACCTAACGTGCGCAGTGTCACCATTACAATCGCAAAGTCGTCGATCTAACGTCGCCTGTCTGCGTTTCAAGCGCTGCTAGTTCTCAATTTAGCGGGCAATGGGGTAGCTCATATTAGTTTGACTCTTTGTGACATATTCGCAAAGTCGTCAACCTAACGTGCGCAGTGTCACCATTACAATCGCAAAGTCGTCGATCTAACGTCGCCTGTCTGCGTTTCAAGCGCTGCTAGTTCTCAATTTAGCGGGCAATGGGGTAGATTTAGAACAACTTGTCACTTGTAGAATCCGCTGCAGGAAAATTCACGCGGCAATAAACGTAGATAACAGTTGTAAAGATACGATGTTTTGCGTGGATTTAGTTGTTGCATTTAGTTGTGTTCTGTACAATTCTAAATTTATTTTAGTCCTTCACATAGAACTTATACTGATATTATTTGTGCTCAAATCAGCTTTAGTTGAATTTTCATGATTGTTTTCTTTCTTATCGAGTGTTAGTCATAACACTTGTGTCAGAGTTTTTCATTATCAAATATATCTATATGATTTCTACGTTTTTCTCTGCCTGTTACATGACATTTAATAGAATTCTTTAGATAGATAATTAATAGAAGTGTATAGATTTGGCGTGAAATAGTAACAAAAATCCATATCTCCAGATATTTCCACAAAAGTTTGTTTATTCTTCTTTAAATATTATAAACGCGTAAGTATGTAAACTACAGGTAAAATAAATTATTATTACTATTTAAATATTTATCTGAATTCAATTACCCAATTAATTTGATATTAGCTATGAAACCACAAAAATATCTAGGGCTGCGCATGAGTAAACACATTCATTGCGACCGTCTCGCGTTCCGCTGCTCGGCGGCGCTAAAATCGTGGTATAAATGACAAGTAATATAAAGAAGAATCATATCTGTGTCAAATTTTCCCTTACGCTAGTAAAAATCTGTTAAACTTTTCCCAGCTAATGGGCACTAACTGAAATATAATTTAAAAGTGCAAATCGCCGGCGCTCAGCTATGCGGATTTTTAGTTGAACAATTTCTGCAAGATGAGAGATACCTGTGATTTATTGCGATCGTGCGGAGATCGTGTTAAGGGCCTGCCACACTGACTAGCTAACGTTTTTCCTAAATAATGGCTAGATTTTTAGATAATTCTAGTAACATTCAACTGTCCAAAAAGCCTTGTTTCCTATACAATAAACTAAATGGCATAGAGGCAAAATTATAGTCGCAATAAGTTAAAAGGGTGTGAAATTAATTAGCGTTATTATGATACGAGTAGATTAAGTTTTATTATGTTCTTTCTATCACATCTAGTTTTTGAAAAATATTTTTTGTTTCGGGAAAAAGGCGTGATAATATGTATTTATTTAAAATTTTATTAGACCAAATAATACAATGGTATAAAACGCGGACTTAACTAGTATTTATGTATTTTTTGTTACGGGTAATTTTCTCTTAAATTTCATTTCTGTAATTACATAGAAATTATACCACGGAATTCTTTCATCCTACTTACATCAGTAAAATTAAAGACCTAAAAGTTATTTTTTAAGATAAGGCTTATATTAAGCTGTATGTGCAGACCTCCTTTACTTGAGGCACAGATTAAATAACATTATGCTTGAGGTGACTAGCATGATTCGTGATTCACGTGTGTCGCCTTAATAATGTGAATTAAATCACAGCGACTTTGCGTGGTTGGCTTTTGAGTCTGTGCGGAATATTAAAATATCTATATTTAATAACAATAATCCGGACTAACTTAATATCTTGACTAGCCGCGCCCCGGGGCTTCGCTCCCGTGCGAATTTCGGGATAAAAGTACCCTATGTGCTATTCCTGATATTTTTCTACCCGTACACCAAATTTCATCAAAATCGTCTAGTAGATTTTGTGTGCTTGAGTAACAAACATCCACACATACATCCAAACTTTTGAATTTATTTAGTAGGATACAATATCTTGTAAGTCAATTTTGCCTTATCTTAAAAAAAATACCAATTATTGAGGCTATGTACCTCAATATATTGAGGTTTGAGGTACATAGCCTCAATAATATAACAGTTCATTGACAGCATGTATTTCTTACAAAATTATACATAACTTTTATTTTGGCAAAACAACTTTTTTTGCATTCACGATTCACTTTTGAGTCGTTAAGTTAAGCGTAACAAAGTTTCTCAAGTTCTTTAGTCTAACCCTTTTTGAATTAAATAATACTTAACCTTTTAACCTAGTGATCAAAAATTCTTGTAGACTTATTTAATCTTCGTTGGCAAGTCGAAAGTCATTAATATATTAGGGAAATAAGCTAACGATCGCAAAATAAAGAGCACACAGAATCGAAACTTAAGTAAATGTATGAAAAAGAGCTGCGCTCCGAAGCTTAAATAGGAATTTCAGGGAAAATAATGTTTTTGGGAATGAAAAGGATTTTGCGTCTATATAAGAATTATTTTTTGTAGAAGAATTTTTATTTATAACACTTGTTTGAAGGGCCTAATATCATCTCAGATAGGTAGATCCGGTTTAAAGCAGAACACAGCTAACGTAGAACAACAGAACTAGTAAGATTTTTCATGTCCTTTGTATTTCCATGACGTATTTTCCAAGAAATCGGTTTCTGTTCCTACAGTCGATTTATGTACAAGAATTTGTCTGTTACACTTACCCAAAGAAATTAAATTTTTGTTCACTATTCTTGCTAACTTACAGGGTTACATTTCCGTGCTCTATTTATTCTATAAAACGATCTATTTCGTAGGTTCGGAAGTTGTTACAAAATTAATTACCGTTAAAATAAATCTGTTAAATGTAATGAATTGCTCTTAAAGCCATTCGTTACATCGATTCCGATCTGAGTTATGAGACTCATTTCCGTATATCACCCGTACTGTGTCATATTATAAATCTCGCCTGAATGACTTTGTCATAATTTACATTAGTCGGTTTCATTTGGTTTTTAGCTAATATGTCCTGGTCAGAAGGAGATATTAATTATATATTTGTTATAATAATAATAAGTATTATGTTTGATTTATAAACAGGAAAAACAAGCAATGTTTAAGAAAAACTTAGGAAAAACACTTTTTTAGAATTGACTATTTTCATGTCTGCTCGCTTCGTTAGACTTACTACTTACTTGTACTTACGACTTATGTTTACTTGACTTGTAATTTAACAAAAGATATAATAACATTCAGTTCATGTTCACAGAATGATACTAATAGAAGTCAAATTAGGCTGACTTGCCCTACTCAATTTCTTGATCCACTTACAAATGTGTTTTCCTAAATTCCTTGACGATTTATACAGATAATTTGTAAATGAATTATTGCTGGTTAGTAATTCGAACATCCTCCTCTCAAACATGGCAGGTTCCAACACAAAGTTGGAGAACACAGAATAAAAACACAATTAAAACCCCTAATTAGATTACCCTATTGATCATCATCATCAGTCCTTGCCATTTTTTATATCATTTTTTATCATTTATCATTACCATATTGATATTAAAATACATTATGTATATTTCATAATGTCCACTGTCAATTAGACTGAATTTAGGGTCAGGGTCAAAGGATATTAACCCTGCTATTTGTTCTGCTGAGGTAAAGTGAAGATCCGCTCTACTAAATTTAAAATATTGGCACATTTGGAATAATTCGTTCTAGTGAAAGTTTTTTTTTATGATAATAGTAGTAGTGCGGCGCGACCTTTGACCTCGCGATTATTTTTCTGTAATAATTTACATACAAAAACTACTGCAGCAATTACTATTCTTTGAACCTTTATTGTGTTATCTTCATGTGCATATAATATGTGAATTAGACACTAACTCCTAAATGTCCTCTGATTCTAGTAGTATTTTACGAATAACAACTCAGTTTTGTCGTGGGCGGTACTTTTTCTGGATGAAAGGTCTAATTTTTTCCTTTCTTCATCGATGTCCATTTCTGTACCATGATACAATTTTTTTATCATAGTTGTGTAAGCGTTACAAACTCGATTCAGAATTTACAATACTAATTCAAATTACAATTGAAGTCGCAATTCTTCTGTGTTCTGTTTATTTTGTGCCCCGACATGGCAAGAGCTCAAGTGACGTCTAAGATGATTTATAAGGGAAGCCCAAAATTGATTGGCCGGTCCGTTGTTAACCGAAATATGTCCAAGGAAACAAAGCAAAAATATGACGGTAATAACAATATATGGCCTGCAAAAACCGATCCGTTATCCTGGACTTTCATCAATAATCTATTTTCATTATTTGAACTTCTCTCTCAGCCTAAAGACGTCCACTGCTGGACAAAGGCCTCCCCCAAGGATTTTATCCATGGGGGGTTTTGCCGTAATCGCCACGCTTGGCAGGCGGGTTGGCGATCGCAGTGTGATGGCATAGTACGCGGAAAGATGCTGCTGCCTCCGGTGTTTTAAATCCCTTAGTCGCCTCTTACGACACCCACGGGAAGAGATGGGTTGGTGCTATTCTAGGGCCACACCACAAGCCATATTTGAACTTAACTGTGTCTAAATTTAAAGGTCGTTGCTTAGTATTGAATCTTATTGAATCTAAGTGGGGGTAAAAAAATTGACATATACACTGAAGTTACAATTTTTGATGTTAAATGCTCTGATCCTCCTCCTCCTTTAGTTCCTCATGACTGAGGGTCGTGGTCATTATATGGAATGAAACACACACAACGACTGTCTTAGCAATGTTCATGGAGTGGTTTGCCATTGCCTTCTCCATTTCACACAATAGATGACAATCATCAACCAGAGTGCAGGTTTCCTCACGATGTTTTCTTTCACCGCAATGCTCTGATATCCTCGTCATATTAAAGTTATTCTAAATCTTCGTCAATTGTCTGAGTGAGAATGGTGGTCCAATTAAAGCATTGGGTGCAACGAGGGCGTTCGGTCCATAGTAACTCTATGGATGCCATTGTTGCACCCAATGCTTCAATTACTCATAACTCCTTTATTTCTTCCCCCTTATCACGTTCCATTTCACTTAAAAGGACTTCGTTCAAAATGTATGGGAGCTTGGCTTACTGCGGACAGTTCGTTCAATAAATAATAGTATTATCATTCACCATAATTAATGTCAAATAGATTTTCGGAATATATCTTGGAGTATGAATATCTGTAATTAAAATATACCATTAAGTAAGTATTGTTTGCGTTTCCGTTATTAAAATCAAAGATGTCGGCCTTCACGTCTGTTCTGGGATGCCATTATCTAAAATAATATCACATTTAAGTAGTATATTTTTTATTATTTGATGAAAGATTGGATTAATTAAGTATTTTTTTAGCATATTATGTTAGTTTTATATTAATTACATGCATATCATTTCATATTTATATTTTAGAATGAATTATTTATTTTAATTTTTACTCAAATACTTAATTCAATATTGCATTTTCTTTACCTGGTAACACTCGATTCTTGAGCGCGGCTTTATTTTGACGTTGACAGTTGTTGACAAGTATCCAAGTGTCAATGTCGACCGAAGACAACATGTCAACGTCAAAATAAAGCCGCGCTGAAGAATCGAGTGTTACCAGGTAAAGAAAATGCAATATTGAATTACTTAAGTAAAAATTAAAATAAATACATAATTCTTCATTCAAAAATATAAATATGAAATGATATGAGTGTACTTAATACAAAAAACTAACATATTATGCTAAAAAATTACTTAATTAATCCAGTCTTTCATCAAAGAATAAAAAATAAACTACTTAAATGTAATATTATTTTAGATAATGGCATCCCAGCACAGACGTAAAGGCCGACATCTTTGATTTTAATAACGGAAACGCAAAAAATACTTACTAAATTGTATATTTTAATTATAGATATTCATACTCCAATATATATTAAGAAAATCTATTTGACATTAATTATGATGAATGATAATACTTTTATTTATTGCACGAACTGTCCGCAGTAAGCCGGCGATGAACAATGTCTTTTATCTACGTGAGCTGTTTAGAACACTAATAGTAAGACCTCGTTATATCCTACCTAAATAGGCTCTCATAATTACTTACTTTAATGAGTTGTCTTTTGACGCGTGACTGCATTCATCACTTTAACGAGGTCATTGACACCGCGACAGCTGAGCGCTGTACCGGTGTGTGAGTCGTCAAAATAACAAAACTTAAACACATAAGGCTGTGTCACTCGAAAATGCTGAATTATACTTTTTGCAGAAGCGGTAGCATTTTTTCTCTGTTTATTGGAGGCGGGAAAACCACTAGTTACCAGTAAATGTTGATGTCAATAATTAATATATATTACCTTGTGTCGTTTATTTTCATCCATATCATTGTGGTTGGAGTTTTGTACGCTTTAATGACAAATATGTTACATTAATTAATCTATACATATAATAAAACAGTAAAAATATTTTGTCTGTACATTTAGTATTTTTGACTGAAATGGATAGAGGGAGACCTAAAAAGAACAATAGAAAGCAAAAAATTTTTTTTGGAATTTCTTGTCTGTCTGTCTGTCTGTCTGTATGTATGTACGCGTTTCACGCAAAAACTACTGGACGGATTTGAATGAAACTTTTTTTGTTGTATAGCTATTAAGCCTGGGCAACATATAGGCTATAATTCATTTTGAAAACTGGAACACCTGATGAAGAACCATCACAGAACAGCTAAACTATAAGTAATATGGAAATGGTGCTTTAACAAAAATCGTTCAACCTGATGAGCATTTTCTGCTGACGTATAAAAATTGAAGATCTGGAATATCTGATGAAAAGCTACAAGAGACCAGCTACACTATAACATATATGGAAATGGCGCCTTAGCAAAAATCGTTCAACCTGATAAGCATTTTCTGCTGACGTATAAAAATTAAAGATCTGGAACATCTGATGAAAAGCTCCAAGAGACCAGCTATACTATAACATATATGGAAATGGCGCCTTAGCAAAAACCGTTCGACCTGATGAGCATTTTCTGCTGTTGTATAAAAATTGAAGATCTGGAACATCTGATAAATAACTTCAAGAGACCAGCTACACTATAACATTTACGGAAATGGCGCTTTAGCAAAACTTGGTTAATCTGATGAGCATTTTCTGTAGACGTTTAAAAATCGAAGATTGGAACACAGAAAACAGTTTACAACACAAAAAGAATTTTCATCCAAGCCAAAGTCACGCGGGCGAAGCCGCGGGCAACAGCTAGTAAATAAATAAATAATAAATAAATAAATATACGGACAAATCACACAGATTGAGTTAGCCCCAAAGTAACTTCGAGACTTGTGTTATGGGTTACTAACTCAACGATACTATCCATACTAATATTATAAATGCGAAAGTTTGGATGTGAGTTTGTGAGTTTGTGAATTTGTGAATTTGTGAGTTTGTGAGTTTGTGAGTTTGTGAGGATGTTTGTTACTCAATCACGCAAAATCTACTGGACGGATTTCGATGAAATTTGGTACAGAGGTAGATAATGACCTGGAATAGCACATAGGCTACTTTTTATCCCGGGAAAAAGCACTGTTCCCGTGGGAAATTCACGCGGGCGAAGCCGCGGGCAAAAGCTAGTATTTTATAACAAATACATATATAGATAAACATCCAAGACCCGGGTCAATCTGAAAAAGATCATTTTCCATCTTGACCCGTCCGGGGATCGAACCTGGGACCTCCGGTGTGGCAGTCCGGCGTGATGACCGTTGGGCCACGGAGGTCGTCGAAGGTCGTCATTCAATGCTTTATAAGTATAAATATGAAAATATTGTTTACCATTGTAATTTCACGGTAAAGAGGTAGTTTCACATCACCCCGCTAGGCGTTTTTATTACTCATTTTGTTCCTTCGGTATATAGGATTAGACTTTCTTTATTAGAAGTAGAGATTTGGATTCTATCGTCTTCATTAACTTTCTAGCAAATTACAATAATTTCGTCACAAAGTTGAGAACTGTATATCAAAATGACTAGCTCCAAGTAATCACGTCGTAAATATATGTCAATAACTGGAGTTAAACATTAACTTGTTAAAGTTGTTAGCAAGCACGGTACGGATAGCATCATAACACAAATTGAGCTATAAGGCACCGTTCGCTAACGGGTTAAAACTTAGCTCGGTCTTAGCGACATACGAAGAGGCCAAGTCATACAGGCCAATAAGTCTTCAGTCATTCTTGCTAAAGACACTGGAGAAGATGGTGGACAGATATATAAGAGACGGTCCGCTTAAGAGGTATCCACTTCATAAAATGCAATGTGCCTATCAGCCTGGCAAATCCACGGAGACTGCTCTTCATTATGTGGTAAGTCAGGCTGAAAAGGCGCTTGAGAATAAGGAAGTATGTCTGGGTGCCTTTCTGGATGTTGAAGGAGCATTTGACCGGACTACTTTTAACTCGATCTGCAAGGCAGCAATGGAACACGGCATTCCAAACACACTCTGCAGATGGATGGAGAATATGCTCAAAGGCAGAATAATAATATCTGAGCACATGGGAGAAAAGCTGTCAGCAATAACAACCAAAGGGTGCCCACAGGGAGGGGTACTTTCGCCGACCCTGTGGAGTCTAGTTATAGATTCCCTGATAGCATCTCTGAACAGAGGTCCGACCATAGCAGTCGGATATGCGGATGACATTGTCATCCTGGTTAATGGGAAAGTTCCTGATACGGTAAAAGGGATAATGAATAAGGCCCTGCGGGAGGTTCAAGAGTGGTGCACCGCGAACCACCTGAATATAAACCCGAGTAAAACCATCATTGTTCCTTTTACAAGACTTCGCAAACTCAAAGGACTTGAGAACCTCAAGATGAACGGCACAGAGCTACAATTGTCCAAGGAGGTAAAATATCTGGGAGTCACACTAGATAAAGAACTGACTTGGAATGCTCATGTTAATAATATAATAACTAAGGCCATAAGGGTATTTGGTATGTGCCGAAACACCTATGGCAAAACATGGGGCCTCAAACCGTACATTGTACGCTGGCTGTATGAAATGATGATTAAACCAATATTGACATATGGAGCACTAGTATGGTGGCCGAAGGTCGAACAGGTGACGTGTAAGGATGCCCTTAGGAAACTGCAACGAATAGCCTGCTGTGCAATCTCCGGGGCGTTTTCCACGACACCGACAGCGGCCTTGGAAGTAATACTCGGACTGCCACCGCTACACCTGCATATCAAAGGCGAAGCCTGTAAAGCCCTTTACAGACTATCTGTATCTAAATTGTGGAACAGGCATGCGCCAAGGACTAGACATCTACTACTGGAGGTACCACAGAATCTCGAAAGGATGTTACACATGGGCAGTGATAAGATTCTCCCTAAGTATAACTTCAAAAGACATTATAAGACATATATCCCAACAAGGGATGAATGGAAAGGAGAATTTAAACCTCAAGAGAAAGACTGCCTAATCTGGTACACGGATGGATCCAAAACCAACCAAGGAACAGGAGCAGGCATCTTTTCGACAGACAGACAACTGTATCAGAGCATGGGACAACTCTCGACCGTCTTTCAGGCGGAGGTGTATGCAATCACTGTCTGTGCTAAATTGAATCTAGAGGAAGGACAAGAAAATCGCACGATTTACATCCTTAGCGACAGCCAATCTGCACTCGCTGCCCTCGACTCCAGTAGGGTTGGCTCTGGACTGGTCTATGACTGCATAAGGTCCCTAAATAATCTAGGCAGGCACAACAGACTTAGGCTGGTTTGGGTGCCGGGTCATATTGGGGTTGAGGGTAACGAGAATGCAGATGAGTTGGCAAGGGAGGGTTCAAGTGAGACTTTAATAGGACCTGAACCCTTTGTTGGGCTGTCATATGGGATGGTAACCACGGCAATTAATGCATATGTCAAAGACAGACACAGGTCCGAATGGAATGCACAGGATGGACTTACACACTCAAAGGCAATGCTTGGTGAAGGCAACACCAGGTGGCTCAAAGAGATCTGCAAGTATAGCAGAATACAGACAAGAATTCTAGCTGGGGCCTTGACTGGACACTTTGAAAATCGCAGTCACCTCTACAAATTAAAACTTGTCAACAGCCCTCTGTGCAGGGCCTGTGCAGAAGCAGAGGAGTCCATGAAACACATTTTGTGTTATTGTGACTCGTTGGCAAACAAGCGACTGGACCTCCTAGGATCAGCATATCCGGCCCTGGAGGACTATAGGCACTTCGCAACAGGTGATATTCTGAAGGTAATGCAGTCCTTCTTCAGAATTCCCGATGCGGGTGAGTAAGGCATTGGGGTAAGTACAAAAAAACCCAAGGTTTGAAGTACTTCCGGACCTCGGACCCCGCGTGTTAAGATAAGATAAGATAAGATAGCTCGGTCTTGGCTGTTTTCACTGCATTCCTTCGCCAACCTCGATAAAAAGAAATGAGTAAGGGTTGCGCCCGCGCTCTAAGATCTAAAGATAAGACCCGCTCAAGATGCCACGAAGACCCACGAAGATGCCCGAATGGTCCCGAAGAAGGGTCATTCAACGCTTCTTTAATTGCTGTCCCTTATCTTCCGCTGCTTTCTCCCATCTATGCGTCCTTTTCCCTCTTATTTGAATATATGGTTTAACGATGATTTAGAAAAGCAGTGAGCAATAGGACATTTGTGGGGGAACATAAATTGAATTAATTTGATCCTCAATTTGTTCGTGATGTCCATATTTTTTGATTATTCAGCTGTTGGATTTTGGTGCTTATGTTGGCTTTAGATGGTTTGTTGTTCTTTCCGATTGATTTTCTCAGAAGTCTCGTCCCAATTTCCAATCTTCATTGTAATGCTGGGGCCGCACCTGCGGCTATCGTCACGAAGCTTCGTACTATGACACGATACACGCAAATGTGACCGGCCGTATTCGGGTATCGTCGCGAATTATCGGGCTGCGTCTTCGTTATCGCGCGAGTGGCGGTACATCAAAGGATTTTAGCGCGCTAACATTTCGTCCTGAGTGGTCAGACTAGCGTTGTTCATTTTGATGTTTGTTTTCAGCTCGTTTTGACGTGTCCTGTGTGACCGGTGCTGTAACTGTTTATTGGCTTCAATTAGCTTGTTAAATACATAATGGAGTGGAGTGATGAAATGGTTTTTTTGTTTTCATCCACCATCTTCTTTTTCGAGGTTTCTTTTTAGTTTTCAATAAATGCAGTATGTAATTGTTAGCACACATGTAAAAATAAAGAAATTCATCGTCGTCCATATTCACGCTCAGTTCAAACATCTGATGGCGATGACGCCATCTTGGATTATTGCACGATAGTTCGTAAAAAATAACGAAGTTGCAAGTCTGACCACGACTTTATCGCGATATTTTTTTAATGTACAAAATGAACGAAGCTTCGCCACGCATTGCTTCGGGACGATAGGCGCAGGTCCGGCCCCAGCATAAGAGGAATAACGATTTTAAAGGTTTTTTGTTAGATTTTCAAGGATCTTTAATGAGAAAATTGGATTTTAGGAAGCGCGAGCGAATATAGATGCCCTACTCTCTCTCTCTCTCTCTCTCTCAGCCTAATGACGTCCACTGCTGGACAAAGGCCTCCCCCAAGGATTTTATCCATGGGGGAGGCATGATTTTGTTTTTTTCATGATTTTGTTTGGATTGTCGAAAGTTAAATGCAGTTACGAAAGGGGATGCTTATGCAATACCTTATATACCTCAAATTTTAGATAGCCTTCGAAATGCTAAATTCATAAGCTCTGTTGATTTTAAATCAAGTTTTTGGCAAATTAAATTAGATGAAAATTCACAAGAAAAAACTAGTTTCACTGCTCCGGGTAAAGGTTTGTTCAAATTTAAGGTAATGCCATTTGGTTTGTGTGGAGCTCCTGCTCGCCAACAAAGATTGATGGATATGCTCTTTGGTACACCTTTTTGTAGTGATATTACAAAGGGTTTAGTATTCTGTTACGTAGATGATATTGTAATAATAGCTGAAGATTTTGAAACACATTTACTGCTGTTAAAACGCGTTTGCCAAAGAATTGAAAATGCAAATTTAACAATTAATTTTGAAAAAAGTAAGTTCTTCCGTAAATCACTTAAATATCTTGGGTATGTGGTAGATGAGTGTGGATTAAGAACGGATCCAGAGAAAGTGCGTGCAATTTTGGAATTTCCTACACCAAAAACTTCTAAAGAGGTCAAAATGTTCTTGGGAACTTGCTCTTGGTACCGTAGATTTATAAGAAATTTTTCATCTATAGCAGCACCACTTAATGCTCTTACCAGTACAAAGATTAAATTTGTTTGGAACACAGAAGCTGAAGAAGCTTTCACTCGTTTAAAAAATTGTTTAGTTTCAGCTCCGATTTTAGCCTGTCCAAATTTTGAAATACCTTTTGCTGTACATTGTGATGCATCAAGTTATGGTATTGGTGGCATGCTAACCCAAAATATTAATGGTCAAGATCACCCTGTGGCCTATACTAGTAGATCACTAAATAAAAATGAACGTAACTACAGTGCAACAGAAAGAGAAGCTTTAGCTGTCGTTTTTGCAGTTGAAAAATTTGAGCCATATTTGGGAACTAGACCTTTCACTGTTGTCACAGATCATGCATCCTTAAAATGGTTCATGAATTTGGAAAATCCTACTGGACGATTAGCTCGTTGGGGTTGTCGTTTGTCACAGTACAATTTCACAATTGAGCATAGAAAAGGGAAAGATAACGTCGTACCGGACGCTCTCTCACGTTTACTCAAGGTTGAAGTCATAAACACTCCCTCGGTAAATGAAGACGATGATGAGTGGTATAAGAAAATATTTCAGGGTTGTACAGCATATCCGAAAAATTATCCCAACTACCGTATAGAAAATGGAAAACTGTTTAGATATTGCAAAAGTAAATACACATTAACACAAGAGTTTGATTGGAAAGAGGTTGTGTCGAAATCTGGGCGTGCAAAGATTATCTCGGAGAATCATGAACCTCCAACTTCAGGACACCTAGGAGTATTCAAAACACATCGCAGGATATGTTTGAGATATTTTTGGCCAGGAATATATAGAGATGTAACAAATTATATTAGAAATTGTGCCACATGTTCAGCTTACAAACACAAGACAACTCTCACACCAGGACTTATGGGTCAACCAAAACAGTGCTATAGACCATTTCAAGTTTTGTCAATGGATTTGGTAGGACCTTTGCCTGGATCTCGTTCGGGATTTGTACATTTGTTAGTGGTAACATGCTGTTTTTCAAAATATACCATGTTGTTTCCGTTAAGAAGTGCAACTAGTGCCGCGGTGACAAAGAACATTGAGAATTATGTTTTCTTAGCTCATGGAATTCCTGAAACCGTAATTACCGACAACGGGGTTCAATTCACGGGATCTGATTTTCGTAAATTGCTTGAAAAGTATAACGTTCCTCGTGTTCACTACGGACCTAGGTACACACCACAAATTAATTTAGTGGAGAGATATAATAAAACCGTAATGACAGCTGTCTCATCTTATGTAAAACAAGATCATAGAACATGGGATTTAAATTTATATAAAATACAGTTTGCATTAAATAGCGCTGTTAATGAAACTACTGGTTTTACACCATTCTTTTTAGTTCATGGCAGAGAACCGATAATAAATGGGTCATTTTATAAAGATACTGGTGATTGTGATTATGATATAGCCATGCCAAGGGATGAATATGCAGGTGAGTTTGGAGTTCTGAAGGAGATCTTTAATAAAGTACGTACAAACATTTTAAAAGCTCACGCTACGAACACCAGGTATTATAATTTACGTCGCCGTGAGGTTAAGTTGTCTGAGGGACAGGAAGTTTGGCGGAAGACGTACATACAAAGTGACGCTGATAAATTTAAAGCTACCAAACTAGCACCTAAGTACGAGAAATGTATCGTAAAGAAAGTATTGTCACCATTGGTCTACGAATTAGAAGGATATGACGGAAAATATCTCGGTACTTGGCATATCAAGGATATCAAGGTATGACTACCTGTTTCTCACATCGCTTATACCCGTTTCTTCCTTATTTTTTTTTTCTCCTCACTGTTAAGCAGTGGACTCTGGTTCTCTAGCCGTAGGACGTTTTTACGTGTTGCTTTGGTATATACCAAACAACGATGCCAAGGTTATTTTGAACTAGCATTAGTATGCTAGATTTTATTTTGAACTAGCATTAGTATGCTAGATTTTATTTTGAACTAGCTTTAGTTTGCTAAGTTTTAATTTAAATTAGCTTAGACTGCTAGGTTTTATTCTTAACTAACTCTAGTTTACTAGATTGTGTTTTTAACTAGTTAGTAGAGGTCGTGTTTTAACTTGGTTGCATGCTCGTTAGGAAATATTTTTGTACTATGGATAGTAGGTACATACATAGTTTTACTAACGGTTAGGATAGGAACACACAATTTTCTTTTGTACTTGCTTGGTGATTTAGCTTCCAGCTGTCACTAAGGTTTTTTTTTTCTTTTCTTTTAATTTTCTTTAGTCTGTAGACTATATTTAGTAATATAGCTAAGAGCTGTTACTTAAGTTTTGTGATATAGCTAAATGCTGTCAATTTTTTTTTCTCGTCCTTAGACATAACTTTAGTGATATAGTAATAATTACTGTCACGTTAGTAATTTTGTTTCGTTTAAAATGATAGCACAT
This sequence comes from Ephestia elutella, assembly GCA_018467065.1. Classification (NCBI taxonomy): domain Eukaryota; kingdom Metazoa; phylum Arthropoda; class Insecta; order Lepidoptera; family Pyralidae; genus Ephestia; species Ephestia elutella. The sequence continues at coordinate 6,733,248 of CM031570.1, read as the reverse complement.
GTTGCATCTTTTTATTCATTTCATTGTTATCTCTTGGTAGAAATCATGTGGCACATTAGACCACTTACCTTGAGAATATTTTTTTTGTTTGTTGTGATGGTCCATGGCGGCTAGTAACTGGTTTATAGCTAGGGTTGATATCATGTGGTTTGAAAAATATTCACTATATCCTAGACTATATACTTTTCTTTCTTACATGAGTAGAATTTCAGAGTAAATAGCTACTTACTGGGGATTGAGTACAACTGGGAATGACAGTTTGGACTCCTGGGAATAAGTGTGCTAGAACGTGACAGGCAGTAAAATCTGCAACTGCTACTGTTTATGATAGGGATGTATGATAGAAAGATGGATTGAAAGAAAGGGGAACATATGCTCGGACAGCAGGTGAAAATTAAAGATGGAATAACAACGGTCCTGGCAGTTGGTTTTCATTTTGGTCTGTATCACAGTAGGAAAGGAAATGTAAGTAGGTAAGTACTCAGAGTTTGTTTTGTGGTGGATAGGATTTTAAAAAGACATTGTTCATCGCCGGCTTACTGCGGACAGTTCGTGCAATAAATAAAAGTATTATCATTCATCATAATTAATGTCAAATAGATTTTCTTAATATATATTGGAGTATGAATATCTATAATTAAAATATACAATTTAGTAAGTATTTTTTGCGTTTCCGTTATTAAAATCAAAGATGTCGGCCTTTACGTCTGTGCTGGGATGCCATTATCTAAAATAATATTACATTTAAGTAGTTTATTTTTTATTCTTTGATGAAAGACTGGATTAATTAAGTATTTTTTTAGCATAATATGTTAGTTTTATGTATTAAGTACACTCATATCATTTCATATTTATATTTTTGAATGAAGAATTATGTATTTATTTTAATTTTTACTTAAGTAATTCAATATTGCATTTTCTTTACCTGGTAACACTCGATTCTTCAACGCGGCTTTATTTTGACGTTGACATGTTGTCTTCGGTCGACATTGACACTTGGATACTTGTCAACAACTGTCAACGTCAAAATAAAGCCGCGCTCAAGAATCGAGTGTTACCAGGTAAAGAAAATGCAATATTGAATTAAGTATTTAAGTAAAAATTAAATTAAATAATTCGTTCTAAAATATAAATACGAAATGATATGCATGTAATTAATATAAAACTAACATAATATGCTAAAAAAATACTTAATTAATCCAATCTTTCATCAAAGAATAAAAAATATACTACTTAAATGTGATATTATTTTAGATAATGGCATCCCAGAACAGACGTGAAGGCCGACATCTTTGATTTTAATAACGGAAACGCAAACAATACTTACTTAATGGTATATTTTAATTACAGATATTCATACTCCAAGATATATTCCGAAAATCTATTTGACATTAATTATGGTGAATAATAATACTATTATTTATTGAACGAACTGTCCGCAGTAAGCCAAGCTCCCATACATTTTGAACGAAGTCCTTTAACATAGTGAAATTTTAATATTTAACGTTTTAAAACTGGTGGTTATTTTCTGTTTTATTTTCATTATTCTTTTTTGTTTCCAGCTAAGTACGCTGAGGGCAGCGGGTTTCTCCTGTGTCGAAACTTTTTCTGGGGGAGGGATATTGTAACGTTGCGTTTTATTTGTTCTTTTGAGAAGAAAACAGAAAGTACTATTTTGTTTGAATTAGTTCATCTTTTAAAACCACTAGTGCCATCTGTTGTGCAGGTTGGAAATTAATATTGAAGATGTTTTGACATCTAGCATCATAGAGGTCGCTGTCCTTTGATGATATAGAATATATTTTGAGATTTCTCTTGATTTTATTATTTAATAACCGGAATAAGTAAATATTCTATTCCTAGTCATGTGTTATCCTTTATTTCAATAAAAGGTTTTAAATAAAACTCATCGAATTATAATTTTTATTGTTTGGCAGAACAACTAGGTGTTAATTGTCATAGATTTGACGTTTAAAAAAAATAAAAGGGACGCGATGGCAATTTGGAGGAAAATGGTCGGATGACCGCAGCCGGCAGGCACATTATATTGTCTCGTTTCGTCGCCAGGGTAAAAATGAAGGATAAACCTTCATAAAAATGGTATATACAATGCACTAACAGGTAAGGCTTGGATAAAACGCTAGTTGTGGTTTTATTTCTGATGTTTGAACATCCCGTGAAGGAATCCATTGTCTGTTTTTTTTCATGTGCTGATTTTCTGTACAATTCGTTTCAGCCAGCCAAATTGCAGATGGAATAGGGGCCGACCTGAGTATTTATGTGAACGGTTGGATGGATTGCTTGCGTTACGCAGATTTAGTAAGTATTTTGAAATGATATATGCATCGCGCACATGGCCGACTTTGTTCGTGCCTTTGTTCAGAAATTTATGAAATATCTTATTCCAGGAACCGATCGTCACTGGTAGGCTGGGTTCATGGATGGGGAGTGTGTCGTAGATGGTTTTGATCAACACGAGATACTCGTAAGTTGTTTTTTTTATCTAGTTGAAGACATGTGTTGGCCACATGGTTGCAATCTTATAAATGAATAAAATCCATCTCTTTTCTTTTCAGATGGGATTTAAAAGTTAAGATTTAAAATTAAACTAAATTAAACTGATTTAGAATTAAACGGATTTAGAATTTCTACTTAAATAGTTCTTACTATTGGAAATCTATAAATACTTAACTCAGTTCTTAATGTTTAAAGTTTTGATATTTCATCACTGCTTGAATAGTTTTTACTATACAGTAGTCTCCTTTAAATAAACATCTTTTGAGGTTTAAATATTTGCCCAAATAGTATAGGGGTGATTAGTTTGGTCAATCACAACGGTTGGAGAACCTGTCGGCGTGGAGAGTTCAAGATATACCTGCAGGATCCCCAGGAGACCGTGGTTGCGGCAACAGGAAACGTTTAATCTACGGAATCTTTGGTTAGATCCAAAAAGAGGTACCAAAATTCATCTTATCTTGCTACGTCGAAGCTGGGGAATCAACCGTTGCTTTCCCTTGTATTTGTTACTACACAAAATTGGTAGTTAATCATTTTGAGGAGCTTTAATAAACCACGCGAACCGAATATACTCTCACGACCCTTTATATTTGGAAATTATTATGTTCTCTCTGACTCGGTCATCCTTACACACAAGAGCTTTGCTCATAATAAATAAGGTTATCTAAGAGTTTACATATTTTAAATATTGTACCATCCGTGTCCTCCTAGAGGGGTCATGTTTAAGAGTATAACTGTGCAATATTGTAATGATATCTAAATAATCAATAAATTCTGAGTACCTACCGAGTACAGACAATTTTATTTTATTTCCATTTAGCTAGTCCGGTTCCAGTTTTTTTACAAATATCTGAAAGACTCTTAACATAACATAACATACCATAAAACACTAAAATTACCCATAAATATCTTTCAGTGATTTTTTTCATTTTTTTTTTTAGATGCCCTACTAGCAAAGATTTATTTCTAAGTAAGTAGTTTGGTTTAGAATTTACCTCGTTAAGCACAAAGCGGCTTTATACTTAACTTGAAGGCTTGTTAAACATAAACATAATTACCTCTGATTCTTGAGCTTGATTTAACGCGATAAAGCTTTACAATTAACAGCGCTTTTGCATAAGTAGACTAAACTTCCAAGGTTAAGCTCTAGTCGACTGTATTCAAGATATTTCACTCGGAATTTGATAACTTTGCCATCGAAAATTGCGTTATTTGAATAGCTGCGCAAATGCTAATCGTTTTGGTGAAATTTCAGAATTTTATTAAGGTCAAAGTGGTACTAATTGATCGTTCTGCTGACTAATATTCCAAATAATTGGACTTAGTTTAGCTAAAGCACATAATTATGAAATAAAACTATAAAGAAAGATAGAAAATTTGGGAATGAAGGAATGTAGTAGGAATTGCAAATAACAACTATCATTTATGTTAATCCACGTCCAGTCCAGGTCCTACCAAGAAATTTTACTATACAAAGAATTTGTTATTTATTTCAAAAATACGATGTACAAAATTTTATGTGCGTTATAAAAATATTAGATTACATTTAAAAAAAACGTTTAAAAACTGTGCGTTGTCATAAAAGCGAAATGGTCGTTACGAAAAAGCACAAAAGAGGAAAATAAAACGGACTTTTTGTCCGCGCTCAGTTTCAGAGCTTCTTAACGAAGCTCACTACGACTAGACAAAAAGCCCAGTAAAAAGCTGACAACGTCCTGCATTGGTGTACTCACAAAAAGTTTTAGATTTTGTTTTTAAAATCACTCATGTTCCACTTGATTATTCCCTTATTTCTGACGTAAACTAATTAATTTTTGGCTTTTTAAGTTTTGCTATGTTCATTTCTGGCACTCGTTTTCACAAATTTACAAGAAAGTTTGTACGAATGGAGTACTTTGGGAACAACCAAATATGTTCACCCAAAGACAGTGGTTGTTGTTTTCGTTAATTAACTTTGAGATAGGTACCAATAGGTCAGTAGGATTCGAATTTGTTCTATATCCGGCAAGTTTTCTGCACCTATCAATTACCGTAACAATTTCTTCACTATTGATTGACTCATCAAGGCCCAGATGCCTATACATGTAGAAAGCTGAAATTTAGCACATGGAGCTCCTAAGATATGACTCCTTTAAAGATGTTGGAATTAAAATTAGCCATTGTATCGATTTCTGTGGTATATACATTTAATATAGACGTGGTGTTCAGAAAACATAGTCTAGGCCTGCCTGTCTTAACCTGGTTAAAAGCTGGTAGACAATTTCCATAGATCATATCAAATAGATCAATTTAACCTGAATCTTAAGCAGGACATTCAACTCTGCTCCAGGCTCTTACTCCCAAGTTCATTGCATTGTAGCATTTGTCTCTGCGACATAAAGGTCTATGTAGTGTAACATTTGCAGTTGTCGGTACGATCGATCAATTACCAACCATCGTACATCATACTGGCGTCAAACCAACTTGACTCCACGACGCTGAAGTATGGAAAAACTAATTGCTTGCATGATTTTGACGTCGTTAATCTTCTTAGGCATTTTCAAATGCAGAAAAATATAATCTACTTTAGAATTTTAGCAGTGTTTTGTGACTTCCTAGAAAATCAATAGCTGTAAAACAAAAAAAAACAAATTGTAGTAACCAAGTTTAACACTAAAAGATTTTTATTTGAACCTTGAGAAATGAAACGTCCCATTGATAAACAACATTAAATGGACCTCAACCTTTTATGTCATCATCACATTGCCCGGATATGGAATAGATTTAAGTAGAAGTAGAAAAATGTGCCTGATTGAGCAATTGTGCCTGATTGAGCAATATTTTGTCGAAAAGTCAAGTACGAAAATTTCTAAACAAATAATTTTACGTAGCCACGATAGAATAACAAAACGAGAATCGTCGCTGGCACAAGACAAGTCGATCTCTCGGACAGGCCCCATGTACCAACTTGTACCAATATTAATTTCTTAATGCGTCTCGGACGACACGTCCGTCCCTCCATTTTCTTGATGAAAAGCGTTATTATTGATGAGGCTTTTATGTCCCAAGTACATTGACAGAAAGTTCGCCCGTCCAGAAAACTGTCTGGCGTTATCATTTCTCTTTTTATATTCCCCACGATTCCGTCCAGTAAATACGTCGTGCCAAAATTTATTTCAATTCCTTTTGTTTTGCGGTTTGAATAATGTCCCATAGAAATCATATTTATTGTGCGCCTGCTTCGTTCAGCATCAGTGACTTGGATGATTTCAAAGCTGTTTTATGTTATGTACTTATAGTAAGAAGAAGCCGTTTTTCATCATTATGAGAGAAGAAGCGGAAATTAAATATCGTTGGACACAACTAATACCTTACAAACTTCGAGTGAAGTAGGTTTTGACTTAAAATAAAAGTTTCCTAGCATGTGGTCCCCTACTATAATAATTTTGATTGTAACAAAAATATTGAAGTTCAATCAAACTCTGATTAAGCCACTGATGGCCTAAACCCAGATATACTGTCTATTGGAAATCCAGTTTTTGTCTTTGTTCTAGTCTCATAAGAAATAATGTATTCTGCCACTTCTTGACCTATTTATTCATAAAATACCGTACCTCTACCTGTGTCCATTCAGTCGAATTTTGCATAAAAACATGCTTCTTATGTTTATTTTCGTTTGGGTTGTTTACATTTCTGCAAAGCCGCTCGGAGTTGGAGGATTTGGGATTTGTAGGGTCCAGATAGGGATTCCATTGTCCTTGGCTCGGTGAGAAAAACAACTTGGAACCGAGTTTTTAGGAGAACATCTTGACAACAATGGCAGTACTTATGTCAGACGGTTGATTCGCGAGCGATGTTTTCTTGTTTTATTTTGGGATTGACTTTGATATGAAATATTGTCTTGTATAATGTGAGGTGGTGGTCGAGTGGTTTCTTACGTCCGCCCATGGCCGAAAGATCCCAGATTTTTATTCACTCGTGCCTTATGAGCTTGTTGAGTCCAAAGGTTTGCTGGAAGAAATTGCATTTGCGATAAACCCGCCTTTGCGCTCATAATTTTGTTACAACTTTGTATGTTATTTTCTATAAATGGCGCAATCAAGTGTTGATCTATCTATCTTTATCAATCTGACTCATGGCATGGTTTGGTGGTAGGGATATTCTGCACACTGCTAGGCATAGTCTCTTCTCGTACGAAATTTTTTTTATTCATGTCGTCTGCCCGTCCCATCGATTTTATTATAGATTAATAATATTTGTGGCGTGTCAACCTGTTATTTCTTGGGATGTCACGTCTGCCACGAACGTTTCCCATCACATTCATCCATCTTGCTACTATATAGAGGGTACGGAATCTGAATTTCTTGATGTTGGTAAATCCTTGAAATGTCTCCATCACCATAAATTAACGTATATTTCTTGTTACTCTGTGCCGTCCCAAGTGCCTTTAACACATGGAGGCTAACTTAATATCAGCTAGAGAAAACCATTTAAGTAAACCAACACTTACAGTGACCTTTTGGTCAAAGCGGGACACTTGTGTGAATAACCTTTTTTTGGCTCATGCACTGGGACGATCGCGTCGATAGCTGGACTCTTCAGTATCATTAACACGGAAAGTGAATTAGACAGACGCAATGGAAATTGGTTTGCAGCTCATCATATCTTTAATCAGTTTCCTTATGTTTTCTTCTTAATTATGTATCGCGGTCCCGATCCAGAGAACCACATCATAAGTCGCGAAAAATATTTTTTTTTGCAAGTTGGCGATCAGGACTTTTAGGACCGCGGTTCTGGTCGAGAGAAAGGTGGCTCTCTCGACCAGAACCGCCCATCTGTACAATTTATATTTTGTGATTCCCATCATTAAGGTTTTTATATTATGTCGTCGACATTACGGCTCATCCAGACTATTTCTTCGTCGTTTCGTTCTCACGTGTGTCGCCTAGTTAATATAATTCGAAAGTAATTTATTTTTTATATCCCAGTTTGTTTACTCCAATGTTATTATGATTTACTTTGGTAAAGTGGTGTTTACTACAATAACAATTTAGTGTTGTCATTATATTAACTGCACTAGATCCTATTTTTATAATTTTAACAATCCAACTGCGCCCAGAGCTTTTTCCCGTGGTAATTTTGGGACAGTAGCGTTGACATGTCTCACATATCAAGATATCACGTAATTAAATATTATAGATACATATTACAAATATTACGTCTTTATCTCTTACGGGGTAGGTAGAGCCAAGGGTTAACAATGAGCTTATTGGTGGAATTGAGATTCAGATATAGTGACAAGTTGCTAGTCCAAAAGTCACCAGTTTAAAACCCATTTCCCTTGATTGACTTTAGCCCAGACTAGAGCATATCGTGTTATCACTGAGTAACATACTGCTAATATACAAAACTCATCATTAGTTTGAAAGCGTCATATCAATCATTGTCATATGAATAGAGATCGGACCTTTGCATCTATTTGTGATAAAAGCGATCAAGTGTAGAGCGTGATTGCTCTAAATAATAATAAACCTCAGGGTCGTTGTAATAATAATTTATTGATAAAGAATTAGAATATAAGTATAGGACCTAAAACAAAACATAAAAACTATTAGAAAAGATAACACACTTCACTATAAATTTAGAATTACTTTCGAAACAACTAATCAGGGGGCACGGCAGTGCCCCCGCCAAGTCGAGCGCGAAGCAAACACTGCCGTACCATCCTTTACAGGAACCATTTCGCCGCATTTTCAGGCCCCTATTTGAGAACCTCTGGATAAGACCAGAACGAAGAAATTTTCGTCATCCAGTAAGCTATAATCACATACTTAAAATCCAAAATTTCAAGTCTGTAGGTCATTTAGTTCCAAAGTTAAGCGAAAGCAAAGTTTCGCATTTTCGACACTCACTCACTCATGATCATCAAAATAGAACTAGTACTTCCCATAAACTCAGAGAGCTGAAATTTGGTACAGAGTTAGGTTTTAATGGCCACATAAAGGGAAAACTATAAAAACTAGGATAATCGAAGATCTGGAGTACCTGGTGACCCTGATTAGAAAACAAAAGAGCCCAACCAAACTATTAGAGATCGACATACCGCTTTTACAAAAAATATTCAACTTGGTGGGCCGCTTCATTTGATGTCAAAAATCGAAGGTCTGAAGTATCTCATGAAGAACCCTCAGCTGGTCTCAGCTGTATTAGAGATTACCATATCTCTATGGCAACGCCCCCTTCTATTGCTACATAGAAAAATCGACTGTCATTGCAAAAGTCCAGCGTAGAGGGACAGATCTTCTTATTTAATCTAGCCTATAGCATCACACTTTTGAGCGAATGTCTCCCCTTCTGCTTAATCATAATAAAAGAGTAATTACATTTTTATTAGTTTTATTACTACCATAATAATTACATTTTTATTTTTAGTGCTTCTTCATCTAAGTATTAGTTTTAGTGCTTCTCCATCGGATTCTGTCCTGGGCAATGCACTTTGCTTCCGACTAGGAGAGAACGACTGCCTTTCCGCTGCAACGGTACGCCGCCGCCAGGTTTGCTTGGGTCGACCAACTTTTCTTTTGTCCTGTGGTATCCACTCGAGAGCTTGCCTAGTATATGGGTCTCTTCGAAGCGTGTGGCCGATCTATAGCGTTGCACATTTCTCAGAGCTTACGCTTGGAGATGATCTTTGGCCAGAAAACGCCAAGTATTTGCCATACGCGTTACCTCTATAATACGTTATAACCGTACATATTCATCGGGATATTGTACCAAGTTGTATTTCGATTGTACTTAAAAGACAAATTTTTCGTTGTTGTCTGTTTTCATTTTGCTTTTAAGAGTTGCCCGCTTCTTCAAAAATTACCCTAAGTTCAGTATGAAAAATTGAAAATATTATGACTCCTAATGCTTGGTGACGAAAATAAGGTTATCAACTTGCATGAGGCCCCAATTATGTCGAAAATTGGTAATGATTATGGTGGTTTAAATGATATTGTTACATTTAAATTGTCAAAGTGCTGAGGAATGAATAAAAAATACTCATCTTATTTTTTATTCATTCCTCAGCATCGTATATTTTGACCCTTAATTTAGGGCTAAAACCCACAATTTGATAACACTGATTAAGTGTCAAATAAAAAAACCCCTACATATTAAATTAACAAACGAAATTTTATTTACTTTTGTTTGGGGTAAGCCACAAGTTGGAAACCCTGCTCGTGATAGGCCAAGAATGACAGACAATAACCATTTTTTTTTAATTTATTTGGTCTCTGGTTTTTAGAACACTGGCTGTATTATTGCATGGGAAAAATAAAACTTCGATGAAGTTCTTATTTTTTCCTTGGAATCGAGCTAATTTTCAGTTATTCCTTACAATATTCCATGGAAGTAATAAGTACTTTGTACAACAAAGTACTTGCTACTTCAATGCAATATTCTGTGGAATAAATTTCTAGAACATAGACATAGGAAAAAAAATCAATTAAACATTTTTTTGCACAGAAATAAAATAAAAAATTTAAGTTTTTTTTGCTAGCTCTATGGTTTAAAATTCTAGTAACCAATCTTCATGGGTATGGTGTGGTCATAGAAGCAATAAGTACTTTGTACAACGGTATGGTTCATCTCATAAATGTTGACTTCAAGAGTATAAAAGCTCAAGCTTCAGCGATCACCGAATACAACCGGCTTAGGCGTAAATACCGCGCCGATCTTACAGAAATTAAACGGTCTAAACCGTCTAAAAGATTAAATATTGAACGCGAATGGGCAATACGAAAAACTGTTGCTTACTGTACAAGAATCAGAACCGGAAAAAAAGAAAATAAAGATTTGTAATAATAATAAAACTACTCCTAAAAAGAAAAAACTGTGTCAAATAAGAAAATTTAATAAAATAAATCAATATGTCCACGTTTCTACAAAAAGAAGTGAAATCCCACCAAAAACATTCTGTAAAAAACTAGCCAAGTCTCGATGGAGCTGTTTGTTTATCTCTAAAAAGTAATGAAATCTAGACAAAGTCGTTCCAAGTCTCAGGTTCCTTACTGCGATTTCTTTATTATTATATTTAATGTTGTGTGACTTGGCCGTTGAACATTCTTTATACATTAGTGGCTTTATCAAGCCAACAATTGACTGGTTATTGAATCAACGTTTTCCAAGTGGCAATTTTCCATCGTCAATGGGTAGCGGTTCTGGCGACAGATTAGTGCAATGGTGTCATGGAGCACTTGGTTTTGTACCCTTGTGTACCCTTCAACGGCCAAGTCACACAACATTAAATATAATAATAAAGAAATCGCAGTAAGGAACCTGAGACTTGGAACGACTTTGTCTAGATTTCATTACTTTTTAGAGATAAACAAACAGCTCCATCGAGACTTGGCTAGTTTTTTACAGAATGTTTTTGGTGGGATAAAACTTACCCTGAACGGGTCGCGTATTGCCATAATGTGTACCATCACAGACAGGGAGTGCTCTGTGATCGCACGCAATATGCTCTCGTACTTATAGAGCATACTGCTTACCAGTACAGAGCAACTCTGTAATATAATACAGTTTGCTCTAATTTATAAGAGCGAAATATATACGAGCACAGACAATTTTGGCTGCAGTGGTATGTAGAATGGCATGCTTCGTTATGAGCAAAATACATGCGAGTGCAGAGCAGACTCATTCTGTCTCTTTCGCACCAAGGATAGTTTGGTACATTCTTTGCATTCTCAGCACTCTGGCAGTGGCCTTGGCCTAATTGAACGAGTTCGCACGCGTCCGTCAAATTAAAACAAAATGTTTGTTATTGTAATTTATAATTTTAAGTCACAGTTAAAATTTTTGTCTGTCTGTTTGTTCCGGCTAATCTCTGAATGGCTGGATCGATTTTGACGGGACTTTTTTTGGTTGGTAGCTAATGTAATAAGGAGTAACTTAGGCTACTTTATTAGGGTTCCGCAGTCTAATAAAGGAACCTTTTTTGTTAAATTCACGCGGATGAAGTCGCGGGTACAGCTAGTAATATTATAAAGAGAAAAGGTTTGTTTGTTTGTAATGAATAGGGCCCGAAATTACTAGACCGATTTTGTAATTCTTTCACTGTTGGGTAGCTACACTATCCCTGAGTGACATAGGTTATGTATGTACTACGGGCGCAGCCGGGGCAGGCTTGCTAGTTTATAATATTAGTGGGATCGTTACTGTTGGAAAAAACCTTTCATATACGATAATTTAGCCAATTTAGATAATGATTATGTTAATGTAGCTACTTAGAATAACACGTTCGCATTTTGTGTTATAAATATGCGAAAACTTTATACTTTTATACAGACTGTTCTGTATTCGTACGTAGTTTGCTTTAGAATATTTCTTATTATAATGAGCACAATGTAGTAGAGTACAGACTATGGGTGTCTGTACTGGTACACAGAATGGCATATACGCATGCGAGCAAACTGTATACTTATACAGACTGCTCTGTGTACGTACGCAGTTTGCTCATGAATATTTGTTATTTTAATGAGCACAAAGTGATCGAGCACAGAGTATGGGTGTCTGTACTGGTATACAGTTTGGCAATACGCGAATGGGTCTATGTTGTTATTATATATATTGTTTTAAAACAGCTTTGTATTTATGTTTCCAATGTTAGAGGATAAGTGATTTACATTAACTGAGTCAAGAATGACATCAAAATGCAGAATCAAATATGTATGAATACAGTTTAAAATTTATGACAGGTGAAATAAGTATGTATGTGCCAGCGCACGCATAAATAGATCCAAAGAGGATTAACGCTTTGCCGCGTTACAAGTGTAATGAAATCATTATCTGGATACCTTTTATCCCGGGAAAAAACACTGTTCCCGTGGGATATACACGTGGGCGAAGCTGCGGGCAATAGCTAGATTGCCATAAATTTGTTATAGATACTTTGAAAACATGATTCACATATGTGCACTCGGATAAAAGAAAATCCCAGTGGATACAATGTAGAAGTCAGCTTGGCATAAAATTGTCCATTCTTGGACACGTCTGGGCCAATAAAAAAGATGCATGTTGCAGTAATAACATGAATTCCCGTTGTTTTATGGTTTGTCTGCAGCGGATACAGAAAGTGCCGAAGCGGCATGTCGCGGCCAATATGCGGCCTTGTGCATTTGCCAAATTGACCAGACATGGATTCATACTTTAGAATCGCCTCTAATGAAAATATATGCTTCTTTATCAACCAGTTTAAGCGTCTACGCTAGGATATTTTCTCTTGGATAGTGACTACAAAGTACTTTATTTACATATTAACTTATTACTCCCGTGGTAAGTTAAAGATTTGAAAGCACAAACTTAAGCATCCATAGAATTTAAGATTAAATTTTCAGAATGAACTAGTCAAAATCCACTGTTTTTACGTCCAGAAAACTAAGTTAACGCTTGTTAACTTTTTTGTTGTAAAAATGTGCATCTAGTTTCATATCATAACTAACTTGACGGCCATAATTTATCTCTATTATATTTTCATCCGACGTCGCCGGCGCGCGGAATAGTTTATAAATACTTAGAATCTGGGTTAAGTGCCATAAGTGTCATGGCGCGTAATCCACGATAGAGGTCGTTATGGGAGCACCCTTTATTTCATGTACAGGGTGAATTTGTTTATTATGCGGTGCGTCTCTTTCGGTTTTTTTAGTGTGTAGCTTAGGATTCCAAAAATTCTGCGGTTTTTGAATTTCCCTAAAATCCCGACGACATATACAAAACTAAGAATAAGAATATTTTTTATTACCAAAGAGCAAATTAACCTAGAAGTCGCAGGTCACACTAGCCGGGCCTGTCATGTGGGAGTCTAAAACAGTTTTAATTAACAAATAGATGAATTAAGATGCGATCATTGGTGTAATATAAAATAACAATATTTATCGTCAGCTGGTGATCTTTTAGACGGTCTGAATATAATGTCTGTTACTCAATTACTCCTCAGCCGCTGAGCCGATTTTAGTGAAATAGGAAGTAAATAAATAGGGTAATTAAAAAAAAAAAAAACTGTGTGCTTGATATACTTTATATCTAGGAAATCACAATAATTGACAAAACCAGGAAACGCCAAGTTCAACGGCATCGTTGACAATGCTCTTTTTTTTAATCATTAAAAGTAACTGTCGAGCCGTTTACAGTCATATTGTCTCAAGCAGTCCCGTTAAACCAATCAGTGCAGAACAGAAACAAAACGTAGGAGGGCATGAAAATGCGAAAATAGAAATTCGTTGCCTCTATGTTCGCTGCCAACACTTTTTGTAGTCCCGGGGCCAGTATGAATTGGCACTGGCAATAGGTCGTCTGACAATTCGTACTTACACCACAGGGAGAGCGGGTCGTCATATATACCAACTACTACTACAAATGAAACTGTAACACGTCAATGTGTGCGTTTTTATAGTCATTGCGTCCCAATCCGCACAAGAACGGGGGAGAAGTGCCATATTGCGGGAGGGGCAGGGAGTTTCCTTTCACACCGAAGATTTTGACGTTTAGTAGCCAGCGACGATTTTTTTATTAACCGCGCAAGTTTAAATCCTGACAAATTTGTAAATTTTTAACCGCGTCAGTACAAACCTTTACAAAAGAGGCAATATTACGTTAGCTAGTTCAGCTTAGCTATTTACACATTTTCCCAGTTTTAGAAAATACGTTCTTAATTAAAAAAAAATCCTCTCGGATATTTCAAAACAAAATACAAGAAGCGACTGTAACGAAGTACCGTTAAAACGGAGACTGACTCATCGACGAGTCCTGCCCTTAGGCATCCAAACCACATCCGGCACTTTGAATTAAGTATGTATGTATACTAACATCGCTCTAATTTTAGGCAAGTTGCGTAAATATTACCCGTAATTTGAAAAACTAACGTCCATCTTTATATCCAATTAAAATAAATTAAAAGTATTTTATGTGTGAAAATCAAGGGAAAAAGTGCCTTGCCATTCTGTAGTGACAAATTAATGTAAACATGTCAAGGCTTCCTTAAAGATTTTCATCAAATTACGTCCTATAGTTTTTGCGTGTAGCAGTAACATCGTCGCTAAGTCGCTAACTTTCGTATTTCTAATATTAGTAAGATTAAAAAAGAAACAGTGTCATGCTCTAGGACTATTTTACCTTCACTTGAGTCTTGCGATTCCTCTCAATAGGAGGCTGGATGCCGTATTTGGGCCTCTTTCCGTCGATACCGAACTCATAAACGGTAAACGTCTGCCTGATTCCCTTCCGTTTATATTTTTAGGGTCGAATCGAAAGTGGAGGTAAACTCGCTCTTTGTACACTTTTTCGCATGACGTAAGTGCTGATGCCAGTGTTATTTACTTAGAAAAAGAGAAAAAAGTGGCTGGAATGAAAATCGTAATTACGATTTGATTCCAAAATGTGAGGTACTGCTACAAATTTGGATGAAGTCTTTTGAAAAGTTCTACACACGTATAATTAGAATTAAATTTTCTATTAGAATAATTATGAACAGATATTCGCGTTGTTCATTTAGTTTATAGAATAAACATAACATGAATTTATGTAGTATGAATTTGCGAGGAATAGTAATATAATATTGCTACATTTGAAAGCAGTAAATAGAGCAGAACTTTAGTTTATGTGTTACTCAGATACCTCTAAACAGACAACAGTAATCGCGAAAGTACTCATTAATTTGCCACTATATTCTCCTATTAGTGTAGAGTATAGACCTCATCGCGTACTAGACTAGCCCATAATAAACAAAGGTAACTGTCAAAAACAAATTAATTTTATATTTTCTCTATATTCGATCACAAATACAATAAAATAAATAAATAAATAAATATATACGGACAAATCACACAGATTGAGTTAGCCCCAAAGTAAGTTCGAGACTTGTGTTATGGGATACTAACTCAACGATACTATATTTTTATAACAAATACATATATAGATAAACATCCAAGACCCGGGTCAATCTGAAAAAGATAATTTTCCATCTTGACCCGACCGGGGATCGAACCCGGGACCTCCGGTGTGGCAGTCCGGCGTGATGACCGTTGGGCCACGGAGGCAATGATCATTTATATTTATGTTTTTGCGTTTAATTTTGAACAATGATTTGTTTTTACGTTTATTTTAATAAATTTTGCCAAGGAACTACAACGCCGCTGCCGTGGAAGCTATTTCTAAACAAAATTTTTACTACCCCGTACAGTACCTATACCAAATTTACTTTTCACTGAATCTGTTTTGTAGATTTTTCGAGAAGAAGTAAAAATTGCAAACCCGCTTGTTAAAAAGAAGCTTTTACTTCAGTTACTGCTTGTACTATTATGTATTCTGTTTTAATACATTAAAATTTCTTACTATCCCTACTTTGCATACATGACTCATCTAGTACGGAAGTCGTACAAGTCTCTGGCAGGACGTGCTAAAATGTTTCACACATTTCTCTGTGCTAATTATCAAGAAACTGACCTATATGGATGTTGCTAAATATTTCACTCTCTGGAAAGTTTTTAATTAACGACATCATAACACTTCGCTTTGTTGTTTATGTGCTTTTTGAATCAGTTTTAACAAAGAAAATGATGATGTTCATTGTTACTTAAAAGTTTATTTTTGACTTTTGCTGAAAGTGATATTTACTTTTTTTTAACATAGCCTGTAGGTTTTGTGTCCCATTGCTTGGCAAAGGCCTCCCCTTTTTTCTTCCACTCGTCTCTCTCTATCGCAATTTGTAGCCACTCAGGTAAGAATTTGTCTATGTCGTCCCCCCATCTCCTAGGTCTACCTCGTATTTACTAAAATTAAAATAAATATGTTGTAAACTTCCAATCACGTAAAAAGTCCGCTGGTAGGGTGAGGAGGTGGTGAAATTTGCGACTGACAAACCAATCGCGCGCGCCGGATGAGACTCGCCCGACCCCCGCTCACCGCATAGACCGATATATCGCCTACTGCGCAGCTTAACCGCCAGCGGCCTTTTTACGTGACTGCAACTATAGCTTACTATAAAAATATATAAATAAATAAATCGAGATCCATCTCTATAAATACCAAACTTGTTTCGATATTATGAGGACAAATTCTTATTGTTTGAAAAGAAGCTATGCTATTCTTAGCAATTAGCTTTGGTATGCTAGGCTTTTTGGCACTCTGCAAAACTGCATTTTTTCAGTCAAATACTTGGATTTATTCCAACTTTTCACAAATTAATAAATACGTAGAAAACTAGGTTATTGAATGAATTGTTCAGTTAATTCATTGCTTCACTAAAATACAGTAGTGTACCAAGATCTTACATCATTGTTGTGACTCTTTATAGTATAGGTATCATCTAAAATGTTTGCCTTTAAATCTACTGACTATTATCGACATTTTTACTGTCTTTTTATACCCTTAACTGCACTTTTTCGGTCTTAACATTCACGCCTCAAATAATTTACGATGTGTCTTGAACTAAGATTTAAATACAAACTTTAAACTTTGATGTTCTGTGTGTAATGGCGCGGATCTGTTTTTCGTTTGCTGCCGAGGTCATCGACCTTGAGAGCTGTCAGTCTGTCTGAACTACTCTGAACGTCTGAACATATTCGAGGTACAGTCAGCCACTGAAAATTTATGGAATGCTCTTTTGCAGTCTCTCGAGTGAAACCTAGCTTGAAAGTGGCGGCAAATTTAAAAATGGAACAACGTGAATTCTAATATTTTTTTAGTACTAGTGGCCAGAAACATCTGTTTTACGTAGCATTTAGATCAAATTTTCCGGTTGTACTAAATATCTGTTTACTCAAACTCAAACTCAAAATCCATCCATTTTTAATATACTTTTTTTCAATAATGCAGTTTTGCAAATGTTAGAACAGATTCTCTTATTTCTAGGGCGAAGATTGAAACCTTGGTGATTGGTGCTGGTTGTTCATATTTAAACATATCAGGATTACGTTTTACAAAGAGGCATGCTTCTAAAATATAAAGACACGGCAAAGTTAATATGTTTAAAGATTTGAAGTAAGGCTCACAACTTTCCATGGGTGATAGTCCACATTTGGCTCTAATACACCGTTTTTGAGCTCTAAGTAATATTTCTCTGTAGCTGGAAATTCCCCAAAAAATTAAGCCATATCGTAAAGTTGAGCCCACAAAGCCGTGATACGCTGTTAGAACAGTTTTCCGGCTTGCAATCTTTGCTAATTTATAAAGCGTAAATGAAAATTTATATAATTTCTTACATACGTCTATTGAATGGGACTCCCACGACATGTTGCTATCTATAGTTACTCCTAAAAATTTTGTGACGTTTGTTTCGTCTATTTTATTGCCATTATAATTAATATTGATTTTACCACCCTTTTTCCGTTGACTAAATTTCATAACTTTAGTTTTTTCAACATTAACATTCAGATTGTTTTGCTCTAACCAATGTATAACGTCCTCAAGTGTACGGTTTATGTCATTTTCAAAGTTATTAATATTATCACATTCAATAAAAATTGTACTGTCATCAGCAAAAAGTATCATTGGATAATTTATTGATTTTGTTATGTCATTAATATATACTATGAATAATAGTGGTCCTAATACGCTGCCTTGCGGCACACCATATTTTATGGTCCTAGATTCAGAAATGTATTTTTTTGGTACACCCTCATATTACAAATTATTATTTAAAAAACAATCATTTTATAAACAACGCTTGTAAAACTATACATTTGAAAAACATATGCTTTGACAAACTCATTCTTTTAAAAATGGATCATTTTACAAACTAATTACTAGACAAATATTGCTTTTTTTCAAATTATCATTTTACAAACAAATTATTTTACTAAATTTTCTATTGGTAAAACAACGTTAGACAAATTATCTTATGGCAAATACATCGTTTGATAAATATTATTTACCAAAATTAGAAGATATGAAGTTTCAAGTTTAAACTCACTGATCCCAAGATTTTCATCGTAGGGTTAGGTACAGAAGTAATTACTCGTCTTTTATTTGTAAATTAACTCACAAATCATATTGTGACATGATATCAACATGCTAATACCTTTTATTGTGTCACACCGGGTGGGGGACCTGGTAACCTGCAACACAGGATCTTTGATACCTAGCGCGGGCACCAGATCTCCACAACGGTACTGTCCTTTATGGTATTAAATTTAATTGATGTTTATCACATACCTATGTAATGTAGTCCAAGGCCATTTGTTGTGGAGTGGATAAACAATTTTTAGTTTTTTAATAAAAAAAAGAAAGTTTGTCTCCAAACGATCTGCGCTGTAAGTTAGGTTCAGGTTATTTTTTATGACCGAAAGACTTGAGGGCAGAAAATAAGTTGGATTCAGGTTATTTTTTTTATGACCACCCGGAAAGACTTGAGGGCGGAAAAGAAGTTAGGTTCAGGTTATTTTTTTTATGACCACCCGGTAAGACGTAGGTTAGGCGTAAAAGAAGTTAGGTTCAGGTTTATTTTTTTATGACCACCAGGAAAGACTTTAAAGGCGGATAAAAGTTAGGTTCAGGTTATTTTTTTTATGACCACCCATAAACACTGAGGGCGGAAAAGAAGTTAGGTTCAGGTTATTTTTTATGACCACCCGGAAAGACTTTGAGGGCGTAAAAGAAGTTGGGTTCATGTTATTTTTTTTTTTGACCACCCGGAAAGACTTGTAGAGCGGAGAAGAAGTTAGGTTCTGGTTATTTTTTTATGACCACCCAGAAAGACTTTAAGGGCGGAAAAGAAGTTAGGTTCAGGTTATTTTTTTATGACCACTTGGAAAGTTTGAGGGCGTAAAAGAAGTTAGGTTCAGGTTATTTTTTTATAACCACCCAGAAAGACATGAGGGCAGAAAATAAGTTGGGTTCAGGTTATTTTTTTATGACCACCCGGAAAGACTTGGAGAGCGGAGAAGAAGTTAGGTTTAGGTTTTTTCTTTTATGACCACCCGGAAAGACTTTAAGGGCGGAAAAATGTTAGGTTCAGGTTATTTTTTTTATGACCACCCAGAAAGACTTTAAGGGCGGAAAAGAAGTTAGGTTTAGGTAATTTTTTATGACTACCCGGAAAAACTTTGAGGTTGGAAAAAACGTTAGGTTTAGGTTATTTTTGCCATTGGCATTGCTTAGCTTTTGGCCAAAGAAGCTGCCAGCTCTTGATTATTAATTTACCTATAGTAGGTTTGTAAAATTATGTTTTTGTCAAGAGAGTTGTTTTATGAAATAAAACTTTATAAAATAAAAGTTTTATACTCAATACATTTGTAGAGTAAAACATTTATATAAAAAAAAAGTTTGTAAAATGAAACGTTTTTAAAATAACGAGTTTGTAAAATGAAACATTTTTAAAAGGTATAGTTTTTTAAGTGATAGTTTATAAAGTGATGGTTTGTGAAAGGTTTTTTGGTGAAACATTAGTGAACCATTTTTTTTCTACACCCGTGTCCATACAAATTTGTGTTAGTTCAGTATATTGATCTCTATCTTGAAAATACGATTTTATAAGGTTAAGAGCATTGCCGCGAATCCCGTATCGCTCAAGCTTTTCTATCAATCTTATGTGATCGATACAGTCAAACGCCTTTGACATATCCATATACAGAGCGCATGACGGTGTCCTTTTATCCATGCAAGATATTGATCTATTAACTAATTCATATATAGCAGTATCAATAGGTATTTTTTCGAAAGCCTTTTTGCTCTTTTATTAAAATATTATATTTTTCAAGAAAATCATAAAAGCGCCTATGAATTAATTTTTCAGTGATCTTAGAGAATAACGATAGCAATGCAACTGGACGGAAATTCTTCATGTCATCTTTATCGCCTTTTTTATATAGTGGCTTTACTATTGCTGTTTTCAATTTATTAGGATAAATACCAGTTGCAAAACATAAATTTATAATATGGCTAAGGAGAACAGATATGTATGTGCCCACTAGCTTTATTACTTTAATGCATATATCAGTTATCATTTAGTTGGGTACCTTTGTGAATTTATTTCGATAATTTGGCAATTTCACCCGCATACAAATTTTATCAAATCTGGCCCGTGGGATAGAACTACGCTCCCATTTATTAATAAATTAGGTTATAATTGACTGAAATTAGTTTTGTAGTTCATTCAACGGACTTCACAATAATTAAACATTGTTTAAAGGATCACAACTTGCATAGTACTAAGTTAGATTCTAAAAATGAGATTAATTCAAATATAAGTAAAATTTTGAATCTTTAACGCAGTACTTTCTATTTTAAATTTATATTTCTAAATTGAGACAAAATTATACTTTATTATCATGGACTGTACTTTTGCAATATTGACAATGTTTCTTTCGTTACAGGTAAATACTTTCAAGGCCGGTATTTGCTGATTTTAACTGTTTCTCAGGTAAATTATTTGTAAATATTTATTCATTCGAAAAACATACATAGAAATGACTCAACCTACAAATGTAATACTCCAGTTTTATAAGTTTGGTTGTTTAATGTTTATTTATACAGTATATTTAAACAGTACTGCGGAAATAGATGAGGAATTCGCAAGCCACGTACGTATTCATGCCTATAGAGTAAGTATGTAAAGCAAAAAGTGTCTTTTTATAAGTGTGCTTCCATGCTGGTCTGGGAGCGAAGAAAAAACATAGAATGTGCCTACTGTTTCTCTTCCCGCGCAGATTGTAAAAGTCAATCGAGGGAAAGGGCTTTAAATTGGGGATTCCTTTACTCATAGGCGATGGGCTAGAAACCTGTAACTATACCTAAATCTTCATTCCATCGGAGAGCCCACTATTCAGCTAAGCGTGGCCTTCTAGTCTCACGGCTTCTGACTCTGTCTACCCCGTAAGGGATAAAGACGTAATTCTATGTATGTATGTGTTTTTTTACAAACTTTCACCCCTAATTTCATCTCTGGGGTTGGTTTTTTGAAGCCTACATTTGACCTTCAACTATCTCCATATTAAATTTCTTCAAAATCGGTACAGCTGAGAAAGCGTAACAGACACATCTAATATCAGTAGGGATTGAACAATAAAAATAAAATAAATAACAATTCATTTTTCATTTCCCCACACGGTAAAAGGGGGATTACTTGTAGAAAATAATCTAATATTTTCTTATTACTAAACTGTCATGTTTCCTCGTAATTTATTGCATTGCATATTCTGTTTGAATTGAATATCCTGATCGAGAACATATCACCCTGCTCCTGGTCACTGGGGGTGTTACGTCAATAGGAAGCCGCGGGCAAAATTACGCCTAAACTTATTTATAAATTTAATAAATCTCATTGACTGAAACGTATAAAGGAAGACGATTTGAAGCGACAATTACTATAACTCTAGTGGATTGCAGATTAGTTGCAATAACATCTGTTATTTTGATTTAGATTTTTATTGTCTGTACTCTGTTTGTGTGCCTTAAAAAAAATAAAAATAAAAATAAATAAAATAAAATAACGACTATGGCAGCCCTCGGTAAATACAGGGGTGATGATAGTTGGTTGTTTTTGGGTTCCTTATCAGTGTTGTGTCGGGTATATTCCACTCTGTTCACCTGGGTGAAAAGAGTAGACTTTTTAATATCTTTATTTCACCTTGGACTCATTTCACCTGGGAAATTTCGTCAGGTGAATTAATTATACAAAATTAGTGACATTTATTAACCTTAATTTAATCACCCAGGTGATAATAGGCCACCTTTTTAATTAATTTAGTAAACTCAAAAACAATTCTCAAATCAAAGTCAAGTTTATATTTTAATCAGTTTATTGAAAATTTATTTGTTTCTAACAAATCAATGCGAAAGTGAATAAATGATACCAATTTTATCGAATTAATTCACCTGGGTTATACCACCTAGGTGAAATGAGATGTGTCCTAGGTGAAATGAAGAAATTAAAAAGTCTGCTAGTTTTCACCCAGGTGAACAGAGTGGAATATACCGTGTGTCGATCGTGAATGTAATAAAAGGTAGAGCGTAATACCGCTTATTTATTTGAATGTCAAAAATGTATGAACCTTACGAGACTAAAACATGATGTGCCTATAGTTCCCAAAATCCCGTGTTGGACCCCTCCATCGAGCATAATATTTGTAATAATGCGCAATTACCGATTGTTGCCAATTTGATACGGGCGATTCGGCCCCTAGGGCCCTCGCGAATTAGTGCCCGAAACGATAATAAAACGATTTTTATAGTTATTGAGGAAATACTATATGTAATGTTTTCCATATATGATTCGTCGACGGAGTTTTATTAAAATGACAAAAGGAGCGTTGGTACATAATATCTCGATGGACAAAAGTAGTTTTTATGTTCACTGACTAGATAACAATTGAATTATTTTTGTTACTTACATAAAATAGGATGAATGCAAAATATATAAAAAAAACTCACTCATTGTCCTTAAAAAAACAGACACAGGAAAAATCCTTATAAATCTAAGAGCCTACCTGATCATTGTCAATGTTTCATACAAGGCGACACGATTCTAAAAACCTGTTTTACTTCTAAAAAATCGTAATTTTATTCATTTGCCGCAAAAAAAACAAATCTTTTTATTGTTTATTGTTTGACACGCGCCCTAATCGCCGCGGGCGTCGCATATGGTGTTACACTTGGCACCCCTGATTCGCCCCTTAGCCGTGAAATCCGGGGGTCCATATGCCCAGTCTAATTGCCCATTGTTGGACTCGAGTGACATTTAATGCGGATACCCGGGGCTAATCCATTTATGAGGAACGATCCAGTATTCGTTTATTAGCTTGTTTTATTTAAACCTAAAATTAAAAAAAAAAATCTAAAACTTAAACTCGATTACAATGCTTTGCACAGAATCGAGTAAAAATCTCAGAAACGCGTTTAAAAAAAAAAAATTGAATATTAAAATGTTAGCGTCTGGCTTCTTGACAGGGCCGAGGATTTTCCGGTAGATTCTACGCTCTGCTACTAAAAGTTGGTTCTCTTCTTTGAGTGTGAGCGTCCAAGCCTCACAACCATATGACAATATCGAAAAATTCTGAAATAGAGGAGCTGGTGAAAGAGCCGAACATACTGGGCGTGATAAAATCACAGCGACTGCGCTGGCTTGGTCATATCGAGAGAAGAAGGAGGATCGTGGCGTCAAATCAGCCTACCTGGGAAAAGTGTCAGGCAGGCGCCCAGTCGAGCGCCCTAGATATCGCTGGAGAGACACTGTGGAGGCTGATCTGCGTGAGCTGGGAGCGGTCAACTGGCAAGCCACCGCGCAGAATAGGAGTCTATGGCGCTCTCTCGTATCGGAGGCCAAGATCCACTTTGGGGTCACTGAGCCAGCGGAGTAAGTAAGTAAAATGTTAGCAGTCATGCGACGGCCGGCAGATGTAAAAAATCTGAGCATCGTGGCACGACGCCGCCCGTCATTCGATTTGCCGTCACGGTATTCGAGTAGATTTTACTGCAAACCCGCGCCAATAGATGTTTTACATCGACAAGCATTGTGAAAACTGACACCAGTGGCAGTGTAGCAATGTTATTAAACCACAGAAGTACAATTCGGTTCGCCGAATTCCACATAAACCTGTATACTGTGGCTATTCAAATGGAAACAACACAAAACCGCGTGTAAAAGCTAGTTTATCTCATAAACACATTCCACGATTGGTTATCCCAAATTTATACGAGTTATTACATCGGTTAATATTAAATTCCTAACGGTTATAAAACGGACATATTTCATTTGTTGCTCCCAAATCCCATTAAATGCATCTAGGGCGCGCCCTAGGGCTTATCAAATAGGAGATATTAAGCGGCTTATTTATGTTGTTATATTACGAGTATATTCGGTTATGTAATGCGGGAAATTGCCACATAATTTGGTTTGATTAAATTTACGAATTTAATGTAAAATAATAAGATAGCTACAAAAAACGCCAGAATTATTGATAAGATGTTTTTTTTTTTGTAAATACATTCTTGCAAGTTTTTGATACTTCACCTTATCAAATTGAGCTAAAATACTAATGTCATATGTTAATCGGATGATATAATATAATGCTTATAAATCATAGCCCGTTTTGCAATTTCTCCGGTGGCGGTGGTTCTTTTTAAAGCGAATTCCCAAAAAATGATAAAATAAAACTTTTTTTCAAAAAAGTGAACCGACTTCCATCATAAAACTTAAAATCATAAAATAACAATAAAGAAAAATGTATTAGCATACTACCTACTGAATGAGGTGAAGTCGGTGCCAAGTGCAGGACTATGTAATTGTTTAGCTAGGCATTTTGTATAT
Organism: Ephestia elutella; assembly: GCA_018467065.1. NCBI lineage: Eukaryota > Metazoa > Arthropoda > Insecta > Lepidoptera > Pyralidae > Ephestia > Ephestia elutella. The sequence goes on along the minus strand of CM031570.1, from coordinate 6,708,467 downwards.
ATACATGATTCTAATGTTAATTTAGATTATTTAATATTCAATTTGGCACCGACTTCATCTCATTCAGTAGGTAGCATGCTAATACATTTTTCTTTATTGTTATTTTATGATTTTAAGTTTTATGATGGAAGTCGGTTCACTTTTTTGAAAAAAAGTTTTATTTTATCATTTTTAGTGCTTCTACACCTTTTCATTTTCTTTAATAAAAACTTAAACTTTTCTTTTACTGGTGGCGGAAAATAAAGAATTAAGAATTCGAAACTTTTTATGTCAGTTTGATTTGAAATGTCAGAACATGTCAAATTGTCTATTATTTTTGGCACATAAATAGACCGTGAGCACGCGATGACCAAACCTTCCTTATTTTAAAAATGCTGAATGTTTCTCTGCGTGGTATATACGGATAAAAAATATTAGCGACTAGGTATGAAGTTTGGATCTTAGTTGCTTATGCAGGTAATATGGATAGCAAGGATGATTTTTATAGGTATAAAAAGCACCCTTGGGGCCTTCCAAAGTAATATTAAATTCATCTTTTATAATAAAACAAATATAACTATAATTTAGTAAAGTTACAATGTCTAACAGGGGTTTATATCTGCACCAATTGCCTGGCAATGGATGGCTTGATTTCTTATATTATTAGGAATAAAATCTTTAAAAAACTTTACTAAGGAAATTGAGTTACCACTTTAAATGTTATTGCTACAAATAATCTGCCTAAGTAATCATGATACAACTTTTATAGTCGCTAATCGCTATTTCTATGTTGGGGACAATCGGGGACATACACAAAAAATCTTTAGTTTTGGGCTTTTGCTCTATAATGCAATGTTGGTATTTTTATATTTTGTTAGGTATCTTTAAAATTACCGAACAGATTTAGACGTGTTTAAAATGGGACCAACTTGGGTATATATCATTACGAATAAAAAAACAATTTCGGAAATCAGTCCACTGTAGGCGGAGAAATCGGCGAACATACATAAAAAAAAAACATACATACATCGAAACATATAACCTCCTCCATTTTTGGGAAGTCGGTTAAAAAAGGAGGAGGTTATATGTTTCGATGTAGTATGTCTTTTTTATGTATGTTCGCTGATTTCTCCGCCTGATTTCCAAAATTATTATTTTATTCTAAAGAGTGTATCAGTTCGGTAATTTAAAACATACTTATAAAAATATTCCTTTTATCTTTTAAGTATGATTAGTTGACTCATATTATGAAGTAAATAAACGCATGAAACATCTGTATAACAATATTTCCAGCTCCCTTGTTTTATCCTATTCTGCTTTTTCTTCGGTTAATGTAAAAGATTGCTTATTGTTCGTGAGACAATGACAACGTCCTGAGCAGAGCTTCGTCTTTCAGTAGCAGCTTTAAAGCCCATTAGAAGCTCTGGCTTGACTGAAAAAAAAAAAGATTTTTGCAATTACATCTCTTTTTGAATATTAGGGTAAAAAACTAGCTTTTGAAAGGATCTGTATATAGGAAAACTTACTCAAAATTAAAATTTGATAATAAACTTTGTACCTAGTTGTTTTAAGGGGGGGACACAAAACCGAGATTGTGCTATCTTATTTTCTTTTATGGTTAGTCAGGCTGAATGCTCATGTAAATAATACTAAAATAGTACAAAAGCTCTAAGCTCTACTCGATAGGGAGCACTTGGCACCCTCCTGTCATCAAAAGGACTGTCCCTCAACCGTCGATAACGCTAATAAGAATTTTATAAGACGTAGAGCTTTGAAAGTTTTACAAGTTACAAAAGTTAGCTATTGTATTATCTTTTTTAATGAAAATGACATTTAAACTTCGCCGCTTTAGTATTTCGAGCAAGTGCTCTACGAATTATATATCAGAAGCCTCTCAGATTACGAACTACGAAATTTCAGTGAAAAGATGTGATGTCTATTGGCTTTATACTGCACTGCTTGAATGCATAATACAGTGCATTAAAAAGAACAAGTTTTTACTTTTTAAAATATCGTGCATTTCAAATTGGAACAGTCTAAAACGCCACGTAGCACGAATTCGGAATCAATATCACTGTTAACTCCAGTTCGTTTATGCTGTATAGGAGTACAAGCACGTAGACTCCATAACGGGAGACGAGGCGTGAAGCGAAGTCCTACAACCACGTCGCAAGCGCTGAGATTGCTCCATCCACGGACGTTTAGAAATTCGAACACGAGCTCTCTACGGGCAAATAGCATTAAATGGAATTTAAACTGGCCATTTTAAAAATATGAAATTCTAAATTTTAATCGTTCTAAATTCAACCCGCGTCTATACGTTCATCGATCTGCGTAAAGGCAGTAAACACGAAAAAGGTTGATCGTAATAAAATGGATAAGCAATAAATAGAAGGGCAAAATTTTGGGGTTCTGCCGTGTCGGGCCCCCGTGGTTTTTATCCAGTCCCTCATTAATCAGAGAGCTACCGGCCCCTGCCTCCCACAACGCGTCAGGCTTGACGAATGACGTAATTTTTATCATGCACATACTTGTGTTGCCATCGCACACGCAAACTCATGTTGAGGTGGTCACGTGATCTATTTTAGGGGAAAATTCCTTTTCATTTTCGGGGGACGAAAATAACCGGAAATGTGAAGTGAAGTGGCTGTCGCGGAGTTTAAAAATATGCTGGCTTTTATTTCCTGCTTGATATCTTTTGCCATCCACTTACAAGATGTAGGTTGAGATGTTGCCTTATTTATGTAGCGAAAATACAGTGATTTTTGGGCTCACGTTAGTGTAATGAGATATTAAATTAATTCTACTAATTTCTCAAAACTCATTTCAGCCTCTTTAGCATCCAAAACGGTAATAACGACCCATTGAAACGGACACGACGCAGCACGAACACTTATGACACGTAAAATGACACTTGAAACAACGCACACGCAGTCAAATTAACTGCCATTTTAACCCGATACCGCTCCGGATTCTGGAATGTTCGGAACGGACACAAATGTCCAAGAACCCCAATTAAGAGAGTCATTAATGGTACCGTCGTCGGGCAAAATTATAATTGCGAGGCGTCAACCCCCTTAATTTCTTACTGCCAGTGCTTTTTGCGATGATTTTTGCCTAGATTCGGGACTTGCTATTGTCAGCTTTTGAGGGTTAAACTGTTTGAAGTACTTCAACTGATTGAACTAAGTTAAATACTTATGCTGGATTTTAAAGGAGATTTTGATCAAAAACGTCTTAACTATCATGATTGCTTTGGCTTTGATCTGACTGGGAATATTTGGACGTTCTTAGATACCAATGCATTAAAAATAAAGCAAATACGGTGCAGCCATTAGCATAAAGCGTAAAGTTTTACGACTCGAAATCGCATTATTTTTACAGATGTCATTAAGTCGTTAAAACCGCCGTAAATACTAATTGGATGATCTTTTAACGATTTTCATTGAACAAGAAAAATGAGAGCAGTCGAATTGATTTTTTTTTAATTTTTGCGAATTCATTTACTGCTTATTGCATATATTTCGAGCTTTTTACGATAATAATATTTCCATGATTACGAAAAATAAATGATTACGAAAAATCATGATTACGAAAAATCGTAATTCGTTGATTTTTCGTAATCATGGAAGTAATATGGCGTTTGGATCATTTTTAGATCAAAATCAAAATAAATTATATTGCTCCCCTTTGGATGTACGAATGACGCCTCTATCCGCAAAATTTATATATTTGTGTCGAAATTTTTACTTCAGACCTAGGAACAATCATCTGCATCGCAAATTACTTTCTTATGGACTATCGAGCAACAAAGACTACCGCGCGAATAGGGAGGTCCGTTTTGCTCTATTGCATGGAGCTTTAAGCGCAGTTAATAGAGGCGAATTTGCAACAATTTTGGGTGGGTTGACTTCAGATAAATTGATGTTCTAACGACTGTACTATTCAATCATCATCCAGCCTCAAGTAGTCTACTATTCAAATGTTAAATTACTTTTTCTACCCACTGCCTAAATAGTAGCATTTCCAAAATGAAACTCACAAAAGGTAATAGAAGGGTGATAAGTTTGGGGAAATATTATCGGACGCCCCCCATATATCTTGGCCTGTGAATAAATACACGTGCGAGGGACCCCTTACACAAACATATTGCAAAATAAACAGTAATAAATTCATATTTCTATTATACACAAGTAACGGTGGCCTTTGTTTACTTTTTTTGTGAGGTTTTGGAATTACGCGTTAAATAAATAGAAGTAAAATCGACTCGTCATACAATCTATCGTAATCAGTAACCATAAATGTAAATTTTATACCAAATAGAGAGTTTTATATCAAATAGAAAGCTACTGAGTATTGATCTTCAGTCTTTTGAAGACCGTCATCTCTTTTCACGTTGATAAAATTTTAGCTTATTCTATGTTAGCTTTTGCCCGCGTGAATTTCCCACGGGAACAGTGCTTTTTCCGGGATGAAAGGTATCCTGTGTCCTTCTCAGTACTTCTAACTAAATGTATGCGAAATTTCAGGAAGATTGGTTTAGAATAAAGCGTGAAAAAGTAACAAATAAACTCACTTTCGCATTTATAATATTAAAGTACTCTTATATAGAAATTAGTTGGAATCTATATTATTTGTTTTTTTTTTTTTAATTAACTTCTATACAAAAAAACATATAAATGGCGGACTTAAAGTCGGAGGCTTTTTCTACCTGTCAAACAAGAGGTGATGCAGAGAGAAAAAAATAGATTTATTTGTCTAATTCACTAGTTTTTCTCTGTCCATGGTTCCATCACTTCAAACCTTGGCGTGCGGTTGGAAATGGGACTGCGTATCCGTGGCATTACCCCTTATCTGGTATCGCGTGAACGCGGTATGAACATTCGCACGCGAGCAGTCAACGTGGATAGACTAAAACTTGCCTAGTATTGTCCCACTGCTGGGCAAAGGCCTTCCCTTTCTTCTTCCACAACTCTTACCACCCATCGCAGGAAACCGTCCATGTCGTTTCGTCATCTCTTTCTTGGTTTTCAGGCTGGGACTGGGCTAGACATGTTTCCGCATGCCGCGAGGAAGAAGGGCTCGCGTTGCTACTCGATGGGTGCCAGAGGGGACCAGACAAAGGGGTGTGGGAATTCATCGGGTTATTCCCAAAGTACTCCAAAAAATGTTCCCAAACTACTCCATGAAAAAAATAATATTTTAAATTAAGTTTCATTCTACTCCACGGTAATATTAAAATGTTCTCAAAGTACTCCACGCGATTTTAATATCAAAAAGCATTAATTAGAATAAAAACAGTGTAGCTGACGTATAGTACAGTCAGGCTCGAAAGCTTTTCAACAATATTTTTATGTATAAAGAAAATTATAAATATAAGACTTTACAATTTCAATAATCAACAATCAAAAACATTTTTATAAGTGAGCTGTTTTTACATATTTTCTACCAAAGAGATTCTTGATTATTATGTAAATGTAGGAATTCGGCTTGAGAGAAACTCAAGAAGTAACTAATAAAATTATATTTTTGGAAAAACTTAAAATAGTTAAATAAAAAGAAACATCAAATTTCCGTTTTAGCGGCTTGGTTGCGACTCAAATTCGTTCTTACATCCAATATAACACGCTAACATGCACACATTTTCAATTCAAACTTGCTTTCAACTTTTTTCTCTTTAAATTAGAACCTTTTTCAGAACTTTAATCAGAACGATATTGTTTGAACGATTTTGTGATTGACTGTACATAATGAAATATTTTATATGGAGTAGTTTGAGAATTGATATCAAATAATCTGCGGATTACATTGAGAACAAATCAAAATACCTATGGAGTAGAATGGGAACAAAATAATATGTATTTTTAAATAATAATAATTTCGTGGAGTAACTTGGGAACACATGTATGAGATTCTTATCTTTTTAGAACAAAAGAATGGAGTACTTTGGGAACAACCCAATTCATCGACAGGTTGAAGAAACATAAAAGTAACACAATAAATAGCCCATAGCGCGCAATATCGCTGGCGTTGGGGCAGAAAAGGGTGGGAGTGGCGACTACATTTTTACTCTTTTTCTATGGTTTCGATCAAGACAGTTGAAGACAGTCGACAAGCATCGAGTTGCTGACGATTTGGATGCAATATATTCGGACACACTGTCCGAATTGACACTATTTAATTTTTATATATTTTTTTAAATAATTGAAGCTGTTTAGTATAAAATTAAAAAGTGTCAATTCGGACAGTGAGTCCAAATATTACGGTTTCCGAGGTCCGAATCGGCAGCAACTCTTTCCAACGCGTAGGTTACCCTATCTTCCATTAATTTTACTCCTAAATTCAAAAGTACGTACTATATTTATTACCTTACTTTCGCGTTAAAGATATCCATTTACCCTTCATTGTTATTACCTCCAAATCCAGAGTTTCTTGTTATTGCGAAAATTCCTATTCTAAGGGCCAATGAATCAGCCTCCGAATCTCCGATATTCGTATTTCGTACGTACGCACGTGCGGCAGATTTTCAACACGTTATTGCGTTCCCTACATGCGATGTGCTAATAAATAAAAAAGTAATACACACGGACCCCACGCTCAGTGGGGTTATTGTAAATTCGTCCCTAGATTTAATTCGGTATCTATGTCGTCCTTAAATAAGTACTTATCTTTGAAAAGTGTGATTGTAAATTTTATTTCAACAACATTTAAAAAAATAATCGAACGCTGGCTCGAAATTTTCAAAGAGTGGTGATATAAGAAAACAGTTTTCTATTTTTTTAAAGATCTCTATTATAATAAACTTGTATACGTAAATAGACTTTGATTGATAGATTAGGTGGTGAATTTTTTTTTGAATTTATTAATAATTAAAGTCATTTTACTTCCATTTCCCTTTAAACTTTTTTATTATTTGTAAAATTTTGGATATTTTACTGACAAAATCTCACGTGACGGGCAATCGCCAAAGTTCCGCGCGAAAGTTTGTTTTATGGAAATAGTTTGAGTAATGATACCAGCTTTGTCTTTCTATTAGGGAATTGTGCACATATTTCTGTTATCTTGTCTGCAATACATCGTTATATTACGGAGATTTATCTATCTTATCACGTAAATGGCCGGAAAATTGTTCAATGAGTCAATATTTCATATTATAAGAAGAAAATTTGCTCAAGATTTTTTTGAAAACTTTTGCTACTTCGTCATGCAATCAATTTACAAATCAGTCATGTAGCCATGTAACGGACTCCAAATCACAATTTTTAATTTCATCATCAGCTCCTTCGGGTTCTGTATCCGCCAAATAAACATTTTGAACCTAGAACTTAATTTAAGATTTATTCGTAAACTTTAAGAATAAAAACCCAACGGCGAAAAAAAATAAGACGAAGTTTTCACTTGTTCAAGTCTTTTATCATCTGGTCTAGGGTCTACCGTAATGAAACTCTGTATCTATTACAACCCTAGATAGAGTAGCACTAGTCCAATCATTTAAGCAAAACGAAACTTAAGGTTTTCTCATATCTTTCTGAAAAAAATAAACCATATGTTTTTATGCAAATATTTTTAATGGCCGTATGTCACAAAGCAATCAATCGAAAGCGAGTGCGTTTTCGCGTTAAGTGCTTGCTAAATGTACACTTCCACTCGTATTAATAGCTTAGGGTCCACTGGTCCTAACGACCCACGGCCCATTTGAACCAATATTGGACGAAAAATAATTGCAATCGGTCAGTTGGGCCCATGATCGGCCCATTACTATCGCTTAATGAAATTAACTTGGGTTTATTAGTAGTATTAACTCGTGAGTGTTTATGTTACTGTTCTTCTTTGATAGTTGCAGTAGTTTAACTGTAAATATTTGTTTTATTAGATTAATAAGAGGCTGTGGGAATTTCAGGATTCTGAACAGCCTATAGTTTTCCTCATGAGCTATCATATATAGAAAGAATTTTTAAAATCGGACTGATATTTACAGAGATTTGTGCGTGACTATAAACAAACAATCAATTGTTTCAGTCCTGTTATATGTAACTAGCCGCGCCCCGGGGCTTCGCTCCCGTGGAAATTTCGGGATAAAAAGTTCCCTATGTGCTATTCCCGGTATTACTCTATCCGTATACCAAATTTGATCGAAATCAAAATCACGCAAAATATACTGGACGGCCAGTATATTTTGCGTGATTGAGTACTTAACAAAAATCCTCACATACTCACTAACTTCAAACTTTTGTTAGTTAGGATTAGGATTAGTGTATTAAATAATTTAATTAAATAGACAGTGCGTGACTGAGTAACATACTCACAAACTCACATCCAAACTTTTAGATGTGATGATTTATGGTTAAAAGAACTTACCTAAGTGAATTTCAACCAAAATTATACGAAATATTACATCCGAAGAGATTTAACACCAAGTAGTACGTGTTTTTCCATGTACTCCGTTCACACAATACAAAGCATATATTATATAAGTAAATAAGAACAAAAACGAACTATTTCGGTCATCATACATTCACTCATTAATATAGTTCCTTCGTTCACTGACCTATAGCTAATGTCATTCTTTTTAGAGCTGCTGTTTGCATTCTGCAACCCTGGGCACATAAGACATGGTAGCAGAGTTCTACGAGCGAGCATGTCAAACGGGATGGGTGGGAGATTAAATCTCTTCGGATGTAATATTTCGTATAATTTTGGTTGAAATTCACTTAGGTAAGTTCTTTTAACCATAAATTATACTTCAATATTACATCCTCGAGATTTAACACCAAGTAGATGTTTAGCGTAGATATGTTGCAGAATGAAAGAAAATGGTTATTCAACACTTTTTTCTTTTTTTTATAATAATCTGATTTTGACAGGATTGTGTTAGCGAATGTATTATCTAACTCATTTAAAGGCAGTTTATATAACTACTTTGCAAGACAAAGAGAGTTTTCAGTCTTGCCCACCGTCCTCTTGATCAAGTCGATGGACAGTCCAGTCCGACTGAACACCTATGCGTCCGCTACGCGGTGAATGTGTTCACATTTACGCAACTTTCGCGTAAGATTTGTTTATTCATTGACTTACCATTTAAGAGGTTATGATTATAGTTAATACCAATTTAGGTAATAAATAATGAATAAATAGTTTATTTTTCTCTCCAAATTTACAATAGGTATTAGTACTTGACAAGAAACGAAATTGAAATGTTCATTTCAAATAGTTAATTTATATTTTCTACTGGGCATTTACATAGATACATTTTTTTTTATCATAAAATGGGATGTTGAGTTCCGGACTGGAACAATTAGGAGTAGAAGATATAATTAAATCATTACAACAAAGAAATGAATTATTATACGATTCTTTCTAAAAGGTAATTAATAGTAACAATTAATAGTAATTATGTCAAGCATGCATAAGCGTCTATACGCGTTGTCCAGTTGACCACGCGAAAAAGGTGTTTTGGCTGACAAATCAATTGTAACAGAATAATTCGTGTAGATATTACACATATATTATAAAACAATGTTGGGATCCCAGGTTTATATTTTTACTTTAAAAATACTTTTAAACAGTCTAATTAATTATTTTTTATTAATAATTAATAATTCTGATTATTTTTTATCAATTTTGTCCTTAAGGTACAATAAGTTCATAATATGCACCCTTTTCGATTTGTTGCATTAAAATACGTTATCCTAATTTGAAGGCGTAGAATAATAATTAACTTTATTCAATTGACAAAAAGGAAACCATCGTCTTAAGTAACGTTATACTGACTAAGAATATCATTGCCTATACGCTTGTCGGCCAATGTAATGCAAGGAACGACTGTACCACGGGGGTGCAGTTGTCTAGAAGATGATAATGAAAGGTTTTTATTAGGTCTCATAAACGATATTTCAGAGACTGCAAACTTTCCAACAAAAAGGTGATGCCATTATTGGGCTAATAGGTACGAGCAGTATGTCGTGGCCTTCTTTTTCAATAATTTATTCTACAGTATTTTAAAAATGAAAGCAAAGAGTGGAAATGCGTAGAAGAAATACTTATTGCAATTTCCGTCGTCCGTCAAATGCATTGATTTCATAAACATTTGGGTCCCGTTTTCGGAAACCCTAGGTGCAAATAGGTCAATGAACAGCTTATCGAACGTGGTCGTTTATTAAGTATTAATAAATGATTATGATTATGACGTATGTAAAAAGCAAATATATATATAGGTACTATATGTTTCACATTACTATTGCCTCGTATTTCTCTCATTAGAGAGAAGAATTATATCCTTTGTAAGAGATAACAGAGATGTGTTCGATTCTGAGCAATACACAACATTTTTTTTTTATTTTTTTTTAAATATTTCCACAAAAGATTTAATTCCTGTAATATGTAATTAATTTAATGCTAACAACGTGTATCACGTTACAATCCAAAGAACGCACGTAAAAGTTGTAAACAATTAATGTGGTGAGTCATTTTATATGCACTCCAATTACCTCGAATGACCTCGCCAACACAGGAAGAATCATAGAATAATTCGTAAGAATTTCTAGTTCAAAAATCTTTCGAAAGAATTTGTGTGGGCTTTATCCATAATATTGACCCACCAAAAAAAACGTTGACAATAAGAAAAAAATCCTGTATTAGCTCAGTTATTTACTACTAACAAAAGTAGGTAATGATTTAAGTAAATATAATATTTATCCTAACATGTTTGAAGCCAAAGAAACTTCTCGCTCTCAAAGCGTTTGGTACTTATTCATACCAAACATAATTGTAAGCATAGCTAGTCTATATATAGTTCAAATTTTTTCATAAGTAGGTACACAATAATTCCACCGCTGTATATTTACCTTTTCATTTTTGTTTAACTGTGTATCCTTGGTAGCAGGTACAATAAAGATATTACAAATAAACAACAAACATAATAATATACCTACTCATGTAAGTATAATAAGGTATAACTGTATGTAAAAAAGGTGAACAATGAAATATTGTTATTATTATCCAACCGTACGCGATCTTGAAGGTACCGATGAAGTCGTATAATGGTCGAATTTATAAAAGCAAAATAGTATTCCTATTTTTATTTGGAAGTATTTTAACTAAATTAGAAATTCTGATATTTTTTTTTTTCTCTATAATCCTTTAAAATATAAACATAAGGACTTGCATAACTGCTGCATAATTTTCACACTACTGAACAAAAAGGGAGCGTTAAGCTTTCAGGGTTCATGTATTTACATGATGTGTAGTCTAAGCCGATACAAATTATTATAATAATTTAACAAATAGGCTACCAATGGCCAGCTTGGCCTCTCAGCAAAGATTAAAGCGGATCAAAAAATTTTGGTCAAAATATACAGGGCCTAGCAAAGACCCAAAATAAGTAGTTAAATTCATATAATTGAATGAATTTGAATCTTAGGCTTATAAGTGAAAGGTCACCAGAAAGTTGACATATGTAAGGTCAATTATTACCATATGTTCAATGCGGGATATTAGTCGGCATACGGTACATATTACGTTTCCATAAAATGAAGACAATTGATGGATTCATTTAACTTTCATTAATTTAAGATAAATCAAAAGCTTCTTAATTTTTAGTGTTAAAAATTCTGGAGAAACGAATTGATTGCGTTAAGCATTTTAATTTCAGAAAAAATACTATTTTTGGTTCAGTAGTCTAGAACACACATTGACATAGAACAGCAATACTGGATCGTCGATAATTGTTCGCCAGTTATTATAAAAGTACTGAATATGACCAGCGTGTGATAGGTACCTGATTTGGCGCCGGTGAGCACGCGACTTGTTGATGCGTGCTGGCGCGTGCAGTCAAGCTTCTCTTTGCTGGCAACGCTGCACTGCTACAGACACTGGCGTGTTGGCTGCTCGAAGCTACTTGTACCTTGGTGTACGTCGTGTTGGAGGAAGGCGTGTGTTTTCTCGACTTCATTAGTGGTTTTGTTAGAAATTTAGGTGCGGGCTGCTTATTTGTTGATTGGATTCATACCTATGTCAATTTCTTAAGACATTTTCATATTTCATATCATGATATGAGTATACAGCAACAACGTAACATCAATATGACTTGGCGATATTTGGGTTTAAGTTGATAAATGATACAGGAACAAAAAAAAAACCAATGATCTCAGTGGTTTTTGAAACGCAACATATTGTCATAATATGTAATTATGTAATTTGTAATAATAATACGATATAATTAAATAAAAAGTTGCACGAATTTAGATGGATTCTAAATATTGTATCATTAAAAAATGTTTATGTGACCACCAGTGATTAACAGTAAATACAACTTTTATTTCTTATTGTAGGTCAAGAAGACTTATCTTAATTTGATTCTATCAAATCTTTTGTCAACTTATGAGTAATCAAGCAATGTCTGAACCTAATAAATTGGCCTTGGGCACTTTCTTACCTCTTATCCCGATTTCTCGCAGCCACTGACACAACAGCGATTACTTCTCCAGCCGGATCTTTCCCCAGCGTTCAGAGACCTGTCCAAATAGTTACATTATTTCATTCGGTGCGGCCGCTAAGGGTTTTCATTTTTCATCGATGTCGATTCCAAGTCTTGTACTGGATCCGATCGGAACTGGCGGCTCCGAATCTCGTACTATTCCCGGATAATATCTCGTATTACCACGTTAGGAAAGTAATAGATTATCCCTGGATAATATCTCGTATTACCACGTTAGGGAAGTAATAGTTTGGTTCTGGATGATATCTCGTAGTGACTCGTACTAATCCTGGATAATATCTCGTATTACCACTTAAGGAAAAGTAATAATTTTGTTCCTGGATAATATCTCGTATTACCACTTTAGGAACATAAAATCCCCGGATAATATCTCGTATTACCACTGTGGGGAAGTAAAAGTTTGGTCCTGGGTAATGTCTCGTAGCATCTCGTACTATCCCTGGATAATATCTCGTATTACTACGTTAGGGAAAGTAATAACTTGGTCCTGGATAATATTTCGTAGTATCTCGTACTATACCTGGATAATATCTCGTATTACCACGTTAGGTAAGTAATAATTTGGTCCCGGATCATTTTTGTACCCTAATGCTTTTTGCATTAGTCCTAGTTGCATCTTGTACTGATGACGTTAGGAAAGAAATAGTTTATTCCTGGACAATATCTCGTATAACCACATTAAGATGGCAAAAAAAAAAAACATGATTTTTATTTTCTTAGATTGTTGATAACAATTGTCAGACCACGCTTCCAAGCGTATTATGAAATTTTAATACTTCTTCAATAAGTAAATTTAAAAAAAGCTATTACGAGGGTAGGTTGTGTTAAGTAACTTATTAAACTTGATAGATAGAAAATATAATAATAAATTTGACATTAGCTATAGGTCAGTGAACGAAGGAACTATATTAATGAGTGAATGTATGATGACCGAAATAGTTCGTTTTTGTTCTTATTTACTTATATAATATATGCTTTGTATTGTGTGAACGGAGTACATGGAAAAACACGTACTACTTGGTGTTAAATCTCGAGGATGTAATATTGAAGTATAATTTAACATTTCTTCGTTTCAACGTTTCTAAAGCGACATATTTTACAGTTTTTTTTTCAATTACCATCTCAATAAATCCAAGTTTCCTAATGGCGGACTTTTCAAAAGGATGCGTTCTTTAAATACTAAATTAAAATTCTTGCTATGCCAATTGCATTCCCGAGGAAGGACCGTTCCGTTTCTGTATAACCGTTATGTAGATTAAGCGGCCTCGTTCCGAATAATGTTACAATTTTGAATTGGTTCCGTACTAATTAATTTTGAAATAGGTTTTATTATTAAAATATTTTAATATATTTCAATTTGTTAAATTGGCTTTTATTTAGCAGATGTATTTAGAACACGATTCGACTACTATTATGACAACATTTCTCCATAGTGCATAAAATAAAGAATAATTGAAGTACAAAAGTTTTTACAGTGACGAAATCCATTTAAAAACCTTGCCTAAATAAATAATCAAAATTATTGTCATAATGTAATGTGTCAAATTTACTTAGTTAGATATTGTAAATTGGACTGAGCTTAAGAAAATGAAGAAGCAAAAATATTTTCTGTATCATCATCTATAATAAACTTACTAATTATCATAACACTAATAGAACAGGCAAACCACTATATTTAGTAACTACTATAGCCGCTTACTAAGCTAACCTAGCAAATATAAACAAGTCAGTAGTGAGTTAGAAAATAGAAAAAACCCTTTTGTCGCGTATAAGGTAAAAACTTGCGAATTTTTCTCCCGTTTCCCATCATGAATAATATTACCCGCCCACTCGATTCCCGCGTACGGTCAATGTATTTGGTTAGGGAACCCTAAACGCGAAGATAGTTGCGATAAACCGAAAGATTTACAGCAGTATGCAGGCGTGGTTCAAATGTTTGCTTAAATACGATTTTATTTTTGAAACAGAACAGGAAACTGCTGTTTGTATAGGATGTTCTTTATGAATATGAGCTTGCTGCATCGCAAAGGAAAACTATTGGAGTACTTATTTTGTGAATATGTTTTCGCATTTTCCGACGCTTTCAGATGATAATTGCTGAAATGTGGAGATAATACACAATATGTGTAGCATATTATGTCACACAGATTGTGTATTATTGTATTGAATATGTATTATGTAGTATGAAAATATGGCATACAGATTTCAATTTATGTTTGCGGTCTTCGTTCTCATTTGATTTTTTTTCTCAATTTTTAAATGTGATAAAATCTAATATCTACGAAGCAATCGTGATAATATAAGTATGTTTGAATACATTTTCCGCAAAAACTCGGTGACTATGAATCTATTGGATCATAAATCTATACATGTGGCGTCTAGCAAAAAGCTAGTAAAACCGGGTCGAGTCAGCATGTTATAAAAACAAAGATATCGATATCGATATCCGCTTTTATGCCATTCATACTGTTTGTAATATATTGGGTAAAACTAAACGCGGGCGTTTCGCATTGCTGCCGCCAGAGGGCGTTCGGGGTTTTCACACTGCTCGTGCGAATGGCTCGCGGACGGTCGCCATTGCTATGCGATATCGGTTTGATTTTTAATACGCGAGAGGGCCCGCGTTCTTTGATTGCTAATTAACTTGAGTTGTATTTGTGAATTTCCTGTTTGTTAAATAACTATTGAACTTTGTGTTTGTGTACCCGTCATTGTGACTTTCTCCTGTGGGATGTGACGCGTGGCTGCTCGCTCACATCTACCTGTTGCCGAGCCGATTTCGGGAAGAAATCTATTTATTTGTCCTGGGGAATTGAGATCTCAAGGGTTAGGTAGGGTGATTAGGAATTCCCCCTTCCCGAAGATACTCAAGTTTGGATCCGAAGAGAAAGAAGATTTAGTTTGGTAAGTGTTCAATTCTAGTTAATTTATAGGTTAGGTTATCATATAGGGCCCTGTAGCTCCCTTCATAAGCTACGGTGGTAGCAGACTGCGTATAGCTTAAGTTAGATTCTAGTCGGACAAGCGTGGTGTCGCGTGGAGATTTTTTCCCGGTACTTAATTTTACCGGTAGATTTTTTCCCGGTAAAGTTCCGGTACAGAATTCTTCCCGCCGCTTCGTTTGTCCGGATTCGCTCTGCGCACATTTTCTGGCAGCAGAGCGTAGTTGCTCTGCACATTTTCTGGTAGCAGAGCGTAGTTTATCTACCCTCTATTTGTTCGTTTGTAAAAAATAATTAATTGTTTGTAAAAATTATTAGATTTTTCTTAGTTTGTTTGTATAAGAATATTTGTAACCTTTTTTGTATTTGTTTGCGGTTTGTACCGTGCGTTCCGGGTTTGTGCCATTCTCATACCTACCGCGGTTCTTCGTGTAGTTGCTTGATTTTGTTGTTTTTTATTTACCTTTTGTTATTTTTTGTTTGTGACTTGACGCGATGGCGAAGGCCTCCAATGCTAGGGCGACACTCGCCAACGAATTGAGATGGTTTGTGACGGCCGGAGGACTCCTGTCCCGGAAGGACAGGGAGGGCGCCATACTGCTAAGAGCGGATCACCTCCACTCACGATTGATTAGCGCGGAAGCGGCCATGGCGGCGCTTACCGAAGCCGATCTTACCCCGGAGGCCTACGCAGGTCACATGGCGGACATGGACCAGATCCTGAGTCTGCACGATGATATCGCGGAGGCGGTGACCGCAATAAGGGCGAGACAGGCTGGCGGACCAGCCCCTCGCACACCTGTTAGACAGGAAGGACCAGCGGTTACTGGTCGGCTCCCCACCCTTCAGCTGTCCCACTTTGGGGGTAGGATGGAGGAGTGGGTAGCATATAAAAATATGTTTGAGTCCCTGGTCGTAGCACGACAGGATTTGTCGAAGGCCCAGAAGATGGCCTACCTCCTCTCCACTCTTGAGGATGAAGCGCGGTCGCTCATCCAGCACCTCCGGGTGGAGGACGACCAGTACGATACGGCTTGGGAGTTATTGAACTCCCGCTACCAAAACTTACGTTTGTTAGCGGATGCGCACGCCGCACAGTTGATGGCCCTGCCCAAGGTGGCCAACAGGGCACAGTTGCGCCTGCAGTTGCTCACGCCCGTTACAGTGGCCTGTAACGCGCTCCGCACACTGGGGCTGCCGGTGGACCAATGGTCTTTTTTGTTGGTGCACATTGTATTGGGCAAATTGCCCAATGACATCCGCTCGCGGTTTGAGCGCGAAAATGCGGAGCGGGATAGCACCACCCTACCAACATTCACTGACTTGGTGAAGTTTTTGGAGTTTGAGGCACGGGCCGCTGAGAATACCATGACGGACTCAGCGCCATCCAGAGCGCCTGAACGTAGGCCCTTGGAACCCTCATGGCGAGGGAAGCCCCAACAGGGAAGGCAACCGCCGCCGCGTGGAGCTGGTGCGCGGGTTGCACACACGGCAGCAGTCGCGAGGGACGCGGACTGCCTGCAATGTGGCCGGATGGGCCACAGCCTGCTGCAATGCAGGGACTGGCAGAGACTGCCAGTACAAGATCGGCGCCGCATGGCAAGGCGGCATGAACTTTGCTTTTACTGTTTGGGCAGTCACTATGCACGTGACTGTCCCAGAGCCATACCATGCAGTGCATGCCGTGGGCTGCACCACGTGATGCTCTGCATGAACCGGAACGGGGATGGCCCCCGGTTGTTGAGGCAGGGGTCCCCTATGGGCGGGGGCGCTCCTGCGCGAAGCCCTCCACCATCGGACGGAGGACGCGGCCTCGCTCGTCGCACCCCCCCTCGGGAGGGGGGTCGCGTACCTGCGCGGGTCTTGGCGGACCGGGACCACGCGCCCCAAGGTCATGGCCAGTATGGGGCTGGCCAGGCCCCGGATAGGGCCCCCATGGGCGGGGGCCCTAGATCGGACGTGAGAGTGGGGACACCCCCCTCCACGCGGGTTACCAATGCCCAACACATGCAGCCGCAGCGGTTTTCTCCGCCGCTGCACGAGTACCCACGGCTGGAGTACCACCCGCCGTACCATAGGTATGGCCGGGCCGCGGGTTATGCCCCCCCTCAGATGGGGATGTGCACTCGCCCGACATATTATCCGGGTCAGTGGCGCCCCCCTGGTTTGGAGAGAGTGGGGAGCCCGTAACTAGCTTGCTCCCTTGCTGGGACAGAGCCGCGGACGGTTCTGCTCCCTACCGCGGTGGTCCGCGTATGGGGTCGTGGGGGAAGCCATTAATTTGAGAGCTCTGTTGGACTCAGGGGCTCAAAGCAGTTTGGTTACCACTCGAGTGGCACGACAGTTAGGTTTAGTCGTGGAAGACTCGCCTGTGCCACTTCTTGGAGTTGGTGGCATACAAGTGAAGTGTCTGACGGGCCAGACACTTGTCACCTTTTCTTCGCTGAAGTCCTCCACAATGAGGATCACGACTTCGGCTATGGTAATGGATACCATTGCGGGTTGGCACCCCTCGACAGACATACCGCCGGGTGTGTTGTCTTTGGTTTCGGGTCTGGATTTGGCCGACCCCTTTGTCTTTCATCCCGGCCCAGTGGACTTGCTCCTGGGCTCGGACGTATTGGGTTGGATTTTGTTGGGTACACAGAAGGCTCTGGGTTCGTCTTCACTGATGGCAGTGTCTACGATTTTTGGTTTTGCCCTGATGGGCCCTGTGTTTGATAATAGCACCGTGGAGGAGCCACCGGTCGTCGCATCTGCGTCCTTGGCCAAGACCATGCAAAGGTTTTGGGAGGTGGAGGAGCCACCTATGAGTTCCAGGATGGATCCGGAACACGCTGAGTGCGAAGCCCTTTTTCGATCGACCACGGAGAGGTTGCCCTCCGGTCGGTTTGTAACTAGGTTACCTTTTGTTGCCTCTCGTCCTAGCCTAGGGCAAAGTAGGGCGCTTGCGGAGAAACGACTGCTGTCCATGGAGCGACGTATGCAGCGTGACCACGTACTTCGCGATAAATATATTGAATTTATGCGCGAGTACGAGGATTTGGGTCACATGTCTCCGGCTCGAGTTGATTGGAGCTCAACTGAGCATTATTTTTTGCCCCACCACGCGGTGGTGAAGGCCTCAACGGGCAAGTTGCGGACTGTCTTTGATGGGTCCGCACCCACTTCGAACGGGGTTTCGTTGAATCTGTGTTTGCATTCGGGTCCCAAATTGCATAGGGACATAATTGACATCATCTTGAACTTTAGAAGACATCAAGTGGTTTTTGGTGCGGACATCCGGATGATGTTCCGCCAGACAGTCATACATCCTGAGGACAGGCGATTCCAGTTGATACTCTGGCGTGAGCGCCCTGAGGATCCTGTGACGGTGTATGAACTCAATACAAACACCTATGGTTTGAAATCTAGTCCCTATATCGCCATCAGATCATTGCTTGAATTGGCAGAGCGGGAACGGATCCGCTTTCCCCGTGGGGCTTCCGTGCTGTCACGTGACTTGTATGTAGATGACGTGTGCACCGGAGCCCAAAGTATTGAGGAGGCCCTCCTACTGCGGGATGAATTGATCGAAATATTGAAGACGGGTGGCTACGAGCTACGTAAGTGGTTGTCCAATGAGCCTAGAGTTCTAGAAGGGATCCCGGAGGATCACCAACAGAACCCTCACCTGTTTGAGGATGTGGATGATCCCAACAGGATAGCGGTGCTGGGCATGCAGTACCAGCCGCTAACCGATATTTTCACATTCCAAGTGGACTTGGAAATACCAAAGGTCTGGACTAAGAGAACGGTGTTGTCCGTAATAGCCCGTATGTTTGATCCAAGCGGTTGGATCAGTCCAGTGATATTCTCTGCGAAGTGTCTTCTTCAGAGACTTTGGACTTTGGGCGTCTCGTGGGACGAGCCGCTGTTTGGCTCTCCATTGGATGATTGGCTCGAGTTGTTTTCATCGATTAAGGAAGTCAATCGGATTGCCTTGCCTCGTCGAATATTGCCCCCGGGAAATATCGAGCCAGCCTGCATGGCTTTTGTGACGCGTCGGAGCGAGGCTACGCCGCGTCAGTCTATATGCGGACAGTTGACGCCGATGGCCGGGTCAATGTCTCGCTTTTGTTAGGGAAGAGCAAGGTCGCCCCCCTCAGGACTAGGCTGACTATTCCCAAGCTTGAGTTGAGTGGAGCTCACCTTCTTTCTAAATTGTTGCATCACGTTGCCAGTGAGCTGGCGGCCACGGTCGAGATACGGGACATCTTCGCCTGGTCGGATAGCCAGGTCGCGCTTGCATGGTTGCGCGCGGCCCCACATACCTTGGAGGTTTTTGTGGGAAATCGGGTTTCCCAAATCCAGAATATCGGAATTGATATAACATGGAGACATGTGCCGGGAGAGCTTAACCCAGCGGACTGTGCTTCCCGAGGTTGTACGGCACCAGAATTGGTGTCACACCCGCTCTGGTGGGGTCCAGAGTGGCTGATGGGATCAGAAACTTCTTGGCCTGTCTGTCAGACAGATGTTACTTCTTTGAGTTTGACTGGGCTCCGTGTACATGCTGTAGTCGCTGAGACGACGTCGGAGCCGGATTGGCTACTTGCTCGGTATAGCAGCTTGGATAAGCTTCTGGGTGTTACCAGTTGGATTAAGCGTTTCATACATAATTGTAGAAACCCACAGGCAAAGCGGTTGGAGCCGATTGCAGGTGCAGAAGAGCGCCGGAGCGCATTGTTGCATTGGGTCCGTGTCGTGCAGACCGGACGGTTTGAGTCAGAGCTTCATATTTTGCGCGAAGCACGCGCTAAGTTGAAGGGCGCGGTCGCTCGTTTGAACCCGTACATCGACTCGGATGGGCTTCTTCGGGTTGGAGGCAGGCTCCGGAAGGCGGATCTTCCATATGAGACTCGCCATCCTCTGTTGTTGCCCAAGGGCGGACCCTTGGTGCAGCTTTTGGTGTCTGATCGACACATTCGTAACGCCCATGCTGGGTGCAATGCTTTGTTGGCTATTTTGCAACGCGAGTTTTGGATTTTGTCTGCCCGAAGAGCAATCCGTAGCGTTCTCTTTCGATGTATTGCATGTTACAGGTTGAAGGCATCCACGATGCAACCACAGATGGGTGATTTGCCCGCTGATCGAATCCGACCTTCGAGGCCGTTTGACGGCGTTGGAACCGATTTTGCCGGTCCCTTTTCGATCAAGGCTTCTCCCTTTCGTAATGCCCGTATTGTAAAGGGCTATTTGTGTGTATTTGTTTGTTTGGCCACCAAGGCTGTCCATTTGGAGGTGGTATCGGCTCTGACTACGGAGGCCTTCGTCGCCGCGTTGGATCGCTTTGTTTCGCGTCGAGGTCTACCTTCCCTTATTAGGTCTGATAATGGCACAAACTATAAGGGAACTGTAAATTATCTTAAGGATGTTTGTGAATTTATTGATAAGAATTGTACTAGTTTAAGTCAAATTGCTGCTCAAAGGGGAATAACCTGGAAGTTTAGTCCCCCAAGTTGCCCCCATTGGGGAGGGATTTTTGAAGCGGCTGTGAAATCCGCAAAGACCCACCTCCGCCGCATTATCGGAGAAACGGCTCTAACTTTTGAAGAGCTGGCCACAGTGTTTTGTAAAGTTGAGGCGGTCCTCAACTCTCGTCCTCTCTGTCCGCTATCTCCAGATCCAAATGACTTGGAAGCTCTCACCCCTGGTCATTTTTTGGTGAGAGGGCCTTTGAATGCCCTGCCCGAATACCCGTGGAAGGACGAACGCGTATATCGGTTGTCGCGTTTTCAAATGTTGCAGCAAATGAGCCAGGACTTTTGGCGTCGCTGGTCGCTTGAATATTTGCATTTGCTGCAGCAAAGAGTGAAGTGGACAGACAGGACTGAGCCTCCCAGGGAGGGTGATTTAGTATTGTTAAAAGAGGCAAATTTGCCCTCATTGCTTTGGCGACGAGCTCGCATATTACGTTTGATTCTTGGCGGAGATGGCACTCCGCGTGTGGCTGAGGTGTTGGTCGACGGTTCGATTTTAAGGAGAGGTGTGACCTCTCTCGCCCGCCTTCCCGTAGAGTAAGCTAGCGGTCTGCTTCTCAGACCGGGACGGGGGGATGTTTGTAATATATTGGGTAAAACTAAACGCGGGCGTTTCGCATTGCTGCCGCCAGAGGGCGTTCGGGGTTTTCACACTGCTCGTGCGAATGGCTCGCGGACGGTCGCCATTGCTATGCGATATCGGTTTGATTTTTAATACGCGAGAGGGCCCGCGTTCTTTGATTGCTAATTAACTTGAGTTGTATTTGTGAATTTCCTGTTTGTTAAATAACTATTGAACTTTGTGTTTGTGTACCCGTCATTGTGACTTTCTCCTGTGGGATGTGACGCGTGGCTGCTCGCTCACATCTACCTGTTGCCGAGCCGATTTCGGGAAGAAATCTATTTATTTGTCCTGGGGAATTGAGATCTCAAGGGTTAGGTAGGGTGATTAGGAATTCCCCCTTCCCGAAGATACTCAAGTTTGGATCCGAAGAGAAAGAAGATTTAGTTTGGTAAGTGTTCAATTCTAGTTAATTTATAGGTTAGGTTATCATATAGGGCCCTGTAGCTCCCTTCATAAGCTACGGTGGTAGCAGACTGCGTATAGCTTAAGTTAGATTCTAGTCGGACAAGCGTGGTGTCGCGTGGAGATTTTTTCCCGGTACTTAATTTTACCGGTAGATTTTTTCCCGGTAAAGTTCCGGTACAGAATTCTTCCCGCCGCTTCGTTTGTCCGGATTCGCTCTGCGCACATTTTCTGGCAGCAGAGCGTAGTTGCTCTGCACACATACTAAAGTCACTTAAGTGATCCGTCCGTCGTCGTGGGCCACTCAGCGGTCCACCGTCCGCGTAATGGATTCAGGCCTTTCTTACACACGGAGAGTGGGGAGTCTTTCGGGACCGGGACCGCGGTCTTGAAGGCCACCTTGGTATTTAATACATACATACATATTATCACGCCTTTTCCCGTGGGGGTAGACAGAGACTAGCGATTTCCACTTGCTACGATCCTAACATATCTCTCTTGCTTCCTCTACACTCATCACTCTCTTCATACATGCGCGCTGGTTATGAATGCTCCATATCTCCCTTTTTAAGGAGGTCCACAATCTGCCCGAAGTGCGTTCTACGAGGTCGACCCTGACCAACTCCTTCATTCGTCTCTGCCTTAACCTTTCGTTAATCTATCAAATAATTCGTGGCGGCAACTTCTCAGTGCTTCTGATGCACATTGTTATCCTTTTTCCGTCGGGTCTAACTTTTTAATTGAGAAATCATTGATTTGAAAATTCTGTGGCCTATATTGGTTATCTACATGCATCATGCTTACTTGAAAATAGATCTTCGAAAATTGATCCAATGATGCTTTTATCTTATTGAAACAAAATAAAAACAATGAAGTTTTACTGAAATTTGCATAGTTTAGTAAGGGAAGTGCAAATATAAATGTTCCTCTGGTGAACAGACATTTTACATTTAAAATACCATTCCTCGTGCTAAAGCGTGAGCATCGTTGTGAGGTGACATTCGGAAATTCGTAGCATGTCTACAGAATTCCGTAGCTGTGTCGTAGCACTCGTAGCGGCATTCATATTGTGTGAGGCGGGCCTTACATCGCAATCACTTTTGTACGTACTTATCTCGAGTAGGCATAGTCGGGTTAAGTTTGCTGTTTTATTATGCTGAGGTAAAAGGGCCGTGTTGCAAACCTCTTGAGAAGAACGAGACAGAAATACTTTTATTTCTTGTGGGAGTGAGACAGGCTGAAAGCATTTGTAAGAAATCTTGGGCTTTGACCAGCGCTTTTAGTGTAACTAGTTCTGTTGTTATTTGATGGCTTTAGTACCTTGAGGTTTAGCAGAAAAACGTAATCTTTGATAAGCAGATTATTGTTGTTATATCACAAGCAAAGATTTTTATATACTTCTGTTCAGTGACATATAAAATCCTATTAAATACTTGTTTTATTAACATGTTTTCTCTTTGTAAAACACGCAATAGTCAATAAACTTATATTGTCTAAACTAAACTAATAAATGGCCAAAAGTGTCGAAACGAATAGAAGTAGCATCAGCAAAACAAGAAAAAATAAAAATTAACTCTTCATTCTTGTTTTATTTCCAACTCCATGTCTTGAACATCCAACCAATGACATCCAGTTTTATACCAGACAGTATAAATTAACGTTTTATGATGGCAGAGATACTACATTACAAGAATTGACAAAGTTAAATTAAAAAGTTTTATCGCGTACGAAATGGAAATTTCGCGAGTTTTTAACTTGTATTTTTTTAAGATTGACTTTATGGTTATAAAAATATTAGATAAAATCTATGATTAACTATGTAAGTATAAAAGTTGTTTGTTAATTAAATATAAGTCTGTAAATACTTAATATGTATATAAAGCTGAAGTTTTGTTTTTTTGATCGCGCTTATCTTTGGAACCACCAGACTTTTGAAATATAGATTTTCATGTAAGATCATTTCATCATGGAGAAAATCGTTAATCATGAAGAAGAAGGCTGTATCTTTCATCGCAAATTTTCCTACACCTTTCTTTTCTCTTCGCCAGTTCAAAAATATAACCTTTTTCGCCCAGAGACAAATGTCACCGCCATCCACTATGAACGCAACTAAAAATATATTCACACGTAAAACCACTTACGCCAAGATGACTTGCAGATTCGATTACTACAGAGATTTTCACTCAGACTGCCAGTGTGTGCACTTTATTTTTTTTTCTATTTTAAAAGCCTTTTCGCATTGTAAAAGTGTCTGTAGTGATCGATGAGTTCGCCTCGCCTGCTTTCTGATACCCTTTGTTTCTTGTTTAAATTATTTTTTCTGCATTATCTGTTTTCTTTTGATGTGCATTCCTTTTTCAAACGGTTTGTTTTTCAATAGTCAGCTTGTCGCGTTTGAGATATTTTAACTCATTATTTTCGGCCATTCTCTTTGAACAGTTTTTATTTTTTATAGCATTTCAAACAAAGACTTTATGAAACGATACTACTAAAACAGCCAGTATTTCAAAGATATTTTCAGGAGTAGATAGCGTATTTTTGTTTTTAAAAGCCTCTCGCATTGTCACAGCGAGCAGTATAAAAGTGTCAAGCGTGATCGATGGGCCGACGGGCCGCGTCGCTCTCTTCCAAGCTAAATGGTGCCGTACTGGCGTCCGAATGTTTTCCTTCCGGTTTTATATTGAGTGCTGGGTTATCCGTCAGCGGTCTATTTATTTGATTCTACCCCGCATTGCTAGTTATCAGGCATATACACAACGAAGTATAGTTGTTAGAGTATAGTACAAACGTAATTAAGTGTTGTATAATGTATAGTGTGGTAATCGTTAAGCCGAGCAAAAGCCGAAGGAAAAAACTACTATTAAATATTTTTTTTTTTTTTTTTATTTAACCTATATTGTCCCACTGCTGGGCAAAGGTCTCCCCCACTACCCCACACTTAAATAATTAAATAGAATGTAATATTTGAAAATTAATGGGAAAAAATGGATAATAATTTTTATGGTGAAATTTAATTTTACTAAAAAACTCATGTAAAAAAAAAATTACTTTTTTACACTGCATGACCCCTTTGACAGTATATTCTAATAAAATGCGTTCTGCGTGTCTGGTGATAATAATTTAAATAAAAAATGCATACAAAATATTAAAATGCATTTTTTCATTACTAAGCTATGAATCATAAGCATTCATTAAATAATATTAATAAATGAGGGGTGCGTATCAAATGGGAATAATCAGTGATGTTTCGTTTGAATTATTTTTATGATTAATACAAATGGGTATTAAATTGATTAAAAGTGTGAGTTTTAAATTAATTAATGGTAGCATTTGTTAGTATACAAGCTAAAATGCAATTTGCGTTTATGAATAAATAAATAAATATATACGGACGGACAAAACACACAGATTAAGTTAGCCCTAAAGTAAGTTCGGGACTTGTGTTATGGGATACTAACTCAACGATACTATATTTTATGACAAATACATATATAGATAAACATCCAAGACCCAGGCCAATCTGAAGAAGATCTTTTTCCATCTTGACCTAATTGGGGTTCGAACCCGGGACCTCCGGTGTGGCAGTCTGGCGTGATAACCGTTAGGCCACGGAGGTCGTCAATATTAGAGTAAAAATAGCAAGTTTTAGACCTGAAAAAAAAAATTTCCGAATAAAGTTACTACTAATGGTAAATCTGCATTTTCAAAAGTTACATGCAGTTTATTTAGGTCAAAAACCGTAACTTTTAGTGTAGCACATCATTTTAATTTGTAAAAATGCTGAAAACCACAACATTACCCTTCCATTACCTCACTGTGTGCTGCATTAATTTTAATCGTATTTTTCGCATTAGTGCACCATCCATTACCCGCGGAATCAATTAGGGACACTGCATATGTTGTCACTGCGCCGGCAGTGTAATAAAACAAATTTGAGTCAACTCCAATAATGTAAGTGCATCATTTGGTGCGCGTGTGACGTCACGTCCCTTCTACAAATTTACTTGGACACGGCACATATCCTTTATTTCAAAAGCGTTAAAGTCGAAATACCTTTAGCAGTGTTAGATACAGGGTGTTGCGATCTATCATTTGCAAGTGTCAGTAGACAGAATAGGAAATGTTCTGTAATTAATTAAGGGTTGTCTAAACAAATTAGGTCCGCTGTGGATTTCTGCATGTTCAGCCTTTCGTTTCGTGTTAACTTTAAGCACGGAATAAGTTACAGTGTGCTTTAAGTAATTGCTAGGTTGGTCTTGAAGGAATACTTTCGTTTTTGAAAATTTAATTATGGATTTAAATATTTAGCTACTGCAATTAAGTCTGAAGAAATTATTTTAAATGTAGTTTTTAAGTGGTCGTGTAAAGAAATTTTATGTTGTTTTACAAACCTATAATTAATAAAGTTTCTGTTGAAGGCCCATTTATTTATGTTAGAAATATAATAGTGTACAATTTTTTCTTTTACAAAGATTCGTTGAATCGAACCAATAACGCGAAGATAGTTTTTTTAATTATTTAGTTCTTATATACAAAAAAAGCCTTTAAACTTAAATATAATATCCACGTATAAAAAAATGATGATTTAAAAACTTCTAAAGAATCTTCTTGAAACAATGGTAGAACATTCTCAGAAATGTAAATTCAAATTAACTTAATAAAAATTAATGTTTAAGTACAGAATTAATGTAAGTACTACGTACAGAAAGGAAGCTCCCTGCCCCTCCCGCAATATGGCGTACCCCGTGCGGCGTGCGCACCCCGCACTTCTCCCCCGTTCGTTTGCGGATTGGGACGCTATTGACTATGAAAACGCACACATTGACGTATTCACGGATGTACAGTTTCATTTGTAGTAGTAGATATATATGTCGCCCCGTTTCTATGAAGTGCCCTCCCTGTGGTTTAAGAACTGTATGATGCCTCAAGAAACAAAGTACACAAAAAAGATAAATTCTTTAGCTTGTAAAATATAACACCCACTTTTTCACTGAGGCTTAAAATAGAAGATATTTCAGGTTAGACTAGTTCGATTTCATGGCTAGCTACGACACATAATATTTTATAGGTGTTATTAAGTTATTACACGCTGCAACATAATTAATTCCAACTTTAGTACGCTCGTGTTATCCATACAAAATAATGAGGTTTTAGAAATGGCTCCCTTTTATCCTTTTATATAACACTAGCTTTCGCCCGCGTGAATTTCCCACGGGAACAGAGCTTTTTCCCGGGATGAAAGGTAGCCTATGTCCTTCTCCGTACTTCCAGCTATGTGTATGCGAAATTCCAGGAAGATTGGTTCAGTAGATAAAGCGTGAAGAGGTAACAAACAAACAAACTCACTTTCGCATTTATAATATTAGTTAGGAAGTTAGGATTGGCTTCAGGCCTGATTATTTTTTTGTGAGGACAACAAAGAATGGGATTAGAAAATGTATCATGAGAATTTTTGTTGATGTGTTGTGTATAACTATACAATAATAATGATATACTTACAGACGCTATGCGCACGAAATCCTACTTCCTACTAATATTATAAATGCGAAAGTTTGGATGTGAGTTTGTAAATCTGTGAGTTTGTGAGGATGTTTGTTACTCAAACACGAAGCTCCCACGAGAGCGAAGCCCCGGGGCGCGGCTAGTATGAAATAATCATCATCGAAAGTTATCGACATCATGTCATTTTACTTGTAATTTACATTTCATGTAATTTTACTCTATATAACTACGATACCAGCAACTTTACACTCTATGCGACGAAAACAGTACGATGCGACTAAAACTGTACCGATTTATTGGTAACATAAATTGAACATTTATTCATCTCTGGATATCTTCCCGAATTCAGACAGTCTGAACAGACGAGACTTATGATCAAAAAGACAAGAAACAAGCTAATTATTAAAAAATAAAACACACGGCTGACAACTCACATAGCCTATGTCACTCGGAGGAATGCAAGGAATCTAACAAGCTAATTATTAAAAATAAAAAACACGACTGACAAGTTTTTACTAAAAAAGTACACACAAACATATAAGTTATATACATTTTTGAAATCGCCTTTTAAAGCCCTTCAATTTGATACCCCACTCGATAAGATTGATCAAATTTTATTTTTTTGGTCTGCTATTTATCACATATATAATCCGCCATTTTGTTTTTATGATGACGTCATATAGCCTATGTCACTCGGAGGAATGCAAGGAATCTAAAAATACCTCTCACATCAAAATCTGTTAAGCCGTTCAGGACTTATGGTGAATAAAGAAACTTACATACATACATACTTACATACATGAACCCTGAAAACATAACACTCCTTTTTTGGTCAGTCGTGTAAAAATACCTCTCACCTGAAAATCTGTTCAGCCGTTCAGGACTTATGGTGGAATAAAGAAACTTACATACATACATACTTACATACATGAACCCTGAAAACATAACACTCCTTTTTTGGTCAGTCGTGTAAAAAGGAATCAACTCACTTTAGGCTTTTTACTTAGATTGTATCCTTCTATTGACTTTGTATTTTGTGATCGTGTTATTCAAATATAGTGTTTCTGCCCATTCCTCTTTGTGGCGCACGCACGCGCTGATTTTATGGTATTATACTGCGGTATATATTTTTATTGTTTGCTAGAGGGCGATAAAGGTTACACGTACCTGAAATCCTACTAAATTTAATTTTATAAATTATTTATTTATTTTAATAATTACCTAATATTTTTTGTTGAATACAGAAAGCTTAACGCGATTGACCTATAACGCACTTTAGATGATTGCTACTTCTTTACGAAACCCACTAGACTAAAGTCTGCAGTTGTACATTGGGCACTTTGTAATCTGATATTCCCGAGGTAGCTGATCAGAAAACCCTGCTAAAACCGATCTGTCATTTACACATTAATTCTAAAATTAATTGTGAATGTAGGCAAGGGGTCAAAGCGGGAATTCATTCCTTGTAAGTACAATGACTTCCAATTAAACTTACAGAGTTAACTATTAAATAGAAGTAACGGGAACAATTGTACCAAGAAATTGCAGTCGGTTCCAAGAAAATATAACGAGCTAGGACCCAGTCAACTGGTGTCGTTTGCACGTCGCTCGCATGCCTTGCGTTGGCTTGTCACAATTGTAGACTGAGAGCTGAACTAAGTTGTACGAGAATACGCTGCCGACCCGTAGTCCAACCGCTGTGTCCAACAATTTTTACCTCGGGTAATTAAAACTAGGTATCCATGGTCCAACTGTCAAAATACTTGTTTTTCTGTAATTTATTGTTATGACCCGTGGTACGACTGAGGCGTGCGTTAATTAATTGTTGACGTTTGTTCTTCGGTGGAAAATTAAGTATAAAAAACATTTCGCTTGTGTCTTTTTAAAAATGTCAATTTTTGATGTAAATACTGGCGTAAATGTAGTATTGGCGTAGCTTGGAATTCCGTGACAGAAAATGGTGTGATCATCGTGCCATCGATGCTCTTCTTGCTCTGATGTTTTTACATCTGCCGGGCTTCCCATGATTTGTTACTTTTATTCTAACAGACAATTTTTATTACTTAATATTCGAAATACGAAAAACAGGCTCGATAATAACTGCACAAATATCCTTGTTGCATTTCATAAATTGCTTTTTCATTAGAATTTATTTTGAATTTATTTGTTAGCTAGCTCTTAGTCTAATATGATGGAACAAGATAATTGGGAAGTACTATTATGGAGCAACACGTGAAAATAGAAATAAGGTTTAAAAATAATGAAGATGATTTTATTGTACTATTGTGTTATTTCAAGTGCAGAGTTTGTTGTGTCTGGTATGTATTCAAGGTGAATCCTGCATATTTCCTTTTTTATTAGAAAAATATGAGTCGTCTGTTACTCGAAAAGTAAATAAATCCGTATCTATAACTTTCTCATCCTTCAAAAATCTTTACACGCGGAAACGAATCATAAACATGAATCATGGCTTGCTCTACAAGCTTATGTGAATAACGATTACAAACATTCCCATCAATGTATATTGACACAAACGATTCTCACCGCAGTGTCACGTCCCACAGAGCGTTTCTTGTTACTGTTATGGCCGCAATTGTCAGAGATATAGTATGTCGTAACGGTTAGACACTTTTTCAATTGTCTGTTCTTGGAAATAGTGATTCGCTGACAGCGGATATGGGAAAGGGGATTAGATTTTATGTGTGATCTGTTTATTTGCTCAGGGAAGAAAGTCTACTTGAGGAACATATTCCTCGGAGCACCGATCTGAATAGTTCCAATTCCAATAGCACTGAGGTATTCCACTTAGTGCACCGATCAAAATGTCAATCAAACTTGTATATTATTGAGCATATTTTTGCCTAAGGATCAGTACATTTTCTGATAAGATCCCTGTCTTTTTCTATGTACCATTAGACAATTTTTCAAATTTCTGTAAAGTAGTTGATGCAAATGTAGTGTTCCGGAAAACGTAGTGTTGGCAGGCCTCCCACTCGGTGGACCGACGACCTGGTGAAGGTCGCGGGACGCGCATGGATGCGGGCAGCGCAGGACCGGTCGTTTTGGAAATCCTTGGGAGGCCTTTGTCCAGCAGTGGACGTCTTGGAGAGAGAGAGTTGATGCAAGAAAAAAGGGGAGACGTTTGCCTAGCAGGGGGCCTGTTAGATAATTTAAAAAAACGTATTTCAAGTTACGCAATATTAGGTTTATGTTTTTTTTATTATTAGTGGATATAAAACACTATAAATTACATCAGAACTGATCCCCGTACGTCTTGGAATCTTGGATGCAAAGTGCTCATAATTTTCAATCCGGCGACGTCCTTCGCGCCTTTATTAAATTTCTGAGAATCATCCTGCTGCAATCCAGTGCAACGAACAAGATCCTGAAATTAGAGTTGAGAATTAATCAAACATGCTAATACAACTACATACTAATATATACTGGCTTGATGTCGCCTATGCGTGCCAATGGTCTCACAACCAAGAATGCCGAAGACCGTGCGAAGTGGAAGATAAATGTAGGCAAGTGTATGCAACCGGGAAAACAGTAAGATGAGAGTTTAGCGATATATATGTACTGGCTGCGGCCCAGGGTTCCGCTCCCGTAGAATTTCGGGATCAAAAGTATATGCTACTTTTTATTAGACACTAGCTTTTGCCCGCGGCTTCGCCCACGTGAATTTCCCACCAGAACAGTGCTTTTTCCCGGGATGAAAGGTACCCTATGTCCTTCTCCGTACTTCTTACTATGTGTATGCAAAATTTCAGGAAGATTGGTTCAGTAGATGAAGCGTGAAGAGGTAACAAACAAACAAACTCACTTTCGCATTTATAATATCTATTAGTTAGGATTCATTCAAAATCTTTAATATTTATAACAAAATGCGTTTAGTTTGCGTGGATATTTAGATGGCTGTTTGTTACTCCTTCACTTCACTCACGCAAAAATACTGGACCGATCTTCATGAGATTTGGTATTGGTACATGGCTTTGTATTTATATATCTGGCAAATTACAGATTTCTAGTCCTATAAGTTTTAGCTAACCTTTTCGAGATCACGTACGTAACAATGTTAACAGCTGCTTAAATATACAGTTAATACGCTAAACACCTCTAAATCCTTGTCTAAATACATCATATCACGAAATTTCATCTTACTATACGGCAAAATTGAAAATACCCTTTACACTTACGTCAGGAAAGAAACCTTTGAGCAGTATATAGATTGGGTTTATAGTGGGCAGGTTAGATGAGGCGTACTCATAAATTCTTTACGATGAATAAAATTGGGCCCTACCGCAAAATAGTGAAAGTACAGAAGGATATCCAAAGTACAATTGAAACGTGCCTGTTCTTCACTGGCATCATAGATACATTTTTGGTATTTCTCTTATTTCTTATTATATAATTGTATATTAAAATGTCAAATGGTAAAAACAGTATATCTAGAGTGCCAAGAAAGTCGCTTTGTCGTCCCACGTAATGACACCGACAACAGAATACTTAGCTCTTTAAGTGAAGTAGTCTGTGTTACCGAGCATATACAACCTGACTCTCTTCGAAATCAGAGTGAATAGGCTGCTTTTGGGTAAGCTCGCTGAGGCCCGATCTTGCCCGAGGGCAAGATTGTGGTCAAAAGCAAACCCATCATTTATATATATGTATATTTGAATCGTTCAAGAGAAAACTTTTTGAAGTTAAAAAACACACTGAGCTGAAATGCTCAGCTATGTAAAGCCGGCCAATGATAATTTTTTTCTCACGTAAAACATTCGTCCATCCAGGCGATTGGTAGATTGTTTATAAAGTAATTTTGAGTAAAGGTGTCATGACATGATACGTGAATGATATGTGATAGTCATGAAGAAGTGCCAATTCTGTACCTTCCATTTTCTCGACCCTTCTATAAAGTGTCACGCGTAAGATATAAATCATTCAATCTTGAATGCGTAGCTCTATGTATGATTGTGTTACGATATGGAAATGTGAACGAATATTTAATACTGTTGGGTTATGTTTGACAGGGGGTGGGTTGGGTGTGCATTGAATAAGAATAAGTATATGTTTAGTTTCGTTGTAATAACTATTGTTTTACTGGGACGTTGCTCGCCAAAACAAAGACTTTAATCTAATGAATATTTCTTTCTTGTTGCAGGTAAACACACCTAGAAAATCCGTATGCAGTAGCTAAGTAATGTGAGAATTAACTTATATATTTATCACACTAGTTTACACAATTTGTGTACACTCCAAGCTACAAGGTTTTTTGATAGATCTGTATATGTGGAATATAGGTCTGATTGTAAATTTCACCCATCACGTAAGATTTGCGAAAAAAATGTGTCAAAAATTAAAAAAAAATATATTTCACTAATATTTTGAGACAATATTAAAATAAGTAGTTCTAAAAATTGTAACATGTTTTATAGCTGTAAACATTATAACACTCTTCAATAATATAAAGCAATACAATTTTAAATTTTACAATTTTTATTTCCCGCAAAAACATTTTTTGAAAGTTGTGTTAATTTCTCCATACATTTTATGGTTATAGTCCTTGTATGTAGAAATTAACAAAACTTTCAAAAAATGTTTTTGCGGGAAATAAAAATTGTAAAATTTAAAATTGAATTGATTTATATTATTGAAGAGTGTTATAATATTTACAGCTATAAAACATATTAAAAATATTAAAACTACTTATTTTAATACTGTATCAAAATATTAGCGAAAAATAAATTTTTGAATTTTTGACACATTTTTTTTTCTCAAATCTTACGTGATGGCGGAAATTTATAATTAGACCAATATTCCACACATATAGATCTATCAAAAAAACCAAGTAGCTTTGAGGGAACAAAAAAAAATAAAAAAATTGTAAACTAGTGTTTTAACACATACGATAAAATTAGGAGTGATTCTGTAACTTCTGTTTAAAAAGTAAATCAACAAGCAAATAAAAAACATTCCTTGCATTCAAGGAATCTAAAAATACCACTCACATCAAAATCTGTTAAGCCGTTCAGGACTTATGTTGGAATAAAGAAACTTAAATACAAACATACATGAACCCTGAAAACATAACACTCCTTTTTTGGTCAGTCGTGTAAAAAGGGTCACCACAAACGTAGCCGTAGCATTAGCACCAGAGTGGAGGACGTAAGTATTTACTTAAAATCAGTAAATGTCCCACTTAGTTTTGGATTTAAGTACATATTTAAGCATGTGTGTGCTAAGCTTTTTCAAATAAAAAATTTCAATTTCATTCACTTAATTCGATATAGGTCTAAAGTAAGATAATCTGAAAATTGTCTATGCTAGATTCGATTAAATTTCATTAACCTCGCACTATTACTGAAAATTCATCACATAATTTGATCTCGGTTTAATATTCAGCAACGCTCTGCCAGGGCTCAAAAAGCTAATTTTTCTTCATGAAATATTAAATTTTATGAGCGAAATTTGAAAAGATGTCGTCGTTTTAATTACATTCATATTTAATTAACCTCAATGATTTTGATTACATCAGTCCCATGAAATATTCCTTCCTTAGAGTTTATTTCACTTATGTCAATAACAAAAAAAGCTATCACGATTATGATTTTATAAGCTTTATATTCTCGGTTATAAACTGAAAAACACCATTTATAAACGTTAATTTTGAATTTATTTATTTCTGTGTGAGTATCAACAAAACTCAAAACTGTGTTAATTAATTACATCTACCCTATTATTATATTTATCCCGATTAAGTATAAATATACGTATAACATTCGTATCATAAGCGTAATGTATTTATACACAACAGAGCAAAGAAAAATACCAAACAACTTTCGTCATCCTGGCCGTTCGTGCATCAAGTCCCGTCATAAAATTCATATCCGCAAGTACTTCCAAGTGTCAACGTTCTTGTGAATTATAGATTTGCAGACAAAAAGTTTGATTTACAGACCTCTGCCGGATTTATGCTCTCTGCTTCGCGAATAGAATGTATAATGGGAGTTTTCGCCACTTCTAATTCAGCTGAACGATGTTTTAAGTTTTCATGGCGATCAAAACTTTCTGAAATGTTTACTCTCTTTTTTGCCTTTGACTTGGCAAGATTTTGTTTGATGTGTTGGCTTGTTTCAGTGTTTGAAAAATATTTGAAACTAGTTGTCGCCCGCGGCTTCGCCCGCGTGAGTTTCGCTTAGATGAAAAATCTCTCTTGGAGCTTTTCATCAGATGTTCCAGATCTTCAATTTTTATACGTCAGCAGAAAAATGCTCATCAGGTTGAACGATTTTTGCTAAGGCGCCATTTCCATATATGTTATAGTGTAGCTGGTCTCTTGGAGCTTTTCATCAGATGTTCCAGATCTTAAATTTTTATACGTCGGCAGAAAATGCTCATCAGGTTGAACGATTTTTGTTAAGGCACCATTTCCATATTACTTATAGTTTAGCTGTTCCATTATGGTTCTTCATCAGGTGTTCCAGTTTTCAAAATGAATTATAGCCTATATGTTGCCCAGGCTTAATAGCTATACAACAAAAAAAGTTTCATTAAAATCCGTCCAGTAGTTTTTGCGTGAAACGCGTACATACATACAGACAGACAGACAGACAGACAGACAGACAAGAAATTCCAAAAATTTTTTTTTGCTTTCTGTTGTTCTTTTTAGGTCTCCCTCTATCCATTTTAGTCAAAAATATTAAATGTACAGACAAAATATTTTTACTGTTTTATTATATGTATAGATAAGTTTTTGATTGTTATTTGGTGCATGGGAAAAATTATGACTGATTGAGACGAAGAAGAAGATATAAAACGTTCTTGTGCCATTTCGGGGGGAGTGGTGCAGGAATGGCAACTTAAAATCCAAACTATAATATTATAAATGCGAAAGTGAGTTTGTTTGTTACCTCTTCACGCTTTATCTACTGAACCAATCTTCCTGAAATTTCGCATACACATAGCTGGAAGTACGGAGAAGGACATAGGGTACCTTTCATCCCAGGAAAAAGCACTGTTCCCGTGGAAATTTACGCGCGCGAAGTCGCGGGCAAAAGCTAGTTATATATAAAAATTGTTACTAACATATTTTATTGACAAAGAGTCTCCGTTACTTGGCAATAAATATTTCATTTATTCATTATAAATGCTCCCGTTGCGTTGGTATGTAAATAATTTTTACATTACCAATTTTGTCACATATAAATATTGATGATGTTTTTGTTATTTTAGCAAATCGGCTAAAACCTCTGAATTAATTATTAGCTCTCTGAAATCTGTGGCTAGAGCTAACTAAATTATAAGTTTGCTAGATTGTGAGCAAATATTTTTGTTCCAATGTGTACTTCTCGGAATATGAAGTTTAAACATTGAATTTGCTATTTCAGTGTTTGAATGTTTTGCTGGTTTATTTTTCGGATAAAAACACCTATAAATCCTTTTTTGTTCCTTTGCCAACGTGTATGTTAAATATAAGTTTAATATTTAAAAAAAAAGGTCTAAAATCGTTACAATCAAATTTATTTTCTCATAAATAAATATTAAATATAATTTTATTAACATCCAAAAGTCAACTAGTCAAATGGATCATTTTTTTATTATTATTGACGTCTCTATGAACTTCCCGTAAGTCCAACACCCTTCTTTTCAGTCAGTCAGTCACTCTTGTCAGAGTGGTCGTGGTTGTGCAGATGGTACTGGCCTGGGATCTTCTGTACTGCCCGTCCCCTGGGCGAAGGTTGCTGCTTTTGCAATGGCTCTCCACCTCTCTTACTTACTGGCATTCCGAGCGCACTGGACTATTGAAGTCCAACACCCGGTTAACAGTTAACTATTCAATACTAGTCGTTAACCTATCGTGACCTGTGACAGCGCAAATATTGAATTGTTATCAGCAAAACTAATAAGCGGACAGACATGACTGATAACGTTCCAATAACCCCGTGTATCGGTGTTATGCAAATATGTGATAACTATTACATGCCACACAAAAAGGTATATATTTTGTACATTTCTCATAAAGTTATATATATTTTTTTAGTTAATTTTTTTCTATGTCTATGACTTTCTTACACAGTAAGTATAGGCAACTCTATTTTAAGTTGAACTGCTTGATACCTAGTTAAGTCGCTATTACTGTTGCATAAAGATCTATGCGGCTATAGCGGATTGGGGATTTTGGGTTCATTGATATGTGGTTGACTGTACTTTTCGTCATACATATTTATGGAGCTAATTGTCAGTCAAATTTTAACACAAAATAACCTGGCAGAGTGAATAGTGTCCATAGTGTGTCCATTTATAAAATAATCTTTGTTTCTACATTCACCATCTTATACTTCAAAATCTATGCAAACTGTAATTTCATCTATTTACCGATAGAGATATCAGAATCCATTAGGTATGAATGATAAATTCCGCCTGAGTTGTACAGGAGTCGGTGAAGAGATGGTACGTGCTCAGAATGTTCAGCTAACGCACAGACATACATACAAATGGATCAGATATGCGAAAGAGAAAGGAGAGGAAAGGGATCTGCTCGCAAATATGACGTTGATTGATGTTAGTCGTCCGTCCTTCAATTTTGTCAATCCCGTTTCAATCTGAAAGTTCGTAATTCGTATAACTAATTGTATAACTAGTTGGGTTACTGTAAGCACGTAAGTCACAGAACCCTGGTCGCCATCTGGCGGTCGTCAAATGATTCGCTTCAGGGGCGATAGTTGTCATTTCAGAAACTCTGACATCATGGTTACACTTGTGCATCATATAAAAATTATAAAAGCGAAAGTTTGGATGTGAGTTTGTGAGAATGTTGTTACTCAATCACGCAAAATCTACTGGACGGATGTCGATGAAATTTGGTATACAGGTTGAAAAATACCGGGAATAGCACAAATAGCACTTCTTATCCCGAAATTCCCACGGGAGCGAATTCCCCGGGGCGCGGCTAGTATAATATAAAACAGATGAAAATGTGTGATCTAGCTGGATATTTGTCTGGGCGACCGAGATTTTTATTCATATCATAAATTGGGTTTTGTCGGCGCTCTGATAGTATTTTTACAATAGTTTATACCCGACTAAGGAAAGTATGAATGTTATGATAATAGTGGCAAGTTTTCACTGGATATGGTAATTTATATGCTGTGGACAGTACGTGATAAAATTTAAACTTTAAAAATATTTAAGGGTTTTAAAAATCCATGACCCCGATTATAAAGGCCCAAATTAATCAGATTCCTTGTCGTTTCGATTGGTTTCAATAAAAAATACATAGTGGCCTCTTAATCCATAGTCGTAAAGACTACATTCCCGTGTCCTCGTTAATTCGGGGTTATGCAGGGTTATAAGTCAGGCTGAGCTATGAGTCAGCATTATAAACATCTGAAATAGGGTTGGCAACGCCAAGTTTGGCTCGAATATTCTGAATTCAACGTGGTGTCGAAATAGAGGGTTCATTATATAACGCTTATGATATGAGAAATAATAAATCTAGCCACAGAATTTTTATTTGGCCCCGTGATCAATCTTCTCTTTTTATAACTAAGCAACGGGATAATGATTTAGCCTCTAATATACTAATTCGTCTTTCTTACAACGCCTACTAAATATTTTAAAGTAAGCGTCAATTAAAGATTACCAATTATTTTTACTTGTGTTTCTAATTTATAAATTGCCACCTAATTTAATAACTCATCCACAGATTTAACAACTTATTATGTTTTACAGCTTCAAAACTAGCTCCTCAAAATAATATAATTGAAACTTCAATTTTCAAAATCATATATTAACCTCAGCATGTGAAATCATAATTCTTTTATCATGAAAATGGCCACCGCACGATTTGGTGCGACTGCGAAATGACAGCAACCGGCCATTTACACCTATCAGAGAGGATTGAGGGAGGGCAATTTTTTTTTTTATAATATAATACTAACTTTAAGGACGCGTTTACAAAAATCAATGAAATTTGCCATTTGCCGGTTCGATTTCCGATAAATTCATTGAATTTTATAAAGTGTTACGGGTACTGATGGGTACTGTAAACCTTTGACTATATTAGTTTCTATTTTATTTTGTGTAAAAAGTAGTATTAAATACTATAAAATTAGTTTTTCCTAGCCTCTTTCCGCGAAAACAACGAAAACAGGGTAAGGTTTCGGTATAAAAAACTGAGTAATTTGTGAAATATTCTTTAAAAGAAAAATAGAAACATATAATATATATAATCAATATTATTTATTTCAAAAAAAACCATCAAGTTTTAACAAAATTTATATAAAATAAAAATTATCAGTTTAACTGTTTCGTTTTTCTATAGTATAAAGTGACGAACATTTCGAACGAAGCTTCAGTCGGCTCATGTGAGCCTCTGTGAAAGGACGTCCCTGTGTCGCTCCCTGTCGCTCCGCAGCAAAATCCCACGGACAAATACATCGCTGTGCATATACGAAAACTCAGTTAGATCAACTGGTTTTGATACTTGTGCGGAAAAGAAAGTACCTTTTTATTTTTCTTCGTTAATATTCCAGTGTGTGTTTTGTCTTCCTTAGTACTCTAGTCATACATGAAGTCCAGCGTCCTGATGATGGAGACAGAAGGTTGCCATAGGAACTCTGTAATTAAACCATGTAACCTGGTCGAGTTTGGGCTTGTTTGGTTTGTGTTCTTTAGTACTCTGGTCCTACATGAAGTCCAGCGTCCTGATGATGGAGACGGACGGTTGCCATAGGAACTCTGTAACTAAACCATTTAACCTGGTCGAGTTTGGGCTTGTTTGGTTTGTGTTCTTTAGTACTCTGGTCCTACATGAAGTCCAGCGTCCTGATGTTGGAGACGGAAGGTTGCCATAGGAACTCTGTAACTAAATCATGTAACCTGGTCGAGTTTGGGCTTGTTTGGTTTGTGTTCTTTAGTACTCTGGTCCTACATGAAGTCCAGCGTCCTGATGATGGAGACGGACGGTTGCCATAGGAACTCTGTAACTAAACCATGTAACCTGGTCGAGTTTGGGCTTGTTTGGTTTGTGTTCTTTAGTACTCTGGTCCTACATGAAGTCCAGCGTCCTGATGATGGAGACGGAAGGTTGCCATAGGAACTCTGTAATTAAACCATGTAACCTGGTCGAGTTTGGGCTTGTTTGGTTTGTGTTCTTTAGTACTCTGGTCCTACATGAAGTCCAGCGTCCTGTCCTGATGATGGAGACGGAATGTTGCCATAGGCAGAGTTGGGCGTAATCAACTACTTTTGTAATCGGATTAATAATCTGATTGAAAGTAATCATGACTACATCAATCATGATTACTTTTAATCTAGATTACTTTCAATCATGATTACATTTGTAATCGTTAGTTTTGATTACAGTAGTCA
This sequence comes from Ephestia elutella, assembly GCA_018467065.1. Classification (NCBI taxonomy): domain Eukaryota; kingdom Metazoa; phylum Arthropoda; class Insecta; order Lepidoptera; family Pyralidae; genus Ephestia; species Ephestia elutella. The sequence continues at coordinate 6,668,630 of CM031570.1, read as the reverse complement.
GTAATCTGATTACATGCGTAGTTTTTATTATTTTTAACCGACTTCCCAAAAAAGGAGGAGGTTATATGTTTCGAAGTATGTTTTTTTTTATGTATTTTTTTAAGCATTTTTATAATAAATGCGCTTCGATATCCAGTCAGTATGTATCTTGCATGTCTGCGATTTTCTAAACAAATAGGGGCTTTCGACGACCGACTGTATGAATCATATACTTAGGTAGGCTGTGATATAAGTATGGATTTCGCAGAAGGTCCAATTCACAAAATGTCCAATTCGCAAAATGTCCAATTCGCAAAATGTCCAATTTGCAAAATTTATTAGACATTTTGCGAATTGGACATTTTGCGTGTTGGACATTCTGCGAACCGAACATTTTGCAAAATTTATAAGACATTTTGCGAATTGGACATTCTGCGAATTGGGAATTCTGTGTATTAGACATTCTGCGAACTGAACATTTTGCAAAATGAACGTTTTGCGTCCGCTGGACCTTTTGCGAATTGGATTAATCATATAGGTAGGCTGTGATATAAGTATGGATTTCGTAAAAGGTCCAATTCGTAAAATGTATTGGACATTTTGCGATTTGGACATTTTGCGAATTGGACCATTTGCGAAATCCATAGACAGAATGTCAAATTCACAGAATGCCCAATTCGCAAAATGTCCAATTCGCAAAATGTCCAATACATTTTACAAATTGTACCTTTTGCGAATTGGACCTTTTACGAAATCCATACTTATATCACAGCCTACCTATATGATTCATCCAATTCGCAAAAGGTCCAGCGGTCGCAAAACGTTTAATTTGCAAAATGTTCATTTCGCAGAATGTCCAATACACAGAATGCCCCATTCGCAAAATGTTCATTTCGCAAAATGTCTAATTCGCAAAATGTTCTAATCGCAAAATGTCCAAAACGCAAAATGTCCAGTTCGCATAATGTCAAATTTGCAAAATATACATTTAGCAAATTGGACATTTTGCGAATTGGACATTCTGCCTCAACATATCTTTATTGCGATAACTGTTATAGATATCATCACATAACAGTCTTTATAAATACCTCAATAATATTTTATTACTCAGAAGCTCTCAGAGCTTCGAGATAGAGTTTTTCACTAAACTCTATTTATTCTTACCAGTCCTATCATGTAAACAATCTTCACTGTACTTTTTGTTGAATTTTGTTAAAAATAAATCAAATATTAGTTCAAACCTAAACATTCTAAAGTAAAACATTTATTGATTGAAAGTTTCATTTAAATCCGTCCAGTAGTTTTTTGCGTGAAACGCGTACATACATACATACAGACAGACAAGAAATTCCAAATAATTTTTTTTGCTTTCTATTATTCTTTTTAAGTGTCCCTCTATCCATTTCAGTCAAAAATACTAAATGTACAGACAAAATATTTTTACTGTTTTATTATATGTATAGATAAAAAAAATACTAATATAAAATAAATATTCTACAAAAAATAATATTAAAAGTATCAAAAAGTGTTTGTTCAAAAGATTCCCGCTTAGCGTGCGTCGCTGTGACTGTGTGCCCTACGCATGTAGTAGTACAATCAAATACCTAAAATTGAAGCGCGTCTTTTTGTAAATGCGTCCTTAATACAAAAAAAGTAAAAGGCGGACTTAAAGCCTAGGGCTTTGTTTACCAGTCAACCAACTGGGTGATAAATAATCAGTAACGTGTAGCACCATTCGATTCATGTATATATATCGAGTTATAAAATTAGAAGCCAAAAGAATTACTATTTATTGCCGTATATCATTTTTTTTTTGTCTCTTTCATGCCAGTCGACTGAAAGTCCGACGTTGCAACTTTTCTGAATTTACTAAAGAGATGAGGTCTAAGGTGTAGTAAGCTTACCCAGAAACAGCCTATTCAATCTGGTTTTGAAGAGAGTCAGGTTTTAAATATTGACCACCAAAATGCAACAATTAGGAAATAATAACTTGGCCACTTGTTTAAATATTGTTTAATATGGACTAGTGGTAATTTCGGCCACTTTATGTTTAAATATTGTTTAAAATACTGGGTAGTGACAACCCTACCTTGCTCTATAACCTTCTGGAACCCGTTTTATGCTCGTGCTCCGGAGTCCAGGCAAAAAGGTCAGATTGCTTGAGTCTCGGCTTTCGAATAAATGTCCACTATAATGCTTATGATGGATTTAGGCTCAACTTAACAGTGTAGCGTTGGAATAAGTAATATAATGACGTAGATGGAATATTTATCTTAAGAATACAAACTATTAGAATCGTAACTAATCGTAACTAACTAAAGCGTATGTTTATCTCACTCTTGCCTATTAAGTAGAAAAGTGTTTTAGTATTGATGTACGTCTCTATGTGATTTCTATTTATGTCGTCGAAGATCTGAATTTGCCGTCATATATTATTTTATTAGGTATTGTATATGTGACTAGACCGCGGTAGACCTAGGAAGCATTGGAGCGACAGAGAAATGGATGGAATTCGCAGGGAACAGACATATTTGAAAGGAAATGGGGGAGACCTTTGCCCAGCAGTGGGACGAGTTGGGTAAAAAAAAAATGTGACTATAAAAATATGATGAAAATACTAGTCTAATAGGCCTATTAGACTAGTATTTTTATAGTGGACGGATTTTGACGTAATTAGCTACACATTTGCAACTACAAGAGAAGAGTTCCTGGGGAACCCAGGGACCATGAGCGAAGCCTGCCGTACACCATCGGCGGTTCTTCGCTTCCTAAAGAAGCTGGGCTGGCTCGAGTGAAGTTCCGGCCCATCCTCCTCACGCAAAAAGGGCCCAAACTGGAGGCCTAATTGCGGAAAAGTGTCCTCGATGGAAGTAAGAAGTAAGTAAGTCTTATTCATAAAAAAGTTAACGAACATTTTAGTTAAAATACGTGTTGTCTCGTTCTATCAATGTCAAATATTAGAAAGAGAGACGGACAAAACATATTTTAACCTAAAAGTTTGTTTATTTTTTTACGAATAAGGCGGTAAATGTTTAAATAGCATATTTTACCTCAAAATTCCCACGGGATTGGAGTCTTGCCGCGCAGCTAGTATTATATAATCTGTGAACGCGGCCACACATATCGATATCAATTAAATTCCGGGGCCGTAACGCAATGTAAATAAGGAGAGTGTTTGAACTGCCAAGTGGGTTATTTGCACGTCACAGTACAGCGCAGATAAGTGCTCGTGTAAGGAAGGCAAAGGAAATTAATTTGAACGGGGATTAAATTCAACAGGCTCACTTAAATATTTCGACTCAGTTGCAAAACGTCTACTTCGCAAAATGTAATCCCGTAGTCGTAAAATGTATCTTTCTCATATTCGCAAAATTTTTAAAGTTAACATTTCAATGCAAATTACGAAAATATGCAAAAATTTGGCAGTTTTTTTGTCAATAAATCAACGAAACTGTTGGATTTATGTGAAATTCACATAATGCAGAATTTTCCCGCGTCACATGTTAAATCAATACAAAAGAAAACTAATAGTTGAGAATACTGTTTTATCGACAAATTTTATTGAAATGTTAGATTTAATTTATTTACGCTGGAAACCTTCTTTTGTAAGTTCTAGTTTACACGGATTATGTATGGAGTAACAGACCAAATTCTCAAATATCAATCATCAAAATCAGAAAAAAAAACATTTTTTTCTGTCTATGATGCAAACACATTAATCGAATTAAAAAAATGTATATTAACGAAGTACTTGCACATAGGTCCTACGACATAACTTACTGCTGGTTTTACTATGTAACCCAATGACTCAGTAGCAAAAGCAACATTACATTCGCCTCACGACGCCACATTCCTGGGTGGACGACGGGACTCGGGCAAAAAATTATAGTTCACGACCTGATTTGTAGATTCCTTTATATGTTTCATTCGGGGTCTTAATAAAATGTAACCTTTTGTGAAGAGAAGCGGTTTAGGTCGAGTGGTTAAAACTCGGTCGATAGGTTATTTAATATAAATAGGTAGGTCGATAGGTAATTTTAGACAGTAACAGTACTTTATAATCTTTTTTGACAGTAATTTTAACTGAACCGAAAATCCAGTTAAAGTAACGGTTAGGCAAAATATGAGTTGCACCAGTTCACAAATTGTGTAAAATTCAAGGCTACAAATGTCAAAAGTCAACGTTACTGTGAACTTTGGCACTAACTTTACAATAATTTCAATTTTAGTGCAATCCAGCCTTAATTTTCTTTATGCCTTATGTTGGACTGGACTGATTTCAATGAAATTTGGTACGCGGCTAGCAAAATACCGCGTATAACACAAAGGATACTTTTTATCCCAGAATTTCCACTAGAGCACAGCCCCATTATATAAAAAAGCTGCGCCGCCTCATCGTTTTCCTTTTTGATCAAAGATACGATTTAAATCTTTGTTTTTGATGGCAATAAATAAAATATGCGTATTGTTTGACCAATACCGAAACCAGATACTCATTTGGCCAAGAACATCTGCCGTCCAAGATTTGGTATCGAGCACCTGCGCCCATTCAGATGCTAAACCCAACTTAATGCGTCTACCACCTGTCCCCGATTGTTTTTTTAATATCCGATCGGGAACCAGTTATCGGTATTTAAACGCATTTTGATGAACGCTGGGAAATTTGAGAGATATTTTCAATTCTAATTCACAATATTTGTGTTCGTAACAACTAAATGAGTAAGAAATCTTTTGCGAATTGCCTGACATTTAAATTTCTAATTACAAGGGAAAAGTTCTAGATCTTTGTAGCAGCAGAAGACCTAATGATGAAATGTAAGGGAAACTGCTAAGACTATTTTCGTGTGATATTAAACCCGAACGCTTAAACTTTACTGCTTCCACAATTCGTGTTGTGAATTGCTGTGAAGATATATTCATCGCTTTTACGACTATCTAGTATGGTTATGAAAAGTTTATGTCATACGAAGAGTATACGAAAGACATATACATACTTATATATAAGAGGATTATGACTAATTGAGTTATCAACGTAGAGACGAAACCACTAAACGTAAGACATTTGATTTTTTAGAGAGAATTTGACACAGAACAGTGCTTCGACTCTTGGCACTATCTACCCCGTAAGGGATAAAGACGTAATTCTATGTATGTATATAATTTTTATTTTGGAATATTCACCCCTAGGAGGTGAAGGAGTGAAAAATGAGATTTATTTATGTACACATTGTTACAAAATGTTACAATAGATAAGTACATAGACATTCATGCGGGTGGTGAAGCCATGGTTGGACAAAAAGTAGTCTGTTATAATAATGAAAAAGAAATCAAATTCTGTAAAGTAGAAGAAAAAAGAAAAAATATTAATAAAAGTTCGTGTGTTTAGGTCTTTATCGCCACTTCATCATCATAAAATTACGGTTCCCAAACCTGCTTATTAAGGTAATTTAATAAAGCGGCCGGCCGTATTTCAATACTTCCAATTCAGCAATTTTTCCTTATTGAAAACCAATCAATATTCGATAGCGCTCAGATTTTGTCTTTAAAATTACCTGTATTTCAGTCCTTTGATTGAATAATTTAATTTTAAGACGAGTAGTACCTTTGTTGTAAATTAAATATATTTACGCAGGAAACTTTCTTTTGTAAGTTTCAGTTTACACGGATTATGTAGGGTATGGAGCTTTTGTATGGAGAAAAAAAAAGTTTCTTGTAATGAAAATGTGTAGATTCAAAGGTATCATACGATGTATAATAAACATGCAAAAGATGGTAATGATCAGATATCATTTTCTGCCTCTGGATTGACTTTGAAATTTAAGAAAAAAAAATGCCTTGGGAATAATATGTATGGAGTTACAGACTAAATTCTCAAATATCAATCATCAAAATTAGAACAAAAAATATTTTTTTTATGTCTATGATGCAAACACTTGAATAAAATTAAAAATTTGCATATTAACACAGTACTTGCGTTTAAATTCTAATTTGAACCGAAGACAGTACAATCTGTTCATTGTTCAATGGATCTTTATTATTTAAATGAAGGTAACAAAGTCGGCTGATCTCCAAAACTTATGCTCGCGCGGGGCGGCCGCGGCCTCCCTGAATTAACTGCCCGAAATTTCCATTTTGTTCTTGCCCAAACTTTTTGTTATGACAGTTTGTACAATACAATAATGAACTAATAAGCTTGATTCTTCATAAAAATCGATAATATAATCGCTCTTTCCCCTCCATATACAATACGAAGTTCACCTTATCTTTTATTAGGTTTATCCCGTGTCTTCGCCCGCGTAATTTACTTACCAAAGCCTTCCTCCGTCAATTTACAAGTAGCTCTTGCCCACGGTTTAGCCCGCGTAAATTGTACACCAAAACCTTCCCCATTTGCAATGAACCACCATTCATTGGTGAAACCTCATAGAAATCCGTTCAGTATTTTTGAGCTTAATACAAACTGACAGACAGACGTGGCTGGGCTGGACATTTTCTTTATAATACTGTGCTTCTTGAGCCTTTGTCTTCCTGACCCCATTTTACCTTTAATATTTCTTATTAAGTCTTATAGTACGACGCGCAAATTAAAAACGGACAGGCATTTTGCACTGGAATTTTCAAGATATTTTTTAGTTATTTTGCACTAAATTCCTGTCCAGTGCATTCCTTAGATTCTGAGCCGAAACTGGTTTGCATCGGTTTAATAAGACCGTCCTTTGTTGCAGGTACGTGTGCGTCATGGCGTGATGCATCAATGTGGAATGCAGCTCTAGTGGACTAAATAGATGGTATAAACTGTATAAAGTCAGCTATGCGAGATGATAGATTAGCATCAAGAAATGTTAAAAGAAGCTCCGCATTAAACGATGTTAACACATAAGTACATGAGGTTAAAAATGTAAAGCTATACATACAGGGTGTTTTTTAAATCATTGGCATCCTTTCTACTGGTGAAAGTACTCATGAACATGAGCAACTTTTTGTATGGGACCGACTCAATCCGATGAAAAAAAAAATCAGCTGTTCCATACTATTTTCCAATACCTACTCACCCGAAATGTATGGAACAGCTGATTTTTTTTTCCACCGGATTGAGTCGGTCCCATACAAAAAGTTGCTCGTGTTCATGAGTACTTTCACCAGTAGAAAGGATGCCAATGATTTAAAAAACATCCTGTATACATTTTGTCCTGTATCACAAATTGACAGTAGTAAGTAGTAAGAGAGCCCACTATTCAGCTAAGCGTGGGCTTCGAGTCTCACGACTCTTGGCTCTGTCTACCCCGTAAGGGATAAAGACGTGATTCTATGTATGTATGTATGTAAGTAGTAAACTTAAAACAGAACAGAGAGTACAGAATTCAAAATTTCAAATTCATTATTTTTTTTTTAAATTGGATGCAATGTATCGCTTATTGACGTCAATGATGATGAGATGGTACAATATTGTCATTTGAATTTGACAACTAATGACAGTTTGTACTATCTGACAGACCTCACTCATTAGTAGCGCCATATAGCGAAGAAACTATAACACCTCCAAAGCATAAGTGTAGAAAAAGCGGCACAACAAACTTCTGCAAAAAATGTTCAATTAAAATTACAAGTTGTGTATAGACATGTTGACATAATCAGGATGCCGAAACTCCAAAGGAAAAAACTGATCTATGAAACGGGGAAGCATTTTTATGGCCGACTATTTCCATCTCATTCAAATCCGCAGTTCCTCGCATAATTGCATCTATCGGAACCCCCGTTTCGGCATTTGTATAACATATTGATTACATTCTCTTTGGACATAATCTCTGTATACGTCAAGAGCAAGCTCTGTCTGGGTTTTAGAAAGTGCAAGTAGCACTGATACAGTCAGCTGCATGATAAGTCATTCATGCATTCTCCACCTCATTTCATTCATATCATTCATACCTCACCTCTATGCTTAGGTAACTTATCAATGAGTAGGAATTTCGGTAGGAACATACGAATTTGGATACAAACATACTAGTGTAAGTTCTAATATTTTTAGAAGACCTAAGACGTGCACACAATAGCATGCAACCAAACAAATCGTCTTGCCATTGTTCGCGTTGTCTAAGACAAGTCCATAATCTGGAAGCCCGTTTGAGCTCGGACAATGAAGGTCTTACGTGTCGCATGGACTCTGTGTGAAGGACGCTTTATACCTAACCGTGCGCTGAGATTTTATGTCATCATTCTTATAATGGAACTTATGAGTCCAAGAGTCAAGATAGTCTATGACGCTGTTCTTGTGGCGCTGTAGATGTAGATGGAGATTTTATGTCTGACTAAGGAAATTACCCCTATTATTATTGTAATGTCTCTGTGCGAAATTACGCTATTGATATTACGTTTTGCAATCTCTCAATTTCCCCTCTTCTCGCGATCTGATTCAAAAGTCACTGATATTAAGACCAGGCAACGATGTGTATATTCTGCCATTTTTCTATGTATATTATTGTTATATACATTTCAAGATTGTCAGAATGTTATTGTTTATATGTATTTCCTGTAGGTCCTTAAGTCTAGAGGTAGTAAATATTATTTTCTAGCTTTTGCCCGCGGCTTCGCCTGCCTGAATTTCCCACAGGAACAGTGCTTTTTCTCGGGATGAAAGGTACCCTTTGTCCTTCTCAGTACTTCTAACTTAGTGTATGCGAAATTTCAGGAAGCTTGGTTCAGTAGATAAAGCGTGAAGAGGTAACAAACATATTTCAACATTTCAAAAATTTCAATTTTTTTAATGTTCTCAAATAAAAAAATATTGCAACTAAGTACCTATATAAAATATAATAAGATTGTGAGAGATTTTGACTGAACACTTAAATCTGTGACTGAACTAAGCAGGGCTTGTATCTCAGATCACCAGCCTCTCCCCACAAGATGTGACCGAGTGATATGATAATTTAATATTTACTATTAATAGTATTTACTATTAAAGTATATAAACAAAAAAAATGGAGAAATAAACAAACAAACTCACTTTCGCATTTATAATATTAGTTAGGATTTGTTAGGACTATCTCTGAGGTACGTAGTACTTATATTAATTCTGTGTCTGAGGGTATAAACGATCCTCCATCTACATACAAAGGGAATCCCAGTGCGGTGTTGATGCGCTGCGGTTTGATGCTCTCACTATGTGGACAAGCAGTCTTGATCTTTTAAATATGTATTTTAAAATAGGTCCTGATTATATGGCGTTAATCCACCGTTTGTACATAATGTTGTAATTGTGCAATAAAGATTATGATTTTTGACTAGATTTTCCTTTGGTTCGCGTGAAAAATATGTTTTCTGTCGTCCTTCATCTATATTTTCTGATATAAATAATATTATTTCATTTGTTTAACATACAGCTATACTATAAATCCAGGAATTGCCTTTAACGTCTAAATACCCTACAAAAAACACATTAGTAGGTAGGTGTTTTTTGGGGTATTCAGAGGTCATTCTTGAATTTTTATTGATATTTATATGATCATTGATGATGATATTTAAATAGGTACATAGTTTTCAAACTTTTCCACTTGTAATATCAAACATATAGCAATAGTCTTTTCGACCTCACACCAGGTCCAGTGGGGATTGAACAGTAGAACGTTTCGATACTCAAGAGATTTTAGACACTTCTGCAATGTTATGTTCTTTGAATTAAATTTTTTAAATAAACTCATGTGTAAATATGTCAAACAAAAAATATTTTTTTTAACCCTTCTTGTCCCACTGCTAGGCTGACGGAAGAAAAAGGAGGGCATTTCCCTCTAAAGTTAATAAAAATTAACAAAAAAATTTTAATAATTCATATTTTGAGTTAATATCAAAATCCTATAAGTATACATATAGGAAATACTTCGTATAATTACATACCTATATATAATTTTACACGACCAGCTTCAGTATCTATGCATTGTCCGTACTATTATGGCGGCGAGTATAATTTGCAACATGCAATACAATATTATTATAGTAATTATTCAGTGTAGCTACAATTAGTCATCATTACGTGTTTATTAAAGTTTTTTTTTAATTCAGCCCTGGGAGTAGGTCAGTAGCTTTATCAAAAATCATCGGTACACAGCTATTATGTCAACGGTAATGTTTAAAAAAATACTAAGTACAAGTCGATTTAAAAGTGTACTTCTAGAAGTATAAAGCAAATTATTTTATTTTAGTAATAATGTGAATGTTTTCACTGCACTGAGCATGTTCAGTACCAGAAAAAAAAACAGAGTACCAGTGCACAGTCCCAATGCAAATGCATTCTCGGTTGCGATCACGTATTCTCAATGCAATGATTACAGATGCACGTAAGAAAATCCGCCGAGTGCTTACCCCGGCAGACATATCTCTACTAACGAGATGTAATAGGGTTACCAGCGAATACTTTATTTATAAAATTTATAAAAAAAAAAATCGGGGCGGTCAACTTTTGTGTTTCCCAATAGTTCCGCCAGTAAATTTATAAGATATCTGTATTTGAAGATGTATGGTGTGTATCCATTCTACCCACTAATGTATCCGACACTGTTTATCCTCGGGATGGTGGGGTACAACTCACTGGAGATAAGACGGAGTATGAGTCTAGCGACGTACTTGTTCGAACTGCTGCGAGGTAGGATCAGCAACCAGGCAGTGTTGCAATGGATGGCGCTGAACGTGCCGAACCGATATGTGTGGAGGCGGCGGCGACCACCTCTGTTCGCTATTCCGCTAGCGCGAACCAAGTTATTAAAGCAAGCGACAATCACCAGGGCGCTAAGAGCTCTGAACGGGGTCGCAAACAACATAGATCTATTCAGCTGCACATTGAATGAATTCACAAAGGCAATGCTGTATGAATTATGTTATAATGTAGCAAATAATGAAAAATAATTGTAATTAACTACCTACTCTATCGAATTGGGTAAAACTGTAATGGTAGGGTAAGAGAATTAATAAATAAATAAATAAATTCTCTATTCATCCCATTCTAACTAATATTATAAATGCGAGAGTGAGTTTGTGTGGTTGTTGCGCTTTATCTACTGAACCAATCTTTCCGTAACGCATACACATAGTTAGAAGTACTGAGAAGGACAACCTTTTATCCCGGGAAAAACACTGTTCCCGTGAGAAATTCACACAGACGAAGCTGCGGGCAAAAGCTAGGATGAAAAGCAATGTCTAGACTTTTATTGTGTGAAAACGTTTACTAGGACTAAAGCCGTTGACTAACTAGAACTAGACGAATCTAACCCGCGTCAACTCGATAGTTGCGTCTTGTCACAAAGGACTTCGTTCAAAATGTATGGGAGCTTGGCTTACTGCGGACAGTTCGTTCAATAAATAATAGTATTATCATTCACCATAATTAATGTCAAATAGATTTTCGGAATATATCTTGGAGTATGAATATCTGTAATTAAAATATACCATTAAGTAAGTATTGTTTGCGTTTCCGTTATTAAAATCAAAGATGTCGGCCTTCACGTCTGTTCTGGGATGCCATTATCTAAAATAATATCACATTTAAGTAGTATATTTTTTATTCTTTGATGAAAGATTGGATTAATTAAGTATTTTTTTAGCATATTATGTTAGTTTTATATTAATTACATGCATATCATTTCGTATTTATATTTTAGAATGAATTATTTATTTTAATTTTTACTTAAATACTTAATTCAATATTGCATTTTCTTTACCTGGTAACACTCGATTCTTGAGCGCGGCTTTATTTTGACGTTGACAGTTGTTGACAAGTATCCAAGTGTCAATGTCGACCGAAGACAACATGTCAACGTCAAAATAAAGCCGCGCTGAAGAATCGAGTGTTACCAGGTAAAGAAAATGCAATATTGAATTACTTAAGTAAAAATTAAAATAAATACACAATTCTTCATTCAAAAATATAAATATGAAATGATATGAGTGTACTTAATACATAAAACTAACATATTATGCTAAAAAATTACTTAATTAGTCCAGTCTTTCATCAAAGAATAAAAAATAAACTACTTAAATGTAATATTATTTTAGATAATGGCATCCCAGCACAGACGTAAAGGCCGACATCTTTGATTTTAATAACGGAAACGCAAAAAATACTTACTAAATTGTATATTTTAATTATAGATATTCATACTCCAATATATATTAAGAAAATCTATTTGACATTAATTATGATGAATGATAATACTTTTATTTATTGCACGAACTGTCCGCAGTAAGCCGGCGATGAACAATGTCTTTTCAGCGTACTCGGGAACAAAAAGTCTAAATATTTCTCTCGAACTTGAGCATTTCTTAATTATTCATTCATTTCATTTGAATTTATTTAATTAATTTCCAATTAGTCATTGGAACTTTCTAAAAACGAGTCTACGTCTTCTTGAAAGGCTGGCAACACTCTTGTAATACCACTGGTGTTGCAGTTGTCCATGGGGAGCGGTGATCGCTTCCCATCAGGTGACCCGCTTGCTCGTTTGCCGCCCTGTTATAAAAAAAAATAGTATTCAGATTTTTATTTCATAAGATTTGATTCTAAACAAAAAAAAAGGTGATGGGAGCAGCCCTACCTGAAGTAGCGTTAATTAATACCGCCTTGATACCGCACCGCAGGGGCAGATTTCGCGGGCTCCGTAATAGTGTGTGAACCATAATACCATACCATACTTTGGTAAACCCCCAGACACCAAAATATAAGGTTAATTCTCGCTTAAATGGAATAAGTATTTCGTGAGCTTCAACAGGTTAGAATAGAAATGCTATTTTTACATACCTATCAAATCCGAAGCGCCAATCAAAAAGACGAACCCGAATTTTTTAATGTGGAATATTTATAAATTTAAAATAAGTGCAATATGAATATAATACAATAGAGACAATTTATGTTCCGAAACTGGCGCGATTTTGACGAGTCGAATATAGTTTTGGTAGAGGAATTCACTATTTTCATAGAAATAGGAAGGGCTGGGGCGCGCTTCCAATTCCAATTCAAAATTTTAGTCAACGTCAATTTATCGAGTTTAATTTTCCAATACAAAACGATGTCTAAAGTTAAATACTTGCTAAACACATTACCCGTTCATAAGAAAAATATACTGACAACTAGATCGTTTTGTAGTAAGACAGAAACTGTCTTACTATAAAACGATGTCTAAAGTAAAATACTTGTTAAACATATTACCCTTACAATTAAAATACACGTGCTTTAATGACATTTTCTAGTTGTCAGTATCTTTTTCTTACGAACGGGTAATGTGTTTAGCAAGTATTTAACTTTAGACATCGTTTTGTAGTAAGACAGGAATTTATAAAATTCCTTTTCAAAATAATCTCATAAAATTCATGCGTTTTTTTGTTTGTTTAATATTCTTCAAAGAAACTCTTCAAGTCGCGTAAACGTAAAATGAACAAGAGCGCCATATGGCTCATACTTTCTCAATGCACTCCTGCCCAGACCATCTGTTTGTTTTTTTACGGCGGTATAAGATTCACCTGTCCACGACACATGCTCGTGAGTGGAATAATGCCGCTGCGAGATTACATTTTCTAGTTTCTTTTAAGTTAAAATATTTTTTTAAACAGTGCAATGCAGAATTTATTAAGTATTTATAATTTTTATCCTTTTTAAAATCGCCTAAAGTATGTACTTTGTTTAGATTTCAATCGGCTTAAAATAATCTTATGAATATTTTTGTTAACGATTTTTTTTTGTTTTATTCATAATTTTCTTACATAAGTTGTATATGTAACACAAATATTCATAAAAAGTATGGCTATAACTCTATTTTAAACTTTTATATTTCGTATGATAACATAGATTGTTTAAAACTTAAAGTCTTGTTGGGATATGTCTAGAAGCTCCAACAATAACAATGGGATGTAACATTTCCGATTCGGAGAAAGGTTACAAATACAATACAAAAATACTTTTTACTCCAAGTTAACTGTACTTGTTAAAAACTTCGTAAGAACATAATAGAACGGGCTCCTTTGAAATATTTTCATGTTCTGTCATTTGCACGCGCAGTTAAGGCGGAATGGTGTTTCGGTGTCTTCCCTTTTGACCCCTGATCACCTTTTACGAGGCAAACATTATAGCTTTTAATGTTAGTAGACACTGGAGGCGAACGCAGTTTTATGTTCGACGATAACTGCAAAGATTAAATGAAAACTTATTAATTAATACACAGGTCTACTATTAAATAGCATTTTAATCGCAAAGTACTTAAAACATAAAATAATAAAAAATACTGCTGTTATAATAAATAGGTACCACGTAAATCGCTATCAGCTCTGCGTCTGTACGCTTCTTTATTTTATTTATTTGTTTAAAAAACTAGGATTTACAATCGGAAACAATATAACAACATTATTAGCAATATTAGCAACAGTAAGCGAAAAGTTTTCACATCTAGAACCATGTTGGTTATTATTTAAAACTGCGTATTTTTTTATTATATATGGGTTTGCTCTTGACCACAATCTTGCCCGAGGACAGAGATGAGGATATATTTAAATATATATCTTGACTACGTAATTTATTTCATTATGATTTTTATTAGCGTTAAGATAATTTATTTCTGGTATTTCCTAAGAGCTTTTGCCCGCGGCTTCGCCCGCATGAATTTTCCACGAGAACAGTATTTTTTTCCGGAATGAAAAGTAACAACAAAAAAAAAAAAAAAATAAACAAACTCACTCTCGCATTTATAATATTAGTTAGGATACTTACAAAAGGGTCAGAGAAGGATATTATAAGAAATATCCGCGCGAATCAGGGCTCATCGGTAGTATTGACTACATTTTACCTAAGAAGTAAAACATCAAAACGGTTGGAGTGGGGAAAAGTCGGACAAGAACAATCAGAAGTTGAATATTGGATAACATCAGTACTAAATGGTTCTTTCAAGAGGCAAAAGAAACGCTTTATAAGCCTTATTGTCTGTACTTGGGTTGGGTTTAGATATAATCGTTTGGGAGAAGATATGAGGCCGCAGTAGTAATTCGGTATATCGTAAGAGATAATTTAATGATATGACATTGACATTGGATTCAAGTGGTTTTATTTTTTGCTATATGGATAATGGAAAATCAATACATATACAGGGTTTATTTGTAATAAACGAAAAACCTTCCTAGGTAAGTTTTTCACCCTTAGGAAGGTTTTTCGTTTATTACAAATAACCCTGTATACATAGAATCACGTCTTTATCCCTTACGGGGTAGACAGCCAAGAGTCGTGAAACTCGAAGGCCACGCTTAGCTGTATAGTAGGCTCTCTGATGGAATGGAGATTCATGTATAGTGACAGGTGGCTAGCCCATCGCCTATGAGTGGAGGAATTCCCAGTTTAAAGCCCTTTCCCATACATATATACATATAATAAAACTGTAACTGGTCTGTGTCTGTCCATAGCAAATATTTAAGAAAAAAAACTATGAGGTGTCTTCGTAGCTCCAATAGAAGCCAAAACCTATTTTTTTTAGAATTTTTGTCTGTCTTTCTGTCTGTATATTTGTACACGCATCACACAAAAACTACTGGACCAAATTTGATGCGGTTTTCACTGTTGTATTGTTGAAGGTCTAACTTAAAATCTGGCGTAGGTTTCATCTTGATACGTCGCTTAGAACCAGAGATATAAACATTAGTAAATTACGCGTGAACGATGTCGCGGGCATGAGTTAGTGTTGAATAGACATTGAAATATAACTACTAAGTAATATCTCAATGAATATGGAGTACTTTTTATCCCGAAATCCCACGGGAGCGAATTCGCGGGCGCAGCTAGTAATGATTAACCTTTTTTTACACGACTGACCAAAAAAGGAGTGTTATGTTTTCAGGGTTCATGTATGTATGTAAGTTTCTTTATTTATTTATTCGAAGCGGTGGTGGCCGAGTGGTAGGGCGCCCCGCCTGTGGATACAAAATCCCAGGTTCGAATCCTGCCCGGGCTACGTGAGTTTGTATACCGATCTGACTCTTGTTAGTTTTCATCGACCACCACTTGCTTCCGGTGAAGGAAAACATCGTGAGGAAACCTGCACTCTGGTTGATGATTATTAGCTAGTGTGTGAAATGGAGAAGGCAATGGCAAACCACTCCATAAAAATTGCCAAGAGAGTCGTTGTGTGTGTTCCATTCCATGTAATGACCACGACCCTCAGTCATGAGGAAATACGACTAAAGAGAGAAGTTTCTTTATTCTTACTTTATTAAGTCCTGAACGGCTGAACAGATTTTGATGTGAGGGGTATTTTTAGATTCCTTGCATTCCTCCGGATGACATAGGCTATGTGAGTTGTCAGTCATGTTATTTATTTTTTAATAATTAGCTTGTTTGCTCACTATAGATGGCGCTACTAGTGAATGAGGAGGTCTGTCAAATGGTACAATCAATACTGTCATTTAAAATTGACAACTGATGACAGTGTTGTGCTATCTGACAGACCTCACTCGCCACGCCAGTAGCGCCATCTAGTGAGCGGAAAATGATAATTCATTCACATATGTGTGCAGAGAGCCTCAAAAGGCGCAAATATGTGGTTATTGGCAATAACTATATTTTTGAGCCTTTTGGGGTGGAAACGTTGGGTCCATGGGGTCTATCAGCTCACCAGCTTTTTATTTCAAAAAAGCTGGTCGAGGTATCCCGCGACCAACGGGCTGGCCTTTTTTGGCCAAAGTCTCTCTCTCAGCCGAAAGACGTCCACTGCTGGACAAAGGCCTCCCCCAAGGATTTCCACAACGACCGGTCCTGCGCTGCCCGCATCCATGCGCAACCCGCGACCTTCACCAGGTCGTCGGTCCACCGAGTGGGAGGCCTGCCAACACTACGTTTTCCGGTTCGTGGTCGCCACTCGAGAACTTTTCTGCCCCAACGGCTATCTGTTCTGCGAGCTATGTGCCCCGCCCACTGCCACTTAAGTTTGGCGATTCTGCGGGCTATGTCGGTTACTTTAGTTCTCCTACGGATCTCCTCATTTCTGATTCGATCACGCAGGGAAACTCCGAGCATAGCGCGCTCCATCGCCCTTTGGGTGACCTTGAGCCTTCTTATGAGGCCCATAGTAAGCGACCACGTCTCTGTTCCGTATGTCATTACTGGCAACACACACTGGTCAAAGACCTTAGTCTTGAGACACTGCGGTATTTTGGACGAGAAGATATCGCGAAGCTTCCCGAACGCTGCCCAGCCGAGTTGGATTCGACGGTTGACCTCTTTCTCGAAGTTGGACTTACCTAACTGAACTGTTTGTCCCAGGTATACATAATTGTCAACAACTTCGAGTGTAGAGTCTCCAACCTTTAGAGGAGTGGGTGCGACACGGATATTAGACATGATTTTCGTCTTGTCCATGTTCATTTTTAGACCCACTTGTTGAGAGGCTCTACAGAGGCCATCGAGCATTGTGCCTAGGTCTTCCAAGGTCTCAGCCATGACTACGATATCGTCAGCGAATCGAAGGTGAGTGAGGTACTCGCCGTTGATATTGATGCCGAGTCCGCTCCAGTCCAGAAGCTTGAAAACATCTTCCAGGGCGGCGGTGAACAGTTTCGGAGATATAACGTCTCCCTGTCTCACCCCTCGCTTCAACTGGATAGGTTTCGAGCCTTGATCCTGGAGACGGACCGACATGGTGGCGTTTTCGTACAAACACTTCAGCGCTTCGATATATCGATAGTCAATTTGGCACCGTTGGAGAGACTGTAGCACAGCCCAGGTCTCGATCGAATCGAAGGCTTTCTCGTAGTCCACAAACGCCAAGCATAAGGGCTGATTATACTCCTCAGTCTTCTGTATAATCTGCCGCAGCGTATGTAAGTGGTCCACGGTACTAAAGCCTTTTCGGAAACCGGCTTGTTCGGGAGGCTGGAAGTCGTCAAACCTGCGAGCGAGACGATTCGTAATGACTCTCGAAAACAGTTTGTAGACATGGCTCAGAAGTGAGATAGGCCTATAATTCTTCAATAAGGTTTTGTCCCCTTTTTTGAAGAAAAGTACCACCACACTTCTGTGCCATGCCGTAGGCGTTCGTCCCTCGAGTATGACGGAATCGAATAGCTTCTGAAGAGCTTTTAATACCGGCGTTCCACCTGCTTTCAGAAGCTCAGCCGTGATTCCATCGTCACCCGGTGCCTTATTGTTTTTTAACTGTTTGAGAGCCATTCTAATCTCGTATAGGCTGACGTCTGGGATATCTTCGGTGTAGTGTCGGGTCAATCTGGCTCTTGGATCTTTGGCCAGATTTATGACAGGTGCGCGTACGCTCGCGTATAATTGTCCGTAGAACTTCTCAACCTCTTCCAACAGCTCCGGCTTCGACGAAATGATTCTGCCATCCTCAGTCTTCAGCTTGGTCAGTTGGCTTTGACCAACAGACAGATCCCTTGCAAAAACTTTTGAGCCCTTATTACGCTTAATCGCCTCTTCAATACGGTCGGTATTGAATTGGCGCAAATCGTGAGTTATGGACTTAGAGATCTGTCTGTTTAGACGCCGATACTGAGCAGCATCATCAGAGGACTGCAGAACCAAGTTTCGTCTTTCTTCCATGAGTTTGTTGGTGAGGTCCGAGATCTTTTTGGTTCCTTTTGAGCAGCGGGTTTTGAAGGTTTTAGACCCAGCTGTTTGGACAATTTGCACGAACCTGTCATTATAATCGTCCAGATTTTCGCAGTCTCCCAGGCATTCAAAGCGATTCTGCAACTCGAGCTGAAAGCTCTCGGGGTTTTGGAGCTGGATGGGCGCTGGTCGGAGCGTAGACTTCATCAGTCGACACCTTTCAAGTTTCGTTCTCAAATTCAATGTGCCTCTTACCATTCGGTGATCGCTTCCTGTTTTTACGGCATTGATCACAGAGACATCATTGAATATGTGCCTCTTTGTCGATAAGATGAAGTCTATCTCATTTTTTATGACGCCATTAGGATGCAGCCACGTCCACTTTCGCTGTTTTGGCTTTTTGAAGAAGGAGTTCATCATAAAGAGGCCCTCCTTCTCCATAAAGCCGGCCAGCAGATGACCGCGTGCATTTCTCCTTCCATATCCAAAATTCCCCACTCTCAGCTCATTATCGCTTCGTTTGCCCAGTTTCGCGTTAAAGTCCCCCATCACAACGGTATAGTGGGTCTGGGAGCTATGTATGGCTTTAGATATATCCTCATACATAGTCTCCACCTCGTCGTCGGAGTGATTTGCGGTCGGTGCGTACACTTGTATTACCTTCAACGAATACCGTTTGGTAATTCTGAGTACAAGGTACGCTACCCTCGCCGAAACACTCTCGACCTGGACCACGTTGTTGACGAGGGACCTGTGGACGATAAACCCGACACCACCCTGGGACAGTTGGTCGCCCTCCCGGAAATAGAGCAGGTTTCCGGATTTGAGGATCATGGTGTCCTCCCCCTCTCTTCGGACTTCACATAATCCTACAATATCCCATCGTAACCTGCTCAATTCTTCCTCCAGTTCAGCGAGCTTCTCGTCGGTCCGCAGTGTGCACGTGTTGTACGTTGCCAGGGCCAAGGGTCGTCAGGGTTGGTAGCCTGGCATCTGCCGGGGATTCTTAGCACCCCCTGCCCCGCCGTTACCGTGACCGCTACCAGAGTCCGGGATAGCGGGGCCGCCGGGGACTAGGGGCCGTGTTGTGGGTGTATCAACCATAGGGGGGTTTTGCCGTAATCGCCACGCTTGGCAGGCGGGTTGGCTATCGCAGTGTGATGTCATAGTACGCGGAAAGATGCTGCTGCCCATCCTCCGGTGTTTTAGA
Organism: Ephestia elutella; assembly: GCA_018467065.1. NCBI lineage: Eukaryota > Metazoa > Arthropoda > Insecta > Lepidoptera > Pyralidae > Ephestia > Ephestia elutella. The sequence continues at coordinate 6,648,864 of CM031570.1, read as the reverse complement.
TCCCTTAGTCGCCTCTTACGACACCCACGGGAAGAGATGGGTTGGTGCTATTCTAGGGCCACACCACAGGCCATAGTCTAAGTATTGCCAATGCAGCCAGCCTTTTGGGCACGTTGCTGCGGGGCTACGCTCTTGAGGGGCTTTACAACTTGTTATAATTTTTTATTTTTGTTTTTTTGTTTTAATTTTAGTATTTTAAATTAGCTTGTGTTTTAGTTTTAGATGTTTTAAGGTTTATTGTTTAATTTATGTTTCTTCAAATATTATTTCAGATTTGATTTGATCTCATTATAAACCAGTTGTAAATACAAAACTCTTTAGTCGTCTCAAACTTTCAATATGTCAAAATCAGTATATTCACGTTTCCAAATTACTTTTCTATTTTCGTCCCAAAATGTTTTGTGTAAAAAAATCTATCCATAAATTAATGGCTTCTCTCTTGACAGAAAATTGTGTTGTGTGGTTGAAAGGTTCTCAGAACGTTGTTAATAAAATCTACAGCCTTGATGATATTTTGAGATTAATAACCCTCTTGTTCGTGCAAGTAAATATTGTATTTAGGCCATAGGGTTACCATACCAACGTAACTTCACATACGTGACGACGTGATGAAGATTTATTGTCGTCCCTGATAAAGTCTTGTCTGTAATATATATTTTTTTTACCCAAAAATAGGGGTGATTTAAGTTTGACGTGTTTGTGTATGTATCTGTGTGTCTGTATATATCTGCATGTCTGTCTGTGGCTGTGGCATTGTAGATGAACCGATTTTGATTTAGTTTTTTTATTTTATTTAAAAGCTGACTTAATCGAGAATGTTCTTATCCGTGATTCGCCAAAATCGGTTTAGCCGTTTAGGAGTAATTAGCATTTTTGAACGTGAAGTCGGCTGGTTTTGTAAATTTGTAATTTATAATTATTTTAGAGTCGATGGCACATAATAGTGATGTACAAAAAATTACTCAGAGTAACAAGAGAGTCTAAGATATACAATCAAGAAGCTCTGTTCCGTGGCTTTGCTTCCTTGAGACTTTCAGAATTCTGGATACCCTATAGCCTTTCTCACTAATGTTGTTATCATACACAAAGAATTTTTCAAATCCAACCAGTAGTTTTAGAGATTACCGTGTTCAAACAAACAAACTCTTCAGCTTATACTTAGATTTATTGCAATTGAGGGACTCAAAAAATCCTGCATTTTGGTCACCCTATCGACATTTGAATTATTCATTTGTTTAGAAACCATCGTTATTAAAACGGGAGCTTTCCTTGTAACAATCGCTTCTTTGACAGATTACCATTAAAGGAGCAGTTATATTGAAAGGCGGAAGCGTTTTTATCTTTTTAAAATAAGTTAAAGATGTAGTAGGTATAGGTGTATTTTTTTTGTTTAACATGTCCTTTTTAATTTGACTAGCTCTTGATTTGATGTATTATGTTAGTTCCTTTTCTACCACGCATGTGTCTATGGTGCCTAATGACAAATTTACTTATACTTTTTTGATGGCATATTGACTTTGATGGCAAACTTACAGTAACTGTTTGCCAACACGTAGCTCTAGATTTACTTTTTACAACGTAAAAATGCTATGGTATCATTTTAGCTGTTCGAAAAAATTTTCAGTTGCAATCAGGGACATATTTTTTTTAAATATAAAAATGGGAAACAGTTTACATATTATACAACCTTGTATCATTTGTAATACCAGTTGTACTTTTCGGTAGTACTTCTGATACGAAGGGGTGAAGAGAATTATGATGACAGCCAAGTATATTAAGGTCTAATTACACTTAATTTGTATTTTCTCTCGCCCTGTACACTATAAACGCATCCTTAGGATGAGTAACAAAAATAAACACTCATGTTTTTTTAGGGCTCCGATGGCGGAGCCCTGTTGAGAGGCAGACGTCTGTTTGTTAAGCTAATGTGCCTGCACGGAAAAAAAAGCTCGCGGAATTATTGTTGCATCAAGAATATTTTTATTCTCAGAAATATTGTTTTAAGTTAAATAAATGTGTGCTTGAGTTAACAAGAATATCTCAGCTCAACAAATATGATATTCTCCATGAAAAACATTATTATTCTTAGTAAATTTACTAAAAATAAAACAATAATTTTTAATTCAAGTGTTTTAAAGCGTTGGCTAAATAAAAATTAATGTCTTAAATTAAGATTTTCATGTGTTTTAATCCGAGGGGAAGTTGTTTGGGTTCAAGAGCCTTACAGATTTGAACCAAAAGTTGCATTTGTTGACTTAATGCTAAACATCAAAATTTGTTAACTGAAGAATATATTCTTAAAATAAAATCTATATTTTCTCTGATTTAATAAATTTACGTTGCTTTTATCCCAAAATTAGGAAAGTTTTCAAACAAGAAAACATTTTTTTGTTGAAGAAAGTTAGTTTTTTGTAATCAAGAAAAAATATTTTAGGGTAAGTAAGGTTAGCATTAGCGTAAGAATCCAAATTATTTTGACTGAAGTCGTTCAATGTTTTCAAACAAGACTTTTTTGTTTTCTGAGAATAAATTATATTGTTCAACTAATAATATTAATATTTCAAAATTAAGAAAAATGATGTTTCTTTATAAGAAGTTGTAAAGTTTGCATTAAGAAAAAGTATTTTAGATTAAGTACGGTTAGCATTGGCTTGAGAATCCAAATTTTTGAACTGAAATAATTCAATGTTTTCACACAAGTCGTTTTCGTTTTGTGAGAACAAAATATGATATGCAACTAAGAATATTATTTTTTCTAAATAAGAAAGAATAACGGTTCTTCATAAGACGTTAAATTGTTTGGGCCAAGAAAAAAATATTTTAGTGTAAGTAAGGTTAGCATTAGCGTAAGAATCCAAATTATTTAGACTAAAATCATTCAATGTCTTTATATAAGACTTTTTCGTTTTCAGATAATTAATTATATTATTCAACTAATAATATTAATATTTCAAAATGAAGAAAAATTATGTTTCTTTATAAGTTGTTGTAAAGTTTGAATTAAGAAAATAGTATTTTAGAATAATTACGATTAGCATTGGATTAAGAATCCAAATTGTTTGAACTGAAATAATTCAATGTTTTCACACAAGACGTTTTCGTTTTGTGAAAACAAAATATGATATGCAACTAAGAATATTATTTTTTCTAAATAAGAAAGAATAACGATTCTTCATAATACGTTTAATTGTTTAGACCAAGAAAAACATATTTTAGGGCAAGTAAGGTCAGCATTAGCGTAAGAATCCTAATTATTTTGACTGAAATTATTTAATGTTTTCAAACAAGACTTTTTCTTTTTCTGAGAATAAATTATACTATTCAACTAAGAATATTGATATTTTAAAATTAAGAAAAATGATGTTCCTTTATAAGTTGTTGAAAAGTTTTGCATTAAGAAAAACGTATTTTAAATTAAGTAAGGTTAGCATTCGCGTAAGAATCCAAATTATTTTTACTGAAATCGTTCAATGTTTTCACACAATACGTTTTTGTTTTGTGAGAACAAAATATGATATGCAATTAAGAATAATTTTTTTTCTAAATAAGAAAGAATAACAATTCTTCATAATACGTTTAATTGTTAGGACCAAGAAAAAATATTTTAGGGTACCTAAGTAAAGTCAGCATTAGCGTAAGCATCCAAATTATTTTGACTGAAATCGTTAAATTTTTTTACACAAGACGTTTTCGTTTTCTGGTTAGTAATTATATTGTTATATTAATAATATTGATATTTCAAAATTAAGAAAAACTATGTTTCTTTATATAAGTTGTTTTAAAGTTTGCAATAAGAAAAAAGTGTTCTAGATTAAGTACGGTTAGCATTGGCTTGAGAATCCAAATTGTTTTAAATTAAATAATTCAATGTTTTCACACAAGACGTTTTCGTTTTGTGAGAACAAAATATGATATGCAACTAAGAATATAATTTTTTCTAAATAAGAAAGAATAACGATTCTTCATAATACGTTTAATTGATTGGACCAAGAAAAAAATATTTTAGGGTAAGTAAGGTAAATTCGCGTAAGAATCCAAATTATTTTTACTGAAATCGTTCAATGTTTTTATTTTTACACAAGACTTTTTCGTTTTCTGATAATTAATTTAGTATATTGTTCAACTAATAACATCAATATAAGATGGTTTTTTGTTGGTATGTTATTGTAAAGTATGGATCAAGAAAAAAGTGTTTAAAATTAAGTACGGTCAGCATTATCTTAAGAATTCAAATTATTTGAATTGAAATAGTTAAATGTTTTAACACAATACCTTCTCGTTTACTGAGAATAATTAATACTTAGTTTCAACTAAGTACTTTGTAAAGTTTAGATAAAAAAAAAGTATTTCACATATTATTATTATTATTATACTTTATAGACACATATTAAAAATATGTCTGAGTGTAAGTTCGTACTTAGCATTGACGTAAGAATAGTATATCCCATAACACAAGTCTTGAACTTACTTTGGGGCTAACTCAGTCTGTGTGATTTGTCCCTTTATATTTTTTTTTCCACTCTCCTGTTAATTAAATCGGATTTATTAGTGGGGTACTCAATTCTCATAAAGTAATAGTGCGCGAAGTGTTCGTATATCCTGCCACCTCGGCACAGTAGCAAGCACTTATAAACCATCAAAGAGTAAAATTAAATGCAATGATACAAAGTGGGCTGTGAAAAAAGGCACCTTTGATGTGCAAGAAATACATCCCAATAAAAGAAAAAGATAATGTTTGTTATCTACGTTAACCTACGTACTTATACCGACTTATTTTCTGGCGATTTTGCAGGCTACCGAAGAAATTTTCAGCCTTTACGAATTTTTAAAAACTAATACAGTGGGAGTCGTATTTGGTACCTATTTTACTTACGTAGGTAGGAACACTGAATATGCGTAACACTCTTTTTACATTATAAGTAGATACCTAGTAATTTTAGTTTAGCATAGGCATGTAGTAGTTCGCGGTTCGCCTAGAACCGATCTCATGATATGATACGTTTGAAATAGCTAGTAGCTAGCTAGGTACTGATTAGCTTATTTCTAATTTGTGATAGGTAGTAGGTATTTAAAAGTAAGAAGGTAGATACGTACTTAAATACCTACTTAGCTCTCTTATAGAGATACCTACTTATCTATATATAAAAATTCCGTTCGTATGTTCTTGATACCTATGTGATCCTATGCTGAATTGCTGAGTACAAAAAAATACCTAAAAAAAAGTAAAAGTACCTACCTACCCTAAAAAAGTTCTGTCCTATGCTGTCAAGAAACAAATTCTTAATATAAGATAACGAAAACTCTTGAATCAAAATTGTGTTTGTTGACTGTTAGTCAAGAATTGCAATTTTAATCTAAGAAAACTTTTTTTAAAACATTACTATCCAAGAATTTAAGTTTTAGATTAAAATTACTTTTCTTGACTGACGTTCGATCGTCATTGGTTGGTTAGACGCCGAGCAAACGGAAACGGAAGAAACGACTGACATTGAGTGTTACCATAAGTGCACAGCGGGCGATGACGTCAGCTGGTATGAGATTACCTTAGGGTTCACCGAATGAAGTAAAATACAAAAATGTTTTATAAATGATTTAATTATATTAAATGGTCAATTTGTTTTTTTATAAATGATTTAATTTCATAAAATCGTCAATTTGTTTTTTACCTTCACACGATTTTGCATTTGTTTTGAGAACAGCAAATATTCTGAATCTAATAAATAATTTGATAAAATACTTAATCATGTGTGTGTCCATGCACACAAAGAATTAAATGATATTTATTCTAATATATCACCGTACAATGTTTTAAAACGCTGAAGAAACACGTTTCTTTATGACGACCCCCTGTACTGTTTTACTTTATCTTATTTTTAGTACTTGTGTGATAGCGGCCATATTAATACATAATCGGTGAAAATTTAAGTGTCTAGCTATTACGTTCAAAACATAGTGCCCTGTGACAGACGGACAGACAGCGGAGTCTCAGTGTCCCGTTTGCACCCTTTGGGTACGGAACTATAAAATGAAATTTTAATAAAAGGATCTGTAGATGATTTGACTTGAAAATACTTTTTACATTATATATAAGTAGGTACCTAGCAGTTTTAGCTTCGCATAGGCATACCTATGCCTACAAACCACACAAAATAGAAATAAGCTAATAAGTACCTAGCTAGCTACTAGCTATTTCAAACGTATCATGAGATTGGTTCTAGGTGAACCGCGAACTACTACGGTAAGTACCTTCTAACCTAAGTCCGATCTAGTAAGTATTTAGGTACCTACCTAGGTACCTACCTAGGTACCTACCTAAATACTTACTAGATCGGACTTAGGTTAGAAGGTACTTACCGTAGTAGTTCGCGGTTCACCTAGAACCAATCTCATGATACGTTTGAAATAGCTAGTAGCTAGCTAGGTACTTATTAGCTTATTTCTATTTTGTGTATTAGCTTATTTCTAATTTGTGGTAGGTAGTAGGTATTTAAAAGTAAGAAGGTAGGTACGTACTTAAATACCTACTTAGCTCTCTTAAGAGAGAGTACATACCTACCTACCCTAAAAAAAGTTCTCTCCTATGCTGTCAAGAAACAAATTCTTAGTATAAGATAACGAAAACTCTTGAATCAAAATTGTGTTTGTTGACTGTTAGTCAAGAAATGCAATTTTAATCTAAGAAAACTTTTTTTTAAAACATCGCTATCCAAGAATTTAAGTTTTAGATTAAAATTAGTTTTCTTGACTGACGTTCGATCGTCATTGGTTGGTTAGACGCCGAGCAAACGGAAACGGAAGAAAAGACTGACATTGAGTGTTACCATCTCAAAACTCCTCGATTTTGGGGATGTTTCAATGTTTGTAACGACGACTAAGTATTAAGCTGCGCGACCATTACATCGGAATCGGAGCGAACGATGCGTACGGATCTTTCGCTTGTATGGATTTCTATGGCTATAGCTATAACTATATCACACACAAATCCACAGAAATAAATCGAGATAGAACGGAAAAGTGGGCGGTACACGCGTGCCTCAATCTTGTCGTATGCCACAAGATTCGTTCATCGGTCATTCAGTCAGCGCGCAGGAGTCGGCGTCGATACACAGGAGCAAAAATGCCTTATTGTGCTATTTCCAATTGTAAAAACAGCAGTGCAAATGTGAATCGTGCAAAAGGAAGTATTTCTTTCCATGTGTAAGTATTTTGTTTTAACTAAAATCGTGATTAAATGACAAAAATAATGAAAATAAAAAAAGTAACTTGATTTTCAATGTAAAACGACAATACGACATAATCATATCCATTACGCGTTTCAAAACATGTTGTAAACGTAATTTCAAAGAGAACGCGCAATGTGATTAAAATGTTAATTAGGAACGCTTCACTAGTGCTGCAACGTTGCACTCGAACAAAGATTATCGGTATTTACCGATAATCTCAGTTCAAATGAGGAAATTTAAATTAACATTATTATTTCAGTACCAGTTATTTTAGTGCGACTTTTTAGTTTGCTCCCGTGTGAATGTATGTAATAAAAGACTTAGTTAATTAGTCATCACGTGTTGGTAAACATGTATGAAAGATATCATCCGAAATTTCGTATACTTTGCGGGGTCACCACTAAGTGTGGTCACTTTTTCAATTCAATTCAATTCAAAACATTTATTGCAATTCATATTATACAACAGTTCTCTTATAATAAGTTATATCTGTTATCATTTAGGTACAATATGAACCCTGTCGGGTGCGCAATAGTAACAAGAGGGGAGCGGCAAGCGGGTCTTTGATTATATGTATGCTAATTTATATATTTAAATCATTTAATGTCTTTGTCATTTAAAAACTCGTCTATTGTGTAATATGCTTTTTCAGCAAGTAACAATTTCAATTTTTTTATAAATATAGATTCCTTTTTTTCTGATCTTAAGTATTGAGGTAAGGTATTATATATTTTTGTGGTCATTATTAATGGGCCGGAACGAACAATTTCTAATTTTGATGGAGGTACAACTAATTTATTTTTGTTTCTTGTTGGATAGCGGCGCGGTATGTCATCATTTTTTATATAATATTTGGGGTATTTACGTACAAATTTGCAGGCTTCTAAAATATATATACACGGTAAGGTTAGTATTTTTAGGTTTTTAAAGTATGGTTTACAACTTTCAGTCGGTTTTATATTACAGATTATTCGTATGCATTTCTTCTGAAGTATAAGCAGTCTGTCCGCGTCAGTGCTGTTTCCCCATAATATAATCCCATAGGATAACCATGAAAATGCATACGCGTAATAGGCTGTTATTGCTGTCTGGTCATTAGTAGATTTTTTCAATTCTCTAAGTGCATAAGTAAATTTCAATAGTTTTATGGCTATCTTGTCAACGTGAGCTTTCCAGTTTGTATGCGTATCTAGGACTAAACCGAGCAGCTGGAAGGTACTCACACTTTCCAGTTGTATACCGTTGTAGCAAAAATTTATACTAAGGGGGGCTTTTTGGTGCGGTCTAAATTGAATAATTTTTGTTTTGGAGAAATTTATTTCTAGATTGTGGTCAGATAGCCATGATACAACTGAGTCAATAGTCTGTGTTAGTATTTGATTTAAATTGTCGTGACTTGTACAAGGGGTTAGTAATGATATGTCATCTGCGAATAGCACACATGTCTGGTTAAGTGATTTAGGCAAATCATTTATATAAATTAAAAATAACAAACAACCGACTACACTTCCTTGGGGAATAGAACATTTAACGGAGTGAGCGTCTGATCTCACCGAGGATATAGTCCCTGAGTTTTGATCATAATTTTCTATTTCCACATATGTTTCCCGATTTTCTAGGTATGACCTGAACCATGCGTGAGCGATTCCTCTTATGCCTATCCCGTGGAGTTTATTTAATAAAATGTCGTATTGAACTTTGTCATAAGCTTTCGTCATGTCTAACATAATACCTACAGCATATTTTTTTGAGTCAATTAATTTTAATATTTCTTGAATATAATTATAAGTTGCTAATGTCGTTGATCGATTTTTTCTAAAGCCGTTTTGGTTATCGTCAAATATATTAAATTTTTCACAAAATTTATAAGTTTGATTACCTATTGCTTTTTCAAAGATTTTCGATGCGGTGCAGGGGATCGCAATAGGCCGGAAATTTTGAGCGTCAGTTTTTTTACCTTTTTTATGGACAGGCTTCACCAAGGACTTCTTCAAGAGATCTGGAAAAGTACCTTCTGCGAAGGATTGATTAATAAGTAGCGTGAAAGGCAAATTTTGTGTGTTGGTACATATGCACCAACAAACTGAAAGTGTCCTAACATCAACTGACTGGGTAAAATACCGATTCGTGTTACTGTGCATTTCGATTTATTTCGGTGCGGGTCACATCACTAATTTATTAGTAATGGCGGAACATTTGGGGCGTGGCTTGTGCAAAAGTTGACACGACCGATTTCTTTGCAATGAACTCGCGTCACCGTTCTATCTCGATTTAATTCTGTGCACAAATCCATACAAATGACAAATCCGTAAGCATCGTACGCTCCCATTCCAATGCAGTGGGCGCGCAGATTTAAGGAATACCAAATAATTAGGTTAGAACGGCAGTAGTATTCTTAAATGGATATTAAGGGGAAAATAATTTTGAGGGATTTCATTTAGCGGAAAGTAAAAAAAAATAAGTAACTGCGTGTATCCAAACTTGCTTTGCCGTTGTGTGTTTTTCTGTGTTCGATTTTATACCTATACGGTAGATGCGGTCATGTAATTTTGCTGCGCGTATTAATTTTTTTTTTGGGAAAGAGTTTTGAAACGGGAAAATTTTAGGGGAGAAAAGGCAAAGCAAATTACAGATGGCTCGCAATCGTTGGTACCCGTATCCCGCACAAACAGTTTTAGGTTATGTACAAATAACTTGTTGTGATTGTGTTTTGTTTTGTTAGCATTTAACACAAAAAGTGATTCAAATAAAAGATTCGGATAGTTTGTTTGAGGCAGAAAGGTACCAAAGACAAAATGCCACCTTTTCCTCCCAATTCACGAGGAGTCCGGGGAAAATCCAAATCATGGGGTGGCAACACTGCGACAGCCAACCGTTGTTTGTTGTTTTGTGTTGTGTTGGTCTGGTCACTCTCGGCTACAACGCAACGCGTGTGCTACGTGGTTGGTTTGGTTACAGTTATTTCGTTGAAACAGGAACACAAGAGTGAGTGTAATATTAAAGAAATTATTTTACTGAATTGAAATATGTTAATTAATTAAACATTATATTGATTGTTATTAGATGAACGAAGAACTGTTTGATGAAGGCGCCGGCGCCTCCGGTGAACACGTGCAAACTCGTTTAAGCCCAGATCATCATCGGGACGAAATTGCTTCTTTACTGAAGGCATGGCAGGTTCCAGAATCAGTAATTCTTCGGTTCCAAGGTAAATAGGTACCGACTTTCTATTTACGTACGCCACCTACTACTGTAAGTTAATTTAAAGTGTACTTACTAGGTAGGTATTAATATTATTACCTCTCTTTTCCAGAACATGAAATCAAACCAAATCAACTACGGGACCTAAGTGAAAAACTTCTTAAGGAACTTTGCCCGGTAATAGGCCACTCATAAAATCAGGATAAATATTTCACTGGACATGTAAGTACTTACCTACTATTAAAATATGTAAATTTTATATTCCTTGGAGTGTTTTCATCTGTGAACCAAACAGTTAGCGAGGCTACAGGCTAATAAACTAATAGGTTTTGGGTTATTTGTAAAAGAGAAAGTGTTTTTTGCCTAGAACGTTGCATACAAACTACATGTGTTATTTACCTATTTGTTTTATTTAGTACTAGCTTTCCGCGCGCGATTTTACCCGCGCGTGGATAAAAAGTAGCCTATATTACTCACGGATAATGTAGCATTGTAATGGTGAAAGAATTTTTGAAATTGGTCTAGTAGTTTTAGTTTATTCGTTACAAACATACAAAAATAGAAAAATACAAATATTTCCTCTTTATTATATTAGTGTAAAGTATGATAGTGTGACAAACAATAATTGAATATTTTTTTTTTCAGACTGATACCGATTCTACACTGACAACAAAGTCTGTAACGAGTGACACTCACGATGAACTAGAAGATTTGGAAAATACTATATCAATTGAGAATATATTTTTCCCAGACTTTGATTTAAGAACGATAATAAGAAGATAAATAACCTACTTTTCATTATTTTTATTTTTGTGATAGTTGTTTACTGGCAATGCCATAAATTTTTGATATAATTTAATAAATTACGTGTCAACATAATTATTATTTGGTTTAATTTCACAGATTATGGACATCCCAGAAAGCAGATTGTTAAGGTGAGTATATTAATACTCTTACTTTAAATAGCTAGTGGTTTCTTACTAAAACGGCATGTATAACGGTGTTAAGTTTAAGTACTTTTTGTGGATATCATTTGCTTAGCTCAAGTTTTTAATAATAAGATTGTTAGTGTACAAGATTTTTTTTTAGAATTACACTTTTTAGGTAATACTATATTTTTTTAATTTAAAAATCCAGTAAGGGTAGTTTTCAGTTGAGAAAGAAGATTATTAATTCTTTATTCAAGTAACCAGAGGTTTCATAGATACTAAAACCAGCTTTATCTAATGTTTACTTTTTGTGCGTTGTGTAGATAATTTGCTTAGCAAGTATTTGTTTTTTGAAGTAACAATGTATGAGATTTAAATTGAGAATTCCACTTTAGTTGAAACTAATATATTACTTAATTTGAAAATCCGGTAGACGGATGAGCATGACAATTATTTTGACGTAGTTCAAATTTGTCGATTTTGATTGATTTTGTAATGCCCGATTTTTCATGCATTTTCCGACTAATGGTTTTGCTTCCCGGATTTTCAATATAATGAAAATAATATTTTGAACTGAAGTGGAATTCAAATCTCATATATTCTTACTTCAAAAAATAAATACTTAAGCTAAGCAAATTATATTATCTACCCAACGCACAGAAAGTATTCACCTAAGATAAATTTGATTTTAGTATGAAACCTCTGGTTATTTGCATTAAGAATATTACTATACTAACCCTAAAAATGTGCTTCTCAACTGAAAACTATTATTACTCTCCACTTAAGATTTAAGATGCTTGAGTTAAGCAAATTATAATATCTACACAACGCACGGAAAGTATTCACCTAAGATAAATCTTGTTTTAGTATGAAACCTCTGGTTATTTGAATTGAGAATATTAATATACTTATCTTTAAAATCTTCTTTCTCGACTGAAAACTATAATTACTCTCCACTTAAGATTTAAAATGCTTGAGTTAAGCAAATTATATTATCTACACAACGCACGGAAAGTATCCACTTAAGATAAATCTGGTTTTACTATGAAACCTCTGGTTATTTGAATTAAGAATATTAATATACTTACCCTAAAAATGTGCTTCTCAACTGAAAGCTATCATTACTCTCCACTTAAGATTTAAGATACTTGAGTTAAGCAAATTATATTATCTATACAACGCACAGAAAGTATCCACCTAAGATAAACTTGGTTTTAGTATGAAAACTCTGGTTATTTGAATTAAAAATATTAATATACTTACCCTAATAATGTGCTTCTCAACTGAAAACTATCATTACTCTCCACTTAAGTTTTAAGATGCTTGAGTTAAGCAAATTATATTATCTACACAACGCACAGAAAGTATCCACCTAAGATTAATCTGGTTTTAGTATGAAAACTTTGTTTATTTGAATTAAAAATATTTATATACTTACCCTAAAAATGTGCTTCTCTAATCAAAAACGTCATTACTCTCTACTTAAGATTAAAAATTCTTGAGTTAAGCAAATTATACTCTCCAAAGAACGCTCAGAAAGTATCTACTTAAAATAAATCTAGTTTTAAAATAGATATTATGTAAATCCGATGAAGAAGTTGTATTGTTTATAGGAGATACCTTATTTTTTAACTGAAATCAAAAGTATTTCCGTAAACAAAACTAAGCCAAAATTTTTCTTTTACCAACTCAAACAAATCTTCGGTTAAGATTCGGCGGTCTTGGTTCAAAGTGACAAATCTTCGTTCAATGATGCAAGTCTTAGATGTAAACAGCACCAATGTCGCATATGCCCCTGGTGCACACGCGACATTTTCATTCCAAGAGGTCGAATTGTCGAGCTAAGACTTATATCATTTCTGAACAAGACAAATGCATTCTCCAACAAAATAATTATACTCTTGGCTAAAATAAACAAAAGTTCTACAATGAATATTTAATTTTTTTCTGTTCAAGAAAATCGTATGTTTTGAATTCAAGAAACTTGACACTGTTGCATGGAGACATTGCTTTTTTCTCCTATCCAGAATATATCCTCTTAATTTGAGATAATAATGTGTTGAAAAATAAAACAATAAAATTCTAAATTTAAGAAAATAATATTTTGCTTATATATGAAACTATATTATTCTTGACCAATAAATATATTCTTGTTTGAAGAGATCTTTTCTTTCCGTGTGTGTGAAGGTTATTGACTCGTAATGATAAAATTGATAGGCTCCATTGGATAATTATGAAAATATTGGCCAAATAACTAATTATCAATCACTAACTAGTAATCAACTAATTAGTAATCAATATACATAAAATTCATCCATTACTGGAGTGACTGATAGACAACGCACAGTCTAAACTACTGGGCGTAGCAAGCTGAAATTTAGCATGTAGGTTCCTTAGGGAGTGTAGGGGAGCGCTAAGAGTCATTATCTACCTCTGTACCAAATTTCATCGAAATCCGTCCAGTAGATTTTGCGTGATTGAGTAACAAACATCCTCACAAACTCACAAATTCACAAACTCACATCCAAACATTCGCATTTATAATATTAGTATGGATTGTTATTCGTGAAGTGCATTAAAATGTCTGAATAAAAAATATGGAAGTGCTTTTATTTCTTAGAGTTTTTTACACAAATTTTTTGAAAAAAAAAAATCTTATTTTACATGCATATAATAAATGAAAACGACTTGGACAGTCGCGCAGAAATACCCAAACAAATCTATCAAACAGAATGGAAAGACGTCCAAACGGGCAAAAAAAATTAAGGTACACTATCGCTGACCCAAAGTAATACGTTATGCCACAAAAACTTGATAGATATCTGAAAGAATGTCGTTTCTTACCGGCGAAGGTCAAAGGCTAGTAGGGTTGCCATTTTTATTTAAATGGCCCTTGAGAATCAATTCGGACAATGTGTCCGAATATATTGTGTCCGAATCGGCAGCAACTCAAATATTACAAAAATTTACTTTTTTTACGTATTCAGAATATCATTTTTACCTCAACAGTTACTCAAGCAAGCAGCTGAAAGGAATTGAAAATTAGGCATTACAGTGTTCAGTAATTAAAACTCAATAGTACGCTTAAGTTTTTGGGACCAATATTGAATTATTCGTTTTTTTTTTAGAAATAAAAAAATAGATGAATACATGCACATTTTCGTTTATTGATATAAGTAAATCATTTACTTTGGACGCCTACTAAGGCATTCTATACAAATTCTGATCAATTTAAACAAATTGGAACTAATGGCTTATATTCCAGCCAGTAGTATAAAGCAAAACAAAATTCAAAGAGAAAATAATGGTTAAAATTTAGCACTGAGTATACCTATAGCTGATAAAAGTGACTGTTGGCAACCCTAAATAGAAAGGGTTCGTTTCCCTTGGGATACCTGCGGTCGCCATTGTGAGTTTCGCGATAGTTGGCAAACAGATTCCTTTGGAACCCGATGTAATTCGATTGAAGGCCTGTGCTGTGGTTCGAGCCATGTTTCATATTATCAAGGAAAATTCATAAACTGCCCAGTATATTACTGAAAGTGCTTGTGAACCTAGATTTTTTTTTATAGATAGATCAGCTTTTTATTGCACCTTTAAAATAAAATAAAAAAATACAAAAATTATAACAAAATAAATTCGGTCAAGGTTCTTTGTTTTTTTTCCATAATTGTCAAGAAGTTTTTTTTAATGATGATGAGTTAACTATCTGCCTTATAAAGGAAAATAACTTTTATTTGAATGGGTAATATCTCGCATCCTACTCGAAGCTAATAAAACAATGATTGACCGGGTTCTCTTTACCAACGTGACTTGAATGTACAACTATATTGAGGCATAAAAACGTCAGATTCAGGCTATCACGCAATTTCTTACAGTATAAATATTGTCAAAGATACTCGCTTGTAAATGTGCAGTTGATAAATTATGTTAGGAGGGGTATTTTAGGCTATGGACGTTAAGAGCTTAAGGCGATGTCATAGCACACATCCGAAAAAATTGTAATTTTTCATAAAGAAATTTTCCTAATTAGAGTTTAATTACGAAGTGGAAAAATAATACAGGATATAGATTATGATGTTTATTAAAGTTTCATACGTGTACTTTTTAATAAAAATACATATTTTCGGCTTAATTAATTCATAAAGGCACCGAAAATTTAGAAAAAATTTCAGCTTTCAAGTCATGGAACTTACAATTTTCAGCGATAACATATATATATTTTTATATAATTAGTTAATATATATACTATATTAAAGTTTGAAACGAGCACTTTTGTTTTTAGACCAATATTTTTAAAGATATTTGAGAAATAGTTGCTAAATCGGTACAAAATCTGTTCGATCCTGCCAACGAAAGTAGAACATTGTGTTGTGCAAAATACTATCTTATTGCAACGCGCACACGGCGCGGTTAAGCGCATATGAGTTTTGTTTTTTGCAGCTCAGGTTGGACCTCGTCTTAACTACTTACCTAGTACGAGATGAAAGTTACATGATCATGGCACAGTATCATAATCATAACATATTATAAAACAAAGTCCCCCGCGGCGTCTGTCTGTCTGTCTGTCTGTCTGTCTGTCTGTCTGTTCGCGATAAACTCAAAAACTACTGAACGGATTTTCATGCGGTTTTCACTAATAGATAGGGTGATTCATGGGGAAGGTTTTAGTGTATAATTTGTTTAGGTTTTGTGTATATTAGTTGAAATATGACGATAATTGTCAAGGAAGTCGGAAAAAATTTAGCCGCCCGGCAGCTTTAATCGAAAACGCTGTCCAAACCCTAAGAGATGTATCAAAACAATGTATGAAGGAATTGTGTATCTTTAATAGTTCTACAAAAAAGTCCGCGATAGCATATATCTAGCTTTTATATTTCAGCCACAATAATTACTTTTATGTTTTAAAAATAATTAAAATCGTTAGGTGTTATTTAACTGGTGATATAAACCACAGTTTAGTAATTCTTATCAAATTAAACAAGTCTATCGTCACAAGTACTTAATATATTTAATATTTGCCTTTTACTGCATGTGATTTGGATCAATAGTTTCCGAAATACTACGAGTTTTCTAAAGAACGGAAATGTGCCGCGAAACCACCAAGCACTAGCAAAAACGCAAGGCGCAGTGAGCACTGAGCGGGCGCGTTTCCGTATGTATTTAACAGTGTTTATTTTTGTAGGAGATAGGTAGGTATTAACGTTTCCAAAAACAAACTTAACTTTGCAGTTCGATCCATAGGATTCGTACTGCATCTAGCGCAAAAATAAGGTTGTAACACTTTTTTTTGGACTTCCAACAACATATTTACAACTTTCAGATTTATTCCTGTGTATGTACTGTTGGACCTTACTTTTCCAAATTTCATAATTTTAGATCAACGGGAAGTACCCCGTATTTACAACTTTCAGATTTATTCCTGTGTATGTACTGTTAGACCTTGCTTTTAATTTTAGGTCAACGGGAAGTACCCCGTAGGTTTTGATTGCTGCCTGAAATCGCAAAATATGCGAAAATTCGCAACATTTACGGTAATATCTCTTGATCGCGTTGACGTATAATTTTGATTATTATTTTGCTGAAAGAAACCATAGATTCGAGTATTCGATATTAATTTCAACTCTATACCTTTAAGCGTTTATGAGAAAAAAAAGTTTGACAGACAGACGGACAAACGGACAGACGGGCATGGATAACAAAGTGATCTTATAAGAGTTCCATTTTTTGCCTTTTGAGGTACAGAACCCTAAAAACTGGCCTGTGACCGGTTTGTAACACTTTTTTTTTAACTTCCAACAACATATTTACAACTGTCAGATTTATTTCTGTACAAGTACTGTTAGACCTTGCTTTTTGCCAAATAATTTTAGGTCAACGGAAAGTACCCCATAGGTTTTGATTGCTGTTTGGAATCGCAAAATACGCAAAAAATCGCATCATTTACGGTTATAACTCCTGATCACGTTGACGTATAATTTTGATATTTTTTTTGCTGAAAGAAACCATGGATCCGAGTATTCGATATTAATTTTAATTTGATACCTTTAAGCGTTCCTGAGATAAAAAAAATGACAGACAGACGGACAACAAAGTAATCTTATAAGGGTTCCGTTTTTGCCTTTTGAGGTACGGAACCCTAACAACAAATATATTATCCACCCGAGCGAAGCCGGGGCGGGCCGCTAGTAAAGAGTAAATAAGATTTATTGTGACCATGCTAACCCAGTTTAATGCAAATGTTGGAATTGGTGAGGATGTTTATTCCTCAGTCAAATCTACTGGATGGATTTCGATGAAATTTGGTACACGGGTAGGAAAATACTGGTAATACCACACAGGATTACCACACTATGACTATATGACTGGAATATCACACTTTTATCCCAAAATTCTCACCAGACACTGCTAAAAACGACTATTTTATAACGGAATAGAAGGTAAATCTTGCAAGAAAAATCGTACGGGAATCCTATAATATCTCGTGTCTCGGTAGTATATTTTACGCCATATTATTTAGGTTGAGCTTTGTCGCTGAGTCGGTATTTATGTGATCCCATCCGATATTCCTACGTACGTCAAGTTCGGCCCAAAATGAGTTAGGGCGTGTAATGGATATGTACTCACTTCCAATCCTCTTTTACGATACAGCTTCATATCATAAAGTAGTATTTACAATTAAGTGACTTGTAAATATTTTTGAAGGTGTAAGATTTGCTGCTGATTTTCTTTTTGTTGATATGAGTAAATTTATGACGTGACTCAAAGTTAAGTTTTCACGGCGAAACCGCTGGACCGATTTTGATGAAATTTGATATGGATATTTTTTTTTGGAATTTCTTGTCTGTCTGTCTGTCTGTCTGTCTGTCTGTCTGTATGTATGTACGCGTTTCACGCAAAAACTACTGGACGGATTTGAATGAAACTTTTTTTGTTGTATAGCTATTAAGCCTGGGCAACATATAGGCTATAATTGATTTTGAAATCTGGAACACCTGATGAAAAACCATAACAGAACAGCTAAACTATAAGAAATATGGAAATGGTGCCATAACAAAATTCGTTTGACCTGAGGAGCATTTTCTGCTGACGTTTAAAAGTTGAAGATCTGTGTCATCTGATGAATAACTTCAAGAGATCAGCTACACTAAAACATATACGGAAATGGCGCCTTAGCAAAACTTGATTAATCTGATGAGCATTTTCTGTAGACGTATAAAAATCGAAGATTGCGGAACACAAGAAACAGTTTGGAATACAAAAAGACTTTTAATTAAAGCCAAAGTCATGCGGGCGAAGCCGCGGGCAACAGCTAGTGTATAATATAAAACAATTAGGATACATTTGTAGACTTTGCGAAGAGACTAGTTCCTGAAATAGGTCTCCAAAGAGACCTGTGCTACAGGTGACTAGGCCCCACCCTTGGACTACATGTTGTAGTTGCTGCTGGTGACTGAGGTACATATATCTAATATTAGTTTCTAATATTACTTATATTATTTTTATTGTTATTACATTTTATGTATTCGTAAAAACACTTATAAAATAGAAGATGGACGCACTATTCTGTATGTATATGGGCTGTTGTGGTTTGTAGGTGTCATGTGTTGGATTAGCGTAAATAATCTAAACTAGTGGTTCTGTCAGAACAGTAGACCTCGCGAGCCCTTCCACGAAATAACCGATATTTTACCGTGTCCTTGGCTAAAAAGAGTTTTGAAACCAACCTACCAATGCTGGAAAGAAAGTAAAAAGTTCTCATATTTTACCCATAAGCCGAAACATGTTCTTGTGGTTGGTCAATACCACTAAAAAAATTACTGAAACCTGCCTTTTTTGCCTCAAATAATATAAAAAATAATATAAAAATAAATATAGACGGACAAATCACACAGAATGAGTTAGCCCCAACGTAAGTTCAAGACTTTACGGGATGCTAATTTAACAATACTATATTTTATAACAAATACATATAGATAAATATCCAAAACCCACGTCAATCTGAAAAAGATTATTTTCCATCTTGACCCGACCGGGGGTCGAACCCGGGACCTCTGCCTCCGGTGTAGCCGTCCGGGGCGTGATGACCGTGAGGCCACGGAGGTCGTCAGTCATCAGAAATGCATGGTACCTATTGGCTATATGTATGTATGTACATATGTTATTTGCGCACCAAAAATAATGTTCAAAAAAGAAAGTTCAATTTGAAATTGAATCTCTCTGATTAGTAGGTATGTAGGTATTATATATATTACTTTTTTTTATAATAGGATTCTAATCATACAATAAAGTTTTTTGATATCAGAATTATTTCAAGTGTTCAAAATAATTCTACCATGCAAAGCAATCCACAATACAATACCATTAACCAAATAAATACACACAATTCAAAGCGAAGCAAGACAAAAAAAAAGTCATATGATTTTTAAGAACCATTTAATTTTATTTAATAAATAAATCAAGTCACTCTTGTAAACGTTTTAGCGATTTTGCGAGTATTAAAAGCTTTGCTGCGCCATCTATTGATTTTTTTGTGAACTATCGTATGAGAATTTATAACATATGGATTTATAGCGGTTTTATTGAATTTTACTATGTTGTTCAAACAAAAAAAATGCGTCTTAATAAGAATAACAAAAATGTCTAATGACATTTTTGAATAATTTTTTAAATAGCTGAGATATGAGTTTTTTTTTATATATTTCGGCCATTTTATAAAATTTCGAAAAACTGGCTCGACTAAAAAATTCTATAAAATTACCGAACCTGCTTACAAAATTTCATGAGAATCGGTTCAGAAATGCTACCCGTAGGCGATAACATCCGGACAGACAAAAGAATTTTCGGCTAGTGGAAACTGAGACGCTTCGCTCGCTGCGCTCGCTCGGTCGATAAACTAAAATCACTACGATGACATTGTTATATGTATACAAGGTAAATAAATCTTCGAAATTACTTGCTGACCGCGTCTTGCTGAGACAAAGATTTAGCCATCCTTCCTGAAACCCATTAACGGGTCGGCTTACCCCAGGACCGAAACCCAAGCCCCAAACCCCGACCCTAGTGATACTAGTTTTATTAAATTCACCTTAATACCCTCTAATTCGACAGTCTTACATTTACTTTAATAAACAACTGCTGTCTTGGAAAATATGATTGTAAATGCGAGCAAGATTCTTGGGCCACTAGAAAATGTTATTGATATTTTTGTATTTTTTTAAGGCGAATATGACTATTGAAATTTGAAACAATGTGTATAATAAAAGAAACAAAGTATTATGAGAAATCCGAAACTATGTGTGTATTACACGAGATAAGTCACCAAATTATTCGAACACAAATGGTATTTGGTAAGCACAAATATAGTATTCTGATACGACTGAGCTGTAAGCCATTATACATAAATAAAATTTAATTACTTTCTTTATAAATACATTTAAATACTTTCTTTTACCTTGAAAAATCTGTAACTCTGTTAGTCACTCAGTAAACTTGATATTTTCCTCTCTACAAGCTTAGGTATACACGCTTAGGTGTTTAAAATTTTTGATCCCTGTATCGCGTACAAATTAAAGTGGCCCTTAATCTTGACCGAATTTGTACTAGTTACCTACCTACCTTTAATTAAAACTGCGAATTGAAATTCCTGCGTTTCGTCTCGTTGCTTATCGCTTTGTTTTCATTATCATTAACACCCCCCCTATTAATCTTCGTTAGGGGTGCAGTTCCTTTACAAATAGCCGAGTTGTAGGCATTTACAGATATTTCGTTATCGTGATTTGTTTGAGACTCGTTAACGGAACTCGTTAAATTGATATTCTGAACGGGGTATAAGAAAAGTATAAAACAGTAATGAAATTAGTTACTGCGATGGCTCAGAGACCTGATGAGGAGGCATTTGGCATTTTGAATACAGCAATATTGAGCATCAAATTAATTTTAAATACGCAAGTTTGGATGTCTGTGAGTTTGGGTGTTTGTTACTCAATCATGCAAAATCTACTGGACGGATTTTGATGAATTTTGGTACAGGGGTAAAAAAATACCTGGAATAGCACATAGGGTACTTTTTACCCGAAATTCACACGGGATCGAAGTCCCGAGGCGCAACTAGTAATATATAAATTTAATTTTAGTTTGTTGCCGTCTAATCTTCAATAGACACTAAAAGCAGTGTGTATGTGTATATTACAGATTACAGATCAAAAATAAATAAAAGCCAAAGGTACATGATAAATCCCAAAGATTTAGACCAGTTATGATGTGGTTTACTAACATCTTACAGCAGAATCGGCAAATCTTCAGTCAAATAACCTGACTTCGAACGAGACGTGCTAAACCACCGTACAGATGGATTCCATATAATACCCTGTATTTCTATGAAGACATTCATAAAATCTTACACCTCACAGATTTTTCCCAATAATTTGTATCCAAAAATCGAAATAAACCAATTCCTGCAAGGAAATTCATTTCTATTTTAGGACTGGATGAAATAAAGGCTCTTTCACATCGAGGATGGAAGCTCCAAGGTTCCCAGAGAGCAAAGGAAGTGATCGAACAGATCGACGACTTCCTACTCCCTTTTACTCTACTTAAACCTTACACTCACCAGATCTCACTTCCTTTTCTACTAATTATTATGAATGTCAAAGTTTGTTGATGGACGGATTTTGATGAATTCTTGATAAAGGTTGGAGGTAAATCTTGGAATAAGTTGGTAAAAAAAAAGAATGGGAAATAAAGCGAAACTTAAACTAATAGAAAATGAAAATTTTGGGGAATCCGCCTCTTCAGTTAACAGGATATAACGCATCTAGTTATTATGAAACATTTATAATCTTCATTTTATCATACGACGATCATTTCTCTTTTCTCGCATCAGTCTTTTATTTAAGTAGTCCAAGCACACTACATCCATCTAACGCATAGGGCAATACAGGGAAGTCCTTGTTGCTCGAAGAAACGTCATATTTAAAGTACTTTCATATAGAAATTAGATAGGGTGAAAAAATTCCATGCGAGCAGGACTTGAACCCGCGACCAGGTCTTTATACGACCTTGCTCTTCCAACTGACAAGTCCTGCTCGCATGGAATTTTTTCACCGTATCTAATTTCTATATGAAAGTACTTTAGTACTAATTACATCTGAGATGCTCAAAAATCCAAAAATAAATGTCATATTTAGTTTTGAGTTAGATTCTGACACCATATCTCACAGTTACTATAAAAATGCTACAGTCTAAAAATACGAGCGTCAAACAGCAGTCATACTGGTTTAATTACTGGGGTAAACTCAAAAAGCAACCAATCTGTGTCGGCACTGACAAACTGACTGTCTGCTCTATTTATGGTCTCATTAGTTAATAGTTAATGCCTTTGAACGGCTATAAGTTTGAATCCGTGTTTTCAAATCATTTGTTAAGGTTTTTTTTTATTATTGGAGCCTTACAGGTGTGTTATTTTTCTTGTATAATTCTTTAGATTTAGTTACAAGTGAGGAATTTTCTTAAGGATTTGGCCGTCTTTAAATGCATTTTTGTTAATTTTACATTCGATGTGCCTAATAAAAATGAATTTAAAAATTTAATAGCAGCAAATTTATCAAATCCGATATATATATGATAAATATATAATAAATGAAATTAATGTCAATATCGTGATTAAACTCAACAACACTCAAATTTTATTTTTGTATTTAATAATATTGTATTAATAAATTGGATTCTTTCATTTTCCCTCAAAAAATCAAATAAAAACAAAGTTCCATCAAAAGAGCAAATATAAAAAAGATGTAGTACATTTTCATATACACGGCATCCATTGTAACACCCAGATGATTTTTCTTCACCAAGTTTGACAAGCACTGTCATACTTTACCTTTAATTAACTGTACCAAATGACTGTCATAAATCTGTCTGTTCGTTTGTGTGATTGCTGTCATTATTTCGTGGCGCTCTCCTAAATTCTTGTTATTAGTGTTGTCTGTGGTCTATAAAGAGAGACGGGTTGCAGACGCTATAAAATATATAATCTCACGGATATGTCTTGTACGGGGCAGACAGTGTCTCAGGCTGTTAAACCTAGAGAAAAAATTTACAAGTTTATTATGTTTAGTCAGATTCAGGATAATGTGAACCCTTGTCCCTAGTTTGATAAAAATTAAATTTAGATGTAAATAACATCTTTGTTGTTAGTACATTTTTACTTTTCACGAAGTTTGACATAACGATTCTCGCCGTAACTTTTCACTTTTTAGATGTAAAACATATATTGGCGCGACTTGGCAGATCGACTCGAATGCTATGCTGTGACGGCAAATTTCATGATGCTGTCGCGTCACGATGTTCAGATATTTTGCATCTACTGGGCGTCCCGTAACAGTCAACGTTTTTTCATAAGTATGCACATTTCTGTATACGTTGTGTCGAGAAAAGACCTTCATCTCATCCATCCAGCCACAGGTATGCGAGACTTGAACCCACTAAAAACCACTACCTAATATCTTCCAGTATTCGGCTATTATCGGTCAATATAAAACTATAAACACTTTCACCCAAGTGTTGTGCCAGCCGTGACCGAGGGCGGCCGAGCGCAGCGGGCCGGAACAGCCGTGGGAAGACTGCCCTTTGATGTATGCATGAGGGTGACGTTGAGGGTTAAAGGTCCTGGATCTTCTAATCACGGTGTCGAAATTAAGTGTAGGCTAAAACAACCATTTGTTTTTGACACTGTTAGACTGGTGGATTAAAGGGTTTTGTTTGTGTCTAGGACAGGGATTGTTATCGGTACTAAATTCTCATAAAATGTACCGGAAAGTACCAGGAGCTTGTATGGAGAATTTGGTACCGGTAAGCTTGGGTTCCGATGAAGGAAAATATCGTGAGGAAACCTGCACTCTGAGAGTCGTTTTGTGTGTTTTACCATATATTGACCACGACCCTCAGTCATGATAAAATACCAAAGAGAATACGACTAAAGAGAGAAGCTTGGGTTGGAAGCGTACAAACGCGAAAAGCGACATTATTTTATAAATTGTTTTGATATATTATGTCTCTTTTTATATCAAAATATATTGAAATGAAATATATATTGCATAAGGACGAAACATACTAAGGGCTACACATACAGGTGTTGGAAGCCTGCCCTTTGATGTATGCATGAGTGGCGAGGGTGCTGTCGATGGATAATATGGATATTGGATCTTCTAATCACAATGTTGGAATATATCGAGTGAAATTGGTTTGAACCGTAGGTAAAATCTATTCAATTTAAAAAAGGTATATTTCTGTACCTAAATTTTAAATCAGATTTATTTTTAGATATATTCTATCGTTACGTCGCAAAATGTCCCGTTCGCAAAATGTCCCGTTCGCAAAATGTATAACTATCTGATACTTTGAGTTGAATTGTTTGGCCTCTCGCTCCGTAAAAGTCGGATCGAATTGATAGTCTTTTATGTAAAACATTTTTCTACTTACCTTTGACAGCCTTTAAGAAAATTAGATTTATCATGAAAAAGTGAGTAAATTCAAAGGCACAAAACAAGCACTTTGCTGCTAAGAATTATCTCGATAACGTATCAAAAGGATTTTTTATCGTTCGAGAAAATACTACAGCATTTTCTGAAATAGGAAAAAAAACAAAACGATTTTCTTGGAAATGCGATGTTTTGAAGTCCCGTTCCTTTTAAAGTCCTTTTGAAAATATATCTGGCACGTAAATACGTCGTAACTTGTTTTTGAGCGTTATCTTCCTGATAAAGACCCTCTCACCTCTGATAAGGTATACAAAGGCCCGGGCGAACATTTTGGGTCGTAGATATAGCAGCCTGTATATATTTTTTCAACCCCATTTAGTTTTTACGAACGAAAATATATAGAAAGAACGGTTTATTAAAATATATGTGCAAAACATTTAGAGTAATCTATACATATAATATAAATATTTTGTCTGTACATTTAGTATTTTTGACTGAAATGGATAGAGGGACACTTACATATAAAGAATAATAGAAGGCAGAATTTTTTTTTTTATTTTTTTGTCTGTATGTATGATCACGCTAATCTCCGAAAGTACCGAACCGATTTGAATGAAACTTTTTTAGTTGTATAGCTATTAAGCCTAGGCAACATTTAGGCTATAATTGATTTTGAAAACTGGAACAACTGATGAAGAACCAAAACAGAACAGTTAAACTATAAGAAATATAGAAATGGTGCCTTAACAAAAGTCGTTCAACCTGATGAGCATTTTCTGCTGACGTATAAAAATTAAAGATCTGGAACATCTGATGAAAAACTCCAACAGACCAGCTACACTATAATATATATGGAAGTGGCGCCTTAGCAAAACTTGATTAATCTGATGAGCATTTTCTGTAGACGTATAAAAATCGAACATATGAAACAGTTTGGAACCCAAAAAGATTTTTCATCTAAGCGAAACTCACGCGGGCGAAGCCGCGGGCAATAGCTAGTATTAAATATAAAAAATATTAATTAAACGAATTTGATAAAGGGTGGCGTGATATAGCCTTAGATCGATAGTCTTGGAACAAGGAGAGAGGCCTTCGCCCAGTACTGGAACACTGATGTTATTAAATAATAATAATAACCAAAAATTGACATAGAAGTCAAATTGTATGTTATCGTCATTGTGTAAGGTTATTGCGTCCTTGGACCTTATATGTTGAACTTTGCTTAACATTTTAGGGTTAAATGACACGGCTGAGTTACGCTTAACATTTGTTTATAGTACTTGGAAATTAATTTATAAATCTATAGTGATATGACAAACAGTTCTGTTACGTACTGTCACAAGTTTTAGATTACGTATTTCACTTATTAGAAAACCAACTTCATTTTCTAAAAACTTTATTTATCAAATTTTACTCGTAAAATTATGGAGAAAAATTCTGCTTCAAAGATTTGAAAGGTTCTTTTTTGTGGTCGTGAATTATTTTCTGTGTATATTTTAATTATTTTACTTTTAATGACAAAGATGTATGCTTCATAAAAATACTTAAAAATGTAACTGACTGGTTATTTTTCACTTTAAAAATTAAATGACCGTACGCATTTTATAGCCCCGATGGTAAGCAACATTATTCAAGTGTACAGGCTAAAAAAGTAAAAAGGCAGCTAATTTACCGTATCGGGCCAGCCATCAATCAAGATCGGCCAGCTTTATATTGAGCCGTTTCAATCGCTTTAATTTTATACTATGACGTAGTTGATACAACCATTAATTTACTAGTGAATTTTCGTCAGTTTTTAAAAACAAAAATTCTCAAAAATTAAAATTTAGGTCGTGTTGAGTAAGAGTTGTACGGGCCAACTATTAGCCAGCTGGCTTGTTACTACTGGGACTAAAGCCGGCTTCGTTTATACATACGTAAATACAATTACGTCTTTATCCCTTACGGGGTAGACAAAGCCAAGAGTCGTGAGACTCGAAGGCCACGCTTAGCTGAATAGTGATCGTTTTGACGACTAAATTAAGCAGTAACATTGGGTCAATACCCATGTGTATAGTAGTGTAGTCAATCGGTCAATAGTTTGCATGAAGTAACTGAACCATACAAATTAGTTCAGAACAAAGTGTGTATAAAGATAAATACATTTAAACTATTTCCAATAACTAAAACTGTTTAAATTAAGTCGCTTACCCTTGACGACCACATCAAGTCCATAATTTTATAGTGAATAGAAAATTATAGTCTTTTATGTAAAACAAATTATAGTCTAGAATATTATCGGTTACAAAACTTGACTATTGTACAGAGTGGACTAAAAAAAAGGTAGGCTACAAATGAATAGGGTGGTAATTATAGGGTACGTGACTATTGTTGGCAAATTATGATTTTGCAGTTCAAAAAGTATGTATATGCTATGAGAGTCGCTGATCGAATCTTTTATTTGGATCTTTTTAATTTGGTAATCTATTGTTTAATTTGCAACAAAAATAAAATATTTAGAATTTATTTTATGTAATTCTATAAAATTAAAAAAAAACGTGTTAAAAAGTGAAGGTTCGGGTCATTTTCCTTATTTTCGCCTGGTACTGATACGAAATATATTATTAAACGTGGGACGACGGCAAAGTGATATATATCTTTTATCAGATTTAACCTTTCTTTGATGTCGTCGGTAGTCTTTATAGAAACGTCATATATTGTTATATTTAAATTAGCGCATATCTGTTTACTAGAAATTAAACTATAATTAAATACATGAAAGAATGCAATCAAAATTTAATTATCTGAACCTGAAAAACATGCATCTAAATCTATGTAGCGATTTTTTTTTTTATTGACGATGATAACTAGAAAACATTTTTTAGAAGTAACGTACATAGACATTTCGAACTTAGACATTCCGTAGCGGAGTCATTTTAGTAGGTTGTCATACTTGCCATCGCCCTCTCAATGGACAGGACATAGTTCGCTTAAATTAAAAGTCATTATTGGTGTTTCATTTCTGTGAGAGTTCCGTACTAGAGTTCTGCTACAGTTTTAAACTTTTAATTGAAAAAGCATTCGAATACACAGTCCAGTACATTCTTTTTGAATCAGAGAAAATGTAGAAATGGATGGATGTTAATGAATGTTAATGTCTCAGCTTCGTCCGCTTAAAAAAAATTATGCAAAGCTAACCAAATCGAAAAACGACCAAATAAAATAATTAGCATTTAAAAGAAGAAATAATAAGAATTCTGTGTTTATTTACGAAATAAGTAAGTGGCTTACGAAAAACTGAATGAGATTTCTCAATTGCATACGTAGTAGCAGTAGTTCATAAAGGGAGCCGTAGCCGGACAAATATTTCTGTCTAAAGTCCCCAATTCATTAAAAAATCCTTTCAAAATTCTGACACGAGCCTATAATCCCTTCACATCAAGGATTAGCCCTTCCCTGACGTTCTGTAACCCAAGAGCTGCAGTCGACCATTTAAACATCGCAGTCAAATGGCATGTCAAGTTACCCTGCCACCTTTATGTCGAGGTAATACGGCCTTGTTTGCCATAAATTTTGGTAGGTTGATGTGCAGTTAGGTGTACTCCATCGCATATTCCGTATCATGCTATTGTACGGGCGTATTCAGGGCGTCAAGCCAGCACCTTTGTGTTGGACTTGAAATGCCTGGAGACACGAATTGTATTGTTTCATGTGGTGTCATGTGCTGTTATGTAAATAGGTATGTGGTAATACCCATTGTTGATCTGTGGGATCATTATCAACATCACCTTATGATGTTGTCATATATATGTATAGAAAACAGCATATATTATTAAACCTACCTAAAATTCAATGCAAATTCGCCGCTATTACATGACTCTGCGTTGATTAGATCTCTAGGAAAAGATATTAAAACAAGATAAACTTGAAATATCCAGAGTACTGTACCACAGAATACTAAATAGTTACTTCGTAAACTGTACCTGTGTTAATATTTATCCCATAAATACGATCGTGTTTTTTTTCTTTTAATTTATTTATCTTTTGTTGCCACAGTTGTTTCAGCCGGTCACAACGATCTAAAAACAATGATAAAAAAGTAAATATTTTTTTTTCATTTGCGCCCAAAAAATGAATTGCACTTTTAATCTTTTTGGCTGGACACATATGGATAAGCATTTCAAATGATCAATAGATAACTACAAATCACTTTATCAAATCGGTTATTCAAATCGAATTGACGGCGCGCTAGTGAGAATCGAATCGGCACGATTGTTCGCGGAATAAGGCCGGATGATTTGATAAATTGATTGATTCCAATCGCTCGGCTATCTGACTCGATATCTTGCTATCCGATTGTTCAGTATTACCGATGAGTTATAGTGGATAGTGTGGTTTAGGCATGACATGATTTAGGTTTGAAGTTTTCTGTATAACTTTGCTAAATCTTTGGTCTTAGATTTTGAAGAAAGAGTAAATCTTTATTATTCCACGACCTCCATGGCCTAATGGTCATCAGTGTCATCACGCCGGACTGTAGATCCCCGATCTGGCCTGGGTCTTGAATGTTTATCTTTACGAGTATATGTATTTGCTATAAAATAACATGTCTTTGAATTAGTATCCCTTAACAAAAAAATTCAAACATACTTTGGGGCTAACTCAATCTGTGTGATTTCTCTGTATATATATTTATTATTCCTATAATTCTCACAACATCTTCGCTGTAGCATCAATAAAGTCACAACCTATTTCATTGTAAGTGTTGTAACACAGGAGCCAACTTAATTAAGTCTAAAATTGCTTAGTCTTCCTGTCACTTGCAGTTCCGTGCTTAAATGAAATATATTATAGTTGTCAGCCTTAATATACAGCCGAGTACACACCTAAGTACTGCTTAGTTTACTTCTTAGCTTAGAATTTTATGAGTGAAACCTAGTGATTCGAGAGCATGACTAATGTTTATTATCTATACGTTCCAACCCTAATTATATAGGGTATAGTAGTCGTTTGTTTGTTTCTTACTTCTTTACGCTATCTACTGAACCAATCTTCCTGTAATTTCGCATGCACTTAGTTAGAAGTACTGAGAACGACATAAAATAAAATCACTGTTTCCGTAGAAAGTACGAGGGCGAAGCCGCGGGCAAAAGCTAGTCTAGCTATCTATATGTTTGTTTTTATCTATCCTGACCATCTATCTGTTTTTTATCTGTTTGTGTAACCCGTGTGGTTCCCGGGTTAGAATAGGACCACTCCATCTCATTCCATGGATGTCGTAAGAGGCCACTAAGGGAAATGCTTCCGATGTCGTCGTCGGAAGCTCACAAAGCCAAAAAAAACTGCGCTCGCCAACCCGCCTGCCAAGCGTGGTGAGTATGGCAAATCCCCCCAAAATCTTGGGGGAGACCTTTATCCAGCAGTGGATATTTTGCGGTTGTAATTATGATGATCGAATCTTCAACTAAAGACCCCCGCTAAATTTCCTGTGTTTCCGATTATGCTAACATTTTGTAAATCTAAAGTCAGTGCAATTTTATTATGATATCTATCATTTTTATTTTTTTATTTTGATTCTAGAATAACCAAATACAATTTTAAAAGTACTACAAAAGATGCGAGTGACAGTCCCTCTCTAACGCATCTGTTTTAACGACAAACATGACCCTCGTTATTTGAAATAAGAATAGTGCCAACTGCGTCTGCGTCTCAATGTTGAAACTTTAATCCAAAGTGTGCTCCCGGCATTATATCGTTACGTTTAATTGGTATGTAAACTGAGCTTAATCTGAGATGACTGATATTATAGGCTTATCTATGTTCGTGTGACTGTTTGTTATACATTAGCATTCTCATGTGTTCAAAGGTAATGGTCGACTTTATTGTTTTTGATATGCAAAATGGTCCTGTGTGATTTAAGGCTTGGAATTTAACGCTGCTTCCTTTAATTAACATGAGAGTGAGTACAATTTGGTCGCGGGACGCGCATGGATGCGGGCAGCGCAAGACCGGTCGTTGCGGAAATCCTTGGGGGAGGCCTTTGTCCAGCAGTGGACGTCTTTCGGAGAGAGAGAGAGTACAATTTTAGTTTATATTGTTTTACGAGTACTTCATATGGGCTCAATAATATAGGCCCAAAAAAATTTATAGTCGTTTTTAAGGTTCCGTACTTCAAATGGTAAAGAAGAACTTGGTTCCCAAGGTTTGATGAATATAATGTATTTGCTTAAAATTGCGAAAGTGATTAGAAATATCGTTTTAATCTAGTTTTTTGATACTCTACCTGAAATTTAATTCCAGCAATCTTGAATTCTTGATGGAAATCCTAAATGTGGAAAATCTTTTTCTGAAGCTGTAAGTGACACGGAAAAGTTTTAGGAACGTTAAGTGAGTGCAGATGGGAAATAGTAATCCTACCTCGCCCCATTTGGCTTCTGTGACAAAAATATCCGCCTTCAGAACAAAAAGATTTTACCTCAACAGTTGCACTGTAGAAGCATAAAATAAAGATAGATACAGAAATAGTACAGCATGATGAAAGGTATTTTTTGATTGAAAAAGTCTCGGCAAAGAAAAATTAATACAGGACATATTTTCGTAGTTTCTAAGAAACATATATTTTTCCGATATTTTGGAAAATTACGTTAATTTCTAATTGCCATAAAAATAAACGTTTATGTTCCTTACGGTTTTGAAAGATAATTAATTCACAAAATCTCGACTACTGTGGGTGCCGTAACTTGGCTCAGGTATTTTTAAAATAAAAATAAAAACTTCTGTACGCTTTATATTCCTGTGTCTTATATATTTTGTCGCTAAAGTATATTAAGGCCAAAACCTTTTTGCTTTCAATACATCAAACATTACCCTAAAAATCACGGCTCCTCCGAAAATTGTACTTTATCGAGATATATTTTGCTGACATTTTCTTTTTTTTTTTTTACAGCACGAGATTACACATATCCCTCACATCACGTTACAAGATTGCGACATTCAAGACACCTTCCCATCTACACGTCAGCCGTGAGTACAAATAGAGTAACAATATATAAATAAATATCATATAATATCCTAAATGCTTACCCCTTTAGACTTTTACATTGATTTTCGCTTATTTACTTCATATTATTATATAGACGTGATGCATGCTTACATTTTGCGTATGTATATGTAATGACATGCCTCGAAGGATAATGTAAGTATTTATGTCTTCTCTGTCAGATTCGGCCATAATTGTAAACATTTTGAGCATACAATGCAACGAATTTCTGTTATTAAGACTAGTTTTTAAGAATTTTTGTTTACAATTTTGGCCTTAAAAATGTTTATTTGTATATATTTAATAACACAGCTCATTTCTATGCTAACACTTTTCATAATTAAAGGATAAAAGGTACTAACTTTATATTTAACTAGTTTTTAGTGATGTTTGATAAAAAGGTATTAAAAAACGTTTATTTGTATGTTGTCTTTTGATAAATTGGTACTTAAATGAATAGTTGTATACTTGTGTCGATCGTGGAACACAAAATATGATGTATTGTGAGATTGTGACACCAATCAAAATAGGCAGCATTCAAAATGATTTTAAATAGGCTTTGATATACGTTACAAATAAAAAAAAAAGGAAAATATGTATATTTGAAATGTTTGTAAAACTTAAAATAATATAAAATTGATTTTTTTGGATTTTTGAGCATCTCAGATGCAATATTAGTACTAAAGTACTCTCATATAGAAATAAGATATGGTGAAAAAATTCCATGCGAGCAGGACATGAATGTCCTACCATACCTTACCATACCTTACCATATCTTATTTCTATATGAGAGTACTTTAGTAATATAAAATTGATTTGAATCTCTAATGATAAATTATAACCATTCAATAAGTAAAGGTAATGTACTAATTAATACAAAATATAGGTCTGTGGATAACAAAATATGCAGAATAAATCTGTACTGGTACAGTCAGATGCAGTTGCAGAAAACTGACTACTTGAAAACCCCTATAACACCGAATCCTAATCTCAGGGGGGTCAGGAACCTTAGACAAAGTCAGAATTTGAAAACGAAAACGAAGTTCGAAAACGCTAAAATGTATGGGATGACATAAGGCCGCGCTAAATCACGTGGTCGATTCGAAACCATAGAGTAACGAACTGTTTTATCGCTTACTTCCATACATTTGACGTTCGCTTTCGCTTTGATGACGAAAGAAAATTGCTTTTTTGGTCATCTGTCGAAACGATTACGAATTTAGATATCTTATCGCTACGAATCAAATGCAACTTTGGCTAAACCTGCAGTTGACTGTACATAGCTCTCGAATGACATTTACACAATTCGAGTGCATCTCGATTTTCTTACCTAATCCAAAATGCAGCCCACATTCGGTCCCCTCAAATCGGCAGGATTCTCAGGAACCGGATACACGTAACACAATACACCTTTGCAAACGTTTGTCTGTCTGCAAATGGAATGCACATTCGGCAGCTGTTTCAGAGTTACGGGTAATACTCGTGTCTTGTGATGAACAGCTGACTTATTTAGCTCTTTGATTTGATAAAACAAATAAATTGAGAAAAACAAAACACTTTTGTATTTTTCTAAGTTTATTAACTTTAAAATGAATATGATTTAATGTATACAGTACCGTGAAAAATTTGAATAATCTTTAAAACTATATAACATTTGTTATAGCTTAGTACTAAAATATACTATTAAATTACAAAAATACATATAAAGTAAAAATTGCGCTTCACACGACGCTTAGACGCATATAAAAAGTTATTTCTATTGCGTTGACGAAAGTCCATTCGTTACATCTCGAAAGATCACAATTATTACAAATTTTAATGATATTGATATTTTTTGTAGTGAAATACAAGATGAAGTTAAAAATGGTTATAATTTATCACAGAGATTCAACAATACTAATTTCAAATAAAAATAGGACTGTCAACGACACCATATCGCATTTCGCAACAACTTCATAGTAATAATTCTGTATGATACACATTACAACGAAGTTGCGAACAATATGGCGTCGTTGATAGTCCTATTCTTATAAAGGCCGGATTTAAATCGGGAGCAGTGTTGCCTGGTCCAAATAAACATCCGTAAGGCTTTGCTTGAAAATCTGTAGATTGCTTTATATCAACGGATTTTTATAGAGGCAATCTACGGACTTAACGGATTTTCGAGCAAAGTCTTACGGATTATAAAATTGGATCTGGCAACACTACTTCGTGCGTAGAGGCCTTAAACGCATAGAGTGATGTAGTAGCACGGTGCCACATTTCAGTACATACCGGCGACTTCTCCAAAGCTGGCGGTGAAGGACAATCGCAAGCCCCTGTTCACAGAGTGCCTCAACTACCGACCCACGGTCAAGGAAGAGCAGCCTGTTGGCACCTATGTATTTACGGTAAGGAAACAAACATATTATCACGCCTTTTTCCCGTGGCAGAGACTAAGGACTACTACACTTGCTACGATCATTTTTAAAGAAGCAGTGGATGACGAATCGAAATGAAATACAAAATATAGTCAAAAGTCTTTTGGAGAAAATCATGTGGTTTGAACGCATCTTGGTTTCTGTTATTCTAAACAAACCCTTATACACGATAGTGCAATGAAGTCAGAAATGAAAATATTATTTTGATCGTCGGTAACGCACCCACAAGTTGTTACGAAATACTTTTTTCAAAGTAACTTAAATTGGTTATTGAATAACTTATAAGATTGATTATAGTTGTAAGCAGTTGTTCATGGTATTCATCGACATGATTTTTTTTAAATAAACTTGATTGGAATCTCAGTATAAAGAAACTGTTATTTGATAAATGTCAAAATTCGTTATTCTGATCGTATCGAAAATTTATATTAATGAAAATTATCTATTTTACTATCGAACTGGGAAAATGGTAATACATGCAATTTTCACATCTTTATTTTTATTTGAATTGGGAAAGTTTTTAAGCTTTCTGATTAGTATGTCTTTGATAAAATGAAAATTCCTAATATATAAATCGAATTATTTTCTGTTGTTATACCTCGTTGTAAATATGAATTATATTTTATTAATAATTAATTATTTTGCAATAATATCATTTATTAATTTGCAGGTGCAAGCTGAAGACAGAGACCCTCCTGACATGGGCGGTACAGTCACATACAAATTCGTTTCCACGCCTGGAGAGAAAGAGAGGTTCAATGTGGATCCAGTCAGTGGAAGGATAACGACAGCAGACGTTAGTATTTATACATTTTGCTCTTATTGTGATCTAGATGATAATAATGCTAGACCACGGTGCTAGACAATGACATTACAAAAATATCATTATTGAATAGCCTTTGGGATGACGCTACATTTGCTTTTTTATAATCAACATCAGTGATCAATTTGAGCTTTATTTCTTAATTGATTCGAAAGTAAAATATCGAAAATAGAGTTATATACATTTAAATTGTTATTGATATTTTTTAGCATTTTATCCTTAATTTTCTATAAGGAGATATTTAACTATTGCTTGTAACTTGTAACTGTACTTGCCAGTCTTTGTGCTATGCAGGTCTAATAATTGGATAAAAGGTAGGTCTAGTTAATTATCCAAATATTATAAATAATGATTATGATATCAAAACTGTACAGATATTCGACCACGATGAGCCTTCAAGAGAAAAAGAGACTTACATAACAGTACGAGCAAGTGACAACGGGCAGCCGCCGTTAGATGATGCCTGTACTATCAAAATCCTAATTGAGGACATCAATGACAACCAGCCAGTTTTCGACAAAGTTGTAAGTATGATTTTAAACAAAGATTCACGTGCATTGGAGAGATCCTGAGATCTAATTGAGAAAATTTGTCCTTGCATTAATAACTGATCGAGATTTTTTCAAATTAATGATTCAGTGAAAATTGCAAATATATTGGAAATTGTAAGTTAACAAAGAAAATCATATCATGCACTCCATTCCTTAATACATTTCAGTTCGTTACCTATTAAAACCTTTTCTTAACATTCATTACCTAGGTCTTTCATGGATGCATTGTTCTTTTCTTATGTGACATTTTCACCTTTCTATTTCATGTTCTTTATCATTATCTGACTTTAGCCACAAAACGTCATGCAGACTGTATTAACACTTGCCTGTTTTCCAAAGGTCTTCCGCGGAGATGTTTGGAAGGTTTGTTTATGAGAGTTTGAAAAGAAAAAAAGAGTTTCGCACAAAATTGTTTAAACTTGACACTGTTAAATTATCTTGTTCTTCTTCGATTGTTACCACTGCTTCTTCTTTATATTTTTTTTTTGTAAATACATTTGAAGAGCTGTGGTAACATTCGATACATGAGATCTACTTGAATTTTCTATTTTTTACTTGCATGTTGCTGCATGCCTTTAGGATCGTAAGCCGCCACTCAAGGCGATATTGGTAATCATTTTATGTGTTCTAGTGTGTTCAAATCAATTCACTTTCTTTGCACATTTGTAGTTGGTGTGTTTTCTTTAGCTAGGCAGCTCTTTCCCCATAGACGCATTTTATCACGATGCACGATTATAATTATTTTGAAAATACTTTCTCTAAGCTTCGGGCATGCTTCGCGTAGTATGTCTAAGTTTTACCTGACGATTTCTATATAGATAGTCACTATAAACACTACGTTTATTATTGAATTTCATAAATTATCGAAATGACAACGAAATTGTGAAATATTTTTTAAAGGTATCTACCGAGCAATTTCTTTCGTACAGGTTTTCAACCACTATATTTTTTAAATAAATCATTATCATGTTATTTAACATTGTTTTATATGTACAGTCATACTCGGAGTCAGTTCCACAAGACCTGCCCAGTGGGAGAGAAGTGATGAGGATATCAGCCACAGATATCGACGATGGAAACAATTCCATAGTCCATTATAGTTTGGACTCCAATTCGCCAGACCAATCATACTTCTACATAGATCCGGACAATGGGGTCATATTTTTAAATAAAACCATTGATGTAAGTATTACTGGTTACAGATACTCTTTAAGAAGACTACGATATTTATTTCGATGCATATAAAGTAGTTGTAGTTGAATATAAGTTTAACCAAATATTTTTTTAATTGAAGATCTTGAAGTTGTCGTGCTAAATTCGTTGGAACTGCATATAATACTTATATTATTTGCTTAAAAAATATTATATAAAAGATTTTAGTATTGAACAAACAGATGTCTTCGACATATTTATTTATCAATTTTCCCCTTCTTACAGAAAGTACCAGGTTACAAATTTAAACTAAGCGCCATAGTTAGAGACATGGGGGAGCAACCCCAGCAAAGTGCAATAACTTTAGACATCCAAGTGGTCGAATCCAACAAGAAAAGTCCGTCTTTCATCGAAGTTCCCGACGAGCCAATCAGACTTAAAGAAAATTATGCCGATTTCAAGACACCCATCGCCACAGTCAGGGCTGTGTAAGTTTCTCCTATTAAATATAAATGAACTAGGGATGGAAACCCAAGAGCTGTTACTTTGCTCGTTAAATTTTATTACCGACAGTATTTCTTAAGCTGTTATCAAGTGTTACACAGAAGTTACTAAGTATTAAATTATAATTCACTGAACAGTGTTGTACAACATTATTGATTTAATATTTTCTGTATCCTTAGGTCTAATATACCGGGCGAGGAGAAACTTCAATTTGAATTAGTCATGGGTCAGACAGAACAAACGAACAAAAGACATACGTTTGTGTTGGAACCCGAGGCTAACACCGCTTACATTAAGCTAGGAAACCATTTAGATTACGAGAAAATTACAGACTACACACTAACTGTTCGAATACAGGTAAGTTATTAGCCTCCATATATAATGGACAGAAATTAATTCAAAAGTGTCGTTATCATGATAGCTATTATTATGATAGATAAAGTATAATTGTTCAATGTTATTTTACAGAATAACTACAAATTAGCAGCGGAAACAATAATACAAATAGAAGTAGAAGATGTAAACGATAATATACCTATCTTTAGTGAAATAAGATCGGGTAGTGTACTGGAAAATGAACCACCAGGAACGCCTGTGATGCAAGTGAGAGCATTTGACGCCGATGGTACATCAGCCAACAATCAAATCACATACCAACTGGGCGACCCTTCCGATCCATTTGCCATTGACAGCCTCACTGGAAATATAACTACTCTAAAAATGTTCGACAGAGAAGAAAAAAGTTTTTACAATATTAAAATTATAGCTACAGATAATTCAGAGTCTGCTTTGATTCCTGGGAAACATAATTCTGGACAGCAATCGTTTTTGATTGAAATAGCTGATAAGAACGACAACCCTCCACATTTCACTATGGATACGTATGTTGCTGAATCTATTGCTGAGAATGCTAATATAAACGAGCTGGTTACTCAAGTTACTGCTTTAGATATTGATACAGGTAATAAATAAATAAAAAATGTTTTTTTTTTTATTGTATTAATTAAAGTTACGATGGTAAATAAACTTAATGATTCAATCGTCTGTGTCTTAAATAAATTAAGTAATTTATCCTTTGATGAAGATGTGTAATAAAACAATTTTATTTTGTTTTTAGCATCCGTCGTCTCATATAGCATCGTAGCCGGCAACACATACGACGCCTTCGTCATCCGTAACTTCACTGGCGAAATCAGAGTCAACAACGTCCTAGATTACGAGAATATAACGAGTTATAGCCTGGACGTCCGGGCTTTCGACGGTCTTTACGAAGACTACGCTAAAGTGAAGATTAACATCGAGAATTTGAACGACAACCCACCGGTCTTTTTGGACAGTTATAACGCAACGATCGAAGAGGAGAGACTGTATGATGGATGCATTGTTAAGGTGGTTGATAGATTTTTTAAAGAACAAATCAGTTTGAGTTAATAGGTATCTAGACTAGGCAATTTATAATTTTGTGGCAACTTTTTAGGTGGAAGCCTACGACCCAGATATAAAGGACCGCAACGCGCCGCAACACATCGTCTATTCCCTGGTGCGATTGGAACAGAAGGAGTTTCTCCAGATAGACAACGATGGCTGCCTCATGCTTACGAAGCCATTAGACCGAGATCCCCCTTCAGGTGAGCTACTGCTTGTACAAAAATCACTATGATGGTTAATTCTTTATTCTGAGATGAAGAGGTCACAATCAAAGAGCCTTCATTATTCTGCTAATATTAAGAAGGTCATACACAATGCGAATGCTAGGATAGAGAGTCGTGTAGGAATGGCCTATGTCAGTAGACCGGGCGAAGAGCTGAAATTATGGTTTGTTTTTTATTTAATCAACTAATTGAATCCACTATACTCATATTTTTGAAATCGAAATTTATTTGGAAGCGACACTCATCAAACATTGAGAGTCGGACAATCTTGGGCTTGGACCACGTCTTTGAAATTATTTTTTTATGACACCATTTGTTCTCATAGGTTTCGCGACGAGACAGATCCTGATCATGGCAGCCGACCACGGTGGGAAGCTGGGCTCCGACAGCCTGAGGTCTCCGACTGAAGTTATCCTGGAGTTGACTGACATCAACGACAACGCGCCCTTCCTCACCAATGTAAGTACTTTTTTTATTGTCAGAGAAACAGATGTGAGTTTTATGCCTGAGCTTAAAAGATAATAACAAATTTTACAAAAAAAAATTAGACATCACATACCCTTACCAGGAATAACGTAAGGAGTCTAAGGATCATCTATATCTGTCAAAATGTTTAGGAATTATGGTGGAATAATTGCACTCACATACATACGTGTATGAACCCTGAAAATAGAATACTCCTTTTTGGCAGTCGTGTAAAACACGTGAAGTATATCAGGATTAATTGCAAGAACAGCTATCACTTCAAGTGACGATCTATTTTGAGATGTTCTGAATCAGCGGTCATAAAGTTTGATGAGTACTTGTACAGTTAACTGCACGTCAAGTGACCCTGCATAGAGTTCTATGCGGCGGTAATAACGGCGATTTTGCAATGAATTTGTATAGATTGATTAGCTTTTTACTGTACGCGTCGTCTTTCTCTTAGGAAAATATGTATTTTGGAAAAGTGCTTCTAAATTTTGACTTTCAATTTGGGTCAGGACCAATTGTTCCCCTGAATTCGCACCCTGTGCCTATTTTTGTGCAAAAAGAGTTAAGAAAATATAACCAGCTTTAAAGAAAAAAGTTGGGGCCTTTGGCAGTAGTAGATCGCAGTATCATAAATTAGAAGTACTTAATTTAGACTTAGGAATGTTGGAATTCAGACTACCGGCTACCCTCCAATTTATTTATTTTCGTTTGTATTTACCACTGGGTCTGTTAGGGTTGGGTGATTATAAATAGAGAAGTTTATATATATATTTTATTATAGATATCCTATAAGGGTTGACTTATGATTTTTTGTATGTATGAGTTTCTTTTTAAAACTAGATTAAAAAGATTTCGTCTGTGTATGTATATTTCGGATGTCGGAAGCTCTAGATTTTTTTTGTTAAGTACATACATAGAATCACGTCTTTATCCCTTACGGGGTAGAGAGAGCCAAGAGTCGTGAGACTTGAAGGCCACGCTTCGCTGAATTGTGGGCTTTCTGATAGAATGGAGATTCAGATATAATGTCAGGTTGCTAGCCCATTGCCTATAAGTGACGGAATAATTCCCAGTTTAAAGCCCTTTCCGTCGATTGACTTTTACAATCTGCGCAATCTGAAGCAATTTTTTTTATATACCTATTTTTGGATAAATACATATTTCGAAACTGTAAAAAAAATACTTTACCTTTTTTGTTTCAATAAGCGAGAAAGAATTGCATCAAAGTAACAAAACTTAATACATCTTCAACGCCGCGCTGAAAAATTTTCCCTTTGCCAAGTTTTTCCTGATTTTACTACACTTTGTTATGCAAATTTGGACCATATGTGGTTTTCTCAGGGTGTGTTTTTGATATTCACAACACAAAATCACCCCTTTGAGGGTGCTTGCCCTTGAACCGTCCGTTATATTACCCAAGATAATGGTACCGCATTTTATCCAAGAGATTTAAATGTACAATATGACTAATAAACTGTTTCTTTGTGGTAATATTATGATAGTACCTTTACATTTCTTTTTCGAGATGCAAATTTGTTATTCCCTAAACATGGGTTAATTCGGTTCATTCTTTATTTTTACAAATATATGTTTTTAAATCCTCTTCATGCTTTTCACTGAACCGATCTACGTGAAATTTCTCATACACATAGTTAGAAGTACTGAGAAGGATATAGCCACACAAAAGCACTGTTCCCGTATGACATTCACGCGGGCGAAGTCGCGGGCAAAAGTTACTAACTTAACAGTAGATTATAAGTTTTCTGTGGTCTTTAACAATCGGAAGCTTATTTTCGACAGAATCCTCCAATATTATTAGTTTTTCTATGGATTTCTTTGAAAATTTCTTGCGTGATTCATTACGGTATGTAAATAAGTAAAATAGTAGATTTTACAACAAGTGCACAAAACGAATCATTTTTATCCGAGACTTTTAGCAGCCCGAGCCGAAGGCGAGGGCTGATAGTAATGTCGAGGATAAAAATCGTTTTGTGGACGAGTTATAAACTCTGCTTTTCACTTCGATTGCGAGGAAATAAATCAAATTGAAGAAATTAATAAACGCACGAAAAAACAAAAGCTGTTTCCCGCCGCTTTGTTTTTTTAATCTTACGACATTGATAGGCTTGGGCTGCAGACCTATACAGCCTACTATTAAATTAATTTTGTAATAATATTTTTCCTAAATTAATTAAATAACCTGCCGTACTTGAATTTAAATTTTAATATCTTTTATGTCTTATAAAACACATAAGGCAAATAAATTAAAAGTAAATATTATAAAATAACAAATTCTATTTATGAACTTTTTATCGTGTTTGGCTGTATGGCTCATTTTCTTTGCCTTAATAAAGATACATTTATGAGTAGATACGTTAATGCCCTTGTGCACAAAATTCGATTTTGTGCAGCCTATATCCTGCACAAATAAGCACTTTCAGAGCATGAGAAGTGAAAATACTTTTTCACTTCTCATGCTCTGAAAGTGCTTATTTGTGCAGGATATAGGCTGTACTAAATCAATTTTGTGCACGTGCATTAACGTATCTACTTATAAATGTATCTATATTAAGGCAAAGAAAATGAGCCATACAGCCAAACACAATAAGAAGTTCATAGATAGAATTTTTTGTTTTAAAATATTGACTTTAATTTATTTGCCTTATTGAGACTTAAAATATAAGTAATGCGTACAATAGGCGGCCTTATCATTATGTTGTGTACTTATTAGTTTCTTCAAAATTAATATTAAAAATGTTATTCATAGGCAGAAACAATTTCACTGACAAAGAAACAGCTTCATTTCCAGTATTTGCTTCTTTCGTTCGATACAGTCATTAATTCCCTCTTTTCAATACTCTCAATCCTCCGCCTCTGACCGTCGGAACATGCCATCGCTCTGTAAGACCCGCTGAATTCGGTTTATAGATCGTTTTAAAAGGATTGCCGCCGATAAATTTCGATGGAACCATCTTGAGCCTTTTTGTGGCACTTGAGGGTTCAATCGCGTTATTTCTTTATCTAAAGGTTTTGTAAAGATCAAGACGTACTCTGCTGTAATTTGCACAAAAAACTGGTTTCAAATAGAGTCGATGGCTGCCTTATAACAAATATGCTATTTTGCGCACCGTGCTTATTTTTCGTGAAGTTATTCTTAGTAATATATTCTGTTTAATCCAAATGGTAGTTCCAGAATAAGCGCGTTAAAAAAATTGATTTTTGACAAATTCTTCAGCTCTACGATACAAAATTTATACATAACTAGCCGCATTCCGGGGCTTCGCTCCCGTGGGAATTTCGGGATAAAAAGTACCCTATGTGCTTTTCTCGGTATTATTCTACCCATATACCAAATTTCATCAAAATCCGCCCAGTAGATTTTGCGTGATTGAGTAACAAACATCCTCACACATTCATAAACTCAGATTCAAACTTTCGCATTTATAATATTAGTAGGATTTGTCCATGCATGCTTTCTCTATACATGATTACATGCCTGATACAATGAACTATTAAATTTAGCGATAACAGAAATACCATTTTTTTCCTTAATGAGTCGTGGATTAGCCCAAGGTTGTTTTCCCAAGATACCTATCAAACTTTC
Source organism: Ephestia elutella (assembly GCA_018467065.1). Taxonomy (NCBI): domain Eukaryota; kingdom Metazoa; phylum Arthropoda; class Insecta; order Lepidoptera; family Pyralidae; genus Ephestia; species Ephestia elutella. Next base: position 6,605,832 of record CM031570.1, on the reverse strand, counting down.
CGGCTTTCCTTAAGTTTTGATTAGGATCGCTGAAGGACAGCGGTTGGTCTTTATGCAAATGGCCGTAAGATTCGATTTTTGCGAAAAATACGCCTGCGTTTTGCGTCCAACAAGTTTTGAGATTGTGTACTGATTGCTTTTTCATGAGATGAGCTGATCTTGGCCATTAGAAGTCCACTGCTTTGTAAGAGATCTGAGGCCTGACGATTTAAGGCTTTTTTTATAATCTTTTTTTTTCATTAATAATCATCTTCAACAAAACGCTCCATGTCGACTTAAATCATTTATTCATTACAAATTAACTGCTTTGGTCTATCTATACATAAAACCTTGATGTTTAGAAAAATGGATAGCCATTTTTGAGTTCTCGTGCTTCAGCGTCAACGCTTACTGTCTGACAAAAGAGGATCCTGTGATTTCCCTCCAAATAATATTTCTTCTAATTCTGTCCGTCGCTTGCTGTAACAGTCGGCAGTGTCATTTGCGGCCCCGGTCCTTCCGAGCCGACAGCCTTATTTCAAATTCGGGCATTCGCTCCAATGAACACGTAGGGTTAGCAACACCGAAATTAAAAAAGAAATATTTTTGTAATCTTCTTTTAAATTTTATCGTCTTTAGAAACTCCGATGTAGGCACAGACATAATATTACCTAGACCCCGCAAGTGTATGTACTTCGCGTGTAAAAAGGAAGATGATTCAACTTTATTTAACGCTCGTTCATTCAGTCCGCGGTCGAACGTTCTCGCAGTCAGACGTATTACAAAAAGTAAAAAATGCCTAATTGCGCGGTATTGAGTTGAAGAAACAATACACAAAAAGGGGGACGAGATAAAGGAAACATTTCTTTTCATCGGTAAGTAATTTTGTTTTAAAATGGTGTTGTTTTTAACTAAAAAAACAATTATTTTGTGTTCCCGGCACGGATTTGGCGATTTTACAAAGAAAACTATGTATGCGAGTGTGTATTGTTCATTTAAAATACATTGCCGCTTTTAAAAGGAGTGTTGTAGGGCTTATCTTTAAAAACACGCAATGAATGTTAAAACAAACTATACGTTCACACGTCGTTTAGCTTAGTGGTACGATCACTAATCTCATTTTTCTGTCAAAAAAGGCAAATAGTGCTGTACCGCACAGAAAAGCTAATCGATTCTAAAAGCCTAATCGATTTGGAAACAGAGGAATGATAATGACAGAGGAATGATATTCTGTGTCATGTATTTTTTTAGGGTTCCGTACCTCAAAAGGTAAAAACGGAACCCTCGCGAAAATTAAAATAGAATATGTATTTAAATAAAAAATCGAATATCTCAAAAACGGCTGGACCTATTTAGATGCACAACAAACTTAAACATTCTATTAATAATTTCTATGTATATTCCAAGTTTCATCAAAATCGGATCAACGGTTCGAGAGTTATCGCAGAACAAACATGCATACATACAAACAATGTAATTTTTATCCAACTTGATTAAAATCATTCACCTTTCTTTTAGCTTCGCAGTAGTAGAGAAAAAGACAAGTTATTAATGATTTATCATTTCTCTGCCGTTTTCTCATTCCTCTGTCGATGAACTCGAATAATCGATTATAATATCGGTATTGTAAAATTGCTTACAGTATCAATTTGGAAAGTAAAGGGCGGCGGCGGCGACACCTTTGAATCGTTTGCATGGATGGCGAGCGTTCCCATCACTAAATCGCTTATGTGACGTCACAGTAGGTAAAAAAATATTGACACGCTCGTTTTCTATGCAGGCGATGAGACTTGCGGGGTCTAGGTAATATTATGTCTGTGGATGTAGGACTATAAGGCCCTCTATTATTATTGTCCCCTATAATCAGGCTAGCACGTATACTATTGCACGTATACTTAACCTTGTTCGACATATGAAAGAAGGGGTTATTCCCAGAGTACTCCAAAAAATGTTCCCAAAATACTCCATGAAAAAAATAATATTTTAAATTATGTTTCATTCTACTCCGCGGTAATATTGAAATGTTCTCAAAGTACTCCACGCGATTTTGATATCAAAAAGCATTAATTAGAATAAAAAGTGTAGCTGACGTATAGTACAGTCAGGCTCAAAAGTTTACAATATTTTTATGTATGAAGACAATTTTAAATAAAAAAAACTTTACAATTCAATAATCAACATTTATTCCCTATAATTCAACAATTAAACATATTCAAAAATTAACAATCAAAAACATATTCATAAACTAGATGTTGCCCGCAGCTTCGCCCGCGTGAGTTTCGCTTCGTAGTAACCTAAACTCCAGTACTCAAAATTTCAGCCGTTATCCCGTGTCCCGCGGGAATATATTATTATGTTGATGAACGGGAACAGATGTTCCAAATCTTCAATATTTATACGTCAGTAGAAAATGCTCATCAGGTTGAACAACTTTTGCTAAGGCGCCATTTCCATATATGTAATAGTATAGCTGGTCTCTTGGAGTTCTTCATCAGATGATCCTGATCTTCGATTTTTATACTTGAACAGAAAATGCTCGTCAGATTGATAAACTTTTGCTAAGGTACCATTTTCATATTTCTAATAGTTTTTTTAAATGTATAGATGAGCTTTTTTTACATATTTTCCACCAAAGAGATTCATGATTATTATTATGTAAATATAGGAATTCGGCTTGAGGGAAACTCAAGAAGTAACTGTATTAATAAAATGTGTAATAAAATTATATTTTTGAAAAAACTTAAATAATAGAATATTTACATAAAAAGAAACATCCAATTTCCGTCTCAGCGGCTAGGTTGCGACTCACATTCGTTGTATATCCATTTTAACAAGCTAACATGTAAGACACATTTTCAATTCAAACTTGCTGTGAACTTTAATCATCACGATATTGTTTGAACGATTTTGTGACTAACTGTACATAGTGAAATATTTTATAAAATTATTTAGATGGAGTAGTTTGAGAATTAATATCAAATAATCTGCGGAGTACATTGAGAATAAATTAAAATACCTATGGAGTAGAATGGGAACAAAATAATAAGTATTTTTAAAAAATAATAATTTCGTGGAGTAACTTGGGAACACATGTATGAGATTCTCATCTTTTTAGAACAAAAGAATGGAGTACTTAGGAAACAACCCGAAAGAAGTGACCGCGCTATTCTAGGCTGGACACTAAATGGCATGGCACTTTTTCCAGATTACATTTGTAAATAAATTAGCAATCGTGAATACCTACAACTAATTCATTAAAATTACGTAATTAAGTATAATGTTTTAGTTTACAAATTGTATGAAGGAATGTTTTCAATGGTTATCGTTTCTCACTAGTTGGCTCTACTGGCGAGTGAGGTCTCAGATAGTACAAAACTGTCATCAGTTGTCAATTTCAAATGACAATATTGTACCATCTGACATACCTCACTCACCAGTAACTATTGAGCGGAAAAAACGATATTTCCCACATAAAACAAAAAGAAAAGTCTTTTATAGTTTATGTACTAACTGAATATGGACAACCCTAGCCAAGGAATTAAGGCCGAATTATCTAATCCAGCTTCCGGGAATCATTAACTGCTGAATTCGGCGCCACTGTTACGTCAGCTTACCAGATATCTATGTATGAGCTGAGGATTGTACAATCCAATGCTACAGGCATTAGATGGACATTTACACATATACATAAAATTATTTCCAAGAAAATGAACTTCATGCTATATGTATAGTAGTGATAATAATACATTCATTACATACATATCATCATAGGCCAAACTACGGATTTCCATTAGCTACGGTCCTTACAGATCTCTCTTAGCTTCCTCTACCAACACTTATCATTATTTTCATACAAGCTTGCCCATTATAAATTAGTCTTAAAAAAAGCTTTTAAATATAACTCAACAACTAAACTCTTTTCACGACGTAAACACAGAATCTAGCACAACCTTCTTACCTTACCTTAATTTTTATTTAATTTATAATTGTAATTTAATTTAAGTTATATTTTAGCTATGAATATCAAACATAATGTAAAAATTGTTTGTGATTAAATAAATTCGATCAGATAAGTCGAATGTGCAACGCCTAGACAAACCATGACATGGTTTTAGGCGCCATAGCGTATCATATTGTATTGTTTTTTTTTTATGGCTAAATAAATGAAATGAATGAAAAACCTCGTAGACGACGGTCGGACATTTTAAAATGTAAAACATATTTTTGACGAATATAGATAGGTACTTTACGAACGAAAGTAAGACAATTTGGCATAAAAAAATATCAGAGCGCTCTTGTCTAATCTTTCTAAAAGTCATGCATAAGATAAACGTGAAATTTAAATAGCGAGGACGACAAAAGCTAATATTAAATTATACAGATACAGAATCACGTCTTTATCTCTCACGGGGTAGACAGAGCCAAGAGTCGTAAGACTCGATGGCCACGCTTAGCTGAATAGTGGGCCAACTGATGGGATGGAGATTCAGGTATAGTAACTGGTTGCTAGCCTGTCGCCTATAAGTGGAGTAATCCCCAGAATAAAGCCCTTTCCCTCGATTGACTTTTACAATCTGCGCGGGAAGAGAAGCAGCTGGCACATTCTATGTTTTTTCTTCGCTCCCAGACCAGCATGGAAGCATATTAAATTATGGCAGCAAAATTCTTCTTAAAGTTTCATAAAAGACTCTAAAATAAGAGACGAATAGTGTTACTATTTGTCTGTTATTTTTAGAGTCTTTCTTCAACTGAAATATTATAAATCATACGAAAATATAATATCACATTACGTAAATGCTTGTTTGTCTGTCTGTGTCTGGAAATCCCTTTGACGAGGGTAGCAAATCGAAGGAACACTTGTTCCACAACCATTTTATGTCATTCTCGCGTCGTGTTATGTCGTATCATGGAGGGAATGAATACTAAAAGGATTGATTCAGTTGTTTTTACACGACTGACCAAAAAAGGAGTGTTATGTTTTCACGGATCATGTATGTATGTTAGCGTCTTTATTCTATCACTAGCTTTCGCCCGCGGCTTCGCCCGCGGCTTCGCCCGCGTGAATTTCCCACGGGAACAGTGCTTATTCCCGGGATGTCCTTCTCCGTACTTCCAGCTATGTGTATGCAAAATTTCAGAAAGATTGGTTCAGTAGATAAAGCGTGAAGAGGTAACAAACAAACAAACTCACTTTCGCATTTATAATATTAGGATTAGGATAAGTCCTGAACGGCGTAGCAGATTTTGATATGAGAGGTATTTTTAGATTCCTTGTATTCCTCCGAGTGACTCTGGCTATGTAAGTTGTCAGTCGTGTTTTTTATTTTTTAAGAATTAGCTTGTCGTTTGTCTTGTATGTATAAAGTTAATGAATAGCCCCTCTGGCATGCTAGGCGACCAAGACTGTTTCATGAGTTTCTTTCGGCATTTCTTCTCAGCAGTGGTCGTTCCGAAATGCTAGTAGTTTGTAGCATTGAGACATAAAATATTATGATTAAATAATTAGTTATCGACGTGAAAAAGAGCCTTCTTTGAAGGCCAAGTTTCAATAAAAAATTTTGACTTTGACTTTGTTTCAGTTTGGTCATGTCGTAACTAATCAAGCTTGAGTAACGTTATTTTTCTTAAAAGTCCACTGTTGGATATAGGAAATAAACAAATATACTACCTCTCTCTAGATACCTCTCCCAAATAAACAGGAAAATTTACTCGCAATCGTCGTCATTGAAACCTTCAAAAAAGGAGTCTATTTCTCGAAAGGCCGGCAACACTCTTGTAATACCCCTGGTGTTGCAGTTGTCCATGGGCAGCGGTGATCGATTACCATCAGGTGACCCGCTTGCTCGTTTACCGCCCTATGTTATAAAAAAATCTTTGCTCAAGTGGTGGTTAGACGCTGGTTCGAAGGCCGACATTTCTGATTTTATAGATTAATCTGATAGTATATGGTTATTTTCATTGTCTACTGCCTGCTTCGAAAACATCGCATCATCGTGCGAAAACTGCACACTTTCTTATAGTTCAGTGTACTAGTGTGTAAGTATACAACGGAGTATATAAGAATCAGAAATGAGGAGATCCGTAGAAGAACTAAAGTAACCGACATAGCCCGCAGAATCGCGGAACTTAAGTGGCAGTGGGCGGGGCACATAGCTCGCAGAACAGATAGCCGTTAGGGCAGAAAAGTTCTCGAGTGGCGACCACGAACCGGAAAACGTAGTGTTGGCAGGCCTCCCACTCGGTGGACCGACGACCTGGTGAAGGTCGCGGGATGCGCATGGATGCGGGCAGCGCAGGACCGGTCGTTGTGGAAATCCTTGGGGAGGCCTTTGTCCAGTAGTGGACGTCTTTCGGCTGAGAGAGAGAAGTATACGGCTATTGTCTCTTCACTCGAAAATAAGTATACCTTTTACACACTCAATGTAAGAATACTGATGTCCATTAGATCAGGAAAACCCTAATGCAAAATAAAGATATCAATCGAAGGCGTTCCCAAAACCTACATCAATTTCAATGGTAAAAATAACCTCAATGCTGATATCTACATATCCGAAAAGAAGCAAAAAGGCCCACATTTATTATTCTAGTACATTAGCATACATTTTTAAGGATCCTTACCTTAGGTTGCTGCTGGCATCGCCTTGGGTATACCCAATTGTCAATTTTTCATGCAAATATCCATTCAATTTCTTATTTTAGAGGTATCCTCTGATCATAGAATAAAGACAGTACAGAATTTGCCATTATGTTTATTCTAAATACAATTCTATTATTCAAAAGTACCTAGCATATAACTACTTGCAAAGGAAATGTGACTATTGGTTATGTAATTTTCTTATAGGAATCCAAGAAGAATACAACCAGTTTGTTGTATTCTCCTTATGGCAACCTCTTGTATCGTGCTTTTGTGTTTTCTGAGATACTCGTTCCTTTTGGGGTTTTTGATAAGGTAACCTACGTACTTTAGGCTGTTTTAGGTCTTCTTCTTATCGAGTGTGATATTAACACTGGTGTCAGATTTTATTCAAGTCTCCTAAGGGCATCTGACTTGACTTTAACGACTACCGCCATCTAGTGGTAGTAGCCGTATAGCCACACTAGTAAAACTAAACAGTCAGCCAATGTGCAGGTTTCCTTCACCGGAAGCAGTTGGTCGTCTATGAGAAAACTACCATACATGAGTCAGATTGGTCTACAAACTCATGTGACACAGGTAGGATTCGAACCCGGGTCCTATCCGACCTCAGGCGGGTGTCATTACCACTTGGCCACCATCGCTTCAAAGTTTAGGTTATCTGTCACAAACGAAGTGTGTCTTCTGTTTTGTCAATATTTTATCTTCCGATCCACTGGACGACTCGTAGCCTAATTTCCATCGAATTTAGAAACCTTTGAAGCATCTATAAAGTCTTATTTGAAATTTCGAAATTGCTTCATTAAGCGATATTGAAAAATAATGCTATTTTTATATAAGTTATGGAAAGAACGAAGAAAATTTTTGATTGAATAAGTTTTTGTTAAAATACCTGTCATCAAGAGCTTACATTTTGAAGCTACTTAGCTAGGAAGATCTAAAAGCATATGAGTGGCTGATAAAAAAAAAATGTTCCATCTCATAGGACTTTAATTAAACTTAGCATATGCGTTTTTATGTAAGAAAGAGACTTAATTTAAGTATAATTATAATTTTATTGCGAGAATATTAATCGATCTCTAATTTCGGTGGTAAACAACTCCGTTGTTTTACTTTGATAAAAGTTGCGTTAAGTATTTTCCGCGGGCTTTGAAGGTTGGATGAGAAAGTTGGGGCAAACAGAACGTTGTTGATAATAACATTTGTTGCCAAGCAGCACAGAGTATATGTATTAAAAAAACCTATATATAAAAATATACAGACTAAACGACTAAAATGATAAGCCTTCTTGAATACTTTCTTGAATAATAGTCATCGCTTGTTGCCTTCTAATACAAAAAATCTTCATAAAAATCAATTCTCGCAGATGATCTAAGATGACGTATAAAATTTCGAACACCATTTTTTTTCATCAGGTGTTAAAAATTTATTAAATAATTCCGGTTAGACTAATATAAGAAAAGATATGACTTTATTTATTCGTAGTTGAATGAAATAAATATACGAAAGAGAGAGATGAAAGGTCTGGCAATGCTCTTTTGGAGTCAGTAAATTAGATTAAATACACACACGATTACCGGGAAAATGGCAGGCTTTTGTTAAGAAAAGCTAAGGAAAAGCTTTATCAAACCAGCACAGGCGACCCACAACAACCTACGCTGTTTTAATAATATACCGTGTTACAATTTCTGAGAGCCTGGAATCTTTGCAGGAATTAAGCCTTGTGTTTATATGGGTTACTAGCATGGGTTCGAGATTCTGTTTCAGTGGGAATTTCGAGAAATTCTCTCTTAGCGCTCCCCTGTACTCCCTAAGGAACCTACATGCCAAATTTCAGCTTCCTACGCTAGTTTTGGCGGTGCGTTGTCTGCCAGTCATTCAGTCAGTAATAGGAGAATTGTATATACACCCTGTATATTAATTTAAAAGGTTATTATTATATAGGCCAATATAATGAAAATGGATAGATAAATTAGAAATGAGTATATTATAGCACTAAGGTGATTTCCAATGACTAACTCTTAATTAAGAAAGTTTCTACCACACCGGAGCCACAAAACCACGGCTTAGGTACCGCCCACAGGTACTACAGACTAGACTAGCCTTACCTATCGTCCTAGGTGAATGGTAGAACGCTGCGTGGCGCGCTGCAATGCTGTGCTATAAAGTAATAGTACACGCCGCCAACATAGACCTCAAGAATATACACGTAACACATTTGATATTTACGTACCGCGTCGCGCCGCGTTGCCTTGGACAACGGGTTAGCCAACACGCTACTTACCAAAAAAAACTTATTGTATTTTTTTTTAATTTGTACAGACGCAACCAGTAATTTGGTACGAGAACGAGAACCCAGGCCAAGTGGTGGTGCTGACGGCCAAAGACTACGACTCGGAGAAGAACGGAGCCCCATTCGAGTTCTCCCTCAACGAATCAGCTTCCTTGGATATCCGCTCCAAGTTCTCCATACAGGGTAAGTATTGTTAGAATTAATTACTATCTTTATCATCAACATTTCAGCCATGAGAAGTTCAGTACGTCCACCCCTCATAATTTTTTATCTTGACCGTCTTTCGGCCTTTTAGACCTTTATTGAAATAGACTGACCATTATATGCTTTATAAGAAAGCTCAAAAGGCTATGGTTGAGAAAGAGAGGGAAATAAGCAAAAAAAACATAGAATTGCGATAGCTGTGTAATAAATATATAAAAATAAATTTAAAACCAAGTATGTTTTGTGAAAAACAACAAAAACATCCCAAGTTATAGTTAATAATGATTTTATACAGGTTTCCGTACTAGATTAGCTTAAACAAAGCCAAAATCAGATTTATCTCGCCAATTCACCGCAGGCTTTAAATAGCTAATGAAATCCCCAACTCCGCTATACAACTCCGAATGCCTTTGGTACATTCACGACAATTTGGAGGATCTTAACAGAATTTCTATCAATTAATGTAGTTAACATGCAATAAATGGAGCCAGGCCTAACTTTGTTTTCCAAGTGCCAATTCAATTTTAGTTCGTTCCACGTTCTGATAATTCCTTGCTTGTGCGAGCCTAGACTTTTATGTCTGTAGACTAGACGGTGCTAGATGAAAGGTAGTAGTTTTTATAATAATGGGAGTATTCTAGCCTTCGTAGGAAGTAGAAATCGCTAAGTTTCCCTATATTGTGGTTGCGACAATCACGTGTGAGGATGTGAGTATGTTTGTATTGTCACGCAAAATCTACTAGATGGATTTCGATAAAACTTGGGAGGTACACGGTTAAATGAAATTGCGAATTTATTGTATTGCCATTTGGTTAGTGCACTAAATTAAAAACACTGAAAACTTATCCAAATTATGATGTAATAATATAATTTAGAACTGAATTAATACGAACTACCTTCAATCACCAAATTAATATAATAATAAAAATTTACTTATTATTATGAAAAAAACAATTATTGAATTTTGTTATTTTCTTCCAACACTTTTAATTAGAAATAGAATGCGTTATTTTCGTTGTTCTTAATGTAGAATACTGGACACTAAGTTTAAAAACGAAGCATTGTTTATACCAATGCTTAGTCTAGTTATTGTAATTGCATAGAAGTCATTGACTTACCTTTGCAAAGCCGAACAACATACCCTCTAAATTGTTTACTAATGACTTAATTTGTACAAAATTTAACTCGGGTACAATTGTTTCTGTTATGTATAAATGAATAAAATTATTGGTTCGTTCAGTACATTACTGTTTAATGTATTAATTGGGCAATCTGTTTGAATGAAACCTCAATGTTTGTGCGATTACTGGCCCGTGATTTACGCTATTTTAATACTGTTTTAAGTTTTAAATTAAATTTAATTGAATTAAATTTTCCCAAAAAAAAAAAGACTTTCGGTCGTGATAATAAAAAATTAGTAATTCCATTCGCGGGAATAAATAATGTTGGGTTAACAATAAAAAAAATATTTAAATGTCGAACCTACTTTTTAATTTATTTTTCTTTAGTGGCCAGTCCAACTCCAAGATATTGGAATACATTCAAAAAATTTTTTTTTATCACTAACGTGTTCTATTTTTCTTACAGGCAACATCCTCTCAGCGCTGGTGACCTTCGACAGAGAGGTGCAGAAGAAATACGAGATCCCTGTGGCCATCACCGACTCAGGGACCCCTCGGATGACCGGGGTGTCCATACTGACTGTGGTCATAGGGGACAAGAACGACAACCCTATGGCCCCGGGGCATAGCAACATCTTCGTTTATAATTACAAGGTAATGGATCATTATTAAACGGCCTATCGCTTTCTCAAAAAGTCAGCAACGCATAAGTGACCTTTTTAGGGTCGTTGGTGTCTATGGACTGCGGTGATTGCTTACCATCAGGCAACCCGCATGCTCGTTTGCCTATCATGGAATACCATTAAAAAATTGCAATTTTATCATTAAACTAAGTGCCGAATAAAAGTGTTCCTATTAAATATTACCAATTATCGGAACTTTAGAGAACGTTGCCTGTATAAAGTGCTGTAGTTTGGAAAGGGTGCTTTATTCTAAGTGAAGACCTATAAAAAGATATCTAAGACGAATGCAAAATATAAAAACCAGATTTACTTTGGTAGTTATAATAATTATCAATACTCAAATATTCTGACAACTTATAGGTACTTTGTGAGATTTTGTATAGACATGTCCTTTGAAGAACATAGGCTTTTGTCGCCATAATTTTACAGGAGCGAAGGTTTTTATTGAGACTGAAAATTCATAATATTTATAATTTTCCCAATCCGCCACCTTTCAGCTAAGCACCAACCATGAAGTGCCTTGTCACCCTCCATCATCATATTTAGTTATCGCATTTTTTCTTTTCTGGCAACTCCGCTAACTTTTTCTTTTCGGGCGGGAGAATAAATCATTATTCATTCTTTCGTTATAATTTCGGCCAGTATTGTCTCACTGAATTTCTGAACAATTTCGTGAATAGTTAATTACGTTCTATTGACAGGTTTGGGATGATCTCAAATAATTGAAATTTTAATGAGTATTTAGTTAGGTCACCTGTAATACATTAGTTCAGCTTTATTAGTAAAGATTTTATACAGACAGGGTACCTACATGACGCAATCATATACCTAGGCTGTTGACATTTAACTTACAAAATAGAATTTCGGTTAAACCTTTAATAAAATATGTTGATCGGGACTACCCTTAGCCAATTTAATTTTAACGCTATTTAGTTATCAGTAAAAGGGTCAAAGGGTCCCTTTGTCACAAAAGATATATCAATATAGCGTGGTTTATTTGAATAGTTTTTACGTTTTATGTTCGTGTGAGTTCGTGTGTTATTAATGGTCAAAGAAGGTACTACACTGTTTTATAGCTAGATTTAATATTCAATTTAGCTCGTCATAAAATTTTATTGTGAAACAACAAATTACATATTTAGAACAACAATAAATTGTTTTGGTAATTTTACCAATTAGATACGAAATGTGTTTTAAATTAAACAAACAGTATAATTTTTAAACTAAATTGATAACGTAGCCACTAATTAATAAATTGTCAGGTACTTCGAAAAATCGAAGCCGATCTATGTAATTTCATTTAATCACAAAATAAAACTGTTATATAGAACATTTTATCGAATTCGGCCAACCATCCAGTACAGATTTCGTTTTTTTTAAATATATAATAATTTAACTATAAGTCCATTAATAATTCAATTAAATACAATGTTTTTTTCGTATGTTTGATATATAAACAGCACAAAATTCTGAATAATATAGTGGAATACTCGTACAATATAACGAAAAACGTCTCCGGATACAAATATTTACTAAAGCAACAATACGTTCCTAATATTTATTTATTGTTTATTAATTACAATGCTCTGAAAAAACGAATTCACAAAATAAACACTGTATTTACCTTTTGTACAGCGAATTGAAAATTTGAAAGGCAAATAGGAAAATTACAATTTATAACAATTTCATATATGTGCATGTGTTTGTTCTCTATATATTTAATTAAAAATATTGCTTCTTTTAACGCACACAGACGGAAACGTACTTCAATGAATTGTACAGTTGGCGGTATTACGTGAGTATTGCATTTCTACTTAAATTGGTATGCATTTCGTTCATATTATGATGTTTTCTTTGTTTTATCCGCTTACACGTTTGTGGTGTGTGTTTACCGAGTGCATTCGTTGAAAAAATACCAGCCAGTATTTAAAAATAAATTTCAGCATTAATGAAAAGGTTGTTGAAAATTTCTGAATAGTACAGACGGGATTTTTTTATAATATGTAAAAAATATTACTTAGGTATAGAGTGCGTTTTTCAATTGGACAAGCATTTGAAACTTTTCATCTGTTAAACGTTTTATGGTGATAATGAAACAATACAATTTCATTATGGCATAAATCCGTGTTGCCATAAATAATATATCATTATTATTATCTAAAGGGTATCTATTGCTTAAAATCAAAACCTATTTGTAAATGACATATTTCTTTCGAGCATTATTAAGTTGTACACTTTTAACTTTTACACAATTAGTGAACTGACAACGGGAATGTTTCTGGTAAATACCCACCTTTATTAAATTTCATTTTCGCTTTTTCTCCTAATTTCGCAAATTGTACTGGATGGTGTAATGACATTTCAATTTGGTTAGCTGATTCTGTTTCGTATCTTTCGTGTATTTCCGAAATGTAAGTTAATTGATTTTCATACCATATTTATATTTTGTGTACTTACTTATAAATTGAAATTGAGTTTCGTCGTTGACTTAATTAAGTCTATATTAAAACGTTTTGTCGAATATTAGACACGTGCGCGTTTCCACGGGTAATATCAATTATGCTTTGAGACATAATATTTTTTTAAATAAAATTAATATGTTCATTTACTATATAGAAAAATCACATATAAATATATTGATATCAATAGCTCAGGATAGAGATAAATGGAGGGAGGAGAGGGAGGCCTTTGTCCAGCAGTGGGAACTAAACGGCTGAATAATAAGGCTAAAGTTGATAAATATCCTTACTTATGTTTACACACCATACAAAAAGCTATAATTTTTAATTACTTGTCGTATTACTCGAAAATTCTTTCAGTAATTAGTTAAGAAAATAATAGGTTAGCACTTAACTTCGACCTGTGCGTATACCTCTTTAAAAAGAAAGAAGAAAGTCAAAAGTACAATAAAATAATAATAATATATGGAACGTAATACGCTTTTGTTTTAATACCCTGGCTTAGTAATCTAATAAATACTGCCTCATATTCTTGTGGAGATGATCATGATGTTGACAAATTGGAAACAGCTTTCATACAAAATACTCCATTGGGTTTCGCAAGCATTGTCTTTCGAAACGTTTTAATTAAAATGCCAAGGTTTAATCATCCAGGTTCATTCAAGAATAGCTCTCTTTCATGCAGTAATTCGTATTCAAATCACTTTTACAGAGCATGAAAGATGGGAGTATGAATTCATGGCTGTTTATGTTTATGAAGAACAGTAAACAATTTTACGGTTTTTCATTCTAGCTTCATTACTACAGAATTAGACCTTTTACTACCTAAGTCAAGTTATTCATAAGTCAGTACAACCAGGTAAATTTTCTTTAGTACCTACCTGCTTAGTTTCATTAAGTGAATAGGCTGCTTCTAGGTAAGCTCGCTACATCGTAGACCTCATCTCTGTCCTCGGGCAAGATTGTGGTCAAGAGCAAACCCATCTTTAATAAAAAAAAAAAAAAATAGTAAGTGAAATGGTAAAATGTTGCGCTCTCGAATTTAGGGCCAAAATTATGCTGAAAACATGAAACTGAAGCTTTGAGAAGAATATCTCACATTCGTTTGAATGTGAGATATTCTTCTCAAAGCTTCGGTTTATTGTTAACGGTACCAAATTCTCCATATAAACTCCCAGAAAGTATCGATACTTTCCGGCAATATTTTTCATTTATTCATTCTTAAACAATATACATTGTGTCAGAAACATTAAAAAAACCATACATAAATTATCAATAAATACAACAAACGAATATTATTATACATTACAATCCAAATTCGAAATATCAATAATATGCAAAAGTAAATTAAAATTCAATGAAAATCATTTCTATCAAAAATCGTCTATAGAGTAGCAACACTTTTCCAATAATAGATCACGCAACTTAGCCTTGAATAAATGATGACTACGAATGGTTTTCAGCTCTGACGGTAACCTGTTAAATAGCTTTATAGCCTGGTATTGAGAACCATGGTGCATTATGTTTAATCTAGGCTGTATGTGATTCGGGAAATCTTTTCTTCTTGTTCTTTCTCGTCTTAATCTTTCTTCATCTGACTCAAGGTAAGGCATTTTTTTAAAGAAGTCTGTGAGGATTACCAGGACATACAAACTTGGTACCGTTAAAATGGAGTACTTTTTGAAGTAGTCCTTACAAGAATCCCACTGTGGTATGCCTGCAATAGTGCGGATTGCCCTTTTTTGCAAGATAAAGGCTTTATTTATATTGTATAAGTAACTGTTTCCCCACAATTTGATGCTATAACGTAACTTCTAAATATTGTAGTTCGGTCCTGCTTATAGCACCGATCGATTCTATTAAAAAATTCTAAATATCTTTCATTAATACCTAAGCTAGGTGTTATTGAATCAATCAATCATTTGTTTATTTGTAAAACATAGGTTATATACATTAGTTGTTATTTAGGTATTATAATCACTATGTTTTGCCTCCATGAAATCGTACCTATTTAAATGCGTGCTGAGAGGAATTAATACCTCATTAAGCTAACAAAATATATAACATTGTTTTTAAACAATTCTCACCTTCCTATAACATAACTCTTGGCTATTCATGTGTAATTTGTACAAATCTAACAAAGCAAAATTCTAATACGGAAACCGTTGTTCCTATATCAGACTCCAACATCAAATTTGCTATATTTTAATTCCGCCGATGAATAATTAAGTGGCGTTTCGATACATAAACGTTTACGCTTTACGGTAATACCGTGTTTATAATAATATGTGGATATTAAAATGTTAATTTTGCTTTAATGAAAGTAGGGTTTAGTGCGGTGCGTATATAAACAGGGATTATGGAGGCAGTTTTTACTACCTTGGCCTGATTTCCGTGAGTTACGGCGCGAATCCCGGGTGTTCATTTCGCTAAGTTGGTAACACTGTCTATCATCCGTGATATTGCTGAGAATATTTGAAAATGCAATCTTCAAGTTGGTATGCAGTACAGTCTGAACGAATTAGTTATAATTATAGGATAGGAAAGGGTAACTAAATAATAATAAAATAATAATAAATCGTTTATTTGTTCTCATCCACAATTACAAGTTATATTATAGCTAACAGCAACAGTACTAAAAGTAAATTATTTATTAAGTAACCAAGAGATTTGAATTTGAATTTTTAAAATTGGTAAATAATAGCAAAAATATAAGGAACCTGTATTACGGGTTACCAGGAAATAACGTCATGAAAATTGTTCTTTTTACTATTTAGATATTTAGTACTTTTTGCGTGTTATTTTTGGTATGTTTGCATGTGTCTCAGTTGATGCAAATAGTCTATAAATATCTATCAAATAAATATCTATTTATTAAACGATGTCCTATTTAAATAATTTGTTCTATTAGCTCAATAATTTGCTCTGTTACCTACTAAACTTTATTTTCAAGAAAATTATTTAGCTCCAGGACCTGGTATTGTTGTAAATCTTTTGTCGGCCAAACTCGCGATACATGATTGTTACGTCACATACCGCATTCACTAATTCGGTACTCAGTTCACGCCCCCTTAATGAAGCTGCCCACTGTGTTCGTGCTTCGTTTGCATTTATTAAGCATTCTTTTTTTTAATAGTTACTAATTCGCGCGCAAAAGAAATTACTCAAGTGACAGACACTTTATTCTGGATCTTCAAGTCAAGGCTGTGTATCATTTTGCCCAGTTTTTTTTTAACTAGCCTATATGTTTTATGTCCCACTGCTGGGCAAAGCCCTATACAAAGTTATATAGACATAATTTTTTTGACACCATATCACAAGGAAAACGAGAGCCTTGCTTTTAAATTATAGCCTATATCACATTCATGTTCCAGTCCAGTTACTCATTTTGTTTTTAATATTTATTATTGTTAATGTTACCAAGTGCATACTTGTATCAATTGTAAAGAGAGGAGTCCCTGTAACACAAGTTTTCACTTAGCGCAGGGCTTCAGTACGTTTAATTTATAACTTTTCTTGGTAATAAATGATTTATGATTTTAGTATTAAGAATATCAACGCAATAAAATTTCGACGGCTTCGTCCGCGCTACTCCCATTTAGGCGTTTACGAAGGTATATTGATCAAATCTAGGATAGTCGAGCTACTCGCCTTGTGAAATCTAAACGCAGCATCTTCGAAGTTCGTTTAAACGACAAGCTTACCCTCTAAATCGAGTTAGTCCGAAACACAATACCCACAAGTTTTGAGCTGAAAGATTGAGTAACTGGAACAAAGCTGAACCACGGATTATACAATAGTAAATGCGCCGAACCGCGGAGTTTCGACGACATTTTGATTTTATAATCTTTAGTCGCCGCCTTTGTATTAATATTTGGGAGTGACTGTACGTGATGTATTTTCTTTTAATTTTAATACGCAACTCAAACGTTTGCGTTAGGATTCGAAAGAATAATTTGTGTTTATTTTCTAACTTCAATTCCGTTGCTATTTCTATTGCAAGCTATTTCTTTAACCACAGTAAAAATCTTATCACATTTAACTACTATTACATTTCCCGGTATAAAGTAGTAAAAATCTCAGGTAGAGTAAGTCATTTTTACGATCTGCAACTAAACAAATAAATATATACTCAAACCGGTCGTAATATTTTCATAGCGTCGTCGGTCGCCTTTTCGCTTTTACTCGTCGAAAAGTTAGTTATCATTTCCAAACGTCAAAATAAAACAAGAATTTTTACAATAGAGAAACAAAGTTCTTATTTCAAATTAAAAATCTAAATGTCACAATTTGAAACCTACAAAACACATGAGTAACGTATTCCGTCCAATATTTCAAATTATTCCAAACGACTAAATTACTTAATACAGCGTTAACAACCAATTAAGGTATGAATTGGGAAATTAACACGCAGTACATACAGTCGCCAATAAAATTATATCCTTTATGCCGTCTCTACAGGGTTGTTCCACTATGCTCTAGTTCCGCTATTGACATAGAAAAAAAAATATTCTTTAATAGACTGATAAACCTGATTGTCAAATGAAGCCCAAAAACGTTCATAATAGTGTGCTCCAAATTCAATTTATTTTTACAGATTGTTCATAAATTCTATGAAACCAAAACACACCAAATAAGACAAACTTGACAAAAATGAGCCTCACAGCTGTCTGTGTCTCTAAGTAAAAAGAAATTAGCTCTATGCTCAAAACATATTTGTAAATGCACGCACGAAATTTACTAAATAGAAGAAAAAAAAAGTTATTGTTTCTGGAATTAGCGTAAAGAGCATGGAATTGTTCGTAAGTACAATCAGATGCAGATAAACCTGACTTCTTGGTCAGGTTTCTCTGCTCTGCATGTGACTGTACCTATAACTTCTGTGATATAGAGTGATATAAACCTGTAGAAGAAACTCGTTGTTTGACCGTTAGAAAAAAACTTTATTTGTCAAAAGTGTATAAAATAAGAAAATGCCTTTTTCTACAATCCTTGTTGAATGGAAAGTGTTTAAAAAAAGATACAAAATCTCTTTATTATCGTGTATAGAAACGTTTTGCTTGTTAGGTTGATTTTATTGAGTAGAACATAGTGGAACCAACCCTCTCCGAACATATTAAGGCGGTCGTTATACCGGCTTAACTGCCCATAAAATATAATATCGAGATTTCGACCCATAGAATTTGTTGCCATTTTAATTCGTATTGTGTTTTTGTTTGGCTGTTTCCTTATGTTTTCTTCTTTTTCCGGTCAAAGTTTTACTATTATCATATGATTTATTTGATATACTTACAGGTGTTTGTGTGTGTGTAGAATGAGTGTGCAACCTCATAAGCATGAAATGTTTTACAAACTTTTTTATTACCTAGGTACTTTTGTAAAAACTGAGGAAGAACTCAAGGAAAAAGTACTTTTAGGGATTTTACCCAATGTTAATGTGATCGTTCCAAAATAGAACTAAAAAATAAATAAAAATAAAGTATTAAGAGAAAGTCGCCTGCAACGTTTGAATTTTGTTTCAAAACAAACATAAGCTAAATTAAAACGAAATTCGAAATTTATTTCAGCCAGCTATCTGACAATAATTTTTTAATTTTATTTTTTTTCTTCAGGGCGAGGCACCAGACACGGAAATCGGTCGCGTTTACGTGGACGATCCTGATGACTGGGACCTTCCAGACAAGCGGTTCATGTGGATACCGTCCTACGAGCTCAGGAGTCCATACTTCGATGTGCACAGCAAGAACGGCATGATCACCATGAAACATGGCACGCCCAATGGGACATACTTGTTGAGATTTAACGTAAGTATTTTTTTAATTTTTTGGTTAACAAATGTTGCGAAAAAGGTTTATCTTAAGCTATCACGACAATGCCGATATCACAGTTTAAAAAAATACATTTGTTATAGTAACCTACTTGTTGTTTAGTAATATGTATTATAAAGATATTTTCTGTTCTTGTACAAAAATAATATTGATGATGACTTAAGTATAAACTACAAAGATATCGACGAGATGTTCAAAATTTTTTTTGTGACGTTTATACTTGATTTTCTGCGAAGTTTGCGCCAATATTGAGACCAAAGAGTTATTTTAATGACATCTCTATATTTCCAATTTGCACTCAAGGTGACAGAAGAAAACGAGCCAAAGGTGCCATTCCACTGGGTGGAAGCAACTGTCAACGTCACCATCAAGGAGATTCCTGAGGAAGCGGTGGACAAATCCGGTTCTATTCGGTTCGTCAACATCACTGCTGAGGATTTCATCATTCCTGAACCCGATGTAAGTACTTGTAATAGTCGTATTTCTCATTGCCGATGGTCGTCACATTACGAGGAATGATATAAACTTCTTGATGAATGGTTTGACATCCACCATTTTATATAATGAGCCTTCTCCATTTCACATACCAGCTGATGATCATCAACTGTAGTGCATGTTTTCTTGCGATATTTTCCTGGTCGAGTTATCTACAAAACAAATTCAAGAGGCAAATTTAAGGGTCTGAAACAGCCTTTTTTATGAATCGGTATATGACCCATTTCTCATTTTCTAGATATTTAACAAGCTAATTATTTAAAAATAAAAAACACGACTGACATCTTACATAGCCTATGTCATTCGGGCTAATGCAAGGAATCTAACAATACCTCTCACATCAAAATCTGTTAAGCCGTTCAGGACTTATGGTGGAATAAAGAAATTACATACATACATACATACATGAACGCTGAAAACATAACACTCCTTTTTTGGTCAGTCGTGTAAAAATGAACTTTATTTTACGACTTATAAGGTTCAATTTAAATATTTAGGAAATGAGAATGGATGGATGCGGGCAGCGCATGACCGGTCGTTATGGAAATCCTTGGGGGAGGCCTTTGTCCAGCAGTGGACGTCTTTCGGCTGAGAGAGAGAGGAAATGAGAAATAAATTCCGAATTCCGATTCATGAAAGTTTTAGACATCCAGGGTCTGTTGACCACAGGCGTACTTCTTAACCAATCGATCATCAGAATGGTAAAATTCATTTTCCCATATTCAAAAATTTCACTTCAGTCCACTATTCAGCTAAGTCCCACGACTTTCGGCTCTATCTACCCCGTAAGGGGTAAAGACGTGATTAAACTTCAAAAAAGTTTAAAGAAAATCTCTATTTCAAAAACATATTTTCGGCTGAAGAGAAACTTTGCGGCCATAAATTAAAACCTTCTGTTTTGTATTCACCCGAGGTTGAAAAGTTACAAATTGATGCACTAGCCGTCTAGACTAGACATCTTGCTCTTTCAAAAGACAAAGATTATCCTAGCTTTCCAAATGAATTATTCAAAAACGTTGTTAATTCTTTGGAATAACAATAGAATTAAATGTTCTTCCTTTTTAACCGATGTGTTCTCACACAGTATCCTAACTAATATTATAAATGCGAAATTGAGTTTTTTTGTTCTTCACGCTTTATCTACTGAATCAATCTTCCTGAAATTTCGCATACACATAGGTTAGAAGTACTGAGAAGGACATAGGGTTTCCTTTCATCTCATTCTCATTTCACACGGGCGAAGCTGCGGGCAAAACCTAGTAGTAGATAAAACTGCTGCACCCTGGGGCTGGAACGGAGGCACCAATGGAAATTTCAGGTTAATTAGAAAGCCTATCGATGGGCTAGCAACCTGTCATTATATCTGAATCTCCATTCCGCCATAAGCACCGCTATCCAGCTAAACGTAGCCTTCGAGTCTCACGACTCTTGGCTCTGTCTACCCCGTAAGGGATAAAGACGTAATACAGTATCAGTGTATTTAAAAAAAAACATTTACCTATTAAATTTTTACACAAAAAATTAATGTATTTTTATGGGTCGTTGTGTATGTAAATTGTCATAAACGGATTTTTTTTTATTTTTAAAAACAACAAATGGAAAAATTATGAAACTAAAAATTAGAATCACGTCGCTACTGTATTGCTCTTTTAAAACTTAACATTGATATAATAAGGTGACGTAATTTTTCCTTAGACCTAATTATTTCTTATACAATCTGAACCTACACAACAAAAAAACTTTCTTTCCGGCAAACAGGTTATTTGTCAGTATTTTCGCGCATGGCTAGGCGACTGATCTCGCAACTTCGCGACACACCCCTGGGGGTTTGTTCGCTGTTAGTTCATATTTGTTTTATACGATTTGTTGTTTAGATTTACAATGAACTGCGAACAATGATGGGATTTGTTGGACTTTGTGTCAATACTTTGTGATAGTTATTTATGACTAGATGCGCCCCTGAACTTCGTTCCCGTAGGAATTTTGGTATAAAAAGTACCCTATGTGCTATTCTCGGTGCTTTTCTACCCGTGTGCCAAATTTCATTGAAATCCGTCCAGTAAATTTTTTGTGATTGAGTAACAAACATCATCACAAACTCACAAATTCACTGACATCCAAACTTTCGCATTTATTCGCATAATATTATTAGAAGGATTAGTTAAGATTAGAATTCTTGTGGGAGGCCTTTGTCCAGCAGTGGACGTCTTCTGGCTGAGAGAGAGAGAGAGGATTCTTGTGATGCTATTTTATTATTTACTTTTATATTTCTTTATCTTATTAGGCTAACTTTAGTGTATAAAATGCAAAGTGGTTTTCACTTGAGTGTGGTCTGGTGATTAATATACACTTAAATTTGAATACCGACAGATTAGTCGTTAATTTTTTTTAAAATTAATTACTTATTATTTAGGTGATTTTAATAAAATATCGTGTTTTTATTCGTTTTTAACATTACAAGCACTTATTCTTCCGAAATACCTGCCAGGGCGAGACCCTGGGGCTGTTAATATTACTTCAGTAATTAATTCTTCTTCATCAGTCCTGTATCACCCATTGTGATAATTAAATAAATCCTATAAATTAATTTAAGCGGTCCTAGTAAGCTATAAATAGAAATAAGTGTTTCGAAATATACTGTTTTATGTACTACTACTCTACTCGTAATATTTTATTACAAATACGAAAGTGTAATTGTGTGTGTGGGAGTTTTTTTACTCAATCGCGCAATACACGACACACGCCACAGATAAGGGTCTCTATTGTTTCCCCCAATTTTTTGTACTCCTAATGTAGTTTGGTGCACAAACTTTTAGTACAACATTGTTTCGTACATTATTATGAATTCTAATTTAGTTTAGCCTATTTTTGATTCGCCTAAGTTTTTATCGCCGTATATTTACTTTTCAAATAAGTCATTAGGCCTAATAATTGATTATTTCTAATATTCACAAATACTAATTAATATTTCGTACAAAGCAATTAAGCACAAAATAATAATACCTAATTATTTCTGTTATAATAATTTCTGATAATTATTACAAAGTATTTAAATCTAATAGGGGGGGGGGGACTAAAATGAAACATTGATGGATTTGTGTTTGATAAATGTCGAGAAGTAAAAGAAAGTTACATTAGGCGTGTGAACTAAAGCGTGCAGCATGCAAGCAAGCATACAGCATGCAAGAAAGCCTGCAGCATGCAAGCAAGCATGCCGCATGCAAGCAAGCATGCAGCATGCAAGCAGGCATGCAGCAAGCAAGCAACCTCGCTACGCTCGAGAGGTCGCCGGCTCGCTTCGCTCGCCAACTCCCCCCCTCGCTGCGCTTCGGCCTCGTGCCCTCATTTCTCTCAGGACCTCCTTCGCGAGCTTCTGGTTCCGCGCGAAGGAATAACACTCTAGTATAGGGCAAACTTGAGCCACGTGGAGTCGGGGTGCTCTAAGTCGGATCTGTGACTTATCAAGATTTTTAGGAATTATTATTAGTAGTGCATTACTAACATCATTCTGAAAATGATTGACGACAGACTGGACTGTTCTTATCTCCGGCACTGTTGTGATAGACATGTCACAGTACCCATGCCGGTGAGAAAGTGCTAATACTTAGTAATAATTAAATTTACTAATATTCAATTAGTTATAATTATAAGAAGTGATTATTACAGTAAGTAATAATTGTCTCAAACAAATTTATACGAGGATATCGTTACGTGTAAAAAATTAAAAGCCAAACGATTTTAGAACATCTAATAATAGAGACTCAAAAATTGCATCTAATAATTATTAGGCTAAATTATTATTGTGCAAAAACATCAATTAGGCGAGACAATAATTGTGCATAACATGTTTAGGCCAATAAGGTTCGGCGAAGTGAAATTAGAGACAAAAATTTTAAGCGAAACAAAGGGCACCCCACAGATAATGCTCTATCAATGTCGTCCTCACAAATATGATCCGCCTAGTCGATACGCTGCACTGAGTAGAAGAAATGAAAAATAATTTGCTGCAAATAATTAAGAATACAAACTGGTCAAGAACAATCTATTTAAAGCTATTTAGACTCGATGAGAAGAATAATAATTAAGAAACATAAACTTATTGATGTCTGTTCTCCAGGGTACGAGTAAGAAGGAGAAGCTTCACCGCCGACTGTCCCAGCTGTACAACACGTCGATGGACAACGTGGACGTGTTCACTATCTTCACCAAGGTGACGGTGAAGGACAACTTCCTCGATGTGAGGTTCTCCGCGCACGGGTCGCCGTACTACCCGGCGGAGAAGCTAGATAGCATGGTCATTGGAATTCAAGAGAAGGTTGGTAGTGGTAGATTTTGAAAATTAATAAAAAAAAAGTACTTACCTACTCATCAAAAAACGATGAAAAAGAACGTTTCATGCGTCTATGGTTCCATGTCATTTTTACTAAAAGTCAATTTAAGATATTTGCGTTTGGTAAAAAAACCTAGTTTATTACAATTCAATTATTACACATTGGACGATATCTAGTTCGAGATACGATTTGATGATGTACTAATTACATTGATTTGTCATTACAGATAGTTATTATGGCACTGAATTATAATAGACAGATCGAATTAACACATTAGATGAAAATAACAAAAAAAAAAACAACACAGAATTAAGGTACTCTCATATAGAAATAATATATGGTGAAAAAATTCCATGCGAGCAGGACTTGAACCCGCGACCAGGTCTTTATACGACCTTGCTCTTCCAACTGAGCTATCGCATTTCAATCCTGCACATCGAAAATCTTCACCATATCCAATTTCTATTGAAACGCATTAGGCATGCGTAACCTAACACCAATACCCACTATACGAGTAAGGTATTTGATTTAACCCATATTCGATGAAGTTGAAAATCAATTAAAGTGTAGGAATCTTAATATTGCATCTGAGATGCTCAAAAATCCAAAAATAAACACAGAATTAACCATTATTTTTTCTTACAGCTGGAAGAAGAACTTCAAGCGAAAATCTACATGGTGAAGATCGACGAATGCCTCATCGAGAAGGAGCAGTGTGCGGACTCTTGCCGGAACGTCCTGATGAAGAATAATGTTCCTCTGTCAGTTTACACAAATACCACTAGCTTTGTGGGGGTGTCTGCCAGGGTGGAGTCCGAGTGTACTTGCGATGTGGTGGATACGCTCATCTGTTTGAATGGAGGTGAGTTTTGAAGGTGCTCGAAGAGCATTTATTTTCAAGTGCACCTTTCAGTAGTGCTAATTGATTACAAAAGAAAGGTGCGCTACGAACAATAGTTTAGGCTTCATTTGGTGCGTTTGTAAATGGATGCGTTTTGAGGAATCCCTCGAATTTGGACCTGAAGTTAGGAGAAAAAATAATGCATTTTTCTACCTCTATGCCCCTCAAGTATTCTTTGTTTTATCCTGTACAATATATAACACTACTTAATTTATTGTTTGTTCGTTTAATTTTTGTGCTGTCTTTTCTACAACGAAATAAGTTGATAATTGATTCATTATTAATGCTTACTGCAAACCTCACGTTTCACTCTCGCACGGCTCGCAATATTCTTATCAAATCCTGTTAACTATATTTATAGAGCATAATTTTATCTTACTATATTTCAGGGCATAAAATATTTATGAGAACGAGAACATATAATATGTGGGAGTAGGCAATATGCTAGCTCAGTAACTACTCGTATAATGAATTTGCAATATTCAGCATATTAGGTACTAGTTATTATTTAGAATACCAATAGTACATTGTTACCGAGTGGGTGAAAGTAACTTTTTAAGGTCCGAGACGGGGCAAATAGTTCGAGGGACTTAAAAAGTCTTTCACCCGAGGTAAACACTGTGCTTTTCATTACGAATACAAGGAAAGTAAAAATAAAAACATAAATTATAAGCTAAAGAAATAATGAGTGAATTATACGGAAGCATAAACAAAACTCTAAACTTGAAAAAAAAGATCGGATTACGGCTTTAGCTTCCAGCATATGTTTTTCTGTGGCCGACCAACAATTTCGCTATTAGATTATTTGGTTACATCATTGAAAAAATGATTTAAAAAAATTATGTTATAAAAAATTATAAAAAAATATATTCTTTAATTTCATGTATAGAAAGTTGGAACATAGTTCAATAGAATAACGTGAAAATAGAACTAGTTTTTTTTTAAATAATTTGACAGCTGTCAGTTGAAAACGATTCTCCCTAGGGCTGACAAGTCCCACCACGCTTCACCACGCTTCTCAGGCAACTTCAGACTTACTTTCAGAGTATGAGTAATGAAAAAGCTTTTTCAGCTCCTTGAGAATAGCGGGATAGATTCAGCTTTTTCAACTCAGACTGATAGTAGAGATTAGCTCGTTTAAACAAACAAACAATTTGACTCATCAGCTTATTGTACAAGTATAAAAGTATGAATTTAGTGATCATCAATTATACCTGTTTCATGAGTTTCTTTCGGCATTTCTTCTCAGCGGTGGTCATTTCGAAATGCTAGTAGTAGCTTTGAGACATAATATACTATGATTATATAATTAGTTTTGACGTGAAAAAGAGCCTTCTTTGTAGGCCAAGTTTCAATAAAGAATTTCTGATTTCTGATTACCACTATTCAGCTAAGTGACTTCGAGTCTCACGAGTTTGGGCCACAGATAACTCCCAATAGATTCCGCATGTATGGGCGTCCGCGGTCACCGCGCTTACATGCTTTTGCACGTATAAATGAAATTGCTTCGTTAGTTGCGACCAGAACTCAGACCTGTGAGGTTGTTTCGTTAAATTTCCGAAAAAATCTATTAGGTTCGTTGTGTGTGTAAAAATGAGTACATGTTGCATACAATAGTGCGGAAAATCATCAAGGATATCAAATCTCCAAAAAGAGGGTATAACTTTCCACAGGTATGTTTATAAATTAATTGCAGCAGTTAACAGTTAACGTGCAGAGTTCACTTTATAATGGTCGAACTATGTGAAATAGTGCGAACTAGAGTACCAAAATGGGGTGATGTTGCTTACTTCCTCTAAGTTTAGTGACTTTCGACGCGAACAGGCATTGAATAGATTGAGTATCATACTCAATCTATTGGGGGTTATCTGTGAGTTTGGGCTCTGTGAGTTCTGTCTACCCTGTAAGGGTTAAGACGTGTCTCTGTATCTGCGTTCGTGATATTAATATCTCTTTGTCCACAGGTACCCCAATCGCAAACCAGTGCGAATGTCCCGAAGGTCTCACAGGCCCCCACTGTGAGCAAACGTCCATCGGTTTCCATGGCGACGGCTGGGCCATGTACCCCTCCCCCCCGGCCTGCCACGAGGGCCACGTGACCATGACCGTGACGTCACACTCCGCCAACAGCCTCGTCTTCTACATGGGCCCTCTGAAGTATAATCCACTTCTGGATGTGCAAGGTTCGTTGTTTTGATTCTATTATATACTAGCTTTTGCTTGTGGCTTTGCCCGCGTGACTTTCTCACGGGAACAGTGCTTTTTCCCGGGATGAAAGGTACCCTATGTCCTTCTCAGTACTTCTATCTGTATGCGAAATTTCAGCAAGATTGGTTCAGTAGATAAAGCGTGAAGGTTACAAACAAACAAACTCACTTTTGCCTTTATAATATTGGTTGGTTAGGCTTTTGCTAAATTTTGCTTTCGATTTCGCCCGCGTGAATTTCATTTTCCACCCATTTCAAGGGTGGAATTTGCCAAGTTCCTTTCTTAATGCTGACTTATGCTATAAAAGTTATATATCACTACGATCTTTCGTCTTTTTCTATAAGTTATATATCACTAAGTTTACGTTCAGCGGTTTTCAAAAGTTTACACAAACCTTACAAAAATTTTGATATTTTCACTATGAGTATGAAATACTTATTTATTACATTAAAAATTTGTTACGCACTGTAAGTAGTCATTCCTTTGTTTATTTTAGACGAAAATAAATAATTCCAAGCACACAGTAACAACACTGTTGGATATATCCTATCCTGTCTTTGAATAATGACGTGGATTAGTGTTGCTTATGATGATTGACATAGTAATAATTATTTACTAGTTTTACTCGTAGCAGAATAGCGCGAAATTAAGGCGCGGTTATAGAGAAAGTGGCGCCCTCACGCGAAATAAATTATTTTTGAAAAAACGGCGATGTTATTTCAAATTCTGTCAGGTAAAAATCTAGATAATCTTTTAAAGCATTTATTGCAATATAATATATTGTCTAAGCAGCAACCGTCAAGCCTTAGTTAGCGTTTATGCCAAAAGTGGCCGTTTTTAACATTAATGAATTTTAGAGCAAGACGGTTGCCGCTTATATGATATATTATATTGCAATAAATGCTTTAAAGGAGTAATTAGATTTTTACCTGACAGAATTTGAATTAACATCTCAGTTTTTCCAAAAATAATTTATTTTGAGTGAGGGCGCCACTTTCTCTATAACCGCGCCTTAATGTAGATTATCAGAGAAAGATGACTATGCTCTAAATACTTAAACAAAGTTGCCAACAACAATTGAAAAGTAGGCGTAAGTTTCTTTTCTCGATACAAAGACAATAGTTCGGTAATTGAAACGTAGTTTCTTTGGCAGCGTGCTTTACTTGGTAAAGTAAATATTTCTACGGGCAGTGCCAAATTGCCAATTGTGTTGAGTGCAAAGTATACATTTAAACAACTTTAACTCGAGAGTGGGGAGAGCTTGTTATGTACTGCCGAGTGCCGATTGCCGATACATCGTATTTTTTAATGCCTGACGAGAAAGAGGGGTATTTATTCCGGGAATGACTTGAAGTACCAAGTACAATTTAAAAAAAATCTTTCTTAGGGTAAATGGTAACAATAGTAGGAAGTTAGGATAAGATAGGAGCATAAAGAGCAGAAGAAAAAAAAATTCCATATGATTTTGATTTTATTTTAAAGCTTTCGCCCGCGGCTTCGTCCGCGTGAATTTCCCACGGGAACAGTGCTTTTTCCCGGGATGAAAGGTACTCTATGTCCTTCTCCGTAATTCTAACTATGTGTATGCTAAATTTCAGGAAGATTGGTTCAGTAGATGAAGCGTGAAGAGGTAACAAACAAACAAACAAACTCACTTTCGCTTTTATAATATTAGTTAGGACTAGCTTTTGCCCGCGGCTTCGTCCGCGTGAATTTCCCACGGGAACACTGCTTTTTCCCGGGATGAAAGGCACCCTATGTCCTTCTCCGTACCTTTAACTATGTGTATGCCAAATTTCAGGAAGATTGGTTCAGTAGATGAAGCGTGAAGAGGTAACAAACAAACAAACAAACTCATTTTCGCATCTATAATATTAGTTAGGAGTTAGGATGTTTAAATTGTTTTTAGGTTGGCCTGAAAACGAACTTAGAGCTAGAAAAATAATAGAAAAAATTGCATAATCAACTAGAATAAATGTGTGTCATTAGTCACACAGTTCATTACTAACAAGAATTGCGTCTAGAAAGTACAATGAACATGTCGCGGCGATTGGCGTGCCGTGAATAATGATTTCCGGACGAAATCCACAATGGCCGACCTTTTTGTGGCGGGAAAAGCAATCAAAACATTACTGTTGCATTAGTGTTGGATATTTTCTTTTAATTTTTCTAAAATAACTATAAGTATATAATGCACACATACAAAATGCATGAAACTTTGTATGCAACTTTATTATCCCGACTGCAATAATTAATGGTGGAAAAACCCCGTACAAACCTAGACCGCAAAGAAAATACGGATTTAAAAAAAAATACTAAATAAATAAAAAATATAATAAAGTGCTTGTACCTACTTGCTTCAGTTTTCGCAGACGGTTGTAATTTTTATCCTTGATGTAATTAAATGATGATTTACTTGACGTCAATTATCAAGCAACAGTACTTGACAAACAACAAACTTTGTAGAAACAAATCTTGGTTTACATCAGTGACTCACACTCTGGAGCCATGAGTATTTTTTTACTTGGACGATATTTATGATGATGATCTGAGACCAACAATTCGACACCACTACCCTTCGGTTATTAATAGAATCATAAAAAATGCATAGACACAACACAATTATCTGTTCAATCCTTACACGCTATCCAGACCATTAAATCAAAAACATATTTCATATCAGTGTTGCCAGCTACGCCTCGAAATAGCGTGAATTTCCTCAGTGTTGCCGTGTGCCGTCACCATTGTACTATTACGACTTCAAATGTTATGCGTGTAATGATTTTTTAATGATGCGGTAATGACTGACAGCTATGTAGGTATGATTTATTAAGGGGCATTGCGTGATAGTACACCTCAATCGGTCGGTGTTCCTATAAGGGCCTTATTCCACTGGATAACATTGTGTGAAATAATAGTTGTTGTGTGTAAGAGTGACAAATCCACTCTCACAAACTTACGTTTATAATTAACCTTATGATTTTATCGGTACAAACCCGATATTTTACTAAAAGATTGTGGAAAAATTAATGTTCAAGAAAAACATGGCACAGATTCCTTTAGCTATATTAAATCTCTGTTTCCTTTGAGTGCCCGTTTTGTTTTCATAATAAAGATTAAAGCGATACCCTTGTTTGTATTTAATATAATAAACTGCCTAGAAATCTTTGACAAATATACAGCACAAAGCAATTTATGATTCCATATTTGCTACGTTTTTCGAATTTAGCTTTATTCCAAACTGTTCTTGTTCCGAGAAAAGTGTTTAGTAACTTTATTCAATTATTTTGGTTCTCATTTTACTAGATAATTTAAGAGCACGAAGGGTTGAAGCACAACATGGCAATACAACCAACCTTTTTGGCACGTTTACGCGGGGCAACGCTCTTGAAGCTATACAAATTGTATTTTTTTAAATATTTAGTTTATTTTTAAGTTTGGTTTATATGTTAACTATTAGAACATAGCTTTAAAGTTTGGTCTCATTAATACAAAAATCTAAACATTAAATTTTTTTAGAGATATTCGTTGTGTGTCTGTGTGTTTCATTCATTAGTCATAATGACCACGACCCTCGGTCATGAGGAACATGGCTAAAGGAGGAAAGGAAAGAAGATATCAAATCTCGAAACCGGAGCGTGAACTATTCATTTCCACATGTCCACTATTAATTTTAGTAGGTACCTTATATACTCAATTGAGTAATTATTGAGTTTATTTTCATCTAGTGGATTGTCAGAACTTCACCAACTGACTTCTGTTCTATGCACTTGGCTGCATTTGACTTGATCCAAGGCACGCCGTACGAAGTTAGGCACTTCGCACACGCAGCCGTTGAGTTGACGTTGAGTTGCACGCGCGTCGAACGACAGCGCAACGACCACGTACATCTTCAAACAAGTCCGCACACGAGGAGTTGAGGCGGCGTTGCGTATGAGGATTTTAAAAACGGCAGCCGTCATAACGGCAGCCGTTGCGACCTGGCGTTAAAATCCTCGCGTGAAAAATATTTTGATTATTTATTTTTTCAATACTAGCTGTTGTCCGCGGCTTTGCCCGCGTAAATTATACACCAAAACTTTTCTCATGACCTACCCCGTCCTTTGGTGAAAACCGCACGAAAATTCGTTCACTAGTTTTTTGAATTTATTGGAAACGGACAGATAGACAGACGCGGTGGGGGGACTTTATTTCATAATAAGTAAGGATACCACAAAAATTCGTACCCTTGTCTATAAAATCATATAAGTAGTATTAAAAAGTGTTTCTCGAACAGCTTGGTCAGACAAAAATAGACTGGCTGGACTGGTAGGTATATTTAATTTTTACTAACTTTTGCCCGCGGCTTCGCCCGCATAAAGTATATACCAAATCTTCCTCATGACCTACACAGTGTATTGGCGATAACCGCATGAAAATTCGTTTAGTAGTTTCTGAGTATTGCATACAGAAAGACAAACGAAGAAAGGGACTTAAAACTTGGAGGGAGGGAAGGAATTAAAACGAAGTTATATAAAATCCCCCTTCATCTGAAGAAACTAAAAACATCTAGAACCATTGAAACCTTGTGAGATCGACGGCTACGCGACGGCTCGTGTGCAGAACACCACAAGTTATAACGGCACGCCAACGCCTAGCGTTAAAACGCGACGCTGACGCAACTCCAACTCCTACTGCTCGTGTGCGAACGGGGTTAATAAAGAAACTCTTGTCCCCAGATTTCATGTCACTAGAACTGGTGGACGGCTACCCAGTTCTCCTGGTGAACTACGGCTCAGGCACGACCAGGTTGAACAACAGTGTGGTCCACGTGTCCGATGGGAAACCTCATCTAATTGAGATCGTTCTTATGAGGAGTTCCATTGAGATGTTCGTGGATAGATGCAAACTGTCGACGTGTATGAGTCTCGCCGCTCCTACTGGGCCTAAGGAGATTTTGAATGGTAAGTGGTTTGTTTATTTAAACTTTATTGCACAAAGTAGTTGTGTAAAAGTACAATAGGCAGACTTAAGCAAAAGCATTTTCTATCAATTTACCTTAGGGTCAAGGGGTTATGAGTCTACACCACCATCATCTCAGCAAGATGTCCTTTAGTGGACACAGGCATACTTCTACTACTTCGATGGCTCGTTTACCTAAAGAGGATCTTGGATAAAGGCATATCAATATAAATTTCTGCATTGATTTCAAGCGGTTTTCGAAACTTCTTGAAATAATTATTGAATCGAGAAGATGTTAATTGCCCTCGTCTGTATATATCTTAAAAACTATGAATACTTAATACAAAAATGTTTGTTTTGCTGAACGTCGTCATTTAATAATGTACCTAATTATTAATTTCTTCAAAAACTTTTGACACAGACTATTAAACGACATGCTCTATCCATGGAAGTAATAAGTACTTTGTACAAAGTACTTATTACTTCCATGGCTCTATAGCTCTTGTTTTTTTTTTTAATAATTTCAAATGAGGACTTTCTGTGTCCCGTTATGTTCAAAGTAAAGTCTTCCTTAGCCAAAGTAAAGTATTTACATTTTAACGTTTTATTTAAATAGCTGTTTTTTATTTTTTTCATGGTTTAAACAGAAAGTCTGTCCAAACAATTTGCTCAAGTTATGTTCGCCGGAATTTTAACGAAGGCAATTAATGTGTAAATATCACTTATTTGATATGGTAAATGTTTCTCGGAAATTATTGGCTTGGTACCTACTTCTTTTTTGGCAATCATATTTTATTTATATTTGTAAAATGTGTTTCGACATTATTTTTAAATTTTATAAATTAAACTGAATTTCAACGAAGGTAAATTAATGTGTGAAAATCTTTTGAATGGTAAATGTTTCTCGGAATTTATTGGATTGGTAATTATTTTTCGGGAATTTCATTTTATTTTCATTTCTGAACATGGTTTTTTCAATATTATTTTGAAATTTTATAAAACAATCAAATATAATGAGGTGAAAATGTAATTTCGTGGAAAGCAAATTGAATTGAAATACTTTTTTTTACTGCCTGTGCCCTTCGGCTTGGTTCAGTATATTAAGCGCGAAGAGGTAACATATTACCTAATTTACTATTACTATTTACCTTAATTTTCAATCTTTGTTATTTTTTTTATGTATAACATACGGGTGTTTTGGATTACTGTCTGTGAATCTGGATGTATCCTTATTAATAAATGAAATAAATAAATCAACAAACAAACTCACTTTTGCTTTTATAATATTAGTTAGGATTAACATTTTTTGTTTTTCTCGTAGTAAACGGTCCCTTACAACTGGGCGGGTCTAGCATCGACCTCCAACACCTTGCGCGGACGTTCGGATGGCGGCACACACCGACCAATATGCCTTTCGTTGGCTGCATCAGCAACTTTACCTACAATGATTTTGTAAGTATTTTATTGTTTTCACGTTCTTGACAAGTAGTGTTAATAGTGTGGAGCTGTCCAATCTATGGCTCATCTTCTAACATGAACTAACTGCCCTTCCTACTGTACCTTGGAAGATTTTAGTGAGGCCATCAATAGGGCAGTGGAAGTGGCCAAAGAAAACAAAATTATAGGTCAAAGAAAGTCTAATTTTGCATCTCACACATAGAGTGGGGTATTAAACCCCTAAGGCCGGCCATATTTGATTTTTGAACATGTCTTAACCTGATGTGTTACTATGCTATTTTAGTAGTGTAGTGTATATATTCCCAATTTTCCCATAGGTGTACAACCTCGGTGAGCCGTCAGTGCATCGCAACGCGGACCCGAGCTGCCAGCGCAGCATGTTCACCGCGGTCACCTTCGGCATCGACACCAACTTCCTGGTCGCGATACTAGTCTGCATCGCTATTTTAGTCAGTGAGTATATTCCCAAGATTCCCAATTTTCCCATAGGAGTAATTTTTCCGGAAGTTTCAGCAAGCGTTACACCGCCCGTGGTCACTGAATGACTGATACAGCCATAGAAGTGGGAAGTGCTGCGCGGCGACGATATAATGAGCGATTTTCTGACAGCTAAATTAAGAAAAAAAAATCAGTTTAAAAAAATCTCTACAGATAGCGTTTTATGAAAGCCGAGTCGTAATAATGGCTGAACCTATATGGTGCGCTTTTTCTTGTCAACCAGAGGCAGAAAAAAAATCACCTAACAGTTTGACTATTGCACAAATATCAATATTGATACTATAGTTGTTTTTTTTTACCAAGTTTTATTTTTTTTAAATGCCAATCCCGTGAATTTTTGTTTTTGTATGGAACTATTTCTCTCGCCTTTCATATAAGCGCCATCTATGAAGTCATCTGGAACTATTATTTTTTTTAATTTGGGTCTCGGAAATTCCCTCATTGGAATATGGCAACGTTTGTATGTAGTCAGTGCTGAGCAATGGCGTTTTTGCATCGTCTTCTTTCACATTATTTTTTTAGTGTGTAGATTGTAAGAGCGGCCACCTCGTTATTGTAATTCTGGAAAGGGGCGTGCGCTTCCTTCTTTTATGGATATAGCAAATGTCTCGTTTGTATACAAAAATATCGGAACTACATTTGAACTGAAATTTAGGTCTATAAGGGCAGCAAAATTTTACTACTAATTTTAAATCTGCGCTCCAGCGATATGCAGAACAAATACTAATTTAATAAAAGAATAAAAGAGGATGTAGTGACCAAAATTGAAAGATGGTTTGGGCATGTTGAGAGGATGGATGAAAAGAGATTGACCAAAGGTATTTATAATGCAGAGGTGAATGGAAGAGTTGGTCAAGGTCGACCTCGAAGAACGCACTCCAACCAGATTGCGGACCTCCTTAAAAAGGGAGATAATAGGAGCACCATAACCGGAGAGCTTGTATGAAGAGAGTGATGAGTGTGGAGGAGGCGAGAGAGACCTGTAGGGATCGTAGCAGGTGGAAATCGGTAGTCTCTGCCTACCCCCACGGGAAAAAGGCATGATAATATGTATGTATGTAATACTAATTTAACCAATCGCTTCCAGTTCTTCTCCTAGCGGTGGTAGTCCACCGGCGCCGCGCGGACGCATGGGCCGAGAAGGAACTCGACGACATCAGAGAGAACATCATAGCTTACGAGGACGAGGGGGGCGGTGAAGGGGACGCGGGGTACGATCTCCACGTGCTCAGGCAGATGTACGACGGACCACCGCCGGATACAGACCCATCGTTTATGTATGCTCCAGGTAATAATCATGTAACAAGATAATTATTAAAAAATAAAAAACTCGACTGATAACTTACATACCCTATTGACTTGGTGGAATGCAAGGAGTCTAAAAATACCTCTTATCAGGTGGTTATGATATGGTGGAATAAAGAAACTTACATACCAAAATATCAGATTTAGCCCGGGAAGTAGTGTCATCCAATGTATGGAACCTGCAAATTTTGGTATCGGAAGAATTCACTTGGCACAGGTGTTATATACATGAAGTTAAGCTAATTTAGCCCGGTAGCCATCCACCCCCCCCTGGTGGGTAGGTAGGGGGGGCATTCAAAGGTACACGCCGCCGCGCTTTAGTTAAAAAATCATATCAGCTTCTATTTACCTACCACCTCGAGTTTGGTGTCATTTTCTAGTAAATCAGGCATGAGGAATTCATTTTTGAGACATTTAGTATGTAGTTTGATAGAAAAAAAGGAAAATATTGACGAAAATATCAAAATCAGTTTATTTATTTTTTTATTCAACTGTCAATATTTTTGAAAATGATGAATATTGTGCAAATAAAAAAATACTATATTAAAGAATATTTATTTAGCTTTTAAAAAATATATACTTTAATATATAAAGTTATCATAGATCTTTCTGAAAAAATCGGACATGGTACGCGGCGGGGGCTAGCAAATTTTCCAATCGTCTATTTTCTCACCCTTTTGTTGATATAATATCAATATGGTTTTATATGCAAAATATACAGAATAAGTACTTTACTTAGTTATTGACTGTCTCTTATCGTCTGATGAATTAATAATAGTATTTTTAGGGTTCCGAAGTAAACATGGAACCCTTATAGTTTCGTCATGTCTGTCCGTTTGGCTGTCCGTCCGTCTTTCCGAGGCTTAGCTCAGAGACTAGTAAATGCTATCAAGTTGTAATTTGGTATCTTCTTCTTCTCTCAGCCAAAAGACGTCCACTGTTGGACAAAGGCCTCCCCCAAGGATTTCATCCATGGAGGGTTTTGCCGTAATCGCCACGCTTGGCAGGCGGGTTGGCGATCGCAGTGTGATGGCATAGTATGCGGAAAGATGCTGCTGCCCATCCTCCGGTGTTTTAAATCCCTTAGTCGCCTCTTACGACACCCACGGAAAGAGATGGGTTGGTGCTGTTCTAGGGCCACACCACAGGCCAGATATATTTGGTATAGATATACATATTAATTACGCGGATAGAAATGTAGAATAAAATCATGAAAAAAAAAATTTTTAGGGCGGTTCCCCTACGGCTAAAGTGGGGATAATTTTTTTTATCTCGATTATACCATTGTGTGGGGTATTATTTGATAGGTAAAGATTTCAAAAATATTATGAGTGTGTAAACATCATATTTTGTTTAACGGATGCCCGTTTGTGAAATATTTGACTTTAAAGTGCAAAATTTTGTTAGAGTCAAGTGTCCCCCCTCTCGAATAGGAAAATAGTTGTCGGTGGATACGGGAAAAAGTCATGATACGTAGTAAAGATAATGAATTTAAAAGGAAAACTATCACTATTATGTAGGCTTTACACTT
This sequence comes from Ephestia elutella, assembly GCA_018467065.1. Classification (NCBI taxonomy): domain Eukaryota; kingdom Metazoa; phylum Arthropoda; class Insecta; order Lepidoptera; family Pyralidae; genus Ephestia; species Ephestia elutella. The sequence goes on along the minus strand of CM031570.1, from coordinate 6,568,963 downwards.
TAACTAATAATAGACGATAAACTTACAAAATCGATTTTAGTATGAAAAATATTTGTAGGAACATACATATTTCATTGAATATGATGGTATGGTATATATATGTACATTGTATTATAGTCATTAGGTAAATAAAGCTGGGAGTTAATTTGAGTTGATGTATCCATCCATATTTGTACAGAGTAGGCAGGCACCTTCGGAACTCTACAATGGTGGTTCGATACGGACTTGACCAATTATTTTATTATATTACCGACATTTTCCACCACAGTGGCATAATTTGGTTCATTTTAATTGAATTTTGACAGCTGCACCTAACACCGCACCGTGGCTTGCACCGAATCAGTTCAGACAAGCGGTAGCAGCAACTGGTGCAATAGTCCACTTTGGTTTCCATTTATTTAATTCCATTTCCCATCCCAAATCAGCAAGTGCGCTGTTCTCCAAAAAAGACAGTCAGCTAGAGAATGTTCCGACGATGGAAGCTAGTTCTCGGCTGCTTCTCCTTAGCGCTGTTTACTAGGGTGTGCATGTAGAGTGTGCATTTTGGACTCCTACTTGTCAGAAAGGCACGTCGACTACCCAGGGAAAGACGGATGGCAATGCTAGGAAATGTCATGTGGCGTTCCGCATCCCAAGCCCTATGTTTTTATCGTCCTAGACATGCACCGAAGAAAGAACGAGCATAGTGGTAGGTGGGGTCAATATCGCTATTTGTGGAACTATGAAGTACCTTGGCCTAATCCTAGATGCCAAAAGGAAGTTCTCCGATCGTTTCAAGAATATGGCTCCGAAACTCTTAAAATCGGCATCTGCGTCGTCCAGGATACTGCCTAATATAGGAGGACCCAATGCACCCGAGCAACGCCTCTATACTGGTGTCGTACGGTCGATGGCAATATAAAGAGCCCCAGTATGCGCAGATGATTTAAAAAAGGAGAGCATAATGTTGTTGCGTAGACCCCAAAGGGCTATCTGTACAATACAAGGATATCGCACAGTTTCTGCAGACGCTGCTTGTATTCTTGTTGGGTCCTTGCCATGGGATCTAGAGGCAAAAATTCTTTCTGGGGCTTTTTTAAGGCGTGAAGAAAATCGCGCCCTAGGTTACAATAAAGAACCGAGGGAAGTGGCTACATATAAAGCGGGTCTCCACTTGGAAGCTGTAAATGAATGGGAAGAAAGATTGAGGCAGCCAAGTGGAGGTCAAAGAACAGTAGATGCTATCCGACTGTGCTATCCGACCAGTTCTTTCCCAGTGGTTAGATCGGCAGCATGGCTGTTTGACTTTCCGGTTGACGCAAATTCTTACAGGACATGGCTGTTTTGGCAGGTTCCTGTATCTGATACCCGGAAGAGAGCCGACCACTGAATGTCATTATTGCGACTGCCTCGAAGACAGCTCAGCACCCGCTTGAGGAGTGTCCGGCCTGGGAGCGAGAACGTCATGATTTACGCGCGGTTGTGGGAAGCGACCTTTCGCTGCCCTCTGTAGTACAGGCTATGATTAGCAGCGGAAGGTGTTGGAAGGCAGCATAGATATTCAGCGAGACTGTAATGTCAAAGAAAGAAGAGGCAGAGCGACAGCGAGAAGCTCTGTCTGAAGAAGGGATACGCAGTCGGAGGCCGGGCCGGAGGAGAAGGGCCTATGCCCATCTTATGCCCCTCTGATAATGGCTGGCGATGGACCTGGTAATCGGTCCATCGTCCGCGTTTATAAGAGGCCTATTATTTAAGGCAGGCGGAGTAATTATACTCGATGCAGGGTGACCTTTGAAGGTCACTGCCGTGGCTGGAGAGTGTGAAAGATTGGTGGTAACTCCACCGTTCCCACCTCTTCAGTATTGGTATGTAGAGGCACGGGGGTGTTTTTAGTGGCCCAAGTCGCACATACCGCTTCACTGCTCGACTGTCGAGAAGTGAAGCGGTATGCGAAGGCATTTTCACCACATTAACAAAATTTTGCACTTTAAAGTCAAATATTTCACAAACGGATCCCTAAATCAAAATATGATGTTTACACACTCATAATATTTTGAATAACCTATCAAATGATGCCCCACACGATGGTATAATCGAGATAAAAAAATCATCCCCACTTTAGCTGCCTAAATAAACTTTTTTTTTCATGATTTTGTTAAATATAAATAAATATAAATATAAATATATACGGACAAATCACACAGATTGAGTTAGCCCCAAAGTAAGTTCGGGACTTGTGTTATGGGATACTAACTCAACGATACTATATTTTATGACAAATACATATATAGATAAACATCCAAGACCCAGGTCAATCTGAAAAAGATCATTTTCCATCTTGACCTGACCGGGGATCGAACCCGGGACCTCCGGTGTGGCAGTCTGGCGTGATAACCGTTAGGCCACGGAGGTCGTCGTTGTTCTCCATTTCTATCCGCGTAATTAATATGTATATCTATACCAAATTACAACTTGATAGCATTAATAATCTCTGAGCAAAGCCTCGGACAGACGGACGGACAGCCAAACGGACAGACTTGACGAAAGGGTTCCATGTTTACTTCGGAACCCTAAAAAAACTATTATTTATTCATCAGACCACAAGAGACAGTCAATAACTAAGTTAAGTACATATTCTGTATATTTTGCATATAAAACCAAATTAATATGGTTACAAAAGGATGAGAGACTAGACGATTGAAAAAGATCCTAGCCACCGCCGCGTACCATGTCCGATTTTTTTCAGAAAGATCAATGATAACTATATATATGAAAGTATATATTTTTTAAAAGCTAGATAAATATTCTTTAATATAGTATTTTTTTATTTGCACAAAATTCAGGATTTTCAAAAATATTGACAGTTATATAAAAAATATAACAAACCGATTTTGATATTTTCGTCAATATTTTCCTTTTTTTCTATCAAACTATATACTAAATGTCTCAAAAATGAATTCCTCATGCCTGATTTACTAGAAAATGACACCAAACTCGAGGTGGTAGGTAAATAGAAGCTGATATGATTTTTTAACTAAAGCGCGGCGGCGTGTACTTTTGAATGCCCCCCCTACCTACCCACCAGGGGGGGGTGGATGGCTACCGGGCTAAATTAGCTTAACTTCATGTATATAACACCTATGCCAAGTGAATTCTTCCGATACCAAAATTTGCACGTCATGACACTACTTCCCGGGCTAATTCTCAATATAGCCAAACAACAATCAAGGGAAAAAAATACATGAAAAAATAACACTCCTTTTTATTTATTTTCTAAGTCCCCGTCGCGACATATTGCGAAAGAGACATTTTTCGAAAGCGACATTCTGTGAAAGAGACATTCTGCGAAAGCGACATTCTGCGAATGCGACATTCTGCAAAAGAGGCCTTTTGCGACTAGGGGACATTTCGCGAAAGCGACATTTTGCGTATGAGCCATCTAAAAATACCTCTCGTATCAAAATCTGTTAAGCCGTTCAGGACTAATGGATTAAAGAAACTTACATACATTCATACATGAACTCGGAAAACATATAACACTCCTTTTTTTGGTCAGTTGTGTAAAAATATTTGTAGTTTTACGTCAAGAATAAGATGAATTAAACACATTTGTTATTTATTTAGGTCTGAAAGGGGCAGCGCCGGATATATCCGGGTTCTTAGATGACAAGAAATCGGTGCTAGATCGGGATCCGGATATAAATCCGTACGACGACGTCCGACACTACGCGTATGAGGGAGACGGCAACACTAGTGGATCGCTCTCTTCGCTCGCCAGTTGTAAGTATTTTTCCTTCATTTTTTACTAGCTTTTGCCCGCGGCTTCGCCCGCGTGAATTTCCCACGGGAACAGTGCTTTTTTCCACGATAAAAGGTACCCTGTGTCCTTCTCAGTACTTCTAGCTATGTGTATGCGAAAGTTCAGAAAGATTGTTTCAGTAGATAAAGCGGGAAGAGGTAACAAACAAACAAACACAATCACTTTCGCATTTACAATATTAGTTACGATTGGAGTTCGTTTCTGAAGCAGACTGAAAAATTAAACTTGGTTCTTTTTTCAATCGCTTTGACTATTAATTTATTCTATTTATTATTTATTTTTTGTTAAGATTGTCTTTGTGTGTAGTACCCACAGGTATACCATAGTACCCCAGTACCATTAATACTTCCCAGTATTGGTGATATTTATTGTCAAATTCAAAGCTTCATATTTCAGATTTTACTTCCCACGCCAGATTTTTTCCGATTTTCGGAACAAAGTTTGTTCTATTTGGATTGTTCCGAACGCGTTCGTTCAAACAAAAAGCAGCTATATTACAAAACAACGTAATCCTATTAGTTTTTGTTTGCATGCTATTTTAGATATTTTTTACAAAGAACCATTTTTCCATAGGCACGGACGATGGGGACTTAAAATTCAACTATCTGTCTACATTTGGGCCAAGGTTCCGTAAACTCGCGGATATGTACGGAGACTCAGACGATGACAGGGCACCACACGAAGAATCTTGGTGCTAGCAGCGCGCATGGCTCGTGTAGCCGAACCAAACCCATCCTTATATGACTTTAGTATAAAGGACATGCCAGTGCCAGTGCTTGGAACAGACCAAGTTTCAGATGCCTTACCTTACGTAGAGTTTTAAGTTCAGCCTGAGTGTTTTTAGTGTAATGTAGGGCAGCGATGGATCCCACCGTCCTAAGGATACGACAGTCAACATAAACGCCGTTTATTATAATGATTGCCTGTGATAAGTGTAAGCGTTCCATTTTTTGTATGTTCAGGAATGATTTCGGCCTATTCGTATGGTAATTTCTGTTTTTCCTGTATTCAGGAATGTGTGTATCTTGAGATACTGTTTTATCACAAGCGTTCGTCCCCTGGCCTAACTTGCAATGATAGATAATGTTATCGATGTGATTCGTTTGAACCCATGTATACAAAGTTTACATGTAACTAAAAAATATTTTTTGTGGAAAGATGATTTTTTTTTTATTTAAATAAAAAAACATTATAGTAAACGATTCGTATACACGGGCTCAGTAAACGTTATGAATGTTGTGTGACTTTTTATACTTTAAATATTAGGACTATGTATTAAGTTTAATTAAACTACTTGACGTGCTTAAGGATTAAAATAATTATCGGATAATTTTAAGAAACTGACTGAGTCATAATGTTTAAGCCGGTGAAAATGTCCGTTCTTGTATTCGATTTACTCTTAAAATTTCGTATGCTTATACGTATTTTAATTTTGAATTAATGTTGTCAATTTTTGTGCCTAATTCTAATCTATATTAAACAAAGCTGTGCCATCGTTGTGACTTTTTTATTTGCAATTTATATGATTTAATTTCTGCCATTGGTTTTTGGTCAATATAAGGATTTTTTATGAATTCGTAATTCTGATGACGTTCAGTTTTTTTTAATAATTTTTACGTACAACAGGGTCGTATTTATATATGACAAGGAAAATGTGATTGTAATAAGTTTAATTCTTTTGTTTCTGTAAAACTTGATAAATAAAAAATTGAAGTTGAAAAGAAATGATTTTTATTTTCGTACTATTTTTGTAATGAGTATCTTACTTGTATCTACAGGTTGAATTCTAAAGAATCGCAATGATTAAGAAATCATTCTGTATATTGTATTTTTTTTGTACGTGGTTGGACCGAGACATTATATTATTTATGGCAGTATGGATATTTGTGGCAGTATACGTTATTACAATATGTAAAAGTTATTATTTTTTTGTTGCTAAGGTCGTATAATTACAAGTTCAATTCCTTTCCTTAAAGGCCAATTTTTTAAACTAATGTGAGAGTAGTAACAATGATTTCTTATATTTTATATCTACAATTATATACGCGTGTAAATATGTACATAAAATAGGTGTTACTGGACTTGTAAGGTACATTATAAAGTAACTTTTGTATTTAAAATATCTCAATTAGGATAATGTACAAGGTGTCTTATAATTATGCATATCAACGAATGTTATCACTTTAAATGGTATATAACTTGTATAACCAGAATATAAATAAACCGTTTTAAATATAATTACTTGTACCCTATAAAAATCTAAATTAAACCAATTACATTGAAACAAATAGCACTTTTGCGTGCATTTCATGGCTTTGAAAGAAAAAAACCATTTAATGAGAGAGAAAAAAAATGATCATATATGTTTACAGGACCAAAACACTTAATATTACGTTATACGTTCTACATGGTTGTTACTTTATACACAATCTTCAATAATATTTCGCGAAAATTGGAACGCGAACGTCATTTATAGTAACAATTTTATTAAAAACTGGCAATACCAATTTCGTAAGTTTTCTAGTTATTTATCTACACAGTTTTAACGACCTAATAGTTATTAAAGATATCGAAAGTTTATTGCCTAAATAAACAAATTCTCTTGACACTTTACTGAGCAATAAGTCTACTACAATAAAGTCCTTGTGAAGACGAAGGCATTTTTATCGATGGAGAACTAAAGTCCTTTTACACGGTAGGTACTTTTGAAGCAATTCTTAGCAATTTTCCTCAAAGTTTAACCATCTGCACAGGCCTTTATCGATACCTACCTACTATGAAAAAAAATGGATATGACTTACGATTTAATACCAAACACTATGGAACAAAATGTATAAAATAACATAGCGTAAATATAATTTAAATTACCATCTTTACATTCCAATAATATAACTAACGTAATAGTTGTTGTCCTTGTATAAATAGTTAAAATTGATTGATGTACTTAGCGTGTAATGGTGAATATTCAATTGGAATAATTCAATTGTTTCGTAAATTGTCATATAATAATTGAATTACACAATTGGATGTAAAAAATGGTCACCATTAACGTGCGAACTACAAGTCACTGCCATAATGTAAAGGATTTCAATTAGAATAATGTATTTAAATATAGCATGTAAAATTTGTTGTACACGCGATACTTTTTAAATTATAATTTTGTTTTTTTTTTTTTAATTGCAGTATAAAAAGGTTGTCTAGCAGAGAATGCTTTTTGCATTAAATTCGCCCATTGTGCTTTTACAAGTTGTATTGTGCAATAAAGCTTAAATATATAAAAAAGACATATTCTGTGACGGACTACTGAATGCTAAAATAGCACTCAAGAAGATGTCAGTTCAAGACTTATTATTAATTTTAATTCGGGTCTATTTCCTCCAATTTTTGTGTAGTTTCATTTGTATCGTGTGGACCACATAAACGGCTTTTAAAATAGGATTAAATTAAACGAAAGAAACATTTTTGTACCTATTTTATTTAGTGTCTAAATGTACATGTATTCAAATAATTCAGTAATTAGTCTTAATTTCAATGTAACGTTTATTTTACGACTACTGAAATATTGACATTTTTTATTTTGATAATTCACTACCAGAAGTGAGACGGCTCTGTAATTTTTAAAATAAGAATACTATTTTCAGCCAATGAGAGCCATGGAAGTAACAAGTACTACGCAGTACTACTTACGTTAGTATTTATTACTTCCACGTTAAAAGCTTATAATTATAATTTTAAAAAATGTAGTTAATTTTTAAGTTGTTTCATTGATTGTATTTTTTTTTACTTTTGTACTTGTCATATTATTTTTAATATTGATTCTTAGTTATGAAAGTTGTATGGTTGTGTAAATTAATGGTTGAAATTAAAAATAAATTTTATTGAAAATACTTTGGACATATATTTTTTCAAATTCTGTGTTTCATCCAATGTGAAGATAGGTTCTCATGTATTACATTACATGGACGAGATTATTTTCAAGTTAAAGTGTCTCCGTATTAAACTCTAATTGAGGTTATCAATATAGTTCAAACAATTCAGCTGAATTGAAGACCTAATAAAATGTACGTTGATTAGAAAAAATGACATCTTATTGTGAATTAGTTTCACCATCACTTTTTTGTGTTTTATTAACTTTTCTTAAAAAAAACTTGCCTATTTAAATCGGCTCTTAGACATCTGAGGTTAACCTACTGAGCACAAAAAGGTGATTAAAACTGAATGTTAGTTAATTTTAATCAAATGATTTTGGCTGTTTATTTCCTTCAAATGAAATTTTCTATTAGTAGTTTGAAAGAGGTACTATTTATGATTTAATTGATATCATTTTGTGAAATAAATCCTTTAAAAAATATTGTTGTACAAAGTTTCTAATATTTTTATCAAATTAGAAACAAGCATGATTTCCAATATTCTTTCCGTGCATTTTTCGAATTGTATATTTATATTTAGCTAGCAAAAGCAATTAAAAATTAAAGGTCTAAGTCTTAGTATCGACTGATGTATTGTGGATAAACAATATTTTTACTAGTGTTAACGCGTATGTTACTAATAAGTAATTTACAATAGAGTTTATATAGAAATAATGAAAATATGGAATTAAGCCGTCGAATAAAAAGATGGATTTCAAATACATACTAGTTTTATTTAAAAAATCCTTTTTACAAAAATCAATATATGTAACTCCATTTTTTCTTAATTGTCCTATTATGTAAACAATCTTCACAGTACTTTTTGTTGAATTTTGTTGAAAATAAATCAAATATTAGTTCAAACCTAAACATTCTAAAGTAAAAAAAATATTTACCACGAAAGTAATTTCCAAGTTTATTTTAATTTATATTGTTGTAAAATCATTAAAAAGACATGGTAAGATTGTTTACATGATAGGACAAGTAGGAAAAAACTGAGTTTACTTACAAAGTTACTCGACATTACATATTTTCACCGTGAAATGGTTGAAATGTCGTAGTTGTATGCTTACGGATATGAAATGAAAATTTAGTTCTGAACAGCTGTTACACTTTGAGATGGACCAAGGAATTTGCGAAGCTGACAGCCAACCTCCAGTAATACAAACTTACTGAGGGAAATTTTCACTAAGTAGATTTATTGCCAACAACAAATAAATAAACTCCTGTTTTTCTTTTTTTGTCAATTGATGGCAAAGTAGCTATTTTTTTCTTAAATGACAAGGGCACTTTGTATAAAAGTATCAACACAGTGCTGAATACGAAACAAAACGTCCAAAAAAAATACACCACATTCGTACAACAGTTGGCGAAAATAAATTCCAAAAATTGTACAATTAGCACTCGAGCAGGCGCAAGCGTCCAACTTTAAAACTAATTTGTATGTCGACATTATTTTTTAACCCTTCCATGCGAGAGTCGGACATCAAAAACAATTGTTCGGGCCGCTCCAGCGCCGGACTCATTTCCGTGGCTAACAAAGCCCTTTTGAAAAGGGTTGTGATTTGTTTCTCGTTTTTTGTTTACGATTTTTGGAATACTTTTTAATTTTCGTAACAAGGATTTAAGTAGGAATCTTTGGTAGGTGATAACTGCAAATGGCGATGGGTTTTATTGATTTTGAACACAGTTGAACATTACTTATATTAGATTGATATATAGAAAACCCCTATTACCTCCCCCCATGGATACCTGAGGGGTGATAGGGGTCTGTTATTACCCGAAAGACGAAGAAATAACTATTGCGTCAATAATAGGAAGGGAGTGTCGAGTGAAATGGCAAGAGACAGAACAAAGCGCATAGAATTAACAGATCATAGGGCGGCAAACGAGCAAGCGGGTTCCCTGATGGTAAGCGATCACTGCTGCCCATGGACTACTGCAACACCAGGGGTTATCACAAGAGTCTTGATTGCCGGCCTTTCAATAAGATGTTGACTTGTTTTTTGAAGGTTCCAATGTCGTATCGGTTCGGAAACACCGCCGCAGGAAGTTGATTCCACAGATTGGTCGTACGTGGCAAGAAGTGTCTTTTAAAACGTTAGTGGTTGATAAGATAAGAGAAAAGAAAGTAAACGGAGTTGCAGTCAAAACCTAGTACCTATATCTATGTATACTACAATAGGTATAAAGCCAATCAGTCCAGCCTGTAAGACAACTATAACTTATCTAATCCATACGGAATTCCCTCGGGGCTGCGTAGGTAGTAGTCTGATACTATTTGGCAAATAGTGTCTCCAACTTAAATGTGTTAACTTTGTGATTTCCCCTCAGGGAGGTATGGATAAGTGGTGTTCCAACGAGTTTGCTGTGTAATTTTTTTTAATTTATTATTATTTGAAGATATCACAAACAAGTAAATAAGTATAGCTTTTGCACACAGAATTTAGAGTAATATAAGCCCAATAGAATTGACGCAAAAGGACTCTAAACCTCCTTGGAAAAAGTGGAACATTAGTTACCAATAGATACTCGTATATGGCTATATCCAAGGCACGGAAGACACGCCATACGATATGATATTAAAGTTGGTAGGCGGCCATTTTGAAAACTTGCTGATTCGAATGTTAACAAATAGGTACTTATTTAATATTATGTTGTCGTTAATTGACTGTACATAGAAGAGAGCCCATACATGACGTCATAATACGTGACTTTGCATCAAATCAGTCAGCTTGCAAAATTTAAGTTACTAAACTTAAGTGTGTTTTGAATTTAACTTATCGCTAATTTTATTCGAAAATTTTGCAATATTTTAGAAATTATCTAATAATAAATATTAATACCATACGCAAAATGGTAGAGTAATCTATATATGTATAACTAAAAGGTGACTGACTGACTGACATAGTAATCTATCAACTCACAGCCCAAACCACTGGACGGATCGGGCTGAAATTTGGCATGCAGGTAGGTAGATGTTATGATGTAGGCATCCGCTAAGAAAGGATTAACGCGAGCGAAGCCGCGGGCGAAAGCTAATCAATAATAATATCAACATTTGAGGCAAAAGCGAAAATAATAGGTAACTAAAACAACCTAACCTCAAAATGTAACTGTAATAAAATATCCTAGCAGAGGAAATAAAAATGCACCCAGAATGGTAACTTAATTTTACATTGTACCAAAATCCGACAAACGAAATGTCTCTCTCGGATTAAAAAAAAAAAAGCTGCACCCAGCTTCCTTTGCCCATTTCCTCACTCTGAAAATAGTTTAATTTGTTTCAGAATTTGTTTTCCATTGTCATAAAGAGACAATGATAACTTTAAAAACCTGAATAAAATTAAATAGATGAATAAATATACTTACTACTTCTCTCCCGTGGGAATTACGGGAAAAAAGTAGGTAAAGTTTTATCACAGAATTAATATAAGTACTAGTTTTATTCTACCTACCTATCAAATATCTGTAGTTATTACGTAAAAGAGTAACAAACAACCAAACATGGATGGAAGAATTGACATCAACCCTTGACGCCGACCAAACTGTTTTAAATGAGGGATTTTCCGAGACACAAATTAAAAAGAAAATAGTTCCAGATGACTTCATAGATGGCGCTTAGTAAAAGGCGAGAGAAAAAGTTCCATCAAAAAGCAAAAAATTCACGGGATTGGCATTTTAAAAAATAAAACTTAGTAAAAAAACAACTAAAAAGTAACTTAGTAAAAAAATAACAAATATTGTGATTTGTGCAACTGTCAAACTGTTATGTGATTTTTTTTCTGCCTCTGGTTGACAAGAAAAAGCGCTCAATATACCTAGGTTCAGCCATTATTACGACTCTGCTTTCATAAAACGCTATCTGTTGAGACTTTTTTATACTGATTTCTTTTTCTTAATTTAGCTGTCAGTAAATCGCTCATTATAAATGAATGTCCTAAAATAAGATAGCGTTTTAGGTGGTTATTACTTTTGCCGTTCGACTTTAAAAATATAAAATCTTTGTATTAATACAGTTTTGGCTACATATTTCACACTTTATACTGTCACAATACATTCCCTGTGCAATCACATCACAGCTCAGATCCATGAATAAGACATATTCGAAGTCTGTCTTGGCATATCGCCAGGTTTAGATTTAGGTTTTGGATTCTAGAAAAAATTAGGTTGTTACGGATCAGTTTGTACGTTTTTTTTACGTATCATTGAGGTTTGTACGTTTATCTGTGCAAGTACTACAGGATACATCAACTTAATTATAAAATTCAGGCCGTCAAGGTTGAAGAAACTACTCAGAACTATTTAATATTTTCTCGTTTAAAATGAAAAACAAAAACTTTTAGGTACCATAAAACACATAATAAAAATAGATATATTCAGATGTATAAACTCTTTAGTCGTATTTCCTCATGACTGATGGTCGTGGTCATTATATGAAATGAAACACACACAACGACTCTCTTGGCAATTTTAATGGAGTGGTTTGCCATTGCCTTCTCCATTTTACACACTAGCTGATAATCATCAACCAGAGTGCAGGTTTCCTCACGATGTTTTCCTTCACCGGAAGCAAGTGGTGGTCGATGAAAACTAACATGAGTCAGATTGGTATACAAACTAGCCATGACATGACTGACATGAGTCAGATTGGTAGCCCGGGCAGGATTCGAACCTGGTTTTTTGCATCCACAGGCGGGCGCCCTACCTCTCTGCCACCACCGCTTCGATATTTTATTTCAAATACCTTTAAATATGTAGGTTTTTTTTAAATAGTACTGACGATAATAGTAAGTATTGAAATATCAAAACTTTTCTAAACTTTATCAAAAAACCACAAAGTACGGAAACAAAAACTTCACCTCAAAAACCTGCCTAACCTAAAAACTTTTTAAAGTTAAGTTTTTTTGAAGATTTTTAAAACTTTTATTCCTGGTTGTTAAAACCAAAACACCACCGGAAGTAGAGCTTCAGGATGCAGCATGAATAAATAATTTCAGTTTTTAGTTTTTTAACTAAAGTCAGTACTCTTTGGAAAAGTATAACTTGAAGAAGTATCTAGATACTTGTCATATTGTACGTATATGTACTATGCACCAGTAGCTAAGCAGATTTTACCGAGAAAACACATAGTCATTGGTGTTTGCGATTCCGTAACATATAAAACGAACCGCTAAGTGAATGCCTTAAAAAGTATAACTTGAAAAAGTATCTAGATACTTGTCATATTGTACGTATGTACTATGCACCAGTAGCTAAGCAGATTTTACGAAGAAAACACATAGTCACTGGTGTTTGCAATTCCGTAACATATGAAACGAACCGCTAAGTGAACGCCTTAAAAAGTATAACTTGAAAAAGTATTTAGATACTTGTCATATTGTACGTATGTACTATATACCAGTAGCTAAGCAGATTTTACCAAGAAAATACATAGACACTGCCTGTTTGCGATTCCGTAGCATATGAAACGAACCGCTAAGTGAACGCCTTAGGCGGACATTATGCCGAAATCCTATGCACTATGCAAATACTGCAGCTGCAGTGGTTGATTCTGCGTCGATAAGCTTGCACCGGATCTAGGTGAAGATGAGTTTCGGGGGACAAGTCTAGGAGGGGCAACGAGTTTGATTTCTTATTCTATGTCTAACCACACCCCGGACACTACATACAACGCTCGCAAATCGACTACTATGTAAGCAAATGACGTTTGTACACGCGCCAATGTGTGCGTGTACGGTACGCGGAAAATCCCAGTGTTCTCTACAACGACGTGCGGGGTGGGGTGCGGCAGTTGAAACGGGTGCGGGGCGGTGCGCGGTGTGGGGCCGTTCTGTACAAAAGTACTATTAATTATTCTGTTGTTAATGTCCATGGTGTCATTCCTGAAACTTGATTTAATTTTAAAACGCTTTTTTTTTAATTACCTAGAAATTATCTTATTATTATTAAAACGCAAAATTGTTAGTACAAGAATTTAATTGGAATCGAAATGCCTGAATTATCGATGAATTTAAATAGATTTATCAAAGATTCTTGAGAATTGTATACATAAAATAAAGAAATATTTTGCCAAAGATGTATAAAGGAGAAGGTATTGAAATACTATTCCTATAAATAGACATTGCATACTTGCCTTGCATGTGCAAAGGGGGGCAGATTTAAAGTTGTTATCTTGGTCTTTGAAAACGTAGGTCCAGAGCAGAACGTTAGAACCTAGAACGCAGACTCTATTCTCTGTTGGATATGAATATGTATGACATATGCGGCTTTTTGATCAGTTTGCATGTTTTTATTAAACGAGTGACCAAGAACTTAATACATATTTTCAAAGTACCACATGTTTCAATCCCGGGCATATCTGAGCCGTGTACCAAATTTTATAATAAACTGCCCATTTCTTCATCGAAGCAAATGTTCGATGAAAATAACCGCACATAATTCAGATTGAAGTACAGTCACGAGCATTGATATGTATTTAAATGTTAGACTTTGTCACATTGTCTTAAGATTGTACATGACTGTACAGTACATGTCGAGATTCGAACCAGTGCCATCCGGACGCAAGTCGAGCGCCTAGTCGGCAGAGCTATCACCGGTTTCTCTAAAATCCTAATCCTAACTAATAGTGAAATATATAGTGGCGACCACGAACCGGAAAACGTAGTGTTGTCAGGCCTCCCAACCGGTGGACCGACGACCTGGTGAAGGTTGCGGGATGCGCATGGATGCGGGCAGCGCAGGACCGGTCGTTATGGAAATCCTTGGGGGAGGCCTTTGTCCAGCAGTGGACGTCTTTCGGCTGAGAGAAGAAAGTGAAATATATATTAGGTACTAGCTTGTAGAATTTCCCACGGAAACATTGCTTTTTCCCTGGATGAAAGATACCTTCCCTATGTCCTTCTTAGTACTACTAACTATGTACATATATGCGAATTTTCTTGAAGATTGGTTCCGTAGATAAAGCGTGAAGAGGTAGAAAACAAAAAACTCACTTTCACATTTATAATATCAGTTAGGATTTTTATATCATCTAGTCAGACCCGTCGACGACAAACACGAAAGAAAAAAAAGCAAATATAGATTCTGCAACTTCCATTGTCCCAGTTGCCAATAATATAGCATTGAGAGCTCAATCCGGACGAGCTCAGCTCATTAGCACTCTTGGAGCGATGCTCATTTGCAAAAAGCAGTTTCCAAGTAAATATTACCCGAGGGTTTCTTACATTATCTGTATCTGAGTATTTTTAGCCGACTGCGGAGCGAAGGCGGGTTATGTGTTCGATCTGTATATTCCTAACTAATATTATAAATGTGAAAGTAAGTTTTTTTATTTGTTTGTTACCTTTTCACGGTTAATCTACTGAACCGATCGTCATAAAATGTTGCATACACATAGTCTGGAGTCCAGAGAAGGACATAGGCTATCATTTATCCCGGAAAAAAGTACGGTTCCCGAGGTATTAACATAAGCGAAGGCGGAGCCGCGGGCGAATGCTAGTCTTATATGTATTTACTGAAATTTGTCTTTTGTGAATATAATAGCTTAGAAATCAAATTATTGGCAACTAAGTAAAATTTATTTAATTATTTAAAAAAAATGGGAATTTTGTCTTGAAATTCCCATGGTAGCGAAGCCACGAAGCGTAGGCTAGCTCGGTATAATTTGTGTTTATAGTTTGCTGTCAGTGAATAAATGTATTTTAACAATAAATTTTATAATTTTCAATGAATTCAAAGAAAAGGAGGGATCGAATTCCCATTAAATATTTCCACAATATTATTTCAGCATTTCAAAAATTTTCATTTAATCCGAGAACAATACCGAATGCGATTCTTAGCGAAACAAATAAGCAGTATATTGGAATTCAGCGCGCGAAGCCACAGTAAAATTTGGCGTTGAGATACTGTATTTGGATGACGTGACAAATATGAGAGAAATAAAAATAAAATGGCGCCCTGTATATCGATAGAATATTTTGCGGGGAAACTCGAGATGCAAGACTAAAATATTCAGGATGCTGAATACGAAATGTTTCTGGTGTGTAAAGGCCACAATTCCGTAGATGCGTTGTTGTGCACGGGCATATATTGGTACCTACATTATATCGATAGGTGCCTACGAGTTTCATGAATGTTGCATTGGACTATCTGTTTGGCAAAGACTACCATTATTATAAGTCTATTTTGTACCTATGTCAAATGATCCAAAGAGTAAATCTACGACACACATCTTGGTTGACTGGAAGAAATCCCTTTTTGGGATAAGTCCGCCATTGTACGCCTCTCGTTTTGTTTCACTATGTTTTGTATTTTTCTTGTGTGTATGTGCAATAAAGAGTTTACAAACAAACAAACATACCTACCAAATCTATACCATTTTGGTGAAATTAGTTACGCCCCGGGGCTCCACTCCCTTGGAGATTTCGGGATAGAAATGCCCACATACTCATAGTAAAAGAATATGTTTAGTTCAATGTAATTACATATTAGCCTGTTACAAGGCTAGATTGTTATAATATTAGCGTATGTAAGGACTATGGGCGGAATCGTCCCCACCCACCAACAGAAATGAAACATAGGCTAATCGACATATCTTGGCAAGCTGATATTTTTTTACTATGGGGTCGTTGCCCAAATGCATGGGGTTTTCATGGTATCAAACGTTTTACAAATATTTATCCCATACATTTTTATATGGAGCCCAAATATTTTTACAAAATGTTGTTTTGTTAATTAAAAAGAAATAGGATTTTAATGAAATAGTAGATACTTTAGGAACTCTTCGGCATCAGTTTCATTTGTGTTGGTAGATCCCATACATTTTTATATGGAGAGCAAATATTTTTACCAAATTTTGTTTTTTTAATTAAAAAGAATTAGGATTTTAATGAAATAGTAGATACTTTAGGAACTCTTCGGCATCAGTTTCATTTGTGTTGGTAGATCCCATACATTTTTATATGGAGCCCAAATATTTTTACAAAATGTTGTTTTGTTAATTAAAAAGAAATAGGATTTTAATGAAATAGTAGATACTTTAGGAACTCTTCGGAATCAGTTTCTTTTGTGTTGGTAGATCCCATACATTTTTATATGGAGCCCAATTATTTTTACAATTATTTTTTTAATTAACCCCACTGATTTATGAAAAAAAAAGAATTTTAATGAAATAATAGACACTTTAGGAACACTTTGGCGTCAGTCCCATTTGTGTTGGTGGGTGGGGACGGAGCCCATACATTGGTGCCCTATGTCCTTTATTAAGTTAATATTTTCACAAGAATAAAATACTCAGACTTTTTTTATTAAGTTAAAGTCAATTGTTTTTATTAAAATAGGCTTAAAATAGCACTTTTAAATCGTCATATTCTTGTTTTTTAGTTAGTTGACGTCATAAATTTACTTAAAGCTAGGTTACCACCGCCTCCAAAGCGCAAGTGGAGAAGAGGCGACGCAACAAACTCCACTGCTGCATTTTCTCTAAAGACGTCACTTTACAACATATTTCAGAAAGTATAAGTTTTGAGAGTAAAGACCTTCAAGTATTATTCACTACAGTAGGTACTCTAGTGACATATATTTGATGTTATGGGCTGAACAACTAACTCTTTTGTGAAAGATTGATCTCACCAACAATAAAATAAGGCATGTGTGTATAAGATTGGACTTGCCCCTTAAGCAGCATCCAAAAGTTCGCGCTAAATTCTCAAAATGCGAGGATAAATCTAGCCTGTTGACAACCCTGTCTGGTTTAGTTGTCCGTTCACTTACACGGGCTGAAATGCAGGAGTTGCAAGGAAATGGGTCAGGGTTGTTTGTGTTTGAGTTACATTTTACATTGTTACTTGAAGAAACAATTGTGAATCGTATTTGTGTTTTCCCAAATGCTCTGTTTTTTGCTGTGCATATCAATTTTGTACTACAAGTTTTATTAATGGAATAATAGGTTCAATTCTGCGGTTATAAAAATAATCTGCTTATGTACACGGTCTTAGTCTAATGCGAGAAAAGAAATCACATTTTATTACCTATCTTGTATATCTGATGGCAAATAAATAGGTATTCTAAAGTCTTTCTAAAGATTTTTTCGCATTGGCAGCCTTCTCCATATCACATACTAGCTGATAAACCATTAAAAACCTGCGCTCTAGCGCAGGTTTCCTCACGATGTTTTCCTTCGCCGGAAGCAAGTACTAGTCTATGCGAAGTATCATATGAGTATGGTTGTTATACAAAATCATGTTGCATGAGTACTATTCGAACCTACGACCTTATCACATGCCACTCCAACCATAATCTCTCACTGGTATTTAACGAGACACAAAAACTACTACAAGGAAGGACAAAAGACAATAAAGCCGTAATCAAATACTACAGTCCTGACCGATTTTTAAACAAAACATAATGGAGTGAGCTCTGAACAATTTACAAGATATAAATGAAATATAAAATCAATATATCTCATTGAGAGTGCTATATCTCTCGTTCGCAGTCGAGTCCTGAAAATATTAATGTCTGCGATTTATACTAACGTCTTTGCAGGCATTAAATCACTGATATGAGTTAGTATTGTAGAAACACTACGCCAAAGGAAAGTTAAAAGCTGTATTTTTTAAAGCAGATTCTGTTGTTCCATAGCACAGATAAAATATAAATAATGCTTATTTGTTGAAGGCAGAAATATGATCAAATGACAAATTTAGACTCTAAACAAGTTCAAAAAAATTGACTTCATCTTTAGGGAGTACTAGCTTTCGCCCGCGTGAATTTCCCACGGGAACAGTGCTTTTTCCCGGGATGAAAGGTACCCTATGTCCTTCTCCGTACTTCCAGCTATGTGTATCCGAAATTTCAGGAAGATTGGTTCAGTAGATAAAGCGTGAAGAGGTAACAAACAAACAAACAAACTCACTTACGCATTTATAATATTAGTTAGGATTAGGATATACTGACTAGTGTTCTTGAATCAAGAACACTATCTTGATCCAATAACGTGTGATTGCAAAAAATCCCTTGAAAACAAAGGATGAGTATTTTTAAAAGGATCAAAAACTTTTTATTTATATCAATTAAATAAATTTTTGGGACTTTTATTAAATAGAAACATATGACAACATTTTTTTATATAAATGGCTTTTCTCTCTGTTTTATTTCTTTTCTGTTAAATAAAGTTTGAACAAATAGCATTTTCAGATAGGTGAAAATAAAGAACAAAATTTCCCGATCAGCATTTTCCTTTGGCTGTTTCATTTTCATAGTTTAACTTTTTTATCCGAGTAGGGTTGTCCCAAAGGATTCGTGATCGCCACACCTGCCGCGAAAGACTCTTTTTGTCAGGAATTTACATAATTCGACAGTGTCCCAATGATGAAATCGGTTATTTGCCTCTCTTCAGGCCTTATTGTTGCCATAGTACAAATTTATCAGTACGTTATGTGAGTACAACCTATTTGAGAAATCGTAATTGTGTTCTTAAGAGAAAGTAAATTAGATATTTGCTTATAAGGGCCTTTTAAAAAAGGAAAAAAGGAGAATGTTGTCAAATTCTAGCTCTCAATTTTTTTACTAACGGTTAACGAAGAAAAACTAACTAGGTACTTATTAGTTGATTTTTAAGATTTTCAAACTTGGCAGACTAGCTTGCGGCAGTTTCATTAAAATGACATCATTCTTGGTTTTACACTCATTCTCATACAACATAACACCTACGTGAGCCTTAAGGGGGAAGGCCTTTGCCCAGCAGTGGGACACAAAACCTACAGGCTAGGTAAAAAAAAACATGAGACTTTGGCAAAACGTGATGCAAGTTTATAGATGGTTGAAATAATCGTTTTTGACATAAAACAATTTAAGGAATACATTCTTACGAGTAATTGTTTAAAACTCCGCGTTTTCTGAAGTGATGAGAAGATTAACTTCTGGTTTTCCTTGCAGACTTCTTCTACTATGTCTTTCCGTCTATTGATGCCAACAGAATCTATCATTGAAGTGTATTGGTCTTTTCAATTTGGTAGGGTTATCTAGTTTTATGGTTCGCAGTGTTTGGCTTAGTCCATTTTCTTTTACTTAGGTTATTTATCGGTAAAATTCGAAGGTAACATTGGTTACTTTGTTTTCGTAGGTCAGCCAGTATTTCTACGACATTTAATTTTGTCAATATTATCGGATGAAAGAAATTTATGAGCGTGCATGTACTATGAGTGTTACGACAACATACCTTATGACCTGGAGGTTTAAAACGGCCACTTTGATGAATCGGAATACGATCCTGTAGTGTACCTCATACGGCTATGTTGCGCGCCCCGCCTCCGCACGCAATGAACATCACGACCAACTAACTGATGTTCCACCGTATACATTAACTAACCTTCACACACACATAATAGATAGTCACTCAGCAGCGGTCCGCACACCTCGACGTACCCAAGCATACTGCCGGTGCAACGGCCCATTTTATAAGGAAGTAGTGGGGAGACTGACATAACGTCACTTTGACGTAATGTCACTTTGACATGAACACTACAGATCCATTTCTCATTTCCAACAGATTAAAAAATGAACCTTATTTTACCACATTTAAGGTTCAGTTTTCAATAACTGCCCTGCTGCTTGCTGGGGTTATTCTTCTGACAGGCCTGTCTTTATCGCAGCATCCATCCATAGGGTAGATCCAAATACTATATAAATTCACGCTAGTTCAGATCTAATGCTCATGTAGTAGTTAATCCAAGATTTACTTGAGTTCTTCTAAATCGTTGATTTCAAATCATGCGACCGCCCGAACAACACGACCGTACAGCTCAGGCGCGGGAATACTAATGTGAAGTGTCAAACCCTCTGTCAGCTTTGACAAGTAGTATATTTGTGCTAGATAATAATTTAATATTTAAAAGTAAATATACTTTATATGTTATTGTAATTTTCGATTAAAATATCTCCCACCATTAAAATCATCTAAGTATTAAGATAGGAAATCTTAATAAGTACTTAGATGTTTTATAAAAGGAATAAAATTCTATGCACAATTGTGCATAGAATTGCACACATGGACAAAAATATTTTGATTCCGATGGAATCGAATTTAGAAGAATCGCATGTCAACACAATCGGGAGTAGTGATGCTCTTCAAAAGAAAAACTGAAAGGTTGAAAACAATATTGGAACCGAAGTAGCGAACAAAACAATTGTTTACAGAATCGAACGAACGGGGGTGAAAGGGTCAGGAAAAGAGAAAAAAATTTGGCGGGCGCCAAGTACGATTTTTACTAGTAACTTAGGGTTCCGTACTTTTTTCCTGAATCCCATGGAAATATATCCGCAACACGCTTCGTCAAAAAGTTTACAGAAAAATATCCGCAACAAGCTTCGTCAAAAGAAAAAATACTTAGGTATATTAGGTATATATAATACTTAGGTGTGTCTAAACTGGCCCAAAGGTCCTCATAATGCTGGCCGCATACCCACGCCGATAGCTAAGGAGAGCCACAGAGAGGGTCTATCATTGGATCGCTCGAAAATCCGACGACCTAGCTCATTTAAAAAGGTTTTTGCCTCAGATCCCCAAGCGCCGGTGGTCTCAAAAGCTACGGGTACGAAAATATAAGCTGGTGTAAGGCAGGAATATTTAGCATGCTTTAATTTAGCAGCATCTTCAGCTGCAAACCCTGCTTTCCTAACCGTATCCTTAAGGTGTGAGGAGGTAAAAGTGCTCACACAAGTCGCATCCCACAACCGACAACGACCTCTGTGCCATGGGACCAACGTAAGGCCATCGTGGCGTTTACCATCACTGCGACTTAATCCAGGAGGTTCCAAAATGAACAGAATGTTTGCCATGTGTTTCCTGAATTGAGTTTCTTTTCCTAGTTGTTTCTAGTGCTGCGTATACGCCATACGCAGCACTAAAAACAACTAGGAAGGTGAGTTTACAGAACTGTTGTCGCCAAGACATCCATCTTTTAGCAACAACAGTTCTCTATTTTTCATCACAAAAAGTTTTTATTCCAGAATTATGAACGTTTTATCAGCTAGCAAAAAATGTGTAAAATTAAACTAAAGTGCGTGTAAAATGTACTTAACAGTAAAAGTACTCGTATGCTTCGATTAATAGTAAGTGTATATAATATTGTAAGTATTTGCCAATGCAAATAATTAACCGAATCATGTATGGTGTGAAATGGTGTGAATTGGCCTATTGGAACCACAAGAATGGAACCTATCGCTCAATTCAAAAAGAGTCTTGCCATTCACAATGTGATGCCAATCCTTCATGGTGTCAAATGCCCTAATACCCCGCCAAAGTACTACTCAATAAGTACCTATGTATATTTTTATTCGGTACGGAACCCTACAAGCAGAGTATGGATTGTTAATCCCACGATGAGATCGTTATAATGGTCTGCCTCGTTTCACATACTACATACACTGTAGTTATTTGACCCTCGAAAAAGTGTTGTTTGAACTTCAGCCGTTGTTGTCACGTTGGTAATGACAACATGTCCAATTAGACCCGGACATTACTTACAAAGGAAAAGATTACTGAAACCACTCCAATTTCTTCTTAGCATGTCATATTCGTGAAGACCACGGTATCAATACCGGTCTATAGTCTAATATATGCAGTATCTGCAATTTTTCAATATGCAGATTACTGCATGTATTAGCAACCGTTTATATGAATTAGATGCACCCCTGGGCGCCGCTTTTGTGGAAATTTCGGAAAAATAGGACCCTATGTTCTATTACGTTTCATGAGACTGTTTCATGAGTTTCTTTCGGCATTTCTTCTCAGCAGTGGTCGTTCCGAAATGCTAGTAGTTCGTAGCTTTGAGACATAATATATTATGATATAATTAGTTCCGCTACTAGTGGCGGAGCCCAATATCATGGGCGAAACGAAAGCAGCAAGGCTTCGATGGCTCGGCCACGTGGAGAGGATGGGAGAGGATCGCGCAGCTAAAAGAGCGTATAAGGGACGACCAAGCGGGAAACGACCTGTCGGCCGGCCCAGATACCGCTGGACGGATGAGGTCCTAAACGATCTGGTGGCCCTCCAAAGAGCCGACTGGCAGGAAGTAGCGCAGAACAGGAAGGAATGGAAGCTTTTAGCTTTTAGCTTTTAGGAAGGAATGGAGGCCAAGATCCTCTTTGGGTCGTCGAGTCATCGAAGTAAGTAAGTAAGTAAATAATTAGTTATCGACGTGAAAAAGAGCCTTCATTGAAGGCCAAGTTTCAATAAAAAAAAATTGACTTTGACTTTGACTTTACGGGTTTTTATTTATGTGAGTGTGAGAATGAGTTTTTTAAAAATGGTGCAAACTAAGCTGACTTTGTTTAATGTTTATAGATTTGGAACTTATAGCAAACTAACCACGCCCCGGGGCTTCGCTCCCGTGGGAATTTCGGGATAAAAAGTACCCTATGTGCTATTCCCGGTATTTTTCTACCCGTATACCAAATTTCATCAAAATCCGTCCAGTAGATTTTGCGTGATTGAGTAACAAACATCCTCACAAACTTACATCCAAACTTTCGCATTTATAATATTATTAGGAATTAGGAATTAAACATTTGTCGATCTCCGTGGCCTAACGGTCATCACGCCGGAATGCCACAACTGTGGTTCCGGGTTCGATCCCTGTAGGGTCAAGATGGAAAATGATCTTTTCAGATTAACCTGGCTTTTGGATATATTTCTATATACCTATGTATTTGTTATAAAATATAGTATCGTTGAGTTAGTTGTTACCCCATAACACAAGTCTCGAACTTACTTTGGGGCTAACTCAATCTGTGTGATTTGTCCGTAATATATAATATTTATTTATTTATTTATTAACGTACACCATCGTACATAATATCTCGATGACGTACACTGACTATTCTGTGAATATAATCAAATAAAACGAGCCGCCCATCATTGGGCCTAATACTGACAGAAAGTTTTCAACAAAATTCTATTAAAATGAACATCCGAACTTTCATTATTCATTCACACTTCATAACAGGACTACTTCAATTGCATCACCTGCCCAATTTAAACCCAAAGAACTAATTTTAAAATGCAAAACGCTGTGATACTTCACTTTATTAATTTTGTGACATTTTTGTGTATGGTGTAGTGAAATATTATGACAAAACTTAATTTGAAGGTTGTTGAAACGTCAAGAGATGTTTCGAGAAATACAAAAACGGTCCATACAGTACAAATAACTGGTAAGTTAGTGACTTTATGGCTAGTTGAATCACAAGATTGTCCGTAAAAAAGATAATTCTAGTACGTCAAAGAACCAACAAGGGACCATGGCATTAATAAAATCATGAAATACCTGTTACTTCCATGAGTAGAATTAAAGCCGATTCAACAATGAGAGTTCTGAGTGTCCGCGGAAGAGTAAGGACCTTAGTTTATATATGACGGTTATTATAAAAAATCATCGTAAACTGTAAGGGTGTAGAAACTATAGAATGAGGTTTAACAATCAATAAAGCTATCAAAATCCTACTAATATTATAAATGAGAAAGTTTGTGAGGATGTTTGTTACTCAATCACGCAAAATCTACTGGACGGATTTCGATGAAATTTGGTAAACGGGTAGAAAAATACTGGGAATAGCACAAAGGGTACTTGTTATCCCGAAATTCCCACGGGAGTAAAGCCCCGGGGTGCGGCTAGTAAGAAATAAAAATTGAAACAATGTAGATATATTCTATTCAAAAGGATGAAAGATAGCGCGCTGGAATGAAAGTCGTCTTGTTACAGCACTGGTCAGCGCATCTCCTTTGGGATTAAACTTTTAATTAAGGGATTTTCTCTTCCATAATCATTGTCCTAAGCCCAGGATCCGGGTGTAATGGTGTAAAAAGTCATTCGCAAAATTAGTCATGAGCCCGGACGAGATTTTATTTCAGCTTTATTTTAGTATATTTGTCTGTTGTAGTGCAGGAACTAACCGTTACTTTTAAGGTCCTTCCTTGTGGCATGATGTTATTTATACACAACATAGTTACTGCGGATTGCGGTTATTGTTATAGATAGAAAAATAAGAGAATAGTACCTATATCGAGTGTTCGATTCCAAGTGCTAAAGAGTTCTACTACCACTCAAATTGTTTCAGTTAAAAAAATATTCATTAAAAAAAAAAAAATAATAACAACGTTTATTAGGCATACATACATATTACATATATTACATAGGCTACATTTTATTCCGATTTTCCTAAGGGAGTCCCCGGGACACATAAGGCAGGTACCTAAGTATGTTTTTGCCTAATTTACCTACATGTAGAAGTAGGCTTTGTTGTTTCAAGTTCTGGTAAACACTAACTTAGCACTTCGTTGGCCCCAAATCAGATAAGGGCGTAATATCGCCAAAGATTACGCGTTTGTGCCATAATAACTCGGTTTTCTAGCAATGCCGGCCGAGATTTCTCGGAAACATTAGCTTGGTGTTGCCATATTAATCACTATTAATTTTCTACTGCACGCAAAGAACTAGGCACTTTGCAGCCAATTCCTTAATTTCCGCATTTGCAAATTGCAATTTTTTATGGTCTCATAACCAAGGATGCCGGAGAAGAAAACGTAGGAAATTGGACCCGGGGCTCCGACTCATAGCTGAGGATGCAACTGGAAAAGACACAGAGAAT
Organism: Ephestia elutella; assembly: GCA_018467065.1. Classification (NCBI taxonomy): domain Eukaryota; kingdom Metazoa; phylum Arthropoda; class Insecta; order Lepidoptera; family Pyralidae; genus Ephestia; species Ephestia elutella. The sequence continues at coordinate 6,543,604 of CM031570.1, read as the reverse complement.
TTTTTTTAAATAAATTAATATGTTCGTCTAATATAGAACGTAATACGCATCTGGCTGAAAATAATAAAATTTAATAATAAAACGAGATATTGTGAGCAATTATTGACGTGAACATCATTACTCTTACTTTCTGCAATCTGTGGGAGTGATTTCGTGAAAAGGGACGGAAATGTGTAACAGGAAGCGTGTGCTATTTAATTTGACCAATGAGCTCGCGCGGTGATTTGAAAAATCAAGTGTATGAAGACCTACGGAGCCTCAGAGCTGACAACTGACGAGAGCTGGTGCAAGACCGCAATAAATGGCGTCATCTCATATCGGAGGCTAAGATCCACTTCGGATCGCTGCGCCGCAGTAGTAAGTAAGTAAGTAAGCATGTTAGACAAGGAAGGCTGGGTTTCCAGACTCTTATAAATCCAAAGATTCCCAAGGGAGACACAGCCAGTGTAGCATAAAAATCTCACATAAACCTGAACAATATGATACAAGTCCCAGAATAAGCTCTCGTTTCAAAATTACTCCCGGATTTGCATAAACACTTGGTTATGACCATTTTTGCATCGGGTCGCTCGTAATATGCATGTGTTACGTTGGCTTGTATGTATACTTGTGAGGTTATAAAAGTTGTAAAAGCTGAGCTAGTAGTTTGTAGCTGTGTAATACAATATGATTATATAATTCGTTTTTGACTTGCCTTTGAAGGCCAAGTTTCAATAAAGTATTTTGACTTTATTATTTGAGTATTTTAAATACATATATACGGACAAATCACATAGATATATGGACTTTGAAAATGAAATATACTTATTTCTAGTAAAAATGTCTTAAACCGTAAATACAATTTTTAAGTTATTTTATCAGTACCATAAACATAAGTAGGCAAATCAAACAAGTTTATATAGAATTACTAAGAATCCTCACAGCATCATTTCTTTGTAATTCGACTTATATTTCAATAGTTGCCTCAATTCGATTTTTCGGCAACAACCGATTGAAATTCAATATTTTACTGAAATGACATAAGTGACTGAATAATGTAATGTATACTTTGATAATAAAGCTTATTTACATAATCACGACTTCGTCTGCGTGAATGTGTTTATTGTGTTGCTCAGAGGTTGAAGAGCACCTTTAATTTCGCATTTATAAGTTTTATTGTCAGCGGGTTTGTCAACGAATAGGTGCTGCGCCAAATTGGTTAAAATTTTTATCCATCATCAGCAACTGCTTGGGCACTGGCCTTCCTTATGGATGTCAGATGCAAATGACCTCTTGAGATTAGTATTCAATAAGATAAGGGGTAAGGTTTCTCTGCCATTGACTGTACACCGTAAAGTTAATGGACATGGACATTTATTTGACAAATTTGCAATGAATTCGGACAGATATGCTGGAAATTGTACGCACATTTTAATCCTTTTTGAGTTACTTAAAGCGAGAATACGAACATACCTGTTTTATTTTATTAAAACATCCATCGTAAAACTCAGTCTAGAAAATGTTTAATTAATTTCAGAGATGAAATTCTTTTCTTAAAATCAACGGCGCCAAGATAATACTTTTGTTAGAGCGCTTCAAACAGAGGTGTGTTCCTTCCTGTCAGTACCGGGAGATTGGACCCAAACTTTTAAAGTACAAGGTCGATTCTGCTCACGTTAAATCATAAGTTTCGTTTCATAGATTTTTTATAGTGTTAATTTAAATACTAGTTATAAGCACTATGAAAACACTATTTAAAAGCTATTAAGACACGGTTGGTTATAATATTAATAAATAACATTGACCCTATGATGATTGGATTGCTAGCTTTAATGAGGACCATGGGTGAATCTTGTACTCTAGATTCCTAGTAGGCATTTAATTTTTTTTTACCGACAAATTCCTACAACCACTATTCTTATCCTTAATATTATTTTGATGTTTTTAGACATCCTTATATAAAAATATAGAATTTTGATAATCCGATATGAAAAGGGAGGGGTAAATAAACTACTTATACTGAATTGCTCGTAAACAAAAAAGTCTACAATAGAGATTACTGTTTACAATTAATTAATAAGACTTCATTTACCTGTAAATAAAAGTTGACCGGTTTATAATAAGGCTTTCCAGTAATATGTATTTTTAAAACGTTATAAATGTCAATATGGTTTTTATTTAATTACAGGAAATCGGGTTAATTAACATAAGTCTCTTTTTAAAATTAAGATTGAATATTTAACATTATGTACGAATTTTCCCGATGGAAGAATTAAAAAAAATCGTTAAATGTTAATAAAAAAAAACTGCTGAAGTCTATAAAAATTGAGGATATGGTTCATTACAATAATATACGAATAATATATAAAGGTCACCATTGCTGGATTTTTTGTTTTTGTACAGGATGTTTTTAAAGTATAAAAACTACAACTCATTAAAAATCCATTTCGGATAGTTATTTATTAGTGATTTTTTAAATCAAGCTTTTATTATTCGTAAGGAAACATGTAACAAAAAATCACCTTGGTGGGAATTTTATTTTGAGAGTTATAACAATATGAGTCTTAAAATGGCGTTAAAAAAAACGGCGGAAGTGATTTTTGGTAACTACTTAAATTTGCAGTTGTAATATCATAATCTATGTAATTTATAAAAATCACCAACGTAGGATTTAATGTGACCACCTCCATACAACTGAAAATTCACAGCCCCGTCTATAGCGAAAGGGGCAAAACAAATATAGAAATAGTGTCATGTCTTTACCCCAGAGTCACGAGATTCGAAGGCTGGATAGTGCATGGGAAAAAAGGTTTGATCTCATTTTGTCACTCGGAATCGGACCTCATATTTTCGCTAGTAGTTTGTAGCATTGCAATAATAATGTATGTAATACAATTCTGTAATTATCTTTGACTTGAAAAATTGCCTGTGATGGCCTACTTTAAAAAAAATTATTTTGAATTAAGGTCCAACGGGAGCACACCAAAGTCAAAGTCAAAGTCAAAGTCAAAATTTTTTTCAAAACCAGGAAAGGTATTCGAGTTTTTCCTCGGATATCTTCACAGGACTATTGTGAAAGCCCTTTATGTAATTGAAGTGGTCAGGTTGCACTACTGTCTAGATTATTCCAAGGAATCTCTGGATCGTAGTGAGAAAATGTTTCCTTTATCAAAGTGGGGAATAAGTTTGTACTACTATTTTGCTACTAGTTGCAAAGAATGCATTTATTTAAATATAGACTTAAAGATTTTATTTATTGACATTCCAGAAAAAAAATTAAATTAACTAGTGGTTCGCCGCGAACTTAGACTTCGCGATTATTATTTTAAAAATATGACAATCATAAAAATGCGTATATATCTCAAAAACGGCTGAAGCGATTTTGTTGCGCAACGAACTTAAAAATTATATGGATAGTTGCTACAAGTATTCTTAATACTATCGAAATTAATTAACGGTTCGAGAGTTATCGCGGAACAAACATACATACACATATACATACATACAAACAATGTGTTTTCGCCCCAACTTGAATTATAGCCCATTTTTATTTGCCTAACCCGTTTGTGTTAGAAATTCCTGTATATTTATTTGATGAAAACCGTTTGAAAATGTATCTACTTCTCGAATTCCCAAACTTGGAAAGGTCGATTGATTAACAAACGTATTTTTTTGTTCAGCTTTTAGTTTTGACCAAAACATTTTTTTATAGAATAGTAGGCAAACGAGATTGCAAGTTGCCTGATGCTAAGCAAATAAGCAGAAATCAGATCATTTAGTTATTTTAAAAAAGTTAAACTGTTTGTTAATGAAGTTGGACAACAAATATTTTATGTATGTATTCTTAAAACCTTATCAGATTTTATAACTTTATAAACTTATCAAAAACAACAATGCACGAATACTTTATTAGCACACAAGAAATTACATTTATAGATACATCAAGTAACTTAAAACTAAAAAAAGAAAGGAAGGTACGCAAAAGGCGGCCTAGGTGCAAGTTTCTTAAACATTCAAGAGCAATAATTGAATGCAATAATTGCAGTGCATGAATTTACTTTCAATAATTGAAATGCTGTTTACACGAATAAAATTGTTTAGGCAATTATTGCATTCCATTTTTGAAACACAGATTTGTATGGGCACGTGCCACTTTTTAGCGACTTGCTTCAAGAATTGCACGTATTTACGTTGTCAAATTTTTCATGCAAAAATTGAATGACATTTTCTGGCATGTATTGTTTACACCAAGCAAAGTTTTGAATCCAAACTTGCATACCAGTTCAAGAATGTTACGTGTTGTTTAGACTATGCAAGTAAATTATTGCTTCAATTTAATCGTATTCAACAGGCAAGAAACTTGTACCGTCTAAATGGCCCTATTCTTCCAGGCAACCAATTGAGAAATAAAACAGTCAATAATAAAAACTTAAATATTTGAAGGCATCGTTAATCACCATTCGCAAGTTCTAGAAGCAATCAGAACCAAACAAAGACACGGATTGTCGCTTCATTTTTCACTGCGAAGTCAAGAACTTTAATATCAGCGCCATGTGTTATTAATGGACACACTTTGTGATAGAAAAGTCGGTAATCTAAGACGTTTGTCTGGAAGTAGATGCGTTGTCTACAGGCTGGATTGCACCAAAAAAGTTCGTGTCAACGTTAACAGTACGAGTTGACTTTTGACATACCATACCATACTACTTGTATTTGACAACTCATGTAACTCATATTTTGCCTGAACGGTATTTTAATTGATTTTCGATACTTTTACTGTCAAAGTAAGATGGTGCCATTCAACCATATTGTTATAACATAGTTTTCAGAAATTTGTTATAAAAGTAGAAAAGATGTTACATTACACATAGGTACTTTAACAAAAATGACTAAAAACTAAGACAAAATCAAATTACTTATTGTTTTAGAATAAAACTTTACTTATCGAGAAACTTTTCAGCCTCATTTACATATGCATAAATTATACTTTATTTTTTACTTGGAATAACAGAATTTTGTCATAAGTTATTCTGTTAGTAATTCTAGTCACAAATGTCTCTTCGGGGGTAGGCAGAGACTAGCGATTTACACTTGCTACGATCCTTACATAATAATATCTCTCTCGCTTCGTCTCATCTCATCTCATACATACTCATCACTATCTTCATACATGCCCGCCGATTATGGGTGCTCCTAATGCTGGTATCTCCCTTTGCCGACATATCTGTTTATAAAACGTCTTAGGACGTAATAGAGCTGCCAGCCAAGCGGTGATGGAACTGAGATTCTATTAAAGTTTTCAACTTGTACTGAAAGACTTAGAATACTTTAAGGAGCTTAAGCGTTTAGCATTGCGCGTCTGCTATAGAGTGTTACTCAAGTCAAGTAACTTCAGGAGTGGCTAGTACACAGATGGGTTAGCCTGTTTCGTTATCTCTGTTAAAGCAAGTTAAAAGTGTATTTAAAGCGATTGCAGTAGAACAAATAACACCGCTAAATATAAGTAGATTTTCTACAAAATGTGGGGCAAAACAGGATATATTTTATATGTGGGGCAAAGCGGATGTAGAGAAAAACCGTGGGGCAAATGTGGAACAAACCAGACTTTAAAATAGGGACAGCTAACAATATGAAATTATTTATTGATATAATATGTTACTGTTTTTCTTTATATATATGTCGGAATAGAACACATCACAACATCAGAATAATCATATTATGGATTCAGGGGGGCCGAGCTCAGAAATGGATGACCAGAGCGGTAAACACAGTACAGGTACTTCAACAATGGGTTCACGAGGAAAACACATGTGGGCACAAAACTCAAGTTCATAATAATTGTCAGGATGAAGGTATTTCCAAAATAACATGCACAGCGTTTAATAGACAGGGTAAACAACTTCTATCTCGAGTTATAACCCAAAGCAACCAGGGATTCATCGGATATTAACGATTAAGAAATCATCTAGCACTAACCTCTCATTCAGTCCACGTGTCGTGGCTAGGGTCCAACCCTAACCTACCCACGGCAAGGAACCGTGCCCCACCACGCACGGATCAATCCACTTCAACCAGTGAGTTCTACTGAATGGTCTTCCGTGCTAACTAAGATTTCTAATATCGCGCTGATAACACCATCACACATAGTCACATCGTTAACGCACTAAGTAACACGACAATAACACTATTTTGACACTAACTACGTCCGCACCGCACCGCGCCGCAAATCAGACTGCCTCGCTATAATGTCATAACGATCGCACGTTGCATTTATTACAAAGAGGGGGTGACACAAGTGACATTGTCACTTTGACACATTTCCTACGAGTACCGTCTTGAAAACTGTTTTAAACCATTGATTAACTAACAAAATAAACCAAAGTTAATTTAATTAATGTAAACGTTCCGACATATATCTACTCTTTGCAAAGAACAGTATCATAGACAAGACATGCCTTTAGGGTTTCAGTACCTTTTCCGTGTGAAGACAATTATTAATAATCTGAATTTGTATAAGTATAGTATTTTACAAGTATTAGTAACTTAATTAAACAGAAGCATAGCCTGCACGTAATTCTACAGAACAGGGGAATGTCTAAAACGGCCACTGATAAATTGGAATAGGACTCAATTCTCATTTTATAAATATTTAAAATTGAACCTTATATACCACCTACAAGGTACATTTTTAAATATTACGGAAATGGGAAATTGATCATATTCGTATTTGTCAAAGTGAACGTTTAGACCCCCAGTAATAGTGCGGAAACAAAGGAATGTTCCAACTGAAACGTGTTAAGTTAAAATCTCATTAACACGTCCGACATTGTGTGTGTGTGTGTGTAGTGAATTGTTGTGAACTATTTTAATTGAAAACTTCTATTTCACACAAAGTTCAATTTTAAACTTGCACGTGTGTTTTCTAAAGAATAATTTGGGACAAGTTAAATTAATTAAATATCAGGCATTTTATTGTCCCCATAATTGGGGCTCTGGCCTTCCTTATGCATGGATAAGGAAGATGGGTCATACCCTGACCCACGATGCGGGGCGGGCCCAATGCGTATGTATTGGTGAGTTTTGACGACTGCTAATACAACCGGGACGAAAGGTTTAACGTGCCTCCGACAAACAGAGGATTTTTTACTCATTACTTATTTAATAGCCATAAATATCCCAGTACTGGGCAAAGGCCTCCCTCTCTTTTTTCCAAGACTCTCGATCTAAGGCTATATCGCGCCACCCTTTGTCAAATTTGCAAAACACAGAGGAGCTCGAAATAATAAAAATAATCTTCTTAATTTATCCAAATCTAAAATGTATTATTGTATTATTGCATCTTGTTGACATTCTATTTTATAAATGACATATTTAGTCTAATATTTACTATGACAAATTTGAAAAAAAATTGTCTCTAACAGGTGACGTTGTAAATTAATGACTTTTTAAATTTTGTATGCCTTATGGCGGTAACTTCCCATCACGTGAAAAGGCCGCTGGTAGGGTGAGGAGGGGGTGAAACTTGCGCATGGGTACGATTGACGAACCAATCGCGCGCGCCGGGTGAGACCCGCCCGACCCCCGTTCACCGCATAGACCGATATATCGCCTACTGCGCAGCTTAACCGCCAGCGGCCTTTTTACGTGACGGCTACTATACCTATAGGAACTCAATTGTATATTGTATAACACCTCTCTATGTAAAACTATGTTCACGAAATAAATGATTTGATTTGAGTACATTTTTTGTCTCCGTGACCGACAATTACGAAAGTTGCTTTGCTGAACTATCGCAGGACGAGCGCGCGAACCACTGCGATACAGAGCTTCTCAAATTCCATGAAAATAACATTTTCCATCTTGACCTGACCGGGCATCAGAGCCCAGGACCCCGTGGTGCAGAGGCAAGAACCACCACTTCGTCCCAGAGGAAGTTACTATTGGTATTACCATCTGATTTGTACATTCAACTGGTCATTAACCTATGTCATTGCAAATTACACCCTAATTATCAAAATTTTGTTGACGTTCGTTTTAATTCAGCAAATAAATGTATGTTCAGCAGAAATCGCGTTGAATTCACTTCATTTACGCTGTGGTGTGGCTGATGTGCTGGCGAGTCCCAACTTAGAATCACTTAGTGGAATGTTAGCTACTTGTGCGGTTGGCGCCGTTTCCCTGTGTTTATTTGAGCTGAAAATTTTCATGTGGATGAAGGATTTTTCTTACATGTTTCTTCACTACAGTCTTGTGAGATAATCATTATAACTGAAGAATACGTATTCTTATAAATTGTTGTAATCAATTTATATCAAGTTCTTCTACTGACTAACTGAGTGAGTGACAGACAACGCATAGCCAAAACTATTTGGTATGGAAGCAGAAATTTGAAGCTGAATTTGGGGAGTGTAGGGGGAGGCCTTTGTCCAGCAGTGGACGTCTTTCGGCTGAGAGAGAGAGAGAGAGAGGAGAGCACTTAGATTGGATTTCCCGAAATTCCCACGGGAAAAAAGTTCCGGGCCCATATGCTTAGTAACAAATAAAATAAATATTTTTAATAATATAGGTAACTATTTAAAATACTATACTTATGTATAATAAACCATTTTAATTCATTTTAAACACTCGAAGATTTTCGTAGACCGTTGTGGGTAAATAGTAAGATAAAATATGTGACAAATTATATCCTCCAATATTATACTGTTAGCTGACTGAAGATTTGAAAGAAGAACAAGCTGCCAAGATGCAGTATGAACCCCTTCAGTCTTGAGTAGTCTGTGGTAGACTGCAGCAGCAATGGGTTGTGATGGTTGATAGTGCGCGTAGCTTTACATAATGTTTATGTGATCCATTATTAATGTATTGTGTTTCCATGTATAAAGTGTAGAAATATGATCCATGTATTATAAAAGGGGTTTGTAAACATAAATCTACGAGTTTTATTCAGAGTAGATAAGAATACAATAAGACAGTTTTAAATCGCAATCTTCTTCTCATGGAGTGAATCTTCCACATTTCCAACATAATGCAAAAAATCGACTAACGACCAGAATAAAACTGGAATATTGGTATAACCCGACAAAGTGTAGTGGGTATCTCGCCGGGGGCAGGTATAATGAAGGAAGGCACCACCATTATAGGGCACGTTTCTATGGGCCTCGTCTTCCTTCTAGGCTAATTTACATGACGTCACAGAATCTATTTGAAAATTCACAGAACAGGCACATCTCAATGGATGAAATGGCACACTGCATGGATTGAAATGTCCGCATAAATCCTACTTAGTTATGTCACTTATGTACTTAAGTGTGTGTTAAATTTGTTATTGTTTTTCTAATTCACCTACAATATTATCTATATTATAACTACTAGCTGCGCCCCTAGGCTTCGCTCCCGTGGGAATTTCGAGATAAAAAATACCTTATGTGCTATTTCCGGTATTTTTCTACCCGTATACCAAATTTCATCAAAATCCGTCCAGTAGATTTTGCGTGATTTAGTAACAAACGTCGTCACAAACAAATCACAAACTCACATCCAAACTTTCGCATTTATAATATTAGTAGAAAGTTGGATAATTTCTAATCACTATATTTTTATTTATTTACTGTATTACCTACAATACATGTAAATGGCAAACTACAAGTCTTTATCTAGCAGTAAACCAACAGGGATGCCGTTATAAGTTGTGCACTACTTACATTTAAGTGAAATTAAAAATACTTACTTATTCAAATACCTACAAACTTTAAATTATCTAACTTATATCTTAAACCCAAGGAAATATATCAATAAACATATACAAAAATTGAATATGTTTATGCTTAAATTATTCCGAGTCATTTTCCCATTTTCGATATAGGTAGCTAATAAACTTACTTCCCCCGTTCTTCATCTCTGATAAATTCTGAAACAGTTTAGAAAGACAAAATTTGAAGCACGTCTGCGCATTATTTCACTACTCTTTGACCTCGCCGCGCACTTAATTAGTTCTTACGAATAAGTGCCCACTTAATTCTATTAAATCGTGCGATTCTATCTACAGCTACTGGGAATATAAATATTCTACGTGAAATAGTTCAGTTGAACGTGTTTGCATCTTAGGAATTTAGTTTATTCGTAGAAAAGATGCATTTTTATTATCCAAGTCGAGGTGCCTTCCCAAAAATTAAGAATTTTCCGTTTTATGATCGTCGCCTATTTATTTATTTATTTTTATTTAAACGGAAGACCAATAACTTTCTTATAAATTCTATAGACAAAAAAAAAATTAAAAAACAGATAGTAATTTTGTTTGAAGGTTGCAGTGGGGTGGAGTAGTGAAAACGTTCATGTTTTGAATCTTACTCGTATGTCGTAACTTTTTAGTATAGACTAATCTAGACACAGTGGCGTATTACTCCATTAACATAATGAGCATGATGCTAGTAGTTTGTAGCTTTGAGATTTATAATATGGTGTAGTTTTTAAAATTTGACATGAGAAAGGGACTGTGAAGAAACTCTTTAGAAAAAACGTTTGATTTTGAAGAATTTGATTGTTTGAACGCGCTTAACTGAAATTTGAAAAATCCTTTCAGTATATGTTTCCACATATATGAGAAATGATATAGGCTATCTAGAGTCCCGATATACCCACACAAGCAAAGCCGCGTGGGAAAAATTAATAATCGTTTGTGACCATATTGACCAGTTTGACCACCCCGTAGTTGATGAAGGTATGTTGATCTGAAAATACGACTTCATACTAACTTGTTTTCCGCTAAACAGCTATATTTAGGGCGATTCTGCACTATCTCTATAAATTTAGATTATAGTCTTAATTTAATAGTCAAAGTTAAATTTTATGTTTGTTTTCGCGAGGGCAGAGGACATGTCGCATACACGCCAAGCAAAGTCGCGGGAAAGAGGTGGTAATAAAACTAAATTGGACGTAAACTAAATCTGTGTTCTCATAAGATCAGAGGGCCTAAAACGGACACTTTGATAAAGTGTAATATGATCCATTCTTCATATCTTAAATATTTAAAAATTAACCTTACGTGACCACTAGTAAGGTTTATTTTTAAATATTTAGGAAAAGAAAAATGGATTCATCTCAGTGACCGTTTTAGATTCCCTGGCGTTTCATGACGCGACTCGTCCAGTAATAAATGGATTTGCTCCTTCGTATAGCTTCACTTCAAGGACTTGCGAACTTCTGGCTATATTTGACAGCTTCAGAGATTTTCAACTGAAGATATTAAATTTTTCTGTGTACTATGATATATTTTTGCAGACAAAGCGCTGAAAGTTGGTATGAACGGTTGAATAGAGGCAGGACAATTTGCTATCTATGAATTACCTAATGGGAATTATTTGAAAATTAGTTAACGATTTACGATTCACAATATCTGATCAATATAATTATTTGTCAATATAATTATTTGAATTTTCTACACAGTTATCACGTGCATTTTAATTTTGCAAAAAAATGCTCAGAAATAAATATAATTAGACAGTTTTCAGGAGAGTACCCACGTATTTAAGAAAATAGTATAATATTTATATCAATAAGTAAAAATGCCATGCTATATATTATCATGAGTTGAAAGAATAACTCAAAAGTTAATTAGTAATTAATTTTCCTTGTTACAGGAAATAATGATGCTAATGACACTACCACTTATTATATGATATATATCATATTCGTCCTTATGCAGCCTTAATGATAGCAAAAACTGAACGGGCCACGTATTTGTTTTCTTTCTTATGAAGGAGACGAGGCGAGAGGCGTCCTTCCATACTAACTAAGTAATAATCCCTTATCTTTACCCAGTGAGGCGGTGATGAAAAAAGAAATCCATATACTGTCATCATTTCTCGTTTGCCTGAAACGAATCCTAAAGACTTGCTTTCACGACGCCACTGCAGAAGGACCAGATTTGCAAAAAATCAAGAAATAAACCAGTTGAGCTGGAAAAATCTGTCATTTCTTCATTTGATATGTCATGATTTCAAGTATTTATATTTAAATATACATGTATATTTATACACATTAATATATAATGATGAAAAAGTATCTATTTTAATATTATGGCAATACTGATAACGGCTGTTTGTACCGCCACCATTAGGATAAAATGGCAGAGCGCGCCAAGATGGCGTCACTTATTATTGTGCAGCGATAGTGTTAAGACGTGTTCTTATGTACGACATTATTATACGTGGTTACTATGTGCAATGGAATATATAAATGGAAGATGTGATATATAATATGAAAATATACATATGTATTTGGCAGATATATTTGGTTTCATTATATCTCAGAAGCAGGAACGAGCCCAAGTATAAGAAGGTTGTACTGAGACGGGGCCACTCCCCGACAGTACGGATTTGTCTTACGCGCACATAAAAGCTCATCAAACGTTTGATCGGGCCTACTCTCTGATAACCTTGATATGTTGTAATGTATAGCAATAGTATTATCACAGATTACTATTTTAACTACTTTGTGGTATTATTAAAAACAATTATGTTGTTTAATGTTACTCAGTACATATCATGTACATATAGTTTTTATTTTTTTAAATCAATAAATCTATTTGATCATAGTTTAGACATTTCAACCACTCCGTTATCTTTTTGACTTTACGTAATTACAAAGGATAAATATCGAGACTTTTATTTAATTGTTGTAATGTTGTAATTTTGTAATTTTACTCGTAGTTTTCATGAGATTACGAAGAGATGCTTTTTTATTTTCTTCTATTTGTATTATAGTATTTTCAGGCTAATAGGATTGGTTTCTGTGTTGTTTTAAAGTAGTTCTAATATACATTAACAATTCATAAAAAGAGTTGCTCTGTAGGGAATCTAATCGGGTTAAAGTACATAACCCTTAATAGACAATTAAATTTTAAATATCCAAATAAATAATCGAATTCAATATTAGTATAAGTGAGGGTACCGACAATCGTTTGTCAATTATCTACAATTCCTATGAATTTAATTTGTGAAACTTTTTATCTTTCTGAACAGTTATTATTTAAGGTGTTATTGTTACATTGGTGCATTTTAAGTTTGTCAAAATTCAGATTTGACTTTTTAATTTAGCGAAAGAGTAAACAAGAATTACCTACAATTCCTAATAATTTAATTTGTGAATCGTTTATTTCTGAACAGTTAAATATGTTATATTGGTGCATTTGACGTGACCTGTTAGTTTTAGCGAAAGAATAAACAAGGATAGATTTGAAAAATTTATACTTATTTGCTATTGTTATTTTTATAATAAAATAACGCGTGATTGTTATTGATATGTTATGAGCAATTTAAATCCATAATCCAGATGATGGATGCTGAATTTTAGACACCCATTTTTGTCGACAGTTACTTTTGCTGGTGTTTTTATATTTTCAGTAATAAATGAACAAATGATTTCGAAGTGCATTGAGTATGTAACAGTGGAGTTACGAAAGAGGTTCCATGTGATATTGATGTGAGTTCGCGGAGGTATTACTTCAGATGCCACAGCACCACAAGTTAAGTATAATTACATTTTACAATTGGATTTACGATGAATTAAGTAAAAAGGTATACTTTCACACGGGGTACAATGTATGGTCAGACTGTGTATGTGTCACAGTTAGTAAAGATTTGTATGTTTATGCCAGTCAAGTTTCTTATTGTATGAATACCAAACAAAGTATATTAATTGATTAATTCAAAAGTTATATTTTCACACGGGGAATACACGTGTGATTGGACTGCGTATGTGTCGCAGTTAGCGAGGATTTGCTGTCAAATCAAAGTTCTTATTGTATGAGTATCAAACTAAAGTTTATTGTCTGGTATTAAGTAGAAGTATATTGAAGGATTATATAAAGTTATATTTTCACACGAGATAGACACGTGTGATTGGACTGTGTATGTGACGTAGTTAACAAAGATTTTCTGTCAAAGTTCTTAATGTATGATATCAAACAAAGTATATTGATAGATTAAGTAGAAGTATATTGATGGATTAAGAAGAAAGTTATATTTTCACACGAGATAGACACGTGTGATTGGACTGTGTATGTGACACAGTTAACAAAGATTTGCTGTCAAAGTTCTTAATGTATGAGTATCAAACAAAGTATATTGATAGATTAAGTAGAAGTATATTGATGGATTAAGAAGAAAGTTATATTTTCACACGGGATAGACACGTGTGATTGGTCTGTGTATGTATCACAGTGAAGATTTGTATATTTAAGCCAGTCAAAGTTGTTTTTTGTATGGGTGTGAGGAATGCTACTCATATTTTATTGGTGAGCGTGCCACAATACGATATATGTGATTGGACTGTGTATGTGTCACAGTAAAGATTTGTATGTTTAAGCCAGTCAAAGTTCTTATTGTATAAGTGCGAGGAACGCAACTCATATTTTAGTGGTGAGCGTACCACAATACGAGCCGTATGCAGTTAAGTTAGGGGGTGGTGTATGTCGCTCACTTTCTACGGTGCCAATAAGTGCCACCGGGTGGATAGCGTGCCACATAGTGAGTTACATGCAGTCACTGGATAGGATTGAGGGGTAATGTATGCCTCTCATATGTTACGGAAATGTGAGCGTGCCTCCGGGTGGTCAGCGTGCCACATTATGAACTGCATACATTCGAGACTAGCTAGGGGTGTTGTATGTCACTCATTTTCTACGGTGTCAATAGTGCCACCGGGTGGTTAGCGTGTCACATAATGAGCTACATGCATTCACTGGATAGGACTGGGGGGTGATGTATGTCTCTTATATGTTACGGAAAGGCGAGCGTACCCCGGGTGGTCAGCGTGCCACATTATGAGCTACATACATTCGAGACTAGGGGGTGATGTATGTCGCTCATTTTTACGGTGTCAATAGTACCACCGGGTGATGAGCGTGCCATATAGCGAGCTACATGCATTCACTAGATAGGACTGGTGGGTAATGTATGCTTCTCATATGTTACGGAAAAGTGAGCGTGCATCCGGGTGGTGAGCGCGCCACATCATGAGCTGAATACATTTGAGACTAGGGGTGAGTATGTTGCTCATTTTTACGGTGTCAATAGTGATACCGGGTGGTAAGCGTGCCACACAGTGAGCTACATACATTCACTGGATAGGAGTAAGGAACGATGATTTATGTGAGCGGCATCAATCATCAGAATATTTATATTTAGATTTCCTACTTATGCTGGGGTTATATTAACTTTGGGTCAGATAAGAGATTGGAATTTCTATTTAGTTAATAACATTCATTTTAGTTTTTGTACTTTTAATGATTTATTAAATAACATGAGTTTAACCTATGGTTAATGAAATATTACACAGTCATATAATTCGTTGATATTACTACAGATTTGAATGCATTTTATTACTCAAATTGAGATTTGAGTCAATTGACTTCGACAATTCAACTTTATAAATTCAACATTTTTAACAAGTATCTAGAAATCTTTCCTGATGGTCATTAGCTGCCTAAAGGATTATTTTTGTCAGAACTATCATTACTATTTTTCTTTACTAAAAGAAAGTCAGATTTTCAAAGTAAACTTATACAGTAATGAATCCATAATACGGTTTATGTCGATAAAGATTATACATTTCAGATTTAAAATGATCGCAGTAAAGTAGAAGACGGTGCTCCAGCTATCGCCTCCGGGTCAATGCAGACAGCGGCAATGAGAGTACCAGCGAGTCGCTAAACGAAGGGCTTGTCCATTAACTTCCTTTACTTTACATCAATTTGTCCAGCAGTGGACGTCTTTCGGCTGAGAGAGAGAGACTTTACATCTACCTTTAGCAATAGTCTGTATTTTGGTAATCGCCTTATTATTTGATTATGACAACGAAGTGTATAGATAAACGAGCACTTTTTAACTTAATTTCCCCGTCAAGATCGCTGAGAAGCTTTGTTTTATTAATTTACTTTAAAGTGTTACTATAGTACCATGTTATTCGCTACGTCTTTATGAAATGTATATTGGATCTTAATAAGTTGTAAATATGAACAAAAAAAAAAAGGGTAAGAAAGTTGAATAATTTATTTATTCAATTAAATTATGATGATTTACAGTAAATAAGTTGTACATTTTTTTGTTACTCATATTAATTTATTTTGACAGACGTAGGTAATGCATGGTTAAACATATTTTTGTATAGTGTTCTATCAATCAATCAATTTATTTATTTGTCAAACATAGGTATACGTAGGATACAGTTGTTATTAAAAAAAATCATTGTACATCTATGTTTTGCCATTAAAAATAGCATACAAATATTTATAAAATTATAATAATATTAGAACAACCAGAAATTAAGTTACATGCAGATAGTATATCAGTGTCCAAAAGTAAATAATTAAAATGTCAAAGTGTAAAAAAAAAACCAAAGTTAGTAAAATTATATTTGATCATTTAAAAAAAATCATTCAAAGAATAATAACATTTTTTGATTCTATGCTGCGCCCTTTGCCATACTTACTAATTTTAGTCATATAATGTTAATCAACCAATGTGTGCTTTCCATATTTCAATACAGCTACATTTTATTACTTTTGTATTTTATAAAACTGTTTTATTTTTGCTACTGAAAAATGTTTTGGGTTTCTTAAACTTTATCATATATTTTCAAGCTTGTCAATCACGTCAAATGTAGCAATCTCTTGAGTAAACTTGACTAGCATTGCAAATTAAATGTCTACTTGTTTGTCATATTTTCTAGAGAAAATATGTACTAACAAAATAATTATAATAGATAATGTTACTCGTTGATAATTTCTCGCATTTGTAAACTGTTAGAAAACATGGAATAAAAAATAGATTTAGATGTACTGACAAAATGTCATGATTCTAGAATTATTTAAACATGTTTTAAAGATTAAGAGTGATTAAGTTAAGATTGATTAAGATTAAGATTTAAGAGTACGATTTAATGGAAACTGTATGAAGAACTGTGTTAATGTAAGAACATTAAAAAAGTGCCCAGTTATCGAACTTTATTTACACTTTGTTTGTCACTGAGTAGAAAAATAATTGTCGTTGATTAAGATTCTAAAATTTTGTTTACATGAGATAGTCTATCACTAATCCTTTTACATTGAATTAAATTTAAAATAATTGTGAACATTTAGAACATTCTTTTTGTTATTGTTATTGTAAACTAATTAAATCTGACATTTCATATTATTGTTTATGAGATGATAATGTACTCGTATACTCGACCATCTAGTTGTACTTATTTATAAGACCATGATTGTAGATATTGACGTCCTTGCAGAAAATGCAGGGGTAAAGTTTGTTGCGCCGCTTCTTCTTTACCTGCGCTTTGGAAGCGGTGGTAAACTTAATTATAAGTAAATTATTGACGTCAATAAGCAATGTCGTACATCCAATGTTAAGAATAAAGAATTCATTTTTATTATGTATGTGCGTCGGGAGACAGCACGTTATCGGATGGCCGAATGTCATGATTTCAAGTATTTATATTTAAATATACATGTATATTTATACACATTAATATATAATGATGAAAAAGTATCTATTTTAATATTATGGCAATACTGATAACGGCTGTTTGTACCGCCACCATTAGGATAAAATGGCAGAGCGCGCCAAGATGGCGTCACTTATTATTGTGCAGCGATAGTGTTAAGACGTGTTCTTATGTACGACATTATTATACGTGGTTACTATGTGCAATGGAATATATAAATGGAAGATGTGATATATAATATGAAAATATACATATGTATTTGGCAGATATATTTGGTTTCATTATAGATATGCACTGATATGGAACTTTCTCTCCACAGTAGAGTAGGTACACAAAAAAACAGTCTGCGGGGGGCACGTTTCTGTTATTTCTTTATTTGATATGCATTGTCATGGAATCTCTCTTCACAGTAGGTACACAAAAAGCAGTCTGGGGGGGCACGTGCCCCCGTGCCCCACCCCCCCTAAATCCGCTACTGTACAAAACCATAACAATATAGTAACCACAGACATAATATTACCTAGACCCCGCAAGTGTATGTACTTCGCGTGTAAAAAGGAAGATGATTCAACTTCATTTAACGCTCGTTCATTCAGTCCGCGGTTGAACGTTCTCGCAGTCAGACGTATTACAAAAAGTAAAAAATGCCTAATTGCGCGGTATTGAGTTGAAGAAACAATACACAAAAAGGGGGACAAGATAAAGGAAACATTTCTTTTTATCGGTAAGTAATTTTGTTTTAAAATGGTGTTGTTTTAAACTAAAAAAACAATTATTTTGTGTTCCCGGCACGGATTTGGCGATTTTACAAAGAAAACTATGTATGCGAGTGTGTATTGTTGATTTAAAATACATTGCCGCTTTTAAAAGGAGTGTTGTAGGGCTTATCTTTAAAAACACGCAATGAATGTTAAAACGAACTATACGTTCACACGTCGTTTAGCTTAGTGGTACGATCACTAATCTCATTTTTCTGTCAAAAAAGGCAAATAGTGCTGTACCGCACAGAAATGCTAATCGATTCTAAAAGCCTAATCGTTTGGAAACAGAGGAATGATAAATGACAAAGGAATGATATTCTGTGTCATGTATTTTTTTTTAGGGTTCCGTACCGAAATTAAAATAGAATATGTATTTAAAAAAAAACCGAATATCTCAAAAACGGCTGGACCTATTTAGATGCACAACAAACTTAAACATTCTATTAATAATTTCTATGTATATTCCAAGTTTCATCAAAATCGGATCAACGGTTCGAGAGTTATCGCAGAACAAACATGCATACATACAAACAATGTAATTTTTATCCAACTTGATTAAAATCATTAACCTTTCTTTTAGCTTCGCAGTAGTAGAGAAAAAGACAAGTTATTAATAATTTATCATTTCTCTGCCGTTTTCTCATTCCTCTGTCGATGAACTCGAATAATCGATTATAATATCGGTATTGTAAAATTGCTTACAGTATCAATTTGGAAAGTAAAGGGCGGCGGCGGCGGCGACACCTTTGAATCGTTTGCTTGGATGGCGAGCGTTCCCATCACTAAATCGCTTATGTGACGTCACAGTAGGTAAAAAAATATTGACACGCTCGTTTTCTATGCAGGCGATGAGACTTGCGGGGTCTAGGTAATATTATGTCTGTGATAGTAACTGAAAAGCTAACTTTTGAAGCTATGAAATTACACTCTACCTACATGATTGTATTGTTATTCTGAATTATCTACATAAACCAGGGAACAAAACCTAATCCTAAAAGAAAACTCGAAAAAAAAATATTTATGTACCTATGAACTGCGCCCCGGGGCTTTACTCCCATGGGAAAATCCAGATAAAAAGTACTCAATATGCTATTTCCGGTATTTTTCTACCCGTGCACCAATTTTCATCTAAATCCGGTCAGTAAATGCGTTAACGCTCTCAGAAACTCACATCCAAACTTTTACATTTAAAATATTAGTAGGATTATGCAACAATTCACCACTAATAGTTTAAAGCCAGAATATTACAGTCCAAAATTAGAGCTTTACCTGGAGAGCTTCCAAACGCAAACCGCTGTGGTAAGCAGAAGCTTAGATTTCCTAATGTTACGCCTTTATTAATATCTGTCATACAAATGCAGTATGGAGCTGGCAACACTGCGAAATTTGAGGTTGGGTTATTTAGTCTTGTTTTGAAATTATTGTTTTTAGACCCAGACCCAAAGAGAGGGGTGTTATAATAATAAGGTTTTATGGGTCTATGATATCGTAGCTGACTAACGGATGAACAGATTTAGATATTTTTTATTTTAAAGGTGATTTTATCGAGAGTGTTAGCAATCTTAGCAGATTCATTGAAATCGATATTAGATATAGAATAGATATTGACAAAAAATAAAATAAAAATATTTTTTTTTCTAACTTAATGATTCAGCCGTTCTTAATCAGCATTTCTTCAACTTATATAAATCGCCCAATACAGAGTTAGTTAAGAAGAAACTACAGTCGATAAATGATTTTAAACGTGTACCTATGTTTTTTAACAACTTGAATTGAGAAAAGGGAACTATAGAGATTAAAAATAAAATAAAATGATCACATACATTTTAATCACCAATTAACATATTAAGCTAATGCGATGATTTTTTTTTCAACATAACAATTTTGTTACAATATAATTTTATAAACAAAATATTAAATACTTCAAATAACTTAAGTAAATAAATTCCTAAACATTTTTATGGCTATTTATAAATAGAGGCTATACGCGCTTCAGGCGTCTGCGCCGGTTGCTCTACAACTATCTTCTCCACATCTTCTTTAGGTTTAGGAGATCCGATGAGGCATTCAATGTAAGATGGCGGCTGGTCCACTACCCTCGTGGTATCTCTCTTCCTCTCAGCTATCACCACTTTAATGTACTCGTAAATAATGAGCAAGCAGAGTCCTGACATACCTGAAATAATTTTTAATAAAAACAATATTGTAAAATTTGCAGGTAACTAGTAAATTATGCTAGGAATAAATATTTTTCTAATCTTATTTAGGAATTTTTCAGGAATTTTTGTTTCTTTGAATTTATGGCAGATTAAAAAATAAGATATCTATTATTATTTTTATTTTAAAGGTGATTTTATCGAGAGTATTCTTAGCCGATTCATTGGAATCGGTTCAGCATTTGACATTGACAAAAAAAAACATTTTTTAATTTTATTTTTAGCTTCAAGTATCGTAGGCCAAGATCCTCTTTGGGTCGTCGAGCCATCGAAGTAAGTATTTTTTTTTTTTACAAAATCAAGTAGGTACCTATGGAAACATATCTAGTTGAAATCACGTACAACGTGTAAGTTTTATATTGAGTCGTGATGCAAGATTATCTAAGTACTCGTAACTTTTTTTTATTATCAATTTGATACAACAAGACTGACGGACTAAATATTCTATCTCAACCGAAAGACGTCCACTGCTGGGCAAAGGCCTCCCCCAAGGATTTCCACAACGACCGGTCCTGCGCTGCCCGTATCCATGCGCAACCCGCGACCTTCACCAGGTCGTCGGACTAAATATTATTAATTTATTATTTAGACATCATCTCTCGGCTGCTTAAAGTTGAAAACAAGTAACTGGATCATAAGGCCGATTTTTAAGGAATAAAAATGTTTTAGTATAATCCATAGTATTAACTCTATCAAATAGGTAGATTGATTTTCAACTTTGGACCCCAAGGTCGAATCATACTCCGGCCACATGAGTTGGCATACCAATCTGACTCATAGTTTTCATAGACCTCCACTTGCTTCCGTTGGTGAAGACCAACGTAGTAAGGAAACCACGTAAAGACGTAAAAAAACAGTTAAATTACTTACAGATATCCATAAGTTTGATGAACATGAGGGTCTCAGTACTGGAGATTGACCGGAACTCGGGCTGGTAGCCGAAGTACATGATCTGCAGGATCAGTTTCAAAATCCCAATGCCAAAGAACATACGCATTGGTTCAGGGTCTTTCTGCAAAAATACGATAAACAAATAAATATCGGACAAACAGATCGAGCTAACTTCAAAGTAAGTGCGAGTTGAACTATAGAAATACGAGTGTATATATTTCTATTGGAGAACGTGTGGGAACACGCTGCGTTTTTGTGATGTGCACAATTAAATAGGTATTTTTTTTTATTATTCTCCACGTAACTTTCGTGGCCACGAAGATTACGCGAAGAATACTTAAAGAATTATCCAAATAAGAACTTTCTTTATTGCTAATCTTGAAGACACCACAATAGATGAAAAATGTTAGTCGTCGTGGGATGCCCGCGTATGAAATATCGAAAGTATTAAAGCGTATGTATCGTTTAAAAAACGGTGACTCCTATTTTTGGATCTAACGATTAGAACCAAAAGTAAATGATAATGGTTAAAGTCATTCATTTCGGAAAGAATCGAGATGCGAATCGATAATTTTAGAAAAGTTAATTGGTTTATGTAATTTATTACTGTACTGATTACAGTTAATTTAAACTGATAAGAGTATGGTTTAATTACCGGACTTTGATCATCTTTGCAGTAGTAAAACTTAAAAATAACTTTTACTTTAAGACAGAAACCAATAATACCTACTACAGCATTTTCGTGCACGATTTTCCATAATTTATCGAAATTAATTCAAAAGTTTCTCAAAAACATCTTCCAGCAACTTTTTTCTGAACACAAATAAAATAGATTTCTAGTTTATTGTGAATAATCTATGATAAAAACTTACTCTATGCACACCACGGACGAAGGTCTTGACGAAGTACAGCCAGATGATATTGATGGTGAAGTTAAGAACGTCGACCATATAGACGTGGAACATGCCAGGGTAGCAGGTGATCACGGACGCGGTGGGCATGAACCCATCGATGGAGTTACCCTGGCTGAAGGTGAGGGGCAGGGGGTAGAAGCCGTGGGTGCCGATGTTCACCGCCATGAGGATTGGCTCCAGCCACGGCCAGTCTACGTAGCGAATCTGATAAAAATTGTTTATACGTAGAAGATTTCGATGAAAATATCAAGATCAATCAATAGGAACTTTAAAATGGTAAAAATCCAGCAATTGCGTAATAGGTGTTTTAAATTTCATATTTTTCATGATAATTCTGGACTCATCATACCCAAATACGTATTCACACAGAAGGAAAAAAAAATGGACGCCATTACACAAGTACCTATCTACCTATCAGGTTATACTCATATGTAGTCAAAACAGCGACTTTTTCCTTAAACACAAAACATATGATTTTGTAAATAAGGAAAAAGTTTTAAACCGGTTGAAACTGGCCCGAAATCTCCATAGGAAAATGGAATCTTCCACGTATCCTTGGTCTTTCTTTTATTTTCCATTTTTCATTATCAAATGCCTAAAAGAAATTAGGTATAGTATTAGCTGTCGCTAGATGGTGGTAGAGGTAGCTGACACTTCATATCAGTTGCGACTTTAGAACAATCTGACACCAGTGTACACACTAGATAGATGAAGAGGCTATCTTCTTGTCATCGAGTCGAAATGGCTATAATTCTATTTGTTTTTGACCAGTATGTGGCAACTTTATCCAAAACCAAAGATAAAGAAATGAAGAAGAGGCTAAAAAATCAAAGATACGACATAATACTTACGCTACTCTCGGTGACATCACACTGGAAGCCGTTGGTAGTAATGGCGACGACCAGAACATGGCAGAATATGTCAACAATACACGCGAACTGAAACAAACGCATTGTGAGATGCCGGCCATTCCAACGAATACAGCTGGCATCATGTTGCCACTTAATTTTCTTATTGTTTGGTGTGAATAAGACAAATAAATGTAAATTTCGATGAGAATATTTTGGTTTCAAACAACTCTGTTTATGTTTTTGTTATGATAACTAGGTAGTTAAGTTTTAAATCCTAACAGGATTGTTTTTAAAAAAAACACTATTTACTTGAAATGGATAAAATTTAATAACTGAATTTAATACATTACAGAAAATGAGTTTTACTAGATTCTAAAGTAAACACTAAATAAACCTAGGTGATCTACGATAGATCAAGGCATGAAGCCAGTGACTGTCCGCACCGTAGGTCAGATACGAAGGAAGTGCCATCTTGTATCTGGATCTGGATTTAACTTTATATAGATATTAAACGCGTGACCTCTCCTCTAGGGTGGGTCGCGATGATATATTAAAATAAACAGTAAATTCATAGGAATGAATTTACTGTTTATTTTCCTAAGAATTGTTTTTTATTTACGTTAGACATTCTTCTATTAATCAAAAGTAAATATTTTAATTTGCTATAAAAATGGGTGATTGACATTCCATAACAAGGTAGGTACCTAAATAATAATTGGTCAAGTGCGTGCCGGGCCACGCGCAATGTAGGGTTCCGAAAGTACTTATCCTGTAGAAATGCGGACACATGAACTTATATTTACTTCCTGTTTTATAAAACTGATGAAAATAACCTAAGTACATATCATCATATAGAATGAAAATTGTTCCTGCGAGTACTTTTCATACTAAAATAAATTTTGTAAGTTTAGCGTCTATTACTCATTAACATGTAAATTATTTATTTAGCTTAAGGCACGCATACAGTGTTTACATATAGTATTATATAATAAATTACAGTAACATGTAGTTTACTTCAATATGTAAATACCAATTATCAGCGAGCACAACTTTTACCAATAATACAATTCGCTGCCGTAAATGGAAGAAAATAATGATAAAATTAAAAAGTATCACTTATGTAAATACCAATTATCAGCGAGCACAACTTTTACCAATAATACAATTCGCTGCCGTAAATGGAAGAAAATAATAATAAAATTAAAAAGTATTACTTATGAAAAAGCTTATAAAATAATATAAAAGGTGTAAGCCATAAAATTTTCAAAGGACTACAGTTTTAGTTCTTTATCAATGTTTTTCAGTATTTTACGTTTGAATGTATTGCGGTTGTCGTGAAGAATATCAATTTCGGGAATTTTATTGTTTATTTCATTGTATGTAGTGCATATTCTAGCTAGAGGTTGATGTATGCCAAGGTTTGTTCTAGAGTATGGTAGGGTGAAAGTTTTAGTTATGGGTTTGCGAGGATATTTAAAAGGAACCGTAAAATTGATTGAGTTTAATATTTCAATAGAATTAACTTTATTATGAAGAATATTATGTAAGAAAATGAGATCTGAGATAGTACGTCGTGTTTTAAGACTGGTTATATGAAAGAAGGAAAGACGTTGCTCGTAGGGTTGACTGGGAGCAATACTGTGAGTAACGCAGGCCAGGTGCCTGGTGAACGCGCGCTGGATACTCTCTATTCTCTGTGACGCAGCGGCGTAGACTGGATTCCAGGTTACAGAAGCAAATTCGAGGCGACTACGTACCAAACTGTTATATAGGATTATTCGGCACCTAGATTTAAATCCTTTTAATGTACGTTTTATAAAACCAAGCATTTTTGCACTATGGTTTACTATGTTGTGTATATGTGTCGCAAACTTAAGTTTCTCGTCTAAAATTATTGTAAAGTCTACATAACCGTGATAATTTTTCTTAAATTCGTTATATTTGCTAGTTATTATAATTTTTTCATGTATCCACCCGTCCGTGATCCATCAGTGATCGTTCAATGTTCGATTAGATCAGTTGTGTCACACCTGACCGCGCGTGCCGTGTAAAGTGCTAACGCAGCAAAATACCGTCATCGTTCGCGTCATGAGTGGCCGACCAGCAATGACCTAGATCGTCACTTCGCTCGGTATGTTTACCATTTATTACTAATATTGTTAAGGCGACGCTCTCTCATTTGCCTTAACAATGAATACGCCAACTAAGAAAATAGAAATTAAAACCGAAACGGAACGGTATCTTCTTGACCGTTTCAAAGAAGAAAGAGAAGAACGTTTGAAACAGCAATACCTGATTGAGGACTTAAAGAGACAAATCGAAATTCTTCAACAGCAGCTTAAATGCGCTGTTGAATCTAAAACTACAGCCCCATCAGCTCCTAGCGTAGAAGTCCCTCCGCCGCATGACGACTATGGTACCGACGAAGAAGAGCTAGCCAAAGAGACAGAGTGGATAAGAACGAAGTCCAGAAAGAAAAGGAAGTTGAATATGTCACCCACACTCTCACCACAAGAGGCTAGTCCTAAATCAGATAAGGTGAAAAAAGTCCCCACACCGCCACCCATCATAGTGGATGGTGTAGATAACTACCAAAACTTCTATGATTTTTTGGCAAGAGAAGTGACAAATAGCACCTTCGCAATAAAGATCTTGAATGGTGATAGCGTCAAAATAAACGCCAGCAACGAAGAGGCATATAAAGCTATAGTAAAGCTAATAACAGCAAACAATTGTCTATGGCACTCCTATGAAAACAAGCAGGAAAGGCCAATCAGAGTAATGACAAAGAAGTTGTCTTCAACCTGTCAGCCAGGTAGAATAATTGAGGATCTGAAATCTAAAGGTCTTCTAATTGAAGATGCCGTAAACAAATTAAGTTGGAAAACAAAAGAACCACTTAATATGTTTATGTTAACTTTTAATAACAAAGAGGACATTGAAAAAATATATAAAATCAAATCCATCTTAGGTTGTATAGTAGAGATACAACCCTTGAAATCACCTAAACTTATTCCACAATGCAAAAGGTGCCAGGCTTACGGTCACACTCAAACTTACTCTGCCAAGGAGCCCAGATGTGTAAAGTGCACAGGAAGGCATCTAACAAAAGACTGCAGAAAACCTGCATCAGAGAAACCGAAATGTGTGCATTGTGGAGAGGCACATCCGGCTAACTACAGAGGTTGTACAGTAGCCAAAGAAATACAGAAAATAAGACACAAAACTGTCAAGAAAACGGGAAGCTCTCATGAAAAAAGAATAGTTGTACCACTAACCTCAACTAGCGAGCCTAAATCAAACACCAAGCCTGGGGCAACAGTAAGTTCAAAAGTTTCCTACGCACAGGCTGTCGCAAAAAATTTCACAAGCTCTCAAGGCGCAGAAATAACAAATACAAGTAAATTAGACCAAATCATCAAATTGATGACATCGTTCGATGAGAGGTTGAAAAAACTCGAAAATAGCAATAAAACTGCTATCCTTAAAAACAAACAATGATGACTAACTTTAAGATTATGGCGTGGAATAGCAACGGACTACTTAAGCATAAAAACGAATTGCAGGTAGTCCTAGACATAGAAAATATTGATATTTGCCTTGTATCAGAAACACACTTTACGAAACAATCCCATATTAAATTTAAAGGCTATAATGTTTACCATGCACTTCATCCGGATAATAAAGGCAACGGCGGCAGTGCTGTCATCATTAAAGAAAATATTGCACATCAAGAATACTATAAACATGAAATGCCAGAAGTACAATGCATAGCAATTCGATTAAATACAAAGAAGTATCCACTAACGGTGGCAGCAATATACTGCCCACCCAGATATACTATACCCAAAAATGAATATTTGGATATTTTAAAAACCCTTGGTGATAGGTTTATACTAGGAGGAGACTTTAATGCAAAAAATACTCATTGGGGCTCTCGTCTAACGAACACAAAAGGAAGAGAACTTATGTGTGCCATTACAGAATTGAACTGTGACGTCGCATCTACAAGATCTCCTACATATTGGCCAACGGACCCGCTTAAAATCCCTGACCTCATAGACTTTTTCATTTATAAAAATATTTCTTCAAACTACATGAGAACTGATCAAAGTTATGATATGAACTCGGATCATTCAGCCATATATTTAGAAGTAAGCGAGAAACTTATATATAAGGAGCCTATCTTAACTTTAGTTAATAAGTACACTGACTGGGAGAGCTTTAGGTTGGAGCTAGATAATCATATAGAACTGAAAGTACCTTTAAAGACCCCAGATCAACTAAACCTAGATTTAGAGAAATTTATTAAGTTAATACAACGTACTGCTTGGAACAATACGCCTAAGATCAAAAAGAGGATATTCACAAACACATATCCCACAGAGATTAGAAAATTAATCACTGAAAAAAGAAGACAAAGAAATCAGTGGCACCAAACTAGATGTCCAGAAGATAAGAAAAAGTTAAATAATCTCACTAAACAGCTTAAAAGACGAATACAAAATCACATTGACGAGCGTACAAACAATTATCTTCAAAAACTGACCAATAGTCGCAGTACAGATTACTCTCTTTGGAAGGCTACTAAGTGCATGAAGCAATCGACAGAACAAATCCCTCCGATAAAGGTTGGACCTAGCAAATGGGCAGTGACCAATGAAGAAAAAGCATTTTTATTCGCTGAACACCTAGAGGGAATCTTTAAGCCAAATATATCTCAACAACCCAATAAGTCAACTTTTAATGAACCCTACGACTCTTCGCCAGTCGAAGATATAAATATTAAATTTGTCACTCCTAAGGAAGTACTTAGTGAAATAAAAAAGAATATAAATCCTAGAAAATCTCCTGGATTTGATCTTATATCAGGAGAAATTTTACATAATCTTCCGCGTAAAGCGTTAGTTAAACTAACAAATCTAATTAATGCTGCTCTAAGACTCAAGTATGTCCCTGATTTGTGGAAAGTAGCTGAAGTAATTATGATTGCCAAACCAGGAAAACCACCATCTGAAGTAACATCGTACAGGCCAATTTCGTTGTTGCCTGTCATGTCAAAATTGTTTGAAAAACTATTACTGAAAAGGCTGAAGCTCGTTATCGAAGCCAAAAACTTAATACCTGAACATCAATTTGGCTTCAGGGAAAAGCACTCAACCATAGATCAAGTACATAGAATTACACACATAATTGAAAAGTGTCTCGAAGAAAAAAAGGTTTGTTCTACCGTATTTCTAGATGTAGCGCAAGCTTTCGACAAAGTATGGCATGAAGGCCTTGTAATAAAACTGAAAAGAATTCTTCCCAAACACTATACCGATATACTAACATCCTACATATCGGATAGAGCATTCAGAGTACGACATGAAGATGCATATTCTGAAGTGAAGGAAATTAATGCTGGAGTACCTCAGGGAAGTGTATTGGGTCCGGTCCTGTACTTATTATACACCTCTGATATTCCTAATGTATATAACAATACAATTGCAACCTTTGCCGACGACACAGCTATTATGGCAGTTGCTAACACTCATGCAGAAGCGGCAGGAAAGATCCAAATGGCTGTAAATAAAGTTCAAGACTGGACAAAGAGATGGCGTATAGAGCTTAACGAATCAAAATCGATCCACGTTAACTTTACAAATAAGCGCGAAGATTATCATCCAATATATATCAACGAAAATCAAATCCCGTACGGAAATACAGCAAAGTACTTAGGTATGACGCTCGACGCGAAGCTTCGCTGGAAAGCTCACGTTAAGAAGAAACGACAGGAACTAGATCTCAAATTTCACAAAATGTACTGGCTTATCGGTAGACAGTCTACATTGTCGGTACCCAACAAATTACTTTTATACAAACAAGTCCTTATGCCAGTATGGACTTATGGCATACAGCTATGGGGCTGTACCAAAAAGAGCAATATTGACATCATTCAACGTTTTCAAAATAAAGTGCTGCGAGCCATTGTGAATGCGCCGTGGTACGTAAGAAATGACAACCTGCACCGGGACCTTAACATGCAGTACGTTCGTGACGTAATACAAAAATATGCAGAAGCACATGAACACAGGCTGCTTCATCATGTGAATGTTGAGGCTATCCAGCTCCTCGACAACACGGACATAGTGCGAAGACTAAAAAGAACTAAACCGATAGATTTAGTGTAGTGATAATACAAACAGATCAATAGTGATAGTGATAAAATAGTGCAAATAAAAAGACACACGATCAAAGTGCCTTCCCCTTAATAGAGACAGTAAGAAAAGTGCCGATGGACACATTCTTAATTCTATGGACTTTATAAAACTAGGACAATATAAAATTACACATTAGCCTGTAAATAGGCTAGATCGTAATAATATTAGCGTATTTAATTATATTAAAGTATGTTAAGAAAAAGGAAGAAAAAAAAAAAAAAAAAATGTATCCACCCTCCATCATTTTCCTGTTCGAGAGGGGGACACTTGACTCTTAACAAAATTTAGCACTTTAAAGTTAAATATTTCGCAAACGGATTCCTTAAACAAAAAATAGTAATATTTTTAAAAGACCTATTAAATGATATACGATGGTATAATCGAGAGAAAAAAAAAACACTCCCACTTTAGGTCTATGGGAGGCCGCCTAAAAAATTCTTTTTTTTCCTAATTTTATTCTACAGTTCACTCCGCGTAATAAATATGTCCATACCAAATTACAGTTTTCTAGTACTAGTAGTCTCTGAGCTAATCCGACAGACTGACAGACGGACATACATGACGAAACTATAAGGGTTCCTTGTTTACTTCGGAACCCTAAAAACTGACTGCCTTGTGATCCGAAGGTCACGGGGTCGAATCCCGCTGGGAAGCATGCATACTTTATAAAAAAATTAAAGTCTATATACATTTTAAAATTCTTACCAAATTCAGATAGGCGACGATAAAACATTTTATTCTTAGACCAAGGCACCACGATTTGTACTTCGGATCCGGAACTGTCATTTTTATCCTGAAATCAAGCAAAATTGTATCGTATTAGATATTATAAAAAAAAAATATCCTCGACTTCGCCCGGGTGGATTTCGTTCCTCTCCCATTTCGACTGCTTATGGGTGTAATTTCAAAAATTCCTTTTTTTAACATATGCGCGCAATGTAATTATATCTTGCACTCATATTATCTAAGGTAATGCCGTCGATCATCGGCTTACGGTAAGAGAGTCTCATATGGGTATAGATTTTTGTGCAAGTGTAGGCCGCGGGATTAAGCTATTACTGTTAATAATAATAAAAAAT
Organism: Ephestia elutella; assembly: GCA_018467065.1. Lineage (NCBI taxonomy): Eukaryota > Metazoa > Arthropoda > Insecta > Lepidoptera > Pyralidae > Ephestia > Ephestia elutella. Next base: position 6,513,211 of record CM031570.1, on the reverse strand, counting down.
TGATAAAAAAATGGAATTTTAAAAATTCCTTTTTACACGACTGACCAAAAAAGGTGTTGTTTTCAGGGTAAGTATGTATGTAAGTTTCTTTATTCCACCATAAGTCCTGAACGGCTTAACAGATTTTAATGTGAGAGGTATTGTTAGATTCCTTGCATTCCTCCGAGTGACATAGGCTATGTGGGTTGTCAGTCGTGTTTTTTTATTTTTAAATAATTAGCTTGTTTTAAACTTAAGCTGTACCTCAGTATAGCTTTGAATTTCTGCAAAATTTTAAGTTTCTACGTTTAGAGGTTTCAATCAGTCATTTAACGTCAAACAAAATGCATCTTCATTCACTCGTCCTCAACAAATAATAATGGTGTCCCCTAGCATGGGCCCGTGGCAGTTTCGGAAAATCCTCTCTTAATGCTTCCCTATACTCCCTATGGAACCTACATGCTAAATTTCAGCTTCCTTGCCCAGTAGTTTTGGCTATGCGATGTCTGTCAGTCAGTCAGTAACAGAAGAACTTGATTGATGACATTCAGATGAAAGCCTTGTATCAACAGCATGTCAAGTAGCCCTGCCTGGACTTCTATGTGGCAGTAATAAAGGCATTCGGGTAGGTTTATGTGTTCACTGTTAATAAACCTATCAATTTTATCTGCTAGCTGACAACGCATAAAATTGGTGATAGACAAGCTAATTATTTAAAAAAAAACACGACTGACAATTCACATAGCTTATGGCACTCGGAGGAATGCAAGGAATCTAAAATTATCTCTCACTTAAAAATTAAGCCGTTCAGGACATATGGTGGAATACATGAACCCTGAAAACATAACACTCCTTTTTTGGTCAGTCGTGTAAAAATGAATTGTATTGTAGCTAGTTCCAATCTGCAATGTTTTGAATTGAATCACAGGTAGTCTTTCAATCGATTAGCGATGAGGACAACTGAAACCTAATGCCCGTTGTCACCAGCGCGTGTAACTATCATAATACAGAAAAAATTACAATATTCAGAAATAATGTTTTTTCTATATTCTTAGCTTAGCTCTAAGGGTATTAGAAATGGACCTTTACGTTACATATGTTGCACATGCACAATATTGGCGTAATTATGTTGTGGATACGATAATGCCTACATCAATTAGAGTATGATGAAATAATGTTTTGATGTAGTATCACAGAATTAATATAAGTACTACGTATAAGTACTACGTACAGAAAGGAAGCTCCCTGCCTCTCCCGCAATATGGCGTACCCCGCACTTCTACCCCGCCCGTTTGAATCGAGGGACACTATGAAACAGGGTTAGCAGCTGCGACTGCGAAGCGTATCTCAAGCTACTCTTACGTTTCGCTTTTATAGATAGAGTGAAACGTCGTTTCAATGAAATTATTATGGTAAGGTACTGCGCGGTTAACCTTTGTTTATCTAGTACAAACTAAGAAGGACGTTTTTTATAAACCGAAGGATGAATACAGGTAGGTAAGCAAAGTAATTAAAAATATTTCACATCATTAGATATTCATTTTTTCGTTATATGCCATTTTGTGGGTAAATGGGATCAACATATGAGAATTAAATTTTATTTTCGTGTCTTTGTCGTCGGCTTATCATCCTAATCTGCCATTCTGAATAAATGTTGAGTAAAGTTATTATCCAGTAAGACGCTGATATCAAACAGCATGGCAGACATAATGGAACGAACGGAGTTGTCACTTTCAACATACAACATTGTCGCGGCGGCGCGCGGCGTCTTTAGAAACAATAATTTTGCGGTGACGACCCTAGTTGTTTAACGCACACATTGACGTGTTCACGGATGTACAGTTTCATTTGTAGTAGTAGTAGGTATATTTGACGCCCCGTTTCTATGAAGCTCCCGCCCTGTGGTAGTATGCTGTATGAGTATGACACATGTGTGGAAGACGAGACAAGGTCTTTGTGGGGGGAAGGGACGAGGGGGATATTTGGTAGTTTTATCTTTTCGTTTGTTTTGAGAGCTCATGTGGTGGATTGATTTTGTTTGTATTTATTCTGCGTTTAGTAATAAAGTTTCAAAAATCCACAACTATACTAATTCCGTGCCCTAAGGCCATCCTGAGCATCTATCTACCCTTTCAGAGATAAAAACGTAAAAATAAGGAAACGATTGGAAATATTCCATTGGAAGTTAAAAAAAGAAGGTAGGTAAAAAAATCCAGACTCTTCCTCAAAAGTGGAACCGTGAAGATAAAAAAGCAATCGCGTACTTGAACACATTTACTTACATGTAAGTATGTAATGAACAAATGAGTCACGAGTATGCAACACCACAAACCGATATTGTTTCTAGTCAAATGAAATTGAAAACAACACGCACATTCTTCTAACCTAGAAAAATGCAGTCTGAATCTTTTTTTAAATACGTCAGGTCCAGTAGGAATTTAGTAAAACACTTACTTACCTTTATTTCACAATAATTAAGGCAAAATATTTGTTTAATTAGTGAAAACACTGTGCAAACGATGTGACAGTGAGGAAAACCGGCGTCGACTGATGTTTGTGTGCACTGCTCCGTGACTGCGCGTGAGTAGGTTAGCTCGTGTGAGTGACGCAGGCGCACACTCCAGACTATTTAAATTTGAAATTTGTTTATTGCGATGATCTAATTAGTTGTCTGCATAATATAATAAAACAAAAACATCTAGGAATCATTGATAAGTAAAATCAAAGAGTTTTTTGTTTATTTTTATTGTTTCATTATATTCAAGTCTACAATAGCAACTTCTGAATCGAGTAAAAGTAAATACTTAATAGCTACGTTTACTTAAGAAATTGAAAAAATAATTAGGTTTTTACAAAAAATCTCGTAAAAAGATTCTTGATATAGGGCTGTGAACCATGTCGATTGGTCATTGAAATTATACTAAAAATCAAAGAAAAATAAATCTAAAAATCAAAGTATTTTAAAATAAAAAGAAAAAAAGAATGAAAAAAAAAGAAAAAAATCTCCTTTAAAAATTTTTGGTCAAAGAAATCAAAGTACCTAATACTTTTTCTTATCTCTCTAGCTCTAGACATGGAAACATCTAAATTGTGCGCGCACAGTAAAAGAAAGAAGTAGATATGTAAGTATGAGATGCGAATATGTGATTCAATGCCGGGTCGGCTGACAACTATAACTTATAACCTCGTATATAAAAACTCGGCGAGTGATACAGATTAACATTGCTTAATTTATGTGAGTTATGGGGGTCGATACAAAAAAAAACTAAGCATTGTATGACTATTGGCCGCAATGTTGGACAGAATATGGTCACATGAGTAAATATAAAATAAGGTGGTGCGTATAAACAACACTACCTACAACTACATCATCACTATCACTACGTAAAGTATAGTCAACTACGCTTCACTTATTTCGTGGAAATCGCTAGTCTCTGCCTCTGCCACGGGAAAAAGGCGTGATAATAATTATGTATGTATGTATGCTTCACTGTTTTCGTTCCATCTTATTTATTTCTCCATCTTTATTCTATTTTGATTCGGTTTTCCCAGTTATGTAGGATTTTTCTTGAGAATGGTTTATGTATAAAAAGGTTTATAATAGTGACATTAAACTATTGTCAAACTTGTTGCTTTTTAAAATAGTCAGGCGTTATCTGAAAGTAGTGGAGATGAATCTTCGAAAAGTACCATAAAAAATGTTTCCGAACAAACTAACAGAAGTTTTAAACTAGTGTAGTCAATCGATATCTGCCAGGTGGTCAGTCGGCGATGCATTATAAATCGCTGATGCCACGGCCTCTGAATACTGCATGAGAAGGTAAATGACCACTAATACTCTACTGGGGCAGTTGGTATTCTTAGATTTTTGCAGCGAACATTGTAAGTGACTTTTCAATGTACATTCTTCCATACTGTACTATATATATATACTTATAACACATATTTGTAAAGTGAAGTCTTTGGAGAAAATGCAGCGGTGGAGTTTGTTGCGCCAAAGCACAAGTAGAGAAGAGGCGGCGCGCCGCCTCTTCTCCACTTGTGCTATGGAGGCAGTAGTAAACTTAGCAATAAGTATTTTTAACGTCATCTAGCCCAGTTAATTATGTTAGTATGAAGATTTAAAAGTGCTCTCATTGCATACTTTATTAAATAAAAAAAAACTTTGATTTTGAAATAAACAAACGCGTCTTTAACATTTAAATATCTTTATTCTGAGCTCTGTGAATTCTTTGAGTTCCGGAGCAAAGATGGTATTTGGAGCAAGAAACCAGGGCAAAATCAAATTCACGTCGAAATTTTCCTTTCAATACTACAGAAATGCATTGAAACACTGCAGTATGCAGTAATACGATCTAGCTTCCTTTGTATTCATACGAGTAACTCGATTCAGACGTATCGAGTCAATATTCGATAGTCTTAGCACCGGTCTTGGATATCACACGGTGAAATCGATTTATCGGCTAAATTATCTGGTGCCCGGACACTAATTGAAGTCTACTGTGGATGTAATCGAATTTGAGGCATTTCAGATCTAAGCCCTGTCAAAATAAGTAGACCTTTTTAAGTCTATTAATTTAATGGGGTAAGCACGTCTCTCATACTACCTTTAATTTAACTTTACTAAAATATGTCGTCTGTACATTTAGTATTTTTGACTGAAATGGATAGAGGGACACTTAAAAAGAATAATAGAACTCAACATTTTTTTTTTTTATTTCTTGTCTGTCTTTATGTATGATCACGCTAATCCCCGAAAGTACTGAACAGATTTGAATAAAACTTTTTTTGTTGTATAGCTATTAAGCCTGGGCAACATTATAATTGATTTTGAAAAATGGAACACCTGATGAAGAACCAAAACAGAACATGTAAACTATAAGAAATATGGACATGGTGCCTTAACAAAAGTCGTTCAATCTGATGAGCATTTTCTGTTGACGTATAAAAATCAAAGATCTGGAACATCTGATGAAAAGCTCCAAGTGAGTTTCGCTTAGATTTTTCATCTAAGCGAAACTCACGCGGGCGAAGCCGCGGGCGACAGCTAGTACTGATATAAAAATAATAAAAAATGTAAAAAAAAATATTTTTTGGGTCTGTAGCAAACCTGGAAACTTTTTCAGCTCAGACTGACTTTTTTTTTGACTGTCGAAAACTGTAAAATTTATTCATCACGAAAATGTTCCCATCAAATTTTCAGCATTCTCCAACAACTGCGTTCAATCGATTGCTGTCTTCACCTCGTCTTTATATAAGCATTTTTATAGTCTTTACATAAGCATTGAAGACGACTGTTTATTGCACAACGAGCTGTCAAGCTCGAAGTGCATTATTTTTTTTTTCTAATTTTTCGGAATATTCTTAAAAAATCTTATTCCTGAAACTAATATCATCGCTTTTCCCAACCATTTATCGTCAATATTCTTTCCTTTTTCATACAAAACAGCGCATGGAACGGTTGTATAAATCACCCACGAAATAAGTGGCCGTATGGTAGGAAATTTGAATAACATTGACCTTTCCATTTCACATTTCTTGCTGAACATGGAGATCGATCTATAAATATTAATAAGTTTAAGAACTATCTTATATATTTTTTACTTATTTATACGGATTCAGATTCTTTATTTGCAAGTCACAAGTTAAATAAGATATTCAAATATAAATTAAGTACAAGTGACGCCCTGCAAACATGGGGGCACCTAGATATTTAATTTGTCAACTTTTCATTAATGTCAGGGAATCAAAGATTTAACTGATAAAATTTATCATCAAAAAACTATTATAAAGGAATTTAAATGCTTATTTAATAAATTTGTTTTTATTATATTTTTATCCCATTTTATACACTGAAAAGAAAGAAGAAAATAGCAAAACAGATACCTTAAAAAAGCAAGACTAGATATAAGTGCGCCGTTATTTAATTGACACTAGCCTAGTGACGCGGGTTAGCTCCAGTGGGAATTTCGGAAATCTTGATAGCCTTCGTGATGAATGTGAAATTACAGAAAGAATTTTCCAAATCGGACCAGTAGTTTCAGAGATTAGCGCGTTCAAACTAACATAAACAAACTCTTCAGCTTTATTATATTAGAATAGATAAAAATTTCAATTTTTGCATTAAAAATATATAATAATAAGGATAAAAAAATGTGTTGAATTTCCTAAGCGTTCTTACAATATTCTATAGCTATTTCTGCTACTTGTATATCGAAAAACACCGATTACGTCACACAGAACAACGTTAAGAGAGAAAAATACCTTAGTCCGTTAACCAATTTCCTCAGTGGACACTAATCTCCTCACTAATGCAATTTAGTCAACTAATGCTCTGATGCAGCGCCAGTGTGACTCGAGTCTCGGCGGGAACTTTAATTACAGCATTCTGTTACATGAGACGCTTTCGTGGGGAGAATTTTCATCTAATCCATTTTCGAATAAATTCTTTTAGTACCTACTTTTAGATTTTTGTTGCTCGTCTCAGTACCTATATTATTTGTTACGTACAAACATATTCTGAATGGTTGTGAATTAGAAGACTCAAAAAGAGATGGATGGACTACGTGAGTGAATGTTGGTATAACAGGAAACATAGACTTATGGAAAGATAAGACATATTGCGTCGACCCCAGATGATAAATAAATATGTACGGACAAATCACACAGATTGAGTTAGCTCCAAAATAAGTTCGAGACTTGTGTTATGGTTATGGGATACTAACTTAACGATAACAGCTTTTATAACGAATACATACCTATATTGATGTGTTTGTGGCAGGCGTGACTGGACCCGATGAACGGGTCCAGCCGTTACGCCCTCATTCCGCCTCGCTCTCGGCCGCGACGCTCACGAATTTAAAAATTTGTTTATCCTCGACGCTCTCGGCCACGACGCTCACGATTTTCAAATCAACTTTTTTTTTGAGAAAGTACCGATGCGAAAAAAAATGTTTTGTTTGATTTTTTTATTTTCATACAAACCAGCGGCGTATTTATGGTAGTTTTTTACACTACCACTATTCATGATCATTTTATTTTAAACATATGCTAAGTAAATAAAAAAACTTAACATAAAAAAAACAAAAACGATCATATCATTTTTATATTTTATAGATAATCTTTTATTTTAATTCATGAATTTAATTTATTTTCATAACCAAACGTAAGCAAACATACCTGCCTACATCACTTTAATAATACCTACTTATTTTTATTTTAACAATTCTGCTCTCAAAAGTACTCATTCAATTTTTTTTCAAAGAAAAAATTAAAACGAGAGCGTGCCGGCCGAAAGCGTCGAGGACAAACAGTTTTTGAAAATCGTGAGCGTCGCGGCCGTGTGCGTGGCGGATTGAGGGCCTAACGGCCGGACCCTGATGACGGAAGTCGTCATTATAGGACATAATTAAGGAATGTGATGGTGGTGAATTATGAAAATTTCGCCAATAATTAGGTAACTTTTTTTAGCCATCAAATATATGTTTGAATCAAAGAAGCAAAATCTCGTGCAATTTTTTGTAAGAATTTCATCAGCTTTCATTATGTTGTACAACAAAATTTCGTACGACGCACCGTTTTCGAGATTTCACCGAAATCAAAAAACGGGACCTTCTTGGGGCCTCCCTCTGGCTCCGATCCTATGGTCTTACTTTTAGTATGTTTATCTCCTAACAAAGTTCCAAAATAAAATTTTCCGCTTTCGACTTTTCCATCCACAGTAAGTGTGCAAGTGCATTCATTGACCAGACTATAAGTAGGTTAGGTACTAAAATGCAAATACAAAAACACTAATGAGTAGTTAACGTTTTTTTTTGCTAGCGTTACGCGTTTTTTCCTGTCAGGGGTTAAAACTAGCGTGACATAAACATGGCGGTATTAAACATAATACATCATATCGAGTATTCACACTCGCACGACATAGTAATGATTAATGATATGTGCATTGTGCGTCCACTCGGTTACACTCAGTGGTGGGCATCGGCGAGATCGAAACTGGACGTTTTTTTAAATGTCCGGTTATAGTTCCTTTTATTTAAATGTGTGTAGTGTGTGTGGTATATAACCTGGCGGTAATCTAAAAGATTCAGGTTCGAACCTCAGGCCCGAGATGTACCTTTAAGTCTGTAAGTTAATCCGGCAATTAATTCCGGTGAAGGAAAACATCGTGAGGAAACCTGCATGCACACTAGTTGACTGGTCATTAGTTTGTTACGGCTGTTATCTCTACATGGTCGTAAGTCATTTGGTCATGTCAGATGCATTCTACGAATGTGCATGCGACGAACAGAGAGGAGTATGCGAAACTGACGGCCAAACTCCAGTAATGCAGAGGCACTATAAAAGAAGAAGAAGAATCTCTAGATGATGTTAGTCGTATCGTAAGTCATGCCATATTTTAGATTACGCATCCAGAAAGGAGAGCTCTGGAGAACTGTAATATAGGCCATGCCTACATCAGTCTCCAGTCTCCCCAATCTAACTGCTATCTACGAACAGCTAGTTAATTGTGAGATTTAAAAGTCAAATTGTATGGAGAGCAATAAATATTTTTTTATCTTTATGTCAGATGCATTGGCAACTTTAAATAATCTGACACCAGTTTATCGTTATCTCACAATGAAGAAAGAAGTCGCATTTAAACACATTATACTGTAAATGGCCATTGAAAATGTCCAGCTTTGGTCCAATTGACCATGCTTGGTTCCGCTTGAAGGCTCGGCATTCATGATAGCTTGATAGTAGTTCAATGTTGTGGAATTTGGCCGTTTTATATTTAAGTCTGCTTTATTAATGAATTTAATTTGATTAAATAATTTGAATGATTGAGTATAAGTAAGACTAACATTTTTTGAATTAATACGCTCTACAATAAATTACTTTTTTAAATTTATACTTAGTAGTTATTTAAAGTAAGGACTTAACTCAAAAAATTTCTTGTTTCAAATGCAAAGATGAAATGGAGAAAAAAACTGGACTGGTTACGATGAGAAATAACACATAGGGTATATTTTACCCCAAATTTCAACGCGAACGGAGCTGCGGGTAGCAGGTAGTGAACACATATTTTTAACACCATTGTGCTCACATGTACGATGTTTGCAGTGCATACAAAACTTCCCTTTCCTTGCAACATAGTCTTTATACTCTATAAAACTTTGTTAAAAATAGAAAAATGTGCCAAGTTGTTGGTAACACTCGTATGAAATAATAAAAGGCACAATGTTACCTTATCTGATTTTAGCGACGGAAACTCGGACAAGTTTTAAGTAGAACATAAAAGAATAGTATTATTTTCTAACTTATATTATTATAGTAAATAAGCCAAAAAAAAGTAAATATCTGGTACATACTGTACCAGATATTTACTTTTTTTAGCACACTTAGCAAGTCTCTAAAGGTGTCGTACAAGGCGACTTAAGGGAAAATGTCAAAGAATGGGCGTCATTTGTATCGGTTTCTAACTAAAAAAAAACTACTATTTCTCTGTCACATTCATAGAGAATTTTTGCCACTCCTATTTGACTCAAATTACTCCAAATTTTGTACACAAATATATTTTTTGCCTTCTTTTTTGGAATCATGAATTCATTCTTTTTATAAATTTAATCAAATGTGTACTTTACATGTACAATCCAAAGTAAGAACATTTCAAAATTTGCAAACTGTATTGCTCCATATCATTCCCCAGCGGGAAGCGTCTGCTTTCGCTACTGTGACGTCAAAGTTACAGCTACTTGGTCACCAGTACGTTATTATCCTTATATTCTTACTAGCCGCTCCCCAGAGCTTCGGACAATCACTAAAAAGTGTGCCAGTTCAAAGTGTGGTTAAGGCATTATTAAAGTTTTTAATTTTTATGAACAGTCAAAATTATCTCAACATTTGTTTCGCTTACATCACCCAATACATTGCGACCCTTCCAGTCTCACTTCTTACTTACTTCTTATCAATTTCTTTATTTTTAACCATTTCATACCTAGCCAAGAAATTTATTAATTCTAGACCCACACTTAGGTATTACTTACTAAATAGTACAAGAGTTTTGAAAATTAATGTAAATTAGACGTAAAAGAAGTTTACCTTCTGTCCTTGATATTCTACAAATATCTGTAGAACTGGCTTCCAGTAGTTAACAAGTGCTAATTAACGACACGTGTATATGGATTACCAAGTTTTAATTAGTTATCCAGGGTTCAGTATCTCATGCTTATTGCCATCTGTCTAATGTTTGATTTAATCACGTGTTAAAGACATATTTCATGGTGTTAAGGATGATTGTGTTACAAATAGACTGTGAATTCTTCGTATACTAATATTTTAAAGAGGAAATGTTTGTGAGTTTGTGTGTGGGTAATCTTCGGAACGACTGAACCGATTTCAAAATTTCTTTCACCAATAGAAAGCTACATTATGCCTGAGCGACATAGGCTACAATTTATGTGTGTACCTACCGTGTGCAGCCGGGGCGGGGCGCTTATATAACAAAATAAAAAAAGAACAAAACGCTCCCATGTTACGCGAATTATTTCGGACTCTCAGACTCAGATTTCCTCCACAATCTTGCTAAATTCGACTACTTCGTATAAGTATGTTATTTTGATGCAATCTATTATAAAAAGTTGGTGGTACAATAAACAAAGCCAATCAGTATTATTCTCACCAAAATGAAAGATGCGGCCTTGCAATATTCCATAAAAATCGATGTTTTAACTTGATTAAAAGGATTCGTTTCATTATTTTAATGCGAGTAAAATAGATTACGGTGTCAGCCTTCGCTTCACTCATTTTGCAGATTTTTCTTATTCTGTCTTAGTAATTAAGGTGATGTTCCATGATTTACAGAATATTCAATTTAATTCATCTGTATTTGATAGCGTAACTTCAACTAAGAAATGCGAAGAGATAAGCGCCCTTTTGAAATAAATAAATAAAATAATAAAAAAGGATGATGGTTAAAATTTTGTTATTCTTAGTGATTTTAGATATTCGCCTCAATTCAACTTAGGTAGGTATCACATGGTCCAATTTGCATTTTTTTCTGGAATTGTACTTACTGGAAGTGTCATGAATGCCTATATTTTATAAACGCGACATTTTTGTATTGTATTAAATTTGATAATTTTTATTTAAAATTTGCATGCTAATTATAGTTAAATAGGTATAAGGACAATCTATCTGTAACAGCTTTTGTAACCCTATTTATTGCAAATAAATGATTTGATTTGAACATATTTGTGGAGTTAGTATTCATTCATAATGCAGGGAAAAGTACTTGGATTTGAAGCCAGCCCAGTCTCTTATTTTTTTTTTAAATCTTCTTGTTTTATTCGAAAACAATAGACTTAAGCCAACGTATTTTGTCCATACGTAGCAATGGAATTAAAGCCTAATTTGATTAAATATTACGTTTCGCGCAGCAATCATTTTAATAAATTAAATTACGTAGGCGTTTCATATAAATCTGTCATTTATCATGGCGGCTTTAAAGAATTGAAAAAGAAAGTTATTTTTATCGGCCTAACCTTTAGATATACTAAATGAATCTTTACTCTAAGAACTCTACTCTATTTAATCATATTACTTCCACCCACGTTACTTTTTTTTATTAACAAATTCTCTCTCTCTCAGCCGAAAGACGTCCACTGCTGGACAAAGGCCTCTCCCAAGGATTTCCACAACGACCGGTCCTGCGCTGCCCGCATCCATGCGCATCCCGCGACCTTCACCAGGTCGTCGGTCCACCGAGTGGGAGGCCTGCGAACACGTTTTCCGGTTCGTGGTCGCCACTCGAGAACTTTTCTGCCCCAACGGCTATCTGTTCTACGAGCTATGAGCTATTAACAAATTATTTATTACATATTATTACAAAATAAAGTTCCCCGCCGCGTCTGTCTGTTTGTTTGCGATAAACTCACACACTACTGAAAGGCTATTATGCGGCTTTTACCAATGAACGGGGTTGGTCATGAGGAAGATTTTGGTGTATTATTTACGCGGGTGAAGCGGCAGGCAAAAGCTAGTTTAAAATAAAGATTTCCGTAAATTATTTGTCATTTAAAAAAAAACTCATTTTAAAAGGAAACGCCCCGTTCATTTCCATCTTAATACAAGACTGACAGCTTTAACATATTTATAAGAAAAAGCTCGTTACATGAAAAATCACTCCAATTACATTTTCTTTGCTATTTTTATAAAGCTAATTTTGTCGTCCATAGAAATATTGAAATGAAAATGTTAACAAATTGCACCATCTAAATATGACAGGTTGCACCAGTTGATGAATAGTTAAAAATTCAAGGCTATAAATGTCCAAAGTCAACGTACCTAATTGTTAACTTTGACACTAACTTACTACTTCAATTTTGTTGCAGTCCAGCTTCAAAGTCAACCTAATTCAATTTTGCCCTAAATTTGAGGTTAATCTTTATTTCTTGACGTCATATACAGGATTATTTTGAAACCATTGGCCAAATTTTCGCATCAGAATTGGTTGATGAAATTGAGCAGGTTTCCAAAAAAATCTATGTTAGAAAATGAATTTTTTTTTTGCTTCCCATACAAATTGATCGATCAGCTGATGGGACTTAGTATGGAAAGTTGAAATTTTATGTTATTCTTTTATTATAAATTTCTTTCGGACGTAGTTGTATTTAAAGTACTGAGGATATTGTAAAAAAATGGCCAGTAGTTAAAAAATAACCCTGTATATCTATCTATGGCTAGTTAATATAAGTCGGTATAAGTGTTATCATAACTCATATGCGTGTAATGAGGAAATGAATACTGTGCCGTGACACGACTGACAGCCCTTCACGTTGGTATTAATTAATTATAGACATGGACTGGAGCTTTCATACTTACTCGTAGAATAGATAATAAATTTATTTCTTGCCACAATATACCACAATGGTTTTAAACTGGGGATTCCTCCACTCATAGGCGATGGGCTAGCAACCTGTCACTATACCTGAATCTCCATTCCATCAGAGAGCCCACTATTGAGCTAAGCGTGGCTTTCGAGTCTCACGACTCTTGGCTCTGTCTACCCCGTAAGGGATAAAGACGTGATTCTATGTATGTACAATCATACCCATTCAAATTAAAATAAAAAAACATACTGATAAGAAATGCGACAATAAATTCGATATTTGTTTTTCAACATGAATTTAAAAATCTTTAACAATTCCGCGCGCGGATGCGGAGTTCGTGTTGCTATGATGATCTGAATAGTTTAACTTTTTTACGTAAAACCTGATTGAATTTTGATGAAATTTGGAATAGCACATAAGGTAGCTTTCATCCTTAAATTCTTACAGGAGCTTAGCCTCGGAACGCAGCTACTCGTAGTCTGTTTAAATAAAATTGGACGCTGAAGGATTGGTATATCAACGTAGAGACGAAACCGCTGCACGAAGAAACTTGAATTTTTGTACCTATAGAGGTTCTTTATTTTAATGTAGCGTAAGTGAGCATTAGTTAATTTCTCTCTCCCCTAGGAATTTTGGAAAGTCCGATCTTCTGGGTAAATAACGAAATTTACTCAAGTGGAATCAACTTACTGCGGCGGTGTTTCCGAACAGATACGACATTGGAACTTTTAAAAAACGAGTCTATGTCTTCTTGAAAGGCCGGCAACCTGGTGTTGCAGTTGTCCATGGGCAGCGGTGATCGCTTACCATCAAGTGGGTCACCTGATCTCAAAAAAAGGGGGAGCTGAGCGCAAAAACTAGTAAAGTACCTAAGTGAAAGCTTAGGTTTTCAAGAAGGCGTAGGCGAAGTTAAATAATTTAATCAATTAATTTTCGGCGTATACTCCACCGATAAAAGCACAAAAGAAGTAATTTTTATAAAAGTTTTATTAGTCTTCCAAAAAAATAAAGCTAGGTTTGTTGACGTATAATGTGAAAGGACCTTATACGTCCATTTGCCAGGTGGCTTGGCGGTGTACATTATTGAAGAAGCATAAAGATGGACTGGATCGATACTCCACACTGCATTGATATGCAACCATTTTTATTGGACTACTAGGTTTAAGTCCGCGGCTTAGCCCGTGTGGATACTGTTGTTGTTACCTTCATTGAGATTTTGGCATAAAAAGTACTTATGTATCATTTTTTCTTTGGGTTGGTTTTGTAGACCTCCGTGGCCAAACGGTCATCGCGCCGGACTGCCACACCGGAGGTCCCGGGTTCTATCCCCAGTCAGGTCAAGATAGAGAGTGATCTTTTTTAGATTGACCTGGGTTTTGGATGTTTATCTATATATGTAGGTATTTGTTATAAAATATAGTATCGTTGAGTTAGCTAGGTACCTATAACATAAGTCTCGAACTTACTTTGGGCACAGAATTAATATTAGTACTACGTACAGAAAGGAAACTCCCTGCCCCTCCCGCAATATGGCACCCCCCCGCTCCTTCCGCACTTCTCCCCCGTTCTTGTGTAACTGTGGGACGTTCGACTATGAAAACGCACACATTGACGTGTTACTGACGTGTTCACGGATATACAGTTTCATTTGTAGTAGTAGTAGGCATATTTGACGCGCCGTTTCTATGAAGCGCCCGTCCTGTGCTTTGGGCACAGATTACTAAATAGTTGGGCTAACTCAATCTGTGTGATTTGACCGTATACATTTAGGATTTGATCTTTTTCATTGAGCTATTTTTTGGTAGTAAAATCGGGAATGAAAATTTTTTTGTTCTCAAATTTCCATTGCCATTGAATTTAACCGTATTATTAAAAAAAGCTAAAAAACAAACACTCTTAAGCTTATTTCAGTTAAAATATGTTTTGTCTAATTTTTTCAATGGATAAAATACTAGCTTTTGCTTCCGTGGCTTCGCCCGCGTGAAATTACCACGAGAACAGTGCTTTTTCCCGGGATGAAAGGTATCCTATGTCCTTCTCAGTATTTCGAACTATGTGTATACGAAATTTCAGGAAGATTGGTTCAGTAGATAGAGCGTGAAGAGGTAACAAACAAACAAACGTACTCACTATCACATTTATAATATTAGTTAGGATAGTTTTTTTTTAAAGTAAGATACGTTTAAAATGTTCGTTAACTTCTTTTGAATCTATAATGGAACATACATAGTATTATAGGAGCACCAATGACAGAGGCCCGGAATTGTGATTGATCGTGCGCAGCGTTGTGTCCCAGTGGACGTGCGTAATGCTCGTGACAAATGGATGACTGACACCCCCATGCTAAGGGAGGTTTTCACTTTACTGTCATCAATTTTTATAATATACTAGCTTTTGGCCGCGGCTTTGCCCGCGTGAATTTCCCATAGGAACAGTGCTTTTTCCCGGGATGAAAGGTATATCTTTTACTGTACTTTAAATTATGTGTATTCGAAATTTCAAGGAGATTAGTTCAGAAGATAAAGCGTGAAGAAGTTACAAGTACAAACAAATAAACAAACTCACTTTCGCATTATAATATTTCTTTTTCACGTCGATAACTAATTATTTAATCATAATATATTATGTCTCAAAGCTACAAACTACTAGCATTTCGGAACGACCACTGCTGAGAAGAAATGCCGAAAGAAACTCATGAAACAGTCTTGGTCGCCTAACATGCTAGATTGGGGCTATTTATTAACTTAATACATACACTAGATTGAGTACAGTCAAAAATAAAATAAAATAAAATATAAGAAAAAAACGATCTATACACATATAATAAAACAGTAAAAATATTTTGTCTGTACATTTAGTATTTTTGACTAAAATGGAAAGAGGGACACTTAAAAAGAACAATAGAAAGCAAAAAAAATTTTTTTGGAATTTCTTGTCCGATTGTCTGTCTGTCTGTATGTATGTACGCGTTTTACGCAAAAATTACTGGACGGATTTGAATGAAACTTTTTTTGTTGTATAGCTATTAAGTCTGGGCAACATATAGGCTATAATTGATTTTGAAAACTGGAACAACTGATGAAGAACCATAACAGAACAGCTACACTATAACATATATGAAAATGGCGCCTTAGCAAAAATCGTTCAACTTGATGAGCACTTTCTGCTGACGTATAAAAATTGAAGTTCTGGAACATCTGATGAATAATTCCAAGAGACCAGCTACACTATAAAGTATATGGAAAAGGCGCCTTAGCAAAACTTGATTAATAGTAGTTAGGATGCACGGGTTCTGGCTCAGTGGTGGGGGTCCTCCCCCCTCCTCCCACCTGTTTCTGTCTCTGTCTCCCCTCGTCTGCCTCAAAAAAAATTCCTAGCCTAAAAAAAAAAAAAAAAAAAAAAAAAAAACGGAAATCGGGGTCGCTGAACACGATGGTGAGGTCCCCGAGACGCTCCGAGCAACGGTTGCAGCTCTACGTTCTACAGCATGCACAGGTGATTAAGAAACGCTCGAATACAATGGCATATCCGTCTAATGAGGGTTAACTTAATGACGGTCAACCTATTGTCTTCATTGCTCGGTGATGCTCATTTATCCTAACGACTTTTTTGTTGTTCTCATTGTTATCAACGATCGTTATCGCTCGTTAGGTCAATAACAAAGGCTACCTGGCCTCTACCAATGGATGGTTGAGGTTAGAAAAGCTCGACGCTAACTTCTCTACCTGGCCTCTGGCAGTGGATGGTCGAGGTACAGTCAACAGCACATCCACCAAACCCTACATTTTGTACGTTTTGCTGTACACTGTACCCGGACTTTCACCTCTTGGCATGTGATATGGAATGTTTGATCTAGATTACTGATTACTTCAAATGATTATTACACTACATTACTTAATGGCATCATTACTTAATACTATTTAAACTAGATTGTTAATTGTCTCCAACACACTATAAGACAGCTGTGAAGAGGCATTGATACCGTAGTACGAACTGGACTTCAATATTGCTTGTGCAGTGAACATCAATATCATAGTGACCAAGTGAAGTGCAAGGAACATCTTTATAATCATCATGGATGTGAGTATCTTATATTGTTTTTTACAGTTGTGAATGTTATTTTACTTTCTAATATTTGTCACAAACTTATAGACTTCGTTGTATATTGGTTACAGAGCCCATTACTCATAAACGAAGAATTGAATACGCTGAAACATTTTTATATGCCGTTATCCCCCGATGCTGAAGATGTGAAAGATCTGATGCCACCACAAGTCAGATTGAGTAACAAAAGGACTGCTAGCACCAAAGACTTGGACGAACTCTTTGAAATTCCACCGGCGAAGAAGAAGAAAAAAGTATCTTCATGTGTTGGACGGGCCAGTAAAGAGGGAGGAACATCGTACATTTCGACGAACCTCGATGACGCCAGTCTCAGCACACACCTTATTAAAATAGAGGTGTATGATTTGAATAAAATATGCAAATTGCCCAAAGAGGAGCATTGGAAGCATACCAGTACGCGGATTAAATATTACACCACGCAAAATAGTGCCAATTTTAAAAAATCAACGGATTTGATTTTCCAAATTACAAAGGAAATAGCGAACACCCCGGGCTCTCGAAAATACCACTTTGGCAATTAACATTTTATGACAAACACCATTGTATCTGCTTATCAAGACAACCTATTGTTTAATATATTGTGACCACTAGTTAAACTATCCTTTGTTCTTTGTAAATATTTAATTTTAATAAACCTTTGTTTTATGAATTTATTTTGTTTTGCATTTATTCCATACCCTTACCCTTACTAGGTAGGTAAACTAATAAAAACACACAAGTATTCTTAAAATTAATTTTTATTTAGAAAAAAATATTTAAACATTTTGTTTACATACTTATCATTACTTATGGTATTATTACTAAACAAGTTTACAAAATCATTCAAACAAACACCATTATAGCGTAAAAAAATATAAACCAAACAATATATCCCACAAACTGAACTTAGATAGTTTTGGATTATTTTACTATTATGATGCCATATTTTGCAGTTGGTTTTCAAAAAGTATTCATGGTATCTAGTTGGCTTTCTACCAAATGAATCAAAATATTCACCAACGCCATGTTTGTTTACATAAATAGCTACCCAATGAGACCCTGGTTTATTATCAGGGTCTAAATTCGATATAAGATAAATGGGTAAATCAACTCTTATTGGTATGCGATTGGCAGCAAATACATTATTTTGTAGTCTTGGATCAACTATTTTTAAAAACTTCTGGATATCATTAGAATCCATATTACTAATGATGTCTTAGCTTACTAAAAACACAATACATAATAAATGTATTACAAGGAAGATGTACATTTTATATGAAATTAACTATTGTAATCCATAATGATTTCACGATTTTTGTTTATTTCAATGACATTATCAAATTCTGCATATACAACACAATTCACAGTAGACGTCAAAGTATTTTCAAACCGTACCTCTATTCTTACACTACCACGTTTAATTAAATTCCAATGAGAAGTTGAGTTTGCACTAAGATCAGGAGTCATATCGAAAGCCATTAAACAATATCCGTTTGCAAATGCTTCTTTAGTTATTGCGTTACCATCATTCAAAAAGTGTATGCCAGTACCGGAAAATATTGTATGATAAACGCTTATAAAAGAATTGTCGGAAAACGTGGGTGTCAAGGTTTTTGATGGTATTTGTTGACCGTCTACATACAAAGTAAGTAAATTTAGACTATTATGTTTGAAATCAAATGGATTTGTTTCTAAACTCCCATTAAATGCTTTATTGTCAACAAACCCTATAATACACCTTTTTGGTATCTGTCCGAGAAAAACATTTTCAAGCGCTTTTCCTTGAACTCCTGATGGGATAGTTAAAACCTTTACTTCAGCCCTAGAAACAGAATATTTAGCTGTAGTTGTGCTCAGTACTTTTTCGTGTGCAAGTAAAACTGAAGGATTAATGCGAACTTTGCGAATAATTAGAGTAGCTGCAGTAATATTCACTTTATATTTGCTATCTGCTTGAGATGAGATCAAGTTAAAGGCATCTTTTGAGCGAACCATTTTTAATCGCATTTCTACTCCATTAATCATAAACTTTCCTTGGTTAAATATGTCGCCATGTAAATGACCTATCATTTCTATGGTATTACTCTGTTTTGCTAATTCTTGACGCTTTGTAAAGCCTTTGTTTGATGCATCATATGTTGTCATCTTTCCAGGGGTGTCTTCATACCACAATCCACAAGTAAGATGTGTCGATTTGGCTGCTTCACCATAATTCAATAAGGTTTCTATATATGCACGATATGCATATGTGTTGTTTGGGGGTGATATAAGTTTTTGATTTAAATATATATCTAATTGACTAAAAAGAGAATGCAACCAATTATTTACAGGAGCAACAACAGCATTATCTGCTATTTTCGTTGAATCAGAGTTTTCGATTCGTGCTTTTACACAAATCATTGTATGTGATAAGTCAATATAATCATCACCAGCCCCAGGTATCAAAAACTCAATAGGGCCATCATCGGTGAGGGAAGAAATTGGTTGATATTGCACCCACTGACCACTTTCTATACTTGTTTGAGTTGA
This sequence comes from Ephestia elutella, assembly GCA_018467065.1. Classification (NCBI taxonomy): domain Eukaryota; kingdom Metazoa; phylum Arthropoda; class Insecta; order Lepidoptera; family Pyralidae; genus Ephestia; species Ephestia elutella. Next base: position 6,493,727 of record CM031570.1, on the reverse strand, counting down.
TGGTAAAGCAAAGAGATCCAATTCTGATTTTATACACTCACATGAACTATTATGTAAAAATGCCATTTTTATTTATTTATTGGGAGAATATATCGTTTTTGTTTTTAAGAGACTTCTTTTTACAAGCTTTTCGTTGAGATGACTTTTTACGACTGAGCATTTTTGTGTTTCGTCTTATGTTTTTATTACCAGACCCAGACATTATTGAATCGATTTTCTCATCAGCTTTTCTTTTCAAATTCGTTGTAGCAGATTTTAAATGATTTTTTATAGATACATCCATGGGTTGTGTCCTAACCATATCACTTAGAACTCCAACACCTGCATTTAATGCTTCTTTACCAAGAACTTTGGCACCACTTTTTAACAAAGGGAATACAGATCTAAAGAGTCCACCTAAGAAACTGCCTATACCATGTCCTCGTTGGTATGGGGCGCCTTTATAAATAATACCCACACCAGAACCTGCTTGTGCAGAATAGTAGTGGTGATATGGACAGGTCACAGACATAATTTTATTAATTTATTCTTTTAAAATGAAGTTTAATACACGAGACTCCGAATTCAAATGGTATTCTTTCACCATTACTTGATCTTATATCTATTTCTATTACATCAAATTCTCTACGTAATACAGGTAGATAATGTGCAGGGGAAAAAACGTTCATTTTATATGCTCCATAAATGTACTTTGTAGGATCCAGTGGAATAATTCTTAACAAAGAAGTCATTACATCTCCAACAATTTGTGGTTGGACTATGTCTGAATAAATAAATAATTGAGATGGCAAGCCTAAATGTAAGTTCATAGGATAATTCCCCATGTTATGCGTTATAAAATTCGTATTAGGTACATATCCTAGTTGTAGTGCTAGTTTAGGATTTGTTGTAATTTTTATAATATGTTTGTCCATTGCCTTTACTGCTACCAGTTTAGATATTGTATCATATTGAAACTTCACTTTTCCTTGTATTAATGGGTTCATGTTAAAAGCATTTAAAAAATTATTAATATTGTCATAATTCGTTGCGGGTATGTGGGATTTATATTCAATTTGGGTATATTCTGTTTGGGAATCCGGTGCAAGCATTTCTTTAGTGATGTAGATAATATTTTCATGATCTTGTACATTCAGCATACTACATGGATAGTGAAATTCTACAAGACCCACCACCCATTCTCCTTCTAATTTGATAGTTTTAGGTAACTTGGTGAAAAAATTTGCTGTAGTATTTTGTGGGAAATAACTCATGGAGCTATTGCTCAATAAAGTCAAGTAAAAACTATCTTCAGTCATATTCCTTTTAAAGTTGATGCGAGAACCCAACTATTAAATTTGCTTGGATAACCTACCCACTTGACTAACACTTCTTTTCTGGCACCAGAATATCGTGTACGTAGTATTTTATCGATTTTAAACATTGTGGTGGGGTCATATGAAACTTTTTGCAATTCATTACTATAGAATGTGCCCACAATTGATTCATTCTGAATATCTTTAATTGTGTAAACTACTCTTGGTGAACGTTTTATAATTGTGGTAATGATAAAAATTTCATCACTCCAATTAGTTTCATATCCTTTTTGAAAAATATGTTTGTATTTCGTAATTCTCACATAATCCCCTACATGTAATGTTGGTGTTTCAATATTAACCTTTGACATTTTTGAACGTCCTTCATACGTGTTACGCCATACGGTCATAATATTATTTAAATTTACATCAATTGGGCACATTTTTATAGTTGAATGATAGCTATGATTATAAGAATAAAGTAAATCTTGTAAGATGTCGATGTATCTGTAAGTATTTTTATGAGTAAAATATCGCCACATTTTTGATTTCAATGTTCTCTGAAATCTTTCTACTACACTAGCTTTTATATCAGGATTATTGGTGGTATAATAATTAATATTTTTACTTTTGAAATACTGTCTAACGTCTTTAGATACAAACTCAGTACCTTTATCAGATTGTATGTGAGTGGGGGTAGCTTTTGCTTCATTAAATATACTTTCAAAATTATCCTTGATTGTTGATGAATTTTTTTTGATAAGTGGTCTAGCAAAAGCATACTTACTAAAAACATCAATAACACACAATATATAGTTATAACCATCATTATATTTACTATAAGTTCTCATATCACTTAAATCTGCTTGCCATAGCTCATTGAAATTAGATAAAATATATCTATTTCTTGGAAATTTTCTATGCACCGGCTTATGTAAAGTATAAGTTTCTTGTGTCTTTAACCATCCTCGGACCTCTTCACGTGTCATTGTACCTTTCATTGCTTTTACTAATTTATCAACACTACTATATCCTGCTGGATTTTTTACATCATAATATATACTATGGATATCTAGTAAGGGGTCCATCTTTCCCAATCAAATGTTTTAGATTTAGGACTTCGATGTGATTTAGGAGTTTTTAGTTCGTTAGGAGTACTTTTTCGAAAATCATCTATATATAGTGATTTAATGTGCTTATTGATTTCAGGATTACCTATACAAATCAATGGAACTTTAATTTCATTTAATATTTCTACAAATTTTTCCCATCCATGTGGTTTGATTCGTTTTAGTGGTCTAAGTGTTATATTAACCAAATCAATTATATTACTATGTGGTATGGGTTCATTTCTTATGACAACAGTACCATCATCTTTCCAAAAAATCTTATCCTTATTACTCAAAATAGCTTCTAACAGTAGATCACCTTTCTTTTTATAAGTTTTTGGTAGAAGTCGATTAACATATTCAGTTGTATAATGTTTAAGCGATGTATCTTCTTGCCTGTGTTTAGGTGATTCCACGTCTTCTTGCTTTTGAACGTCTTTTGTAAATGGTATTTCTTCTGACTTAGCCTCCTTTTTTATGGTCAATGTTATCGTAATCATCATCAATAGTAATTGGTAATTTTATCGCCTTTCTGTCTTCTTTTAGTAAGTATAAATATCTTTGTAAAACTTGCATATATAAAGACCATTTCTCATGATCATTAATTTTACTTTTCAAAATTTTTTGCATTTCTTTATCTAAACGTGTCAAAGAATCATCCGTGATGTTTTCATGAGTTTTAAGTCGGTTTAAAACATCTGGCTCGATCAAAATCATTTTTTTTGTATGATCCATTATAATATTTTATTTTACACCTCAACTAAATAAACTACTTAGTATTGTGCTTAGAATTAATGGAAGAAAAGATCCACCTTTTTGAATGAGAATACGTTTCCGTAAATTGCTTTTACCTTTAGAAATCAACTTTCGTAGTATATTTTTATACTTCTTAAGTCGCGATTTATCTTTTTCTTTAATAGGTACTTTACCATTTAAAATGTTATAAATACATTCACATATGCAGTTAATTTCTTCATCATTACAAACTTTTAATAGTGCAACTCTGTACTTTGGTTTAAGGATATGTAGAGCTCGTAGTAAATCTTGATGCGTCTTTACTCTTCTAGTCATCATTAGCAACTAAGAGCACCTTATGGTGAACGTTTTATTATAAAGAGGTGAGGTTAGTTGAGAAAAAACAATTAAATTGTAATTTGTTGCTCAGAGAGTCACCAATGTTTTCTATGGGTATTTTACCCTCGAAAACTCTAATAATATTTTCACAAATACGATTTAGTTCATCCTCATCACAAGCTCTCTCTAAAATTTTTCGATACTTTTTTGAGTATACATAACACTTTTCTTTCTGCTGACGATGAGGTTGCATTCGACGTTTGGACAGTAACAGCCATTATTAAACACTGACTAAACCCTCATGGTTAACATTATAATTATATCCCTTTTTCGGTAAATAAACAAAGCAATGTTTATCGAATGGAAATATTTTTGTTTTAAATCTGCAAACATCATTTGTACTTTGTTTTAAATCTACCATTAAATATCCATGAGCTTCTTTTGTTGCATCTCTGTAAGCTTCTTCTACAAATTTTGCACTATCTGGATATACTTGACGGGCTAAATGTTTAATTTGTGTTTTATCTCTCGGGTTTTTGAAATAAATAAGGTAACTTGTATTTAACGATATATCACGTTGCCCTCTCCCCTGATGAAATAAATTTTGTGTTATATAAAATACACTTAGATTTCTGTGATGGCTTCCTTTGGTAAAAATGTCAACTATTCGCCCATCTGATTCTCTCATTAGATCGTCTATTATTAACAGTTGTGGGTGTTCACCGTCAAACATGGTCATATCAGGGATTCCTTGTACATACAATACATCGGTTCTATCATATAAGGGTTGCATTTCATCATAACACCATATTATTTTATGAAATTTAACATTGCACATAGATTTTGTGTATGATAAGAAATTTGTAACGAAGTTAGACTTTCCAGAACCACTAGGACCCGCAACTATGGCGGTAAAAGGATGAATAAAGTGAACCATCCTATGCTGCAAATTAGACACGTTCATCAATTTCGGATACTTCTTTATAAATGGATGTTAAAAATGAAAGATAAAATATTTATACAAAACATTTTATTGTTTAGCATTTAGTCACACACACGGAAATAATTATAACAATAGTTAAACTAGAAAAAATATTTATTTACTCAATTAAACACATTGCAATTACTAAAATTTCCAATATCAAAGACGACACTTGCACTATACCTTAACTAATTAGTTACTATGTTAACAATAACATGTTACCAACAAATAAACAACAAGATAACATACATACTACTTTAAAACTATGCATTTACTTAAAATTACAAATTACTTATAATACACATCAGAGAATAATTTACAAGTTACAATCATCTTTTATACTATAATGCCCCCATGCTAGAGTATCTGTTGAATTGGGGATTAAATATCTCTTAGTGTCATTAGAAGATAAACAAATCTTATTAACTTTTTGAGTAAATACTAAATGTTTTAAAGATCTAAATCTATACATTTCTGCTAATAATACCGTTTTATCCAGCAAACAGGATCTATAATTTTCCATTGTTAGGTTTTTGGTCACACACTTATTCACACCTTTGGCCTTAGTTATAAGTCTACTTTCTACTTTCATGGCATACATTTTTGATCTCAATCCTACAAATTCAGAAAATATTTTCCCATTATTTTCATCTTTGAAGAATCCAATTTTTTTCTTGTTAACCCGAGGGTAATCAAAAACGTTATCCTCAGGATAATCTGATGTGTCAAAATACTCATGCAAGTCAGGTCGTATATCATGATAAAAATCTTTTGTAAATATTTGATAAACTAAACTATCGGTATCAGTATATAATAACTTTGAATTATTAAACTTATTTTTTATATAATTATAATGAAAGTTATACATTAAAATCTTAGATATGTCTAATATACTAAATCCTAAATATATTGGTTTATTGTATAAAAGTTTGGTTCTCTGGAGTTGAATTGCAACTAAATTTTCGGAAAATACAGACATACTGTGGAATTCAGGACGTGCTATGAGTGACTCAGCACCTTGAGTTTTGTCACAATTTTTCCACTGTGTCACTAATTTTACATCTACTCTTTTTCTATATTTTCCATGGTTTTTCCAAATATGGAGTTATTCATTAATTTGTAAAAATCTTTTGCAAAGTCCGTTTTTGCCGATGTTCGTAGTGAAGTATTTAAATCAATATATTGTTTTAACCACGGACTTTGATGAAATTTTAACACTCTATGTACCTTTTTTAGTTTAAGACCCATTGATAAACATTGTTGAAGATTTCTATAATGAATTATATATTTAAATTTGTTTTTTAAATTTGTAACCAATTTCAATTCTTTGGAATTATCTGTAGTGATACGTTCAGGACAAAGTGGTAAATCTGAATGATCATCATGAAGTTCATGAGGATATTCTAAATCTACTTCTAAAATGTAACCATACCCCGAGTCATATGGTAAGTTAAAGTCAACGGTATTAGATTCCACCCATTCAAACCCACCTATAGGTAAGTATTGTGACATAGCCCACCCATATAAATTATTAGCATCGAAATAAGTTAAATATGAATCTGGTTGATTCCTATCATAATCTGTCATGTATTGATTATTTGCTTTGGCATATCGATTGCTGCACTGTGATACGCCTCCTCGTATACCTGACTTTACAAAAGATATCATTTCAAAATCTGTTAATAATTCTAGTTCAATTTTTGTTAATTTTAACATTGCATCCCAACTTAGGCCTGGTGCAGTATAATAATGACATGGGTCTAGATCATAAGTATTAATGCAAACAATTCTAAAATTTTCAAAAATATCAGTTAGCAACAAAACGTCTGTTTTTAAATATAAATCTGAATAATCCCCCATGTTTTGACAGTTGAAATGTTTCCATACTTTATGTGCATGTTCATAATCTTCATCAGTTACACTAGAATTCGACATTGTATTATAGAACAGTTCTTTTGAAGGCAATTCAGTTAATTTTAATGAATCAAAAGACGTCATTTGTTCATATGGGAAAATTCCTTTTCTTTTACTAAACTAAGATCATCAACATTAGGGAAATTTTTACTTAATTCGCAAAACTGTTCACTACTAAGATTATTAGCTAATTTTTCTAAACTACTGGACATAAATTTGAAAGAATCTATAAATCGGAGACTTACCTGACGATTGTTAATATTAATTACTTTACTAAAAGATATGTATCTTTCTTTATTTTGGGGTATTACTTGTATAGCTCCTTCGACTGTATTTAAAGCATGAACTATAAAATGTGCATCATAATGACTAAGATTATGTAAAATAACAGGTACAAAACGAGGTGTTTCATATTTTTTACCACATACATTATGTGCAACACCTTGAAAGTAACCTGTATGTGAATTATAAACTATAAAATCTTCATAATTTAGGTCTAAACCACAAACATAACATTTTGTAGTATCCCTTATTATGTTTCTTTCTTCATCAGAAAGCAATTTGGGGGTTTTGATGAAAGTATTACATCTCATTATTTTCTCTAAATCACATTGTAAACGTTTCATAAAAACATCTGCACAATCAGGTCCACTATAAGTTACATATTTTGAAAGACTATCATCATAGGAACATTTTATGTAATAACCGAAACTATAAACATCATGTCTCTGCATATTTTCTGTGAATGAATTTTTGGGATCATTGGTACAACTAGCAATCGGTTTTAAAAATGCCTCGAAATCTGCGTAAATAACAAAAGGAATTTTAAGTTTTTTATTATAATTTTCGAATGTTAATTTACTGTTACTTATATTTTCACCAAACCAATTCTTTCTAAAAGTATTTAGCGATGGTATATCAGTTCGAATATGCATGCAATCAAAATTTTGGTGTGTTAATAAGGCTTCTTTTTTATTGAAATGTAAAAGACAACCATCACAAATATAAATTGCATTATTTTGTGTGGTCATCTGTTTGGATAACAATCTTGACAAATTTTTAATATAGCAATAATGGTTGGTCAAACCGTTTGATATCAATAATAAATTAATATGAATTTGCTTCCGGTTTTTTGTATGGTAAAGCGGCCCCACAATTGTGTTTTCTTTATCTTTTTTATTATATTCTAGTCCAAATACATTAACACTAATTGAATTCAAATTTTCAAACTTTTTGTATATCTGATAACTTTACTGGGAAGGATATACCATCAAAATTTAATTTATTGTTATATTGTACATAAGCTGTAACTCTATCGGAATTACGGCTAGCAGGGTATAATGCAGAGAGTATTGCCCACTTAAAACATTGAACATCTGAATTTTTTACATTAATTACCGCTTTTTTAACACGTATATCATGTGGTAATTCAATGTATGATGTTCCGCGTAAAGGATTAAATTTACCTACATTCATGTCGAGTCTAGTAATATGTTGTAGACTCCAACCACTATCTTTTTTCTCAAATTCGCTAATCCTAGTACACAATGTATCCCTTACAGATTTGATAATTTCTTCAATGTCCGTGCTCAGGTCAATTATAAAATTAGACGTAAGAAAATCAAACGAATTTTTTAAATTCTTACTTTGCTGGATAAAATCGGCATATAATATGAAGTTAACCTTATATATGATATATTGCTTTGAACACTCCGAAGCAAGTAAATTAATAGTATTTTTTATAGAGTCAAAAAACATCTCGACAGTTGTAAACCTATCATTATTATTTGCACTAATCCTATATGTTAAAATTCTATCTTTGAAAGCTGTTTCAATAACATCAACATTTTCTAATGAATGCTTTGATCTAAATAAATTATTTTTATGAAGATTACTATTAACATGATTGGAGAAGTACCTTCTTTTCACCATGATTTTACAGGTGGCGCACTCCATCATCGGAACTTCTGACGTATTCTCTAAGGCTGCTATTTCACACGCTGTTTCACCTTCCCCTCTGGATGTAGAAGCACCGCCACTTGAATCACCACGACCCACTTGGATGCACATACTGAAAAAATAAACAAAAAAATATTAGCAATTGTCACTTAATATATCTGCATATTGTCTTGTTATGAGAATGGTATTACTCTATATTATACTTACTTTTCAACAGTTTTACAAATATCAACAAGGTTGTCATCACAAGTTGAGTCCCATTCATATTGATTTTCTTGATTATGACAGAGGCTAACCAACTCATTGTCAAAAGAGGTATCCCAATCATGTTCATTATTTTCTTGGCACTGGCGTTTCTCAGGTGGTTCGATGCTTTGATCACCTTCACGTTTCCGCTTGGAGCACTTTAACTTATTTTCCTCACTTATACATATTTCATATAATTCTCTATCGTAATGTGAATTATGAATTGAGTCTTCCTCCGAACCAGACGCAAAGAAATAACTGATCACACCCGACATTACGATGACTTGGTTGAGAACTTTACGGCAATGAATGCTAATGCAAAATGTAGCTGCCAAATAAATATTCGGGGATCTTATATACGTGCACAGGTAATTATTTTTATTATTTTTTTCCTACAATCATGAGCACTTATGCATCATTACCTGATATATTACTTAAAATGGTAAAAATTAATAAAGGTTTATTGCAGAACAAAGGATGGCCTAACTAGCGACCACATAAAGATACGATAAGGTAATTACAGAACAAAGGATAGTTTAACTAGTGGTCACAATATATTAAACAATAGGTTGTCTTGATAAGCAGATACAATGGTGTTTGTCATAAAATGTTAATTGCCAAAGTGGTATTTTCGAGAGCCCGGGGTGTTCGCTATTTCCTTTGTAATTTGGAAAATCAAATCCGTTGATTTTTTAAAATTGGCACTATTTTGCGTGGTGTAATATTTAATCCGCGTACTGGTATGCTTCCAATGCTCCTCTTTGGGCAATTTGCATATTTTATTCAAATCATACACCTCTATTTTAATAAGGTGTGTGCTGAGACTGGCGTCATCGAGGTTCGTCGAAATGTACGATGTTCCTCCCTCTTTACTGGCCCGTCCAACACATGAAGATACTTTTTTCTTCTTCTTCGCCGGTGGAATTTCAAAGAGTTCGTCCAAGTCTTTGGTGCTAGCAGTCCTTTTGTTACTCAATCTGACTTGTGGTGGCATCAGATCTTTCACATCTTCAGCATCGGGGGATAACGGCATATAAAAATGTTTCAGCGTATTCAATTCTTCGTTTATGAGTAATGGGCTCTGTAACCAATATACAACGAAGTCTATAAGTTTGTGACAAATATTAGAAAGTAAAATAACATTCACAACTGTAAAAAACAATATAAGATACTCACATCCATGATGATTATAAAGATGTTCCTTGCACTTCACTTGGTCACTATGATATTGATGTTCACTGCACAAGCAATATTGAAGTCCAGTTCGTACTACGGTATCAATGCCTCTTCACAGCTGTCTTATAGTGTGTTGGAGACAATTAACAATCTAGTTTAAATAGTATTAAGTAATGATGCCATTAAGTAATGTAGTGTAATAATCATTTGAAGTAATCAGTAATCTAGATCAAACATTCCATATCACATGCCAAGAGGTGAAAGTCCGGGTACAGTGTACAGCAAAACGTACAAAATGTAGGGTTTGGTGGATGTGCTGTTGACTGTACCTCGACCATCCACTGCCAGAGGCCAGGTAGAGAAGTTAGCGTCGAGCTTTTCTAACCTCAACCATCCATTGGTAGAGGCCAGGTAGCCTTTGTTATTGACCTAACGAGCGATAACGATCGTTGATAACAATGAGAACAACAAAAAAGTCGTTAGGATAAATGAGCATCACCGAGCAATGAAGACAATAGGTTGACCGTCATTAAGTTAACCCTCATTAGACGGATATGCCATTGTATTCGAGCGTTTCTTAATCACCTGTGCATGCTGTAGAACGTAGAGCTGCAACCGTTGCTCGGAGCGTCTCGGGGACCTCACCATCGTGTTCAGCGACCCCGATTTCCTTTTTTTTTTTTTTTTTTTTTTTTTTTTTTTTTTAGGCTAGGAATTTTTTTTGAGGCAGACGAGGGGAGACAGAGACAGAAACAGGTGGGAGGAGGGGGGAGGACCCCCACCACTGAGCCAGAACCCGTGCATCCTAACTACTATTAATCTGATGAGCATTTTCTGTAGACTTATAAAATCGAAGATCCGAAACATCTGAAACAGTTTGGAACACAAAAAGATTTTTCATAGCGAAGCGAAGCCGCGGGCAACAGCTAGTAATATAATAAAACATGTTATGTTGATCAAGTAACCACAATGAATTGGCTAAGAACAAAAAATAAAAATAAAATTCGAATCAGGATTAAAAACTGCTTATGTGCCACTCCAGGATGTACTTTACCCTTATACTTAATTTTATCTTAATTCGGTAAGCGGCTCAGGCTTGATTGAGTAACAAACATGTCACACACATCAAAACTTTCGCATTTATATTACCTACTACTACCATTTATTTTACTGCAAATAAACATTCATTCATTCATTCATTCATTCATTCATTCATTCATTCATTCATTCATTCATTCATTCATACTAGCTGCGCCTTGGGACTTCGCTCCCGTGGGAATTTCGAGATAAAAAGTACCTGTACAATCAACTAGCTATTTATTAGTGTGACTGTTGAGTATGTGTGGTGTGAATAAAAGTGTCACTGCGTAGTAGTGTTCTGTGCTGTAATAGCTAGCTAACTGTACATGAAACTATAACTAAAGGGATGACTGTAACTAACAAACAACCCTAGCACCTAACACCTAACACCCTAGCCTTAAGAATAAATACGTATATAAATAGTGCGGGAAGTCTAATACCGTGCGACCTAAGGTATTAGACGGAAAGGGGGAAGGAATATAGGGTTAGTGCACGGGGTGCAATGTGCACTGGACAGGATTTTCCTACCACCAGTCAAGCAGACTCACAAGACTGATCAGTAAACTGACGGCGAAAGGTGTCTTAGCCGTAGTAGGAGGTATGGATCCGTGAAGATCCCAGACAATAATACACGACGATTGTCTGAATACCAAAGATAATTTATTTACAAATTTACAAAGTACTTATTCTAATTTATTTTACATGTGTGTGTCTAAATCTATAATGTATATTGTAGTGTTAAACTAAAAATAATGATGTCGTTGCACGTATGCATTTTTGGCCGGTCACTGTCCGCTGATTGCAACTCAGCATCGCGATAGTATGTTCATGTATGCTTGAACAGTACCCCATGTGCTATTCCCGGTATTTTTCTACCTGTATATCAAATTTCATCGAAATCCGTCCAGTAGATTTTGCGTAATTGAGAAACAAACATCCTCACAAATTCACAATCTCACATACTCACAAACTTAAATCCAAACTTTCGCATTTATAATATTAGTAGGATAGAAGGATTAGTAGGAACTAATTTTTCAGGGAACACAAGAAAAAAATAAATAAGAAACGCAAGAAAGCCATACTAGCTAAAATTGCCGGTGTATAGGTATCTTGTTATAAGATGGCTGTTACGTTATTACGCAGCAAATTATTTTTGTTTAAAAAAAAGTCATCGCTCTAACTAATCAACTTGTAACCAGATAAAATAAAACAAAATTGTTTATTTTTATTTTGTTTATTTATTTACTCTACAACAAATAGCCTTAAACTTACATAGGAATGTGAAATACATGAATTAAAGTTAATACCAAGGACAGTATCGTTGTGGAGATCTAGTGCCCGCGCTAGGTATCAAAGATCCTGTGTTGCAGGCAAAACAAAGAATATTGGTTATTTTCAAAGAAAAACTAACTTTTCTAAACCATCATAGTTCTAGAAAAATCTTTTCATTCACCCATACAACCAACAATCGTTCCTCCGTACTCGTATTGACGTATTCAGCGGGCACACACTTCCGGCGGACGTGGTTCGTCATTTCCGGTGGCTTGCTCGGTGCAGCCTGCGTTTGAGATCGGGGTGAGATATAGGGGTGGGTGATGTGATACCACAGGGGTATAAGAGGAAATGTATAAGATAAACTAGAGGTGTGGAATTTTCCAAACTCGCTCAAAGGAAAATTTCCTTTATTTTGTAAATAAAACGGCATTTTTTGACAAAATCTCTCCTAACGATTTTTTTCTTTAGCTTGTGAAAAATAAAAAAGTTAGCTGGTCCATACCGGTCCATTTGTTTTACATCTTGAAAATCCATGTTTTCAAGACGTAAAACAAATGAGCATCGTGGCTCGTCGCATCATGTTTTTTTCGTGTTTTTTTACTGTATTGTAGATGTTTTGCATCAAAAATCAAATTTACTAATCATACGGTTAAAAAGTACCAATTCGATTTTATTAGTCAATAAATATCTTTAATTTGAGAAAATGAATGAATTTAGATTAATTTTCACAATGTTTTTTTTTCTTTAGCCTTTAGTAGCATTCATTCATTACTGACGTATATTCTTTCCATCCCTTTTAATTATACTGTAACACGTGTTTTTTCTTGTTCCAAAGGAAAAAAAACTTTTATTTCGATTTCATTGTAAATTTAATTTTTTTCCTTCTAATTGTGTATATAGTGACAACACGGGAGATTTATGTAAAGTGGAAAATCAAGCTAATGATGACTAATGACAGAAAAATACTATGTCTGAATTTGGATCCAAGAAATACCAAAACGATATGAGCTAAAAATTCGAAACACTTAATTTAATTAAGTAAAATAAGTGTATATTGTAAGAAAAATTCATTAGATTTATTTTCTTGACATCCAAATAATTTCTAACTGGTAATTGTCGTGCTTCCTCAGAAATGTACGAAAATATTTGAGCACATAGAGCAAAGTGCACTAGAGTCTTGTTTAATATCAGACGATAGTGCTATAATCTAATTATACCGACTGTACGAGTATGTACCGTATTCTATGTACAGTCGCGCATGGAGAGCTTTCCGCTGTTTCTCTCCAGGTCGTTGATAATATTGTGGTTTGAGTGATAAGAAATAGCGGTTTTGGCGGTGTTCATCGTGAATTCATGTTGCATTTATTTCATAGTAAACTTCTGTTAGAAAATAAATGAATCTTGAAACTTCATAATTTGTGGTTTAAAAAAGAAATAGCGATTTTGGAGGAGTTCGTCGTGTATTCATATTACGTTTATTTAATTATAAACCTTTAATAGAAAATACTTAAATGAATCTTTAAATTTAATAATAAATTTGAGCTAATTGAAAGTTTAGCACTTTCACAAAAAGTAAAACTAAAATGTATTTTATGTGATACCTGTGCTACGTAAGAAGATCATAATGAAGAAGTCCATTAACAAATTAGGGGAATCGTTGCAATTTACGGAAAAACAATACACTGCGTAATATATGTATATAACGGCACGTTATTTGTTGTCTGTAACATTTTAATAAAAGTTTGTTTAGTATTGCTTTGAAATCTTATTTTTTAATGTTCCAAATAGTTAGTAAGACTTTGACATTGACAACTAAGTAGCTTTATTGAAAGGGCGGGTAATTATACTCGAATGGAGTTGTAAGTGACATTACGGTGCAGTACGTCAACGTCATATCGGGACTTCTGGGACGGACGTTCTGCGCGTAGGATCTACTTACAAAACCATTGGCTCTTTTAATTGAAAATATCTTCTAATTGATAATCTCAGAACAACTCTATTGTAGATACTCGACAATCAACTAGGTGGTGATACCTTTGTCAAGTGAATTATCGTTGAGGACCGATTAGGGCCTGATTCTGGTGAGTGCCTGCGCGCGCGCGCCCACACGACTACAGGATGACTGAGCGGTCTTCAGAAGACCTCGACCAGCTTCGCCATACGACGACATATATATTACGCGGGGACTTTATATTTTCACGCATTATTAAGAACATAGGCGATAGACACATGTTTAACACACACGTTTCGCACTTTAAAGCACTATTAGAGAATTGGAATACTTAAATACTCGAAAATTCCAATTCTCTCTTAACTTGCACGACATCTTATCCGTGTTAGTAGCAACAAGCGTCTGGATATGACGCTTTTTATAGTGCTCCAAGTCTAGTGGATAGTGCTGCTAGCTCTAGGATTGTATGGGGCTGCCACAAAAAGATAGTTCGTTTAAAATATCGCTATTCCCTTCTATACTATAGTATTGAGGACGGATGGTTTTATTGGTGTTTATTCTTTATCAAATGAGTCGTCTAAGGTCCCACTTGGTACCTAACTATTTGCAGAAAATGCGCACGGCATAACTTGCCCCCCTGAAAACTGACGTGTTTATCATCTAAATATAATACTATAAATTAAACAAGAAGAAAACCCCAGCTCCAAAATAGAAAGGTACAACAGAATAGAAACAGAATCAAAAATTATAACTAGCTAAGAACTATCTCGCCAGACACGATTGAAAAACCATTCTAAAATTGTTTTTTCGTTTAGTATCTGAGATGCACCTAATTGAACATAAATTTTATGATTGATAAGACCCCTTTTCCTAGTCGAGGGTTGCAAAGATATAATATTACAGCAAAGGTGTCAATGCGCAGTCGTACAGAACAAAATCTCGACTCGAACCATTCTCTTTTGAACTTCACAGGAAGCTTAATCCGTTAAATCATCTTAAAATTAAAATAAACTCTTCTCAAAGCAAATTGATATTTTCCCAAAACAATTTAATAACGATAATACAAAAAGCCCTTGTAGGCTCGTTTAAATTAAAACAAAAGTATTTAGGCGATAAAAACTAAGAGGGACTTTGCGAATTTTAATTTGGACAATCTTATAAGAAGATTAAGATGGCTGAAAAGAGCCTTACTAATTAAAAAGTCAAATTAAAGAACAAAAACACAAACAGAGTAAGCGTATTTTTATTTAGGCTTTGCGTTTTCTTTCTTGATGTTCGAATCGCTTTTGAACTAAATAAGTATATTTTACCAAAAATTAACTTATTAGAACTTTTTTTTCAATTTATTTACCTATCGTTTCTAGTACCCTTCTTCTTTTTGAGGGCAAATTTTATCAAGTCGACTAAATAAATCTTAAATAACTTAACAACCGCCTCTTCAGCTACCTTATTACAACATACACTAGAGTTTTCCTCACGGTGTTCTCCTTTTCAAGGATTCCGACAAAAATAGTATAAAAATACTGTTATCTTAGTAAAAAACAGACAATAGAATAGTAAGAAAAGATAAGTGCAAAATGGAAAAGTGGAAATAGAAATGGGGCTCCTGGAATCTATACAGCTGTTTATTAATAATAAGCCTAGATTAAACAAGTTCCACATTGAAGAAACCAGCTCCAAATTAAAAATAAAAAAAAACACGACTTTCACATAGCCTATGTCACTCGGAGGAATGCAAGGAATCTAAAAATACCTCTCGCTTTAAAATATATTAAGCCGTTCAGGACAAAGGGTGGAATAAAGAAACTTACATACATACATGAATCCTGAAAACTTAACGCTCTTTTTTTGGTCAGTCGTGTAAAAAAGAAAAACATTCATTCGATAGTATTCTACAGAACACTAACTCGATTTGGAAATGCTTATCTGATGGACAATTTAGAAATTGGGTCTAACTGGCTATGTCCATACTGGCCGACACATAAGTCATTGTTTAATGGTGAGTGGCTGTCCGTCCACGCGATATACGGCGCATGAAACGTTCAAAATTCGCATATTTTATTGTTTCCGATCTTAGATGATAGTAATAAGAGGATTTGGGAAAATAGGCTCACTTAACCTATTGGCATCGCTACATACCAGTTTTGAGAATTAAGATTTAGGATATAGTATGAGCAAAATAGCTTGACAATTCGTTACCGTTACTGTCAATATACATATTTACATAGACTTACTTTACTTAAATCTTAAAATTTAGTCGATTGTGCATTTAAAATTTTAGTTTTGTAAAAGGAAATACACAGGACTCCGACAGGAAAGCCAATTTTTATAATATTGGCACTTAAAAAATATGTTTGAACAATTTTTTTCGCTTTTTTTTCTACAATTGTTATTTTATGCTAGTTCATCTCCTCGTTCCTGTGACCTGTGTCCCATAGTACCTCGTATGGTAATTGGTATGCACATACGTTCATCGATCACCATTTCAATTCTTTTGAAAGCTTTTCCAAAATGTTGAAACTCACAATACGTTAAAATTCCAATCGTGTCTATAGATTACTTTTAAGTTTTATTTGCCGAAAAATTGCATTCGTTGGCCTTGTTTTCGGAGAAAATTAAACAGTTACTTTACCGATAATTTGCAAGGCATTCATTATTTCAGACAAATATACCTTGTTATTCTTAAAAATAATATGTTTTTTTTTTTAATGCGAAGGAGGAGTTTTTCCCCTCCTAAATGTCCATGGAATTGAAGCCTGCGCCTAGACCCACAAATTTTGCATGAAACAAAGATTAGTTAAAAAACAGAACGTCAACACGATAATAAAAGGCTGTACGTGCGCGATAGTCGGTTGGTCGGATTTAGTCTGGCACAGTCATAGACTAATCCTCGACCGAAGCGTCGCAGAACTAGGCTCATTCGTTTTAAGGTATCCGCATTCGATACTTCATCAAAACTGTCAAACGACCAATCTGACATTAAATGTTTCAGTTAGACCGTAGTAAATAGAAGCCATTGAATTAGAAATATAAAGTCAAAGTCAATTATTATTTTTTATATAGGCTTAAAAACAGCACTTATTAATCGTCACATTTTTGTTTTTTAGTTAGTTGACGTCATAAAATTAATATATATTTCTAATTCATGATAGAAGCATCCCTTTGTTTCGACTGTATCACCGAAATGTACCACCGTTGGTACTAGTGGAAAATTCCATCTTGGTAACTTACTGCGATTTTTTAATATAATCTTCTTCTTATCGAGTGTGTATTACTAACACTGGTGTCAGATTTTATTCAAGTCGCCTGAAGGCATCTGACATTATTTAACAGCAAAGTAGCTGTGTATAATTTTACGAGTTATTAAGAAACAATTGTAATTAATAAACAAAATGATCTTAGAGTTCTGTTTTTGTCTATTGAGGTCTAATTATAAAGAAATAAAAATCATATATATATTTTTCGACCAGTAACTTGTTTTATTTCACTATTATTTCCACAACATAAGATTCATTACCACAGATTTAAAAGTGCTATTTTTAAGACTATTTAAATAAAAACAATTGACTTTGATATAGAGAAACATGCAACCCTATGCCAGGGGGGGGGGGGCTATTCCGTCGTCCTTAACGGAAATAAACCGAACTGTCGTGATTTTATCTGATATCAAGCAGCGGCTTATAACCAGCTCAGCATAAGCCGGCAATGAACGTCTCCGGCCGTGACAGCTCGTATAATGGCCATCGACTCATTAGAATATTGGAGGTGTTTCGAACGATTTTCTATAGGCCAACACACCCTACGTGTGCCTCTACTCAGGGCCGATTTTGGGAGCAGAGTGATCCAAGAAGGTTTAAAAAAAAAATCATCTACCAACACTGCTCCCTAAATCGGCCCTAAAGAAGGGCCGTGAGTAGAGGCCTAACTTTTACCCCACGTTGTATAAAGTTGTCGAATAATGTAGTCGTGTAAACTTTCCTTTTCCTGGCCTCATTATACGACGTTATATAATGTGATTGTATAAACATTTACATATCCTGCACACTGACACTATTATGCGACGTCGTATAAACCAGTTGTGAAAACGTTTACACAACTTACATACTGGGTCTTTTTAGTCCCAAAACTAAATAACGGTTATACAACGTTGTAGTTATCTAATGACCACTTATCAACATTTATACTACCGAACGTCGTATAAGCCAATATCATACGATTACTTTGTTTGCTGGGGCGCATGTAAGCTGTGTGACTGAAACTGAATGTTCGCTACGACTACAGCTTGTCTAATTTATTATGATAATTTTGACAGCAGAATGAACTAATACATTCGAAATGAGAGCGACAGAGACAGATGTATTATTTTCTTTATTTTTATACTATTTGACATCTGTCAAAATTGTCATCCTAATTTAGAAAAAGATAGTTCGCGTAACGTAGCGGACATTTAAAATATCAATACAAAGGTTAGAACTGGTAACATGGTTATGAATATGTCTGTTTGTGACGACGGCTTAATATTTTGAAGACGGCTCTATAAAGAACAGTATGTATAATCTCTATTTCGTTATTTCTTCCCGCTTGGTCGTTGTCGCCCTTATGTTATAAAAAAAGTAGAACTCTCTTCGAAAGCATTTTGATAAGTACTTAAATTTAATTAAATTAATTTAAAAAAAAAATTAAAGTTATGGACTTTTTATGGATTTCAAGCTATACCATACTTATTTAAAGTTTGATGTGAGACATTTTCTGTTTAGTTCATATAATGGATAAAGAAAAAATAATTTACATTTTTTTCTTCTTTTTGAAGGATAGTTCGACATTATGCGAATTACATCTTTCTATCAGGGTATATAACTTCCGATATCAACAGGTAATTATCTCGTTAAATACAAATTATTATATACGGAAAAGTCTTTGAAATTAAAATAATATTAAGGAAAACTTAGATCAAGGTTGTTTGCCCATCACTTATTTAAGAGGAAAATCCTTTCTAGAAAATTGTTAGCAAAGACTTCCTTTAACAATCCTTTCAACTGTCTTTAGGTTAAAGCAAAAGAGTTATATTATACTAGCTTTTGCCTTTGGAAATCCTTGGGGGAGGCCTTTGTCCAGCAGTGGACGTCTTTCGGCTGAGAGAGAGAGAGAGAGAGAGAGCTTTTGCCCGCGGCTTCGCCCGCGTGAATTTCCCACGGGAACAATGCTTTTTCCCGGGATAAAAAGTAGCCTATGTGCTATTCCAGGTCATTATCTACCTCTGTACCAAATTTCATCGAAATCCGTCCAGTAGATTTTGCGTGATTGAGTAACAAACATCCTCACAAACTCACAAATTCACAAACTCACAAACTCACATCAAAACTTTCGCATTTATAATATTAGTATGGATTATTTTTTAAGTCGGTACCTATAGATTGTTTAGACTTCTTCCTATTTAACAGCTATGATTTTTGCCGGTGACTTTACGTGGAATAAAACACACGCAGTGCAGTGTTGAGGAGCACTAAGAGAGGATTTCCCAAAATTCCCACTAAAACAAAGTCCCGCCCCCATGCTAGTTATTTAATTAAAATAATAAAAGCAGTACAGGCGGCGGTGGAAAGTCTCATCATACCTGGGTCATGTTCTTAGACGTCAGCGATACGATCTCCTGCAGCTGATAATGATGGCAAAGTCACTCAAAATCAAAATCAATCAACTTACTTACTTACTACTGCGGCGCAGCGACCCGAAGTGGATCTTGGCCTCCGACACGAGATGACGCCATTTTTTGCGGTCTTGCACCAATTCTCGCCAGTTTTCCGCTCTGAGGCTCTGTAGGTCTTTCAGAACCTCATCGCTCCAGCGGTACCTAGGGCGCCCGACGTCGAAATCAAAATCAAAAATTATTTATTGAAACTTGGCCTTCAAAGAAGGCTCTTTTTCACGTCGAAAACTAATTATTTCATCATAATATATTATGTCTCAAAGCTACAAACTACTAGCATTTCGGAACGACCACTGCTGAGAACAAATGCCGAAAGAAACTCATGAAACAGTCTTGGTCATTTATTAACTTTATACATACACTAGATTGTGTACAGTCAAAAATAAAATATAAGAAACAAATATAATATAATAAAACATGAAGTTTGTGATCGAGTAACCATAATGAAATGGTTAAGAACAAAAAATAAAAATTAAATTCGAATCAGAATCGAGCACACAGGACTGGAAAGAGAAAGATCGGAAGACGGAAAAAGTCTGCTGAGCTTTTCCGCAGAGCTAAGTACTTGAGCATGTTAATCGCTAAACTTCACTAGTTGGAGTGGCACCTTTAGAAGAAGAAGTACATACTAATATTATTATTACAACCATGTTACATGATCGAGAAGTGAAGTCGAAACGCAAACTTGTACCCTTACCAGCCTTACCAGCATTAAACATTGGTATCAAACGTTTATTAGTTGGGTGAAGTTGGCCGGGCAACTTTGTACAGCTATAATTTGTGTTATTAGACCACCGCAACTAAGTATTTATTCGAAAACTATGTGGTTTTATTGTAATACGTAGTTATACTTTCATTACAAAGTTTTAAGTAGTATTTGTGGATTTGAACACAAAACTTTTTTTTGGATTTATAGTCAAAATATAGATTAATCCATAGACTTATAATTGGATTAATCATAGGTCGTGCATGGGCGCATATATGTTCTAAGTCTGTGAGTCAAAATTTATACAGTACTATACTCAAAATTCAAATAGCTATTATTTATTTAACAGGTAAAAAGACAAATTGATTTCACCAAAAACATTTTCATATTAAATAGGGTATTTGACTGTTTTTGAAAACCTATCTAAAATTGTTCTTTACGTTATCAGAAAACTAGCGATATATATATTTTTGATTATTTTTCAGAATTTACATTTAAAATCAATGAAAAAGTTCAAAATAATCATATTACCGCTTAAAAGCTCAATATGTTACAATAAGAACCCCGTGACGTATTATGGGCACTCATCACTAAAAGCCGTTCTGTCTTACGTACACTAATATCACTTCCTAGTTTTCATAACAAGATTTTCAATAGAATGCGATGTAATTGAAATGTCAATGTGAGCAACAAAACTAATTAACAATGTAAGTTGCTAATGGCAATGGTGTAAAGGATCCAGATATAGTCTCACAATTTTTCTAAAATAACGGTGCGACTTTTACAGTGCGAAACGGAACATGGAATTGACACTTGACTGATTTGACTACCTAACTACGTCATTGAAAATGGCGGAGCGTTTCATATCACGTGGTCAAGGGCTTGAAATAAATGACTTTATAATTAGTTTATTAACATAATCATTGCTTCTTTTGACAATTAAAATTAACCAAAAATTAAAGAAAAATATTGTCTTTAAGGATACTTATAGAATTACTCATATTTTTAATACTGTCAAATACCCTATACTACCAATACGAGACCATTATGGCTCGCATTGTCAAAAAGTTACTTAGGTACCTAGTTACTTAGGTAGGTCTTTTTTGATTTTATGTAGAACCATAAAGTTAGAAATAAAAGAGCCAAGCTTCTAACTCTACATGATCTCACTCTACAAGTCCTAACTTCACAAACTCTACACCTTCAAAATATGTGGTTTGGCTGCTTACTACCAGAACTATAGTATAACAGAAAAAAGTAATTAACAATGAAAAAGAGAAAATTCTCTTCCGTCACAGTGACGCTAGCGAAATAGATGTCTATCTTCATCGTACTATGCGATTTAAATTCTATCGGGTTTTGTTATTTTTGTCAAGTTGTCAGCTTGTCATTCAAAACCATATCAAACCATTCGAAACTAACTTCACTACATGTAAATGTATATATGTTACTGTAAAAGCTCGAACTACGGTAAATCCTAAGATTTAAGAGTAAGTCTTAGGATTTACCGATATGAGTTGGTATGTAAGGATTTATAAAAATGGGATGATCTTTTCGGGCTTTTACAATTAGAATTTAGTACATGCTAGGTTTTACCAATGACGGCTGGTAAATATTGGTTTTGGGAATAAAACAAAGAGTAATTTTATTCTTCCCTCAAGTCTTTACGGGTGGTCATAAAAAAATTACTTGAACCTACCTTCTTTTCAGCCCTCAAAGTCTTTCCGGGCGGTCATAAAAAAAAAATACCTAAACCTTATAATCATTTACCGTGCCTTTAATGTAAATCCTAAGATTTACCAAGCGAATGGTGGTAAAAGTGCGAATCGCAAAATTGTTCGGGCTTTTACTATTAAGAGTTGGTAAATCTTAGGTTTTACTCGAAAATCTTAGGATTTACCGTAGTTCGAGCTTTAACAGTAACATATACATTTGTCAAAGAGATCAGAGTAAATTTGTTACAGCCCAACCCAAGTTTAGATTCTAATTAGACTTAAAATGGAGAATTCACTCTCCACAGTTTAGGTTATCAGTGAGAACACATAAACAAACCGCCACAATATTTGCCATTGCTCAAGCCCGTATTTCTCGATTACGGAATCCCCGGGGCCACCAATCTGCCGTATTAGGAACATTGCCACGTTTTAATTATTTTTACCATAAGCAATGGAAATATATTTATTTTTTTATAATTTGTTATTTTTAGGGTTTTACCTCAAAAGGCAAAAACGGAACCCTTATAAGATCACTTTGTTGTCCGTCTGTCCGTCTGTCTGTCATTTTTTTTTCTCAAGAACGCATAAAGGTATCAAGTTGAAATTAATATCCGTGGTCTCTTTCAGCAAAAAAATAATCAGAATTTTACGTCAAAGCGATCAAGAGTCATTACCGTACCTAAAATTATTAAATTTGGCAAAGGTAAGGTCTAACGTCCGCTGTTCTCGGCGGTGGAGACACACTCTTTCACAGCTCTGTACGCACCCACTAATCTAGCTGTATCTCTGCTCAACGCCCTGATTGCTCAATTACCATATGTAGATATTTTTAATACTAATTTAAGACTATTTGTCAATGTTTGTATATATTATTTATCCATTTATTAATGTAACCTTAGCTCACTGCACGCCTTGGGCAACTGTCAGTGCAGTGAGTTCCTAATTTTAAAGAAATAAAGAAATAACAGTACTTATACAGGAATAAATCTGAAAATTGAAAATATGTTGTTGGATAAACTTTAAACTGGGAATTCCTCCACTTATAGGCGATGGGCTAGCTACCTGTCACTATACCTGAATCTCTCCATCAGAGAGCCCACTATTCAGCTAAGCGTATCCTTCGAGTCTCACGACTCTTGGCTCTGTCTACCCCGTATGGCATAAAGACGTGATTCTATGTATGTATGTATGTTGTTGGATGTCTAAAAAAAAGTGTTACAAACCTTTTTTGGCGCTGGATTCAGTATGAATCTTAGGGATCGAACAGCAAAGTTAACTTTGTTTTTGAAACTAGTTGATCTATTAGTTAGAGCTATAATGTGAGATGCTTTGCATGTACGGAACCCTCGGTGCAAGAGTTTGACTCGCACTTGGCCGGTTTTTTTCTCTTCGCGTGACAGTGCGTCATACGTATACCTAATTTTTTTGGTTTGAACGACAACAAGCGATTGTTAAATGCAAGTGCAGCTCAATTGTATCTCCTAAACGGATATACTCATGAGTTGAATTAAGTTTTAATTTTATATCTAATTGGTATAGTTCTTGTTGATATTGAGTTATTTAGGTAATAGTAATGATTTTTATAGAAGAACGAAGTTTCTTAGTAAGCATCTTCCTTTGCGAGAAATAAAGACATTTGGTTTTTTGCTTCTTAACTCTACAACTGTTGTTTTGCTTCTTAACTCTGTAACTACTCTTTGAAGTATTTTTAATTTATATTATACACATACTATAAGACTCTAAACTACCCATATATTCATGAGATAAGGACAGCTGACAGACACACAGATTTAGCGGACCCTGGGCTCTGACGCGTATGTTAAGGATGCAACCGGGAAATGGGGAAAGCCCTTAGATGAGAGAGAGAGAGAGACACGGATGTGTCCTGCCTGGCCATAGACATAAAAAAATAAATGTTGTTTACAATCTATGTATTATTTGATAACTCTATGCTGTGTCGATAGACCCCGCGCGGCCATTTTGTATTATGCTGCGCGCTGGCAATAATTTTTGACATGAGTTAGTAGGTTAGACACATGGAAGTAATAAGTATGTACTTTGTACAAAGTACTTATTACTTCCATGGTTGAACACGAGCCGGTGGGTCAGTCGAAGTCGACCATGTGGGTTGGATAGAGCGATTTTTCTGACAGCTAAATTAAGAAAAAAAAACAGTATAAAAAGTCTCAACAGATGGCGTTTTATAGAAAGCCGAGTTGTAATAATGGCTGTACCTATGTTGTGCGCTTTTTATTGTCAGCCAGCAGAAAAAAATCACATAACAGTTTGACAGTTGCACAAATCACAATATTGATACAAGATGTTTTTTTATTAGGTTTTTTTTTAAATGCCAGTACCGTGCATTTTTGCTTTTTGAATGGTCTCGCCTTTTACTAAGCGCCACCTATGAATTCATCTGAAACTATTATTTTTTTTTTTAAATAATAATAAAATGTCATATTTTTTTTTCTAACTTCATGATCCTGAGATCCTGTCATTCTTCGGTTACGAAATGAAAAACATCACATAAAAAGAAAAATGGTCTTTTCAACCCGTTATTTATGCTCGTATCATGACTATACAGGGTTGAGTGCAGTATTTACGCATTATTTGCCCTTTCCATTAGCAGGGTGAAACTTGGCTGTTTCGACAATGGCCGGTATAATAGAAAACCCACATAATAGGCTCGTATGGCTTGAAAGGATCACTGCTTTACGCCGGACATAGTGCGTTAGTACATAAAGTTGATGAATGGACATACAAAGTGTTTACCATGAATAGGCTATTTAAAAAAAAGAACAATTTTTTTTTCAAAGGAAAATTAAGTTCAACCGTTATTCATAAAAATATCAACACATTTTGATAAAATTGTACAGTAAAACCTAAAAACTAATTAATATAAACTAAATTAACCTAAAATAAAAACTATAAGTAAACTAAAAATAAACTAAATTGTAAGACATGTTGTAAAGTGACGTCTTTGGAGAAAATGCAGCAGTGGAGTTTTGCGCCGCCTCTTCTCCACTTGCGCTTTGGAGGCGGTGGTAAACTTAGCTTTAAGTAATTTTATGACGTCAACTAACTAAAAACAAGAATGTGACGATTTATAAGTGCTATTTTTAAGCCTATATAAATAAAAATAATTGACTTTGACTTTGAAACTAAATAAAACTAAAATTAAATATTTACAAAAACGCCAGTCCCGATAATTGCCATGAGGTAACGTGTCCAAAAGGCTGACTGCATTGCCACGTTTAAATTTAATTTAATTTAATTTTTAAATTAAATTTTAAACACATTTTTATTTTTCCTTCCCATAAGCCAATCGTATGTTCTAAATGGGACATTTCTGTACAACGGGACTTTTAATTTTATAGAAATAAAATAAAATCGATGGTAATAAAACTCAATTGCCTCATGTAATCGTACCGAAGGCCATTATTTGAGAACGACTCAATCGATTTTTATGTTGTGTTCATTATTGTCGAGACTCTATGAAATACTAAAAGTCAGGGTTTCCTAAATGCTTACGAGAGCAGATTCCCTACTCCTTTGCTTTGCGATATCATTTTGTGTCACTGATGATACACTACTGGTGCAAAATTTCAAGTCGCATAAAGGACTGACATGACTTCTCTACTACCGTCATGGACTGCAATCATATTGCACACTAGTGAAGAATCACGTTATCCAATAGTCTTCCAGTCACGATGTTTTCCTTTACCTGATGTCTTAGAGACTGAAAAGTATAGTCTGAAAAGCTGCAAAGAAACTTGAAACCCCAAGTTCTCCGCAGCTGACTGTACATGACACGTAACGCCTCAGATTTGAACCTATGCAACTGGACGCCCCGCCAATTGGGCGCGTATAATGCACCCAAAGCTAAAATAGAACAAATAAAAAAAAATGGCCGATACTTTTGGCCGAATTTTTAAATGACAGAATCAATATCGCTGGCGATAGATACACGATACTGATACAAGAGTGGAATTAGATTACTTAACAAAAATGTTGGAAGCTTCCAATCTGAAACACAAAATGCAAATATAACGTGTTCAAAAATGTACACGGGATGTTATTAAATTCTTCTCAAAGTTAAAAGCAAAAGTAAGACTAAAGTATGCTAAGTATTAGTCCCAAGAACTATTAAGACGCGTTACACGTATGTTCTTCGGGACTACAAACTCATTTAAAATAACCCAGCCAAGGAGAAGTGCACAAGTTTAGCTCATTTCAGTGACGCAGAGAACAACGATAGTACAGAGCGAAAGTTACGTTAGGAACGTACTCGGACAAAGTGTAAATATATTGGAATAAAAATAGTACAGTTTCAAACGGTCTTTCAAAATGACCGTTTAAAACTTTAGCTAGTTTGAGCCTCGTTTTTTCTGTATTGTCTCTTAGACATATTTTATTCATGGCTGAGGGTTTATGTAAAAAAATATACTTAATGTCTTTTTTGGCAATGTTAATTTAGTGGTTTGCCGTTGCCATTTCCTCTTCTCTTTCACACACTAGCTAATAAATTTTTCAACACACTTGCTCGTAAAGTGGATCTTATTATATCGAATTTAGGCCCATAATGCCATATATTTCGAATATATTACGGAGGTGTTTGGAAATAAAAATTACCATACTGCGCTATACAAAATATAGAAAACTAATGCGTGTTATGAATTCCACAAATCATTTTTAATTTAGCCGCATAATACATATAAGATCAAATAGGGAAAATAACAACAGTTTTTAAATAAGCAAAGATAATGATTTTTATACAGCCAAGCACTGGCTGTTTGGCGATATACCATCCGCAGCGTGCACCGCGCGCTCCCTGCGCGCGGCGCGGGGCGGCGGGCGGCGGCACGCGAATAAAAAACAAGACTATATTTATTATGTTGTGTTTGTTAGGTACATTTTCCGATTTTCGCCGTGTTAGAAAATTAAATATTTAATAAAATGTCGACCAGTATGGAAGAATATGTAAATTTAACGCCACCTGAAATCATTAACGAGGCGCGTAATGCAGTTTATTGCCTCCAAAATCAAACGTAAGTATTTGGCGGCATACGAATTTTTTATAAAGTGAAGGAATGACAAAAGGGCGCAATTGTTTTCCGATAGTTAGATGTTAGGACCACATGTTTTTTTTACTCACAAGTGTGTTGAAAAACGTCGTACGATACACGTGTGCATTTGGAATGACCAACTTTGCACACTTGTTTCGTAATGTACTATTATCAACTAGAGCGCAGGTTTCCTCACAATGTTTTCACCGGTAGCAAGTGGTGGTTTCTGAAAACATGAGTCAGATTGGTAATATCATGAAGCACGAGTAGAATTCCTTTCGACCACAGGCGGACGTCTTTACAATCAGAAATCAAAAATCACCGCTTCACCGTCGATTTCCTTCATCAATGTAGTAAGTAAGACCTAGGAAGTAAGAAAAAACTAAAGCCCGAGTTGGCTTTAGTTCTATATACTCGCTATTTTTAAAGGAGCTAGCTGCCACAAACTCAGGTGTTCGGGTCGTTAAGGGAAGGCTTTGGGAGTCTCCAAGTTTGCATGCAATATAAAATTCCACTTTTCCTCATTGGCTATGAAAATGCCATCCGGTTTTTATAGACCATCATGGATAATATGAGTTTGATACGAGATTTTTAAGATTGAAATTTCCTACTTACTTATTTATATATTTCACTGCCTTTTTACATGAGGTTTGTTTGAATAAGTAAATCATTGCTGTCGTGTATAAAAAATAAAAAAAAATAAAAAAGTGTATTGTTGGGTATGGCGCGGTGTGCGCAGGGGTCTCCAACTATTTGAAGTGAAGACGGGCCATATCCCTGCGCAGTGCGATTATACACGAACAATTACTTTAGAGAGAGCCGGATGTAATGCTCAGGATAGAGCCTCGCACTTTTGAAGTACAAGGACCTCTTGTCTATTAAGCCTTAGGTCCTGGGAGTCATGGGCAGGGTGATATCATTAATACAATATGGTTGGGATAGAATATAGCATTTTATTCCATAAACACACTAGCCGCTGAGGGCGGGCACAGGTTATACTAATACCAAAATCTGATAAGTCTTTGTCGCAATTAAAAGTTAAAATTAACATAAACCAAATATAAGGTACCTGGCCAGGTCCGTACACAAACGTCTGTGCGCACTTAGAACGTCGTTCCGTTCACCGTTATGATCCGTTGGGTTCGAGCACTGGCGCTGGTCGCGACATCAAAGAGGCACGGCGCTCCTGCGACGCTCCGTTGTATGCGAGATAGTAGACGCTGGCTGGACCTTCCGAGGTTTGCACTGAGCCACACACGGACATCGGATCGAAGGCGGCGACGCGGCCTTTGGAAATAAGGTTAGGATCCGTGTGTCGCACCTTGGGGTCGCCGACGACGGGGCCTGCGCCGTTGCATGCGGTCCACGGTCCGGGGAAACCGCACCCTCTGGTGATGGGAGGACACTCCAGGAAGCGCCAATTCATACGGCCGGGCGGGCACGTGGATATCAACAGCTCATCCTCCTGACAACTTCGTGGCGGCAAATATCCCCTGTGTCCTTGCGCGTATCGCGGATCTTAAAGCTAAAGGTTAAACTATAGTCCCATGACGGGGTGCCGAGGGCGGCGAAAGCGAAAAAACCCCAAAAAAATTAATAATTGCTCAAGACATGTTACATGTCGTCGTGGCCACCCAGGAAGAGAAAGATCCCTCGCCACTCGATTTGACATTCCGCCTCGTCGCGCTCCATTCCGCTTAATTCGGACGCACGTCAAACCAACTTTTAATATTCTTTAAAAGAACTAATGTTTAAATAAGGTATTTATTCGTTGAATATTATAATAATCTAAGTCGACGATATTAAAGGAGAATAATTAAAATTCTACAACAATCCAGCCATGATTTCTTATTTGTTTATGATAAGAAAGGTTGGTTAGGAACTGATACGGAACGTGTGTCACCAGCTGTCAATGTCAGACGTCCAACTCTGTAGATCTCAGTTGACAGTCTAATCTAATCATGGGAATGTTTTGTTATGAATGTTTAATTTTCGATATAATTCCGTAAGTACACAAAATCGCGTCGAGTTATTGCTACCAATGGTTTCGGCGTGACTCAGAGAACGTTTTGATGTGCGGGTTTCCCTGTCTTCCTATCAAGTATTGTAAAAACAACATATGAAATTTGTGTACCGGTGTTTCACTTTCCAATTCAATTTGTCTGGAAACTAATGGATTTGAATGCCTGCTATTGTGATGCGTCGAGAGCCTATCATGCAGGTAATACGCCACAGGAATAGTATCCCAATATATCAACTATTTCACCTAAAATATGACATGCAAAGTTGACCAGTTAGAAGTTCAAAATAATTCTGTAGTTATCACTACAATACCCCCCTTTTCGGCAAAGAGGTTAAGTCGTACTTAGCCGAAACAGCCGGGGTAACCGGAGAAAACATTCACCTATCCTACGGCAATATATTTCTAAATATAAAACTATCAGCTATATATGAGACTAACTCATGCTATTTCATATATTAAACTAAAATGTATGTTCTAGAGTTCTAAAACTAACTCAATTTATGTTGAGTGTCAGGAATACAGCGTCTGGCCAGACCGCTGCAATTCCCCTGCATTAAAAAATCGTACTTGGATTTCTAATGGGATAATCGCAAGTAGCATACTAATAATAATGAATTATCTAAAGTAATATAGTTCTTACTTATGTATAATAAGAAAAACTATTTGAGATTTAATTAAAATATATGTAATCTAGCATTCCTACATAATTTACTAGTTAGTAATTAAATTGTAAACCTAATAAAGTCTTTAAACTAATGGAGAGATCTCACATAAATAGACATTTAAAATGTATAGCCGTTGGGCTGACATTGTATAAGGGAAAAAACTTATTTTCCTTTTTTTCTCAAAAATTAAGGAGTATTAATCCATATCCTTATATTTACTCTGGCGCCTAGAGTGTGTAGTTACAAAAGAAATTGGTTTTCATGAAAACGCTTGACAAAAAAATTTCACATGTGAGTCATGTTATATGTGAAAAATGAGGCCTCTAATTGGTTATACCAATCCAAAATAACAAAGTTCAAGATAAAAAAAGTTGCTAGCTAGGGGACACACCTTGTGAGACTTTTATTATGTCCTTGACATGATATTTTCCAACTTTACCGGTTTCTATCTCCTGAAGGTCGTAAACAACATCCGAATGCTTCCTGACAACTTTACATTTCACAAAGCGCGGTGCTAGTTTAGCGGAGAAAAAGTGAGCTGCGTTTGACTGCACAAAGTTACGCCTCCATACGATATCACCTACGCTTAACCGAAGTTGTTTACGGCGTAGGTTGTATCGTCCCGCGTTTTGTTTGTACGCTTTGGTCAATGCATCGGTAACTTTTTGGAAGATGTCTGCCATCTCATTGAGAGCCGTGGCTTTTTCAGAACGACTGGACATTTGAAGGTCATCTAACGAATTTAGAATGCCGCCTCTTACTGAATGCAACATGCCATCCGTCATCATCTCCCGACCTTTAGCCAATAAAAATGGTGTGTGCCCAGTGGCAACATTGATAGTGCTATTCAAAGATAGCTGGATTTGAGGTAGGTACTTAGACCAGTTTCTTTGATCTTCTCCTACTAAAATAGCTAGGCAGGTTTCTATAGTTTGGTTAAAACGTTCCACAGTGTTGGACTGAGGCGCGTAGTACGCATTGTAAAATATTTTTGGTATTGAATGGCTCGCACAAAAATCTTTAAATTGTTTGCTCTGAAATACAGTTGCATTGTCGCAAATTATAACACATGGAATTCCCTCTTTATATAGGATTTCCTGTTCAATAAATGATGTTATTGTTTTGGCTGTAGCGGTTCTAAGTGGGTGAATCCAACAATATTTGGTAAATATATCAACTATGGACAGTATGTAGATGTGACCAGAATAAGATTTTACTAATGGACCAATTAGGTCAATGGACAAAGTATGCATCGGTTTGTTGACACATTTCTGGTTTGTCATATGTCCATGTGGAGGTTGGTTGGAGTGTTTATAAGCTTTACACTTCTCACACGTGGCCACATAACTCTTCACATCTTCATACATGCCTTTCCAAAAATAATTTTCTTTAATTTTAGACAAAGTTTTAAATGTACCAGGATGGACTGCATGTTTTTCATGATTCTCTTGGATGCATTCCTGTACTAATTCTCTAGGTAATACAATTTTCCAATCGTTATCCGATTGTAGATTTGAATTTGGTTTGGAATATCTAAATAATACTTTATCTTTAATTTGATAATTTCTATGATACATCGGGTTTAACTGAACGTTTCTAAACAACGTATTATACCAATCATCTTTAGAATTGCAACCGCCATCAAATATAACTGCCTCAATACGGGACAGTACGTCTGGTACTACGTGCATAGAACCTTTTTTATGCCTAATTTCAAAATCAAAACAAGATAATTGCATTGCCCATCGTGCTAATCGACCTGATGGGTTGGTTAGTGTCTTGAGCCATTTCAAAGACATATGATCTGTCACTACTATAAAACGACTCCCTTCTATATAAGGTCTAAAGTGGTTTATTGAGTCCACTAGAGCGAGTAATTCGCGTTCGGTTGTGCTGTAATTTCGTTCCGTTTTCGAAAGCAACCTGGAATAAAAAGCTATGGGGTGTTCTATACCATCGATTTCCTGGACAAGCACGCTACCAATACCGACGCTTGATGCGTCTGAGTGAATTTGAAACGGTTTGGAAAAATCAGGGCAAGCGAGCACGGGGGCCTGAGTCAGAGCTTCTTTGAGCGCTAAGAAAGACCTTTCTGCTTCTTCTGACCAGTCTACCGTATCTCTGCCTTTCTTCTTGCCTATCAGAACCGTCATTGGTGCTATAATAGTTGAAAAATTTGCTACGAATCTTCGGTAGTACGAACAAAGCCCTATAAACGCTCGCAATTGCTTAGCGGTTGAGGGACGTGGAAAATTTCTGATACACTCTAGTTTTTGTGGATCTGTCAATAAACCTTGTGAGCCGACTACGTAGCCTAAATATTTGAGCTCAGACTTACAAAACTCACATTTGCTAAAATTTATAGTTAAACCTGCCTTGCTTAAAGCTTCAAAAACCTCGTTTAAAATGGCGATATGCTCTTCGAACGAGCTAGTGGCTATGAGAAGGTCATCACAGTAAGCGAATATCTTCTCACCAAATTTGTGATGGAAAAGAGAATCAACCAATCGCTGTAATTCGCACCCAGCGTTCGATATGCCGAACGGGACACGTTTAAATTCAAACAAACCACGATTGGGTACCACGAATGCGGATTTTTGGCATGATGTGCCGGAACCGTCTTCATTATCAGTATCGCATAATGACATTTGCCAGTAGGCAGCTGATAAATCAATGGAACTTAAATAACGAGTACCACGCAAATTATCTAAAATTGAACTAATATATGGCACAGGATATGAGTCTTTAATTGTGACGTCATTAAGTTTCCTGGCGTCTAAGCAAAATCTCCATGAACCATCTTTTTTTGGGGTCATGACAACGGGGTTTGACCATGGGGATTTAGATGGTGCTATTACACCAAGTTGAAGCATCCGGTCTACTTCTTCATTTAAGGCTTTTAATTTGACCGGTGACAGAGGGTAATACCTTTGTTTTATTGGTTGCCCCGTTGTTTTGATCCTATGCTCAACTAGAGATGTCCTACCTAGGCCTCGCTCCTCTGTACTAATAGATTTAAACTTTTGTATAACTTTGTCTAGTTGGACTGACTCTAGGGGAGAGAGGTCATGTTTTGGTACTATGGTGCATATTGTTTTGTTCGGTTCCGGCCTGACAACTGGTTGTCCATATGAAATATTTAAATCCTCTACACTTGGTAATTGTATTAAATCTAACGTTATAATAGAATCCATGCCAAAAATAAAATTATTAGAAATTGCTGGAATTACCATAAACATAATATTATAAGTATTACCTCTGAAATTGACTGGTAGCAGGATTTTACCTTTTACCTCAACAACAGAACGGTTTGCACAAGTTGCTGTGGAAGAATAATCTAATAATTTAAATCCTAGACTCAAAAAATGTTTATGATAATTGTTTCCTATTATACTAAAATTAGCACCTGAATCCATTAAACCTGTGTAAGGTTTTCCTTTAATTTTAAAATCTATAAAAATTCTATTGTCACTGTCGACTGTTTCTATACCAGGAGTCACAGCGCCTAAGTATGGAATATTTGATATTTTTTGTGTGGCTCCTGGTCTAACTAGTTTTTTTTTATTATTGTTTGTTTCCGGTGATGATACATCCCTACCTCTACCATTACATTTAGAGCAAGTGCTTGTTAGCACGCCTTTTTGACCACACCGGAAACAGACAATGCCTGGTATAGTGCGACATTGTTTATATGAATGCCCATATTTTTTACATTTGTTACAAATTAATTTATTTTCTAATTGTTTATTGTTAATGTTTCTATTATAATTTTGTTTATGTTTATTATCGTTAAAGTTTGTTGTATTGTGTAGTTTAACTGTATTTATTTGTTTTGATTGTTTTGAATTTTTGGAATCGCTAGCTGTGTTAGTGAAACCTGAGTATGCCTCAAAACGTTTGCCAATATTAATAAGATTCTGGATACTATTAGAATTGTCAACAGCCAATAAGTGTCCATATGATGGTAAAATGTTGTGTTTTATTATTTCTAATAAAGTTGTTTCTGTTAATTTGTTTGTTAGCCGCGCATTCATGGTTTGCATTTCCAAAATATAAAAGTGTAAGGATTGACCTGGTGATTGTCGATGCTCACGGATTGACTTTTCTAATTTAAAGTCATTATCAATTGCCGTGAAAAATGACTTAAAATTATCTTCTAATTCTGACAATGTAGAAATTCCATCACGTATATGTCTGTAATAATCTTAAGCTTTGCCACTAAGTAAGTCAGAAAAACATTTCAGTACTTTCTGTTCTGAAGTATTTCGACTACGCCTAAAATCATCAATTCGAAGGAAAAAATCTGTGACGTCTGAGTCACCAGAAAATTTTAAATTCCACGACCTCAAATGGTCCTCCTTTAATACGTGAATAACGCGTTCATCATCTTCCCTAGCCTCCGTAACATAGGTAGTCCTACCCATTGAGTTGGCTTGACGTACTAAACCGGGGGCTCCTAGTTGAGACAATGTGGGTTGTAACGCTTTAAGTGTGGAAGGGCCGGGTGGGTGGGTGTCAATTGCACCTCCCCGTGGTCGTGTATTAACAAATGAGGAAGTAGTAGTGGTAGGTGGTTTGTTTTCCTCCCCACTTACTTCATGATATTGCTCTTCCCTTTCGCCGTCCGACATGTTGGCAAGAATGTGAGGTTATATGTGTCAGGGTATGTAATAGGTTATAATAATTGATAAATTTCTAAATATATACAGGTTACTCCCTGTCAATAAATATAAATTAGCTCTCAAATTGAGATTAAATAGGAATTATGGCTGAGCACTATGCTTTTTATTCATAGCGAAGCCCAAATAAAATATTAATTATTATATTATTAATTATAATATTATTTAGTAATATTATAATAATTACTATGAATTGTATTAAATGTATGCTTACAACCCTGTCGCATATAAACCTAACAAACACTAAAGTATAATAACTTTACAGTTAATGATATCACCAAAATTTCAAAATAACAAGTGAGCGAGTTTAAAAAATTTAAAAACTATTTTTTAGAAAAAACTGCCACTCTCACAGGACTCCAAGGCTCAAAAATATAGTAGTTCGGGCGCCATTGTCGTGTATAAAAAATAAAAAAAAATAAAAAAGTGTATTGTTGGGTATGGCGCGGTGTGCGCAGGGGTCTCCAACTATTTGAAGTGAAGACGGGCCATATCCCTGCGCAGTGCGATTATACACGAACAATTACTTTAGAGAGAGCCGG
Organism: Ephestia elutella; assembly: GCA_018467065.1. Taxonomy (NCBI): domain Eukaryota; kingdom Metazoa; phylum Arthropoda; class Insecta; order Lepidoptera; family Pyralidae; genus Ephestia; species Ephestia elutella. The sequence continues at coordinate 6,458,563 of CM031570.1, read as the reverse complement.
ATGTAATGCTCAGGATAGAGCCTCGCACTTTTGAAGTACAAGGACCTCTTGTCTATTAAGCCTTAGGTCCTGGGAGTCATGGGCAGGGTGATATCATTAATACAATATGGTTGGGATAGAATATAGCATTTTATTCCATAAACACACTAGCCGCTGAGGGCGGGCACAGGTTATACTAATACCAAAATCTGATAAGTCTTTGTCGCAATTAAAAGTTAAAATTAACATAAACCAAATATAAGGTACCTGGCCAGGTCCGTACACAAACGTCTGTGCGCACTTAGAACGTCGTTCCGTTCACCGTTATGATCCGTTGGGTTCGAGCACTGGCGCTGGTCGCGACATCAAAGAGGCACGGCGCTCCTGCGACGCTCCGTTGTATGCGAGATAGTAGACGCTGGCTGGACCTTCCGAGGTTTGCACTGAGCCACACACGGACATCGGATCGAAGGCGGCGACGCGGCCTTTGGAAATAAGGTTAGGATCCGTGTGTCGCACCTTGGGGTCGCCGACGACGGGGCCTGCGCCGTTGCATGCGGTCCACGGTCCGGGGAAACCGCACCCTCTGGTGATGGGAGGACACTCCAGGAAGCGCCAATTCATACGGCCGGGCGGGCACGTGGATATCAACAGCTCATCCTCCTGACAACTTCGTGGCGGCAAATATCCCCTGTGTCCTTGCGCGTATCGCGGATCTTAAAGCTAAAGGTTAAACTATAGTCCCATGACGGGGTGCCGAGGGCGGCGAAAGCGAAAAAACCCCAAAAAAATTAATAATTGCTCAAGACATGTTACATGTCGTCGTGGCCACCCAGGAAGAGAAAGATCCCTCGCCACTCGATTTGACATTCCGCCTCGTCGCGCTCCATTCCGCTTAATTCGGACGCACGTCAAACCAACTTTTAATATTCTTTAAAAGAACTAATGTTTAAATAAGGTATTTATTCGTTGAATATTATAATAATCTAAGTCGACGATATTAAAGGAGAATAATTAAAATTCTACAACAATCCAGCCATGATTTCTTATTTGTTTATGATAAGAAAGGTTGGTTAGGAACTGATACGGAACGTGTGTCACCAGCTGTCAATGTCAGACGTCCAACTCTGTAGATCTCAGTTGACAGTCTAATCTAATCATGGGAATGTTTTGTTATGAATGTTTAATTTTCGATATAATTCCGTAAGTACACAAAATCGCGTCGAGTTATTGCTACCAATGGTTTCGGCGTGACTCAGAGAACGTTTTGATGTGCGGGTTTCCCTGTCTTCCTATCAAGTATTGTAAAAACAACATATGAAATTTGTGTACCGGTGTTTCACTTTCCAATTCAATTTGTCTGGAAACTAATGGATTTGAATGCCTGCTATTGTGATGCGTCGAGAGCCTATCATACAGGTAATACGCCACAGGAATAGTATCCCAATATATCAACTATTTCACCTAAAATATGACATGCAAAGTTGACCAGTTAGAAGTTCAAAATAATTCTGTAGTTATCACTACATTGCTTAGTATATTTTATTTTACAATTTATTTCACGATTTTGCCCAGAATTCTCATCATTTTTTTTGTTTATTTAACTTCTTTACAAAAAACATGTAAATGATGGATTTAAAGCAGGAAGCTTTTTCTTCAGTTGAAGTATATCACACAAGTTCGGCTGTAAAAAAGTATATAAAGTATGCCATACATGCCCTTAACCCAGCAAATAATGAGTCAGTCATTTGCTCGTCCCACTAAAATCTCGGACCTGGGACGAGTCATCGATTTCAAATTTGTTAATCGTTAACTTGGACCAAGTTTTATTTGAACTGGGCCGAGTTAGTTACTTACTAATAACGGTGTAGTTTACTTGGACCACATCAAGTTAACTATTTTAAATTTTATAAAAATACTAGCTGTTGCCCGCGGCTTCGCCTGCGTGAGTTTCGCTTAGATGAAAAATCTTTTTGTGTTCCTAACTGTAGAAACCTAAACTCCAGTACTCAAAATTTCAGCCATTTGGTTATTCCTTGCCCCGCGAGAATATAATATTAGGTACTCGTAGTCCGTATTTCATTCAATAAATGATCTTCGTCTGCTCTTTATCTACAATTTCCCGTGTGTAGAAAATGCTCATCAGGTTGAACGACTTTTGCTAAGGCGCCATTTCCATATATGTAATAGTGTAGCTGGTCTCTTAGAATTCTTCATAAGATGATCCTGATCTTCGATTTTTATACGTCAACAGAAAATGCTCATCAGATTGATAATTTTTTGCAAAGGTACCATTTCCATATTTCTTATAGTTTAGCTGTCCTGTTAAGGTTCTTCATCAGGTGTTCAAGTTTTCAAAATCAATAATAGCCTATATGTTGCCCAGGCTTAATAGCTATACAACAAAAAAAAAACATTCAAATCCGTCCAGTAGTTTTTGCGTGCAAACGCCTAAATACATACGGACAGACAGACAAAAAATTCCAAAAATTTTTTTGTCTTCGCCCGTGTGAATTTCACACGGGAACAGTGCTTTTTCCGGGGATGAAAGGTACCCTATGTCCTGTTCAGTACTTCTATGCAAAATTTCAGGAAGATTGGTTCAGTAAATAAAGCGTAAAGAGGTAGCAAACAAATAAACATACAAACAATCTCACTTTCCCATTTATAATATTAGTTAGGAAGCATTTTAGGAAGTTAGGATTCTGTTACGCTGTTAATTCATGAATAAAGAAAATCTATTTTTTTTTAATCGCTTTATCTACTGAAACAATCTTCCTGAAATTTAGCTTCCTGAAGCCAATTACTTATATTCTAAGAATTACATTTCTAATAATGGCCAATAACGCATTCACTATTATCTATACATATAATAAAACAGTAAAAATATTTTGTCTGTACATTTAGTATTTTTAACTGAAATGGATAGAGTGACACTTAAAAAGAATAATAGAAAGCAAAAAAATTTTTTGGAATTTTTTTCTGTCTGTCTGTCCGTATGTATTTACGCGTTTCACGCAAAAACTACTGGACGGATTTGAATGAAACTTTTTTTGTTGTATAGCTATTAAGCCTGGGCAACATATAGGCTATTATTGATTTTGAAAACTTGAACACCTGATGAAGAACCTTAACAGGACAGCTAAACTATAAGAAATATGGAAATGGTACCTTTGCAAAAAATTATCAATCTGATGAGCATTTTCTGTTGACGTATAAAAATCGAAGATCAGGATCATCTTATGAAGAATTCCAAGAGACCAGCTACACTATTACATATATGGAAATGGCGCCTTAGCAAAAGTCGTTCAACCTGATGAGCATTTTCTACACACGGGAAATTGTAGATAAAGAGCAGACGAAGATCATTTATTGAATGAAATACGGACTACGAGTACCTAATATTATATTCTCGCGGGGCAAGGAATAACCAAATGGCTGAAATTTTGAGTACTGGAGTTTAGGTTTCTACAGTTAGGAACACAAAAAGATTTTTCATCTAAGCGAAACTCACGCAGGCGAAGCCGCGGGCAACAGCTAGTATTTTTATAAAATTTAAAATAGTTAACTTGATGTGGTCCAAGTAAACTACACCGTTATTAGTAAGTAACTAACTCGGCCCAGTTCAAATAAAACTTGGTCCAAGTTAACGATTAACAAATTTGAAATCGATGACTCGTCCCAGGTCCGAGATTTTAGTGGGACGAGCAAATGACTGACTCCAAATAATAGGTATTGTACATAAACACATTTTTACAAAACCACAAATTATTTCCGTGGGGGTAGGCAGACACTAACGGTTTCAATTTGCCACAGGAAAAAGGAGTGATATTATGTATGTTTGTAAAAATTATAACACAGATTGTCTAATGAATTAAGAATTTGTCCTTCACACTATTCTCACATATATAATCGTAATTTCACTATCATTTTAATAACATAAAAGTAATAGACTATACTGTCTACTATTAAGTACATATTCAAATAACTATGTTATAATGGTAAGTAAGCTCAGAATAATGTATACAGCACTCCATCACTGTCAGAATGGAAGAAGGTGCGTCAACCAACGTGACACGTGAAGGACGATCGAATTCCGAGTATATTTCGTATGTTTTCTTGAATTTTTAATCATCAAAATACTATTTCCTTGTTTTTATAGGCGAAAATTTGTGGGGAATTTATGATATTCTGTCCAATTATGAAGGTGTATTTTATATAAATCTTTTTGTATAAATAACAAGATATATTCTAACTCTTTTTCGGTATGCTTGATGTTATATCAAGTTGAAGTCGTAGTTGAGTTAGATTGATCTAAGAGTCACAGCAGTCATGCCTTCAAAGTGTAATCAGAATCTACAAAGTAATATGATCTTTAAGGCAAGGCAGTGAATAATAAACCATAGAATGTGCCAGCTGCTTCTCTTCCCGCGTAGATTGTAAAAGTCAATCGAGGGAAAGGGCTTTAAACTGGGGATTCCTCCACTCATAGGCGATGGGCTAGCAACCTGTCACTATACCTGAATCTCCATTCCATCAGAGAGCTCACTATTCAGCTAAGCATGACCTTCGAGTCTCACGACTCTTTTCTCTGTCTACCCCGTAAGGGATAAAGACGTGATTATATGTATGTAGTGAATAATAAATGCAAACATACCCCAAAGATCTTACTGCCTTCGAGGATCTTTGGGGTACTACTACTACTTTCTGGTTTTTCAACCGACTTCCCAAAAAAGGAGGAGGTTATATGTTTCGATGTATGTATGTTCGCCGATTTCTCGGCCTATAGTGGACTGATTTCCGAAATTATTGTTTTATTCGAAATAGTTTATTCCCAAGTTGGTCCCATTTTAACCACGTCAGAATCTGTGCGGTAATTTTAAAGATACCTAACAAAATATTAAAATTCAAACATTGGATTATAGAGCAGAAGCCCGCGACAGCATGCCCTTCCTTATTTTATGAAAACTCAAGATTCTCTATGCATATCACCAACACAGAAATAGTGATTAGCGACTATAAAAGTTGGATCATGATTGCTTAGGTAGATAATTTGTAGCAATCTTATTTAAAGTGGTAGCTTAATTTCCTTAAAGTGAGAGATTTTTAAGATTTTATTCCGAATAATATGAGAAATCATGCCATCCATTGCCAAGCCATTGGTGCAGATACAAACCCCTGCCAGACATTGTAACTTTACTAAATTATAGTCATGTTTGTTTTTTTATAATAGCTGAATTTAATAATACATTGAGAGGTCCCCAAAGGTGCTTTCGACCTATAAAATTCACTTTTGATATCCATATTACCTGCATAAGCAACTAAGATTCAAACTTCATGAGTAGTCACTAATCTTTTTTACACGTGGATATACGTGAAATTTGACACCGAGAAACATTCAGCATTTTTTGAAATAAGACAGGTTGGTCGTCTCGGGCTCTAGGTCTATTTATGTGCCTAAAATTCCGTGGAATTCTGACAATTTCTGACATTTCAATCAAACTGACATAAACGTTTCGATTTTTTAAATTTTGGCCAGTGAAAAAACAAGTTTAAGTTTTCATGACGACAAAATTGCGCCAAGTGCACTAAAAATGATAAAATAATTTTTTTTCCCCAAAAAATGAACCGACTTCCATTGTAAAACTTAAAATCATGAAATAACTTAATAGGCAGAATAATCAAAAATAAAAATGTATTGGCATGCTACCTACTGAATGAGGTAAAGTCGGTGCCAAATTAAAAATTAAATCATCTAAATTAACATTAGAATCATGTGTAATTAAAATGCCTAATACTTATCCTTACTCCTTGCACTTTGCACCGACTTCACCTCATTCAGTAGATAGCATGCCAATACATTTTTATTTTTGATTAATCTGCCTATTAAGGTATTTCATGATTTTAAGTTTTACAATGGAAGTCGGTTCATTTTTTTGGGAAAAATTTTTTTTACTTCAAGAATGTTGGTTCAGCTAGCTTTGCTTAGGTTCGAATCACGGGCGCGATCGGCTGCCTTGAAGGCAGAAAGATCTTTGAGGTATGATTGCACTTATTATTCTTGACTGCCTGTCGATCGCGCCCGTGATTCGAACCTACGCCACCTACACATAGTTAGCTGAACCAACATTCTGAAAAAAAACCAGAGACCAAACAAAAAATATTTCTACATTTTTTTTCACAATTACTACAATATTCCCGTCTGACCCCGAATCACAGCATAGAACCCCGAAGCACATAAACAAACAACCATTAGAATTCGGCCGTCGTATCGAGTCCCCAAGGAAATCTCAATTAGTCTTAATTAAAGGATACAAACCTCCGTATTTGTGATGCAAACGCGAAATCACCCATGTGTCTTCATTGGGCACGTCCTGATCGAGTAGGTTTTATAGTACGTTTAGTGGATTGCTCTGTGTTGGACAATTTTTCTCATGTACGGTTAATTACAGGTCAAGTTACCCTGCCTGGCCTGGGGGTCTAACAAGGCCACTTGGACAAATTAGAATGTGATTTTATATATTTGAAAATGAACCTTATAAAACCACATATAAGGTTCATTTTTTTTTTTTTTTGAGAATTGGGTAATGGATCATTCTGATTTGTCAAAGTTGTTTTTAGACCCCTGTGCGGTAGTAATAGCGGCTTTTGCGCGAGGTGTCAAATTAAATAGGACTTCAATAATAGCTGTGTAAAATATAGAAGGTAATAGCAACAATGAGGAGATCCGTAGGAGAACTAAAGTAACCGACATAGCCCGCAGAATCGCCAAACTTAAGTGGCAGTAGGCGGGGCACATAGCTCGTAGAACAGATAACCGTTGGGGCAGAAAAGTTCTCGAGTGGCGACCACGAACCGGAAAACGTAGTGTTGGCAGACCTCCCACTCGGTGAACCGACGACCTGGTGATGGTCGCGGGACGCGCATGGATGCGGGCAGCGCAGGACCGGTCGTTGTGGAAATGTTTGGGAGAGGCCTTTGTCCAGCAGTGGACGTCTTTCGCATTTCGGCTGAGAGAGAGAGAGAGAATAGCAAGAAACAACATTAACATTGCTAAGAAATAGAAATGAACACTACCCTCAGCAATGAGAAATCCTAGGACGAAGATTTTCGATATAAATCAGTGTTGTCATCTTGTCATATCTTTATCTTCTTTCTTTTTCTTTTTTGGTTGGCCCAGTGTGTTAATTCTTTCCGTTCTGTCGTTTGACATTTCACGTGATATACCTATTGATACTAGCTTTTGCCCGCGGCTTCACCCGCGTGATTTCCCACGGGGACAATGCTTTTCCCGGGATGACCAGGTACTTTATGTCCTTCTCAGTACTTCTATCTGTACGCGAAATTTCAGGAAGATTGGTTCAGTAGATAAATCTTGAAGAGGTAGCAAACAAACAAACTCACTTTCGCATTTATTGACCGAGCGAGCGCAGCGAGCGAAGCGTCTCAGTTTCCACTAGCCGAAAATTATTTTGTCTGTCCGGATGTTATCGCCTACAGGTCGCATTTCTGAACCGATTCTCATGAAATTTTGTGAGCAGGTTCAGTAATTTTATAGAATTTTTTAGTCGAGCCAGTTTTTCGAAATTTAAAAAAATGGCGGAAATATATAAAAAAAACCTCATATCTCAGCTATAAAAAAAAAAAAATCAAAAATGTCATTTGACTTTTTTGTTATTCTTATTAAAACGCAACTTTTTTGTCTGAACAACATACCTAGTGAAATTCAATAAAACCGCTATAAATCCATATATTTTAAATTCTCATACACGTTCAAAAAAAAATCAAAAGATGGCGCATCAAAGCTTTTAATACTCGCAAATTCGCTATTGCGTATCGTATTGCATTGCGAGGATTTATCAATCAATCAATCAATCAAAATATGTTTATTTGTAAATACAGGTTATACAGGTGTGAAAAAAATACATATATGTGCTCTGTATTCTGCCAAAGTGGCGTACAAATATAATGAAGAAAAGAAATTTATAACAATGAAATTAGTACTACAAAATGCACTGTCAATGAAGCTTAAAATTGTCCTCCACAAAATCGTCAAGTTTGTAATAACATTTATCTACAAGTAGCTCGTGAAGGTCCTTTTTAAAAGTTTTTAAACTTGCTGCTGACTTGAGAGAGATTGGTAACTTATATATTACAGGTGCTCTTCCAAACACACTTTTTCTCATCAAAGCTGTTTTGTATACAGATACCGCTATTCTAGATGGATGACGAGCTCGTGTACAAAAAGTGAATTTATTTTTGTGTGTGTACACAAATATGGCACACTCAAATATAAACATGCATGGTAATGTGAGCAATTTATATTTTTTTAAATATGGTACGCATGAATCTGTTTGTCGGAGTTGGAAAATAGATCGAATGCAACGTTTTTGTGCCTTAAAAATAAGCTCTCTGTCAGTGGCATTACCCCAGAACATAATTCCATAACGCAATGTTGAATTGACGTATGCGTGATAGGCTGTAATAACTGTATTAAGATTTACAATTTTTTGAAGTCTGAATAAAGCATATGAGAATTGTCTTAAACGTTTGCATAGGTTATCGATATGTGCCTTCCAATTTAATTTATTATCAATGTACAAACCTAAGAATTTGTTAACTTCGGTTTCAGATATATTTTGATTTAGAAATGTAATGTTAAATTTTGTATTATTGTTATGTCTCTGTTTAAAATTTATTAGTTTAGTTTTGTCAATATTTAATTTTAATTTATTATTCTTCAACCAATCCATTATTAATGACAGCGTATTTATGATTTCTGATTCAGTGTTTTCCGAACTATTACCTACAAACAATATGGTACTGTCATCAGCAAAAAGTGTAACATGATGCTTTGTTACTAGAGGGAGATCATTAATGTAAATCAGAAATAACAAAGGTCCCAAAACACTCCCCTGTGGGACACCACAAAGAACTTTTCTACACTTAGAGTAATATTTTGATTCGGTTTTTGTTTTCATACAAATTCTGTCAATTTGTGTTATTTGCTGTCTGTCTGTAAGGTAAGATTTGATAAGTTGGTAAGCATTGCCTCTCATTCCATAATGATAAAGTTTATCAAGCAATATATTATGGTCGACACGATCGAACGCCAATGACATGTCCATAAACAATCCCATACATGGCCTTCTCTCATCAACTTCAGTCATCGTTTTGCATAAGAAGTCATAAATAGCAAGATTTATAGACTTATTAGGTCTAAAACCATATTGTTGTGAAGAAAACACATCATTTGACTCAAAAAAATCATAAAGTTGCTTGTTTATTACCTTTTCAATAATTTTGGAAAAAATAGAACCCAAAGCTAGTGGTCTATAATTGCTCATCAGATTTTTGTCATTTTTTTTAAATAGGGGTCTCACGACTGATATTTTGAGTTTATCTGGAAATATACCTTTTTCCATAATGATATTAATTATTACATTTTATTGCTTTGCTTGGTGGAATTTTTGAATCTTGAACACTTGAAATAAATCTGATATCAAAAAACTTCATTGTATGATTAGAATCCTATTATAAAAAAGTAATATACATATATAATACCTACATACCTACTAATCTGAGAGATTCGATTTCGAATTGAACTTTCTTTTGTTAAACTTTAACTTTGTTGCGCAAATTACATACCTACATATATACAATGCATTTCTGATTATGTACTGACGGCCTCCGTCGCCTAACGGTCATCACGCCGGACGGCCACACCAGAGGTCCCGGGTTCGATCCCCGGTCGGGTCAAGATGGAAAATAATCATTTTCAGATTGACGTGGCTTTAAGATATTTATATATGTATCGCGGAGCTGGTGGTAGCCGACGTATATTTAACACCAATAAATACCTATTCAATTTATAGAATCAGCGCGTCATACATAACACCGACGCCTTAGATGAACCGGTTTTTTCACACCAACCGTCAATCTGACACTGACAATGACAACCGTTCATGACTGACTCAGGGATAATAACAATAGACAATATTCATTTAGGGCGCTAGCTATTTAGCACTCCGACACGGCCATACTGACAATAAGCGCGTTCTCGCGCGTATTCTTTAAAATAATAATCCAGGAACACGTCACATCAAAATCTATGTCAACTCAAATAAAATAATAATAACACTCACTTATCGTGTAAGTACTCAGCTTTTAGTACACAAACGTCTCGTGATGTGAAGCTACCCATGTTGAACACATCTCACGAAAACTGTGACACATTACAGGATAGCGTTGCGATACACGGTGTAAGAAGTATGTAACCTTCTAATGTAGTTTACACTGCACAAGAACTCGGAACATGTTGCACCTTTTCAGTGCAGCTGCGATGCGCTGGAACTCGTTGTCAAAAGGACTCAATATCAGGAACATATTGCACTTATAGTGTATAATTTCAGAAACCTATTGCACCTATAGTGCACGATAACAGGAACACGCTGCACTTGTAGTGCACAACAACAGGAACATGTTGCACGACAACTGGAACACATTGCACCCATAGTGCACGATAGCTGGTACTCGTTGCACTTAGAGTGCACGATAACTGGAACAAGCTGCACCTATAGTGCACGACAACAGGAACACGCTGCACTTATAGTGCACAACAACAGGAACTCGCTGCACTTATAGTGCACAACAACAGGAACACGCTGCACTTATAGTACACAATAACAGGAACACGCTGCACTTATAGTGCACAACAACAGGAACACGCTGCACTTATAATGCACAATAACAGGAACACGTTTCACTTATAGTGCACAACAACTGGAACATAATGCACCTATAGTGCACGATACCTGGAACATGTTGCACTTATAGTGCACAATAACGGGAACACGTTGCACCTATAGTGCACGACAACTGGAACACGTGGCACCTGTTGTGCACGATAACTAGAACATGTTGCACTTATAGTGCACGATAACTGGAACAAGTTGCACCTGTAGTGCACGGTGCACGATAACTGGAACATGTTGCACCTATAGTGCACGACAACTGGAACACGTTGCACTTTTAGTGCACAATATCTGGAACATGATGCACGTATAGTGCACAATATCTGGAACATGTTGCACGTATAGTGCACAATATCTGGAACATGTTGCACGTATAGTGCACAATATCTGGAACATGTTGCACGTATAGTGCACAATATCTGGAACATGTTGCACGTATAGTGCACAATATCTGGAACATGCTGCACGTATAGTGCACAATATCTGGAACACGTTGCACGTATAGTGCACAATATCTGGAACATGCTGCACATACAGTGCACAGTTGCATTGCATGCCATATGCGATGCACAATCGGGAACACGCTGCATAAAGCGCGGAGCATATCAGTACCTTGAATAAAATACAAACTCTTCTGTTCTTTTTTACATTTAATTACTTCATCTTCTTGCTAAAAAGGAAAAACTGCTGAAACAAAATAACCAATCGAATGGTCAAAGTGATTATGAATGTAAAATAAAACTGTAGCTCTCAGGTAGTCTTTTATTGAAAGTTACAATACACACTAACAATGTCCTTAATTAAATGATTCGAAACTAAAGTTAAATAGTGAAATCATGAACTGCTCGACGAATAACTATAAAAACACAAAATTTAAATCAAACCTTTTTATTACATGTATAGCAAATAAATACTCGGTAGAATTTTGCAGAAACTGAAAATAAAGGTCCGCTCGTCCATCCTGCCATTATACGATGATAACATTCTTGAACAACTTGATTAAATAAAGAATGATCTGTGCACCATTCATATTCGGAAAACGAAGCATTATTCATAATTGACCTGCACTTGACATGAATAATAACCATGGACTGTCATGACACACCATGAATCAATTGTTGAACAGGACCGATACTACCTGCCAACAGGCGTTCAAACAGCAGACGTCGAACTGACACGTATCTATTCAACACCCCTCTTTTTGCGTCGGAGGTTAAAACTACATAGGGGTTTATATGATTTGGACATTAGTATTAGATGTAATATCACGAAAGTACTTTTTCCGTACCAATGTACATTATCAAACGATAACAGTTTTCAGCATTCTAAAATAAATACATTTATGAAATCAGTCGTTTTGGGAAAAGGTCATTTTGATATTTGTTCATGACGATATCGTTACAAGATAGGAATCGGTCCAAACAGACCGGAAGGATTCGCACGTTTATTCAACCGTCCGGTTAAACACTAGGTACAATTTTAATGTCTCATACTCCTCACCCGTCCAAAAAGAAGGCCGGTGTCTCACCAAAATAGTTGATTATGATAAGAAAAACACAATTTGTAGTTAGTCGATGCAATCCTCCAACCGTATTTAAAAACCACCGCAAGGCGCAAATCTCAACCAAACGTAAATAGTTCTAATAACTATCCATCGGCATAATATTCAAAACGCGGCACCGAAATTCATGGTAAGCTACGATTCATTTTGCTTTAAGAAATTATTCATTTTCCAATTTTAATGGTAAGCAACCTCGGACGTGACCACAACTGGGATGGGTTGCCAATGTTGCCATCGCAGTCCACCTCAAGAGAAAACCTCTCAAGGCTTTCAGGTTAAGCAACCCTTAGACTGGTCACAACTGGGATGGGTCGCCACCATTCCCACTCGACGATCGCGAAGTTATCATTGGCACCAGCCATACAAACACCTCGAAAACTGCCATTAAAAAAACGGCATCAAGACACAGCCACGGCCATGCCCAATATTAAACCGTAATAAATATTGACGCATGAACACACATAACATACAACTAGGATAACAAAACTCAGTATTTGCCCTGAGAATTCTTTCAGAAAGATTCATCTCAGAAGGGCTTACTCTAATCTCAGGAAGTCAGTTTATAAAAATTTTAATTTTATAAAAAAAAAAATGAAATAAACATTTCTCAAACAGGGCGTAAATAATTTAAATACTATGGTATTTCATAAGTGTTCAGAAATTTATTTTAAAAATGTGTTAGTATCATAGCATGATTTCACTCTGCTAATAGATCGCCGCTCGCGCCCAACGCTCTGATCAAACAGAGCATACCTCCCACGTTCACTGTTACAAATCTCCGTCCCATAACGAAACCGCTCCCACGAAGAGCAGGAAAATCAGGGGAAAGATGGTACACATAACATGGTACACAATACAATAAAATTAGTTTCATTATCTTCACGTTCATGTCGGCACAAGTTTGGAACAGTGTTGATATTCAAATTTCAAATTCACTTGTTAAGATACATCAATATATTTTTTTTTATCTCTTGCTCTGTGTGACCACATGAGTAGGGAAAAGGAACAGACACAGTAAATATGTTATTTTTCCTTCTTAGATACTTCATTTTTTATTTTTAACTTCACAAACTGGTAACATAACTATTATTCCTTCAACAACATAGATGTCCCATTAGGCTTTGTGTCCATTGTTAAACAATTGTTATCAAAAACTGTGCAAGTACAAGTCAAGCAAGCAGATCAAGTACAACTTTCAAAGCCAAATTTCTCCCAATAGTTTTCAATATACCGCTACAAAAATAAATAACATGGGTTTTTTTTTTTACTTATCGAGTAGATCACAGGTACTAATACCAGCGCGACCTCAGACTCCTCTACAGGTCAAACCTGACCCGATTTCTACCGCCATCCAGCGGCCGCCGTCACACACACACCGGTAAATCAATCAGTACACAGGTACCTCACAATACCCACTCAAAGGCAATAAAAAGCCAGACCGGTATGTAGTCCACAGAATACAAGCAGGACCTGAAACCGGAACCCCCAGTCACAGGCGAGCAATTCAACCACTCAGCCACCTCTGCTTGAACTTATTTTAGGTATCTTTATTATTTATTGGAACGATGAATACCAATTTCATTCATTGGTTTAAAGCTTCCAGAGTACAGCTAAATAGCCACAGTAGAAATTATAAAGCCAATCACTAAAATATTATAAAGGCACTTTACAAGTGATAAATTGTTTAGAATTTTCCACACTTGGAAATTAAATCAAAACCATGTTTAAAGTAATTTGCCTTTCCTTCTAATACAACTTTCTATGCCATACAATTAAATTAGAAATATTACTTTCAGCTGTTCACTATAAACTGGTAATTAATTTGAAAACTAATTTAATTTTTATTCTATTTTGTAGATATGCAACAAACACTTCCTTGTTTATTTCACAAAATAAAAGTATTTTTATTTTATTCTGGTACTCAACATACACTCAGCCAAAATTTATTTTCTATTATTATTTAAAATGTTACCCAACAGCAAATAAACCTTGTAATCATTGTTATTATTAGTTCACCAATGGTCATCGAAGATTGTTTTTATTTTCCAGTAATTCTAGAATTTAGTCATAACAAAATAGCTTATTTAAATTTCAATTAATGTCAACACAAACACATTCCATGATCACATAAAATATTTACCTCGGCTTCTCAGTTTTTAATCTGAACATTTAATTATTAGGTACAACAACACAACATTACCATGGACATAAGTGATCAATAGATAGAAACTCACATGTAAACACAGGTATAAATATCATTTTGTCATTTAGAAAATATACTTAAAAGGAAACCACATGTAACACTCGCCTTATCTGGGCTTATGCAATGCATGTGGTCAGCCTTATATCGGCAGAGCGCCTCTTCGCACATTCTCTTTGATTGTTGTTGCTTATAAACTAAGATTTTTGTTAGGAATTGAAAAATTGTATAATAATAACTCACCCACAGGTGCGTACATACATCAATTTTGCTTTGTGGTCTCGTAGTAGGTAACATATCCCATGGATAAATAAGCAGATCCTGGCACATTGAGCAACAACACGTTTCACAGGGGAATCCGGCGTTAATATAACATACCTACTTAAAATTGAGATCATGGCTACAGGAACACAGAATGCAGTTTCTTGACTTGTGTCATTCCAAATTCCAAAGTAACATTTGGAGGTTACAAGTAAGGCCAAGTAGTTAAAGAAAATGTTGTTTTACGTAAACGCCAACAAGGATCACCAAAGATGATGATGGTATGATGATGATTGTTACGGAAAATAGGTTCAGAGGGAGATCATTACACTGGTTTTCATATTATTAGCTCCTTTATTTTATATTAAATACATTTTACAATCTTATGAGTACTTATCTAGCTGCCATATTTTTCCAATCTCAACAAGAGAACATCTACGACATTCATAGTGATGTGAAACACGTATGACTCATAGAGTTATTTAATTCTATGACTAGTGATGTCCTCTTTCCTATCCTAACACCTTCTCCTATTTTAAAATTTAACTCAATTTGAAAATATCTAATTTGCCTAAATTTTACATAACTAAATCTTTTTACTTTCTCTATAAAAATCCTGCTTTATTAGGTACCTACTCTTCTTCCGTATATCTATCCGTATTTCTTATAAAATGTTTTCTCTAATTTTTCCTTTCTTATTCTTTTGCGTTTATTCCAGGGTTTATATTCTTCCAAAGACTCCTTCTCCGAATTTATAGCTCTTTCCCTGTTTTCTTTAATATGTCTATTTGTAGTTATTTCTAGTTCTTTCTTTTGTTTTTGCACATTTTCTGTTATTTCCTGTTCTTTAATATACTCAATAAAATTTACATTTTCTTCTTCCTCTTTTATAGTTATAAAATTTCTTTCTACTTGTTTTTCATTGTTAATTTTCCCATTTTCATTTTGTAGTATTAATCTAGTGTTTTCTCTTGTTTTGTCTTTTGTTGTTACATTTACTTTAGTCAATAAACATTTTTCTGCTGGTATATTTTGTTTTATATTTACTTGATACAGTCCATTTTCGTTTTTTCCTGTCCATACCAATTCATTATTTTTGTATATTTTAACGCTGTCCCTTGTTAATAATACTGATACTTCTGTTGACTTTTGTTTCTTAAAATTCTTCAAAATGTTTTTCTCTTCCGTCATGTGTACGGTACATCCAGAATCAACTATAAAATTATACTTTTCTTTTGTATCTAGTTCCAATGAGTTCGAGAGAAATGCCAAATGTTGTTTCTTTTTATCCTTTTGTTCATTATTTTTATTTCTGAAAAAACAGTTTTCTTCTTTGTGGTTTGTCTTCTTGCAAATACCACACTGATTTTTCCTAAAATTGCATTCACTTTCTTTGTGGTTTGTTTTCTTACAAATTCCACACATCTTACATTCCTTTTTTATATGTCCAAATTTATGACATTTAAAACATTCAACTAAAAATGCTACTGGTTTTTCCTGTTCTTTTTCTAAAAATCTATTTTGTTCTGCTAATAATCTATTTGTTAAGTTTACAAGTGTCATTTTATTTTCTTCTGTGGATTCCCACGCTGTTATAAAATGTTTGTACTCGTTAGGGAGGCATGTCAGTATTTTTGAAATTACCATTTTGTCAGTAATGCCCTCACCTAAACTATTTATTCTCATTCTTAAATTTTCTAAATCTGTTATAATTTGTGACAAATCTTTACCTTCGCTTTTGAAACTGAAAAATTGTTGTAATAAGGAACACTTGTTCCTTTCTTCACAGCCTTCAAATATTAAACATAATTTATCGTACATTTCTTTTGCTGTGGTACAACTCATTATATGAAATTTTAATTTTCTATCTATTGTTAATAAAATTAATTTCTGCGCTTTTGCGTCTTTTAATTCAAAATCTTTTTTCTCTTTATCTTCTTTTTTTATCGAAATGGCCGACATTGTGTCGCTCAATCCATTGGCTTTCAAAAATATATTTATTTCGAATTTCCACATGTGGAAATTCTCATTACTTGTTAGTTTTTCTATATTTTCTACTTCTTCTTTCATTTTTACTGGTTTTTCTTACCTTTCTAACCTTTTATGTAAATTTTATTTTTTCCAATTTTCTCCGTTTTTTTCTGTTTTTACTTTCTGTGTATTTCCGCAGTTTTTTCGTCTGGTCCCATAACCTGTTACGAGTCGATAGGTTCAGAGGGAGATCATTACACTGGTTTTCATATTATTAGCTCCTTTATTTTATATTAAATACATTTTACAATCTTATGAGTACTTATCTAGCTGCCATATTTTTCCAATCTCAACAAGAGAACATCTACGACATTCATAGTGATGTGAAACACGTATGACTCATAGAGTTATTTAATTCTATGACTAGTGATGTCCTCTTTCCTATCCTAACAATGATGATGTGTATTCGCGTTGTTACACGCATTTTTGTTTTACTTTCGCCGAAGGGCTTGCCGGCGTTTTCATGTAAGAAGTCACAAAAGGAAAAGTACTTCCCTGAATTGCTGTATTTCTTTTCCAAAGAAGGCTTTGGCTTCATATCCCACCGCTGCTATCGCGGAGCTGGTGGTAGCCGACGTATATTTAACACCAATAAATACCTATTCAATTTATAGAATCAGCGCGTCATACATAACACCGACGCCTTAGATGAACCGGTTTTTTCACACCAACCGTCAATCTGACACTGACAATGACAACCGTTCATGACTGACTCAGGGATAATAACAATAGACAATATTCATTTAGGGCGCTAGCTATTTAGCACTCCGACATATGTATTTGTTTTATAATTTAGTATTGTTAAATTAGCATACCGTAAAGTCTTGAATTTACGTTGGGGCTAACTCTATCTGTGTGATTTGTCGGTATATATCTATTATTATTATTTATATTATTTCGAGGCAAAATAGGCAGGTTTCAGTAATTTTTTTAGTGATATTGACCAACCACAAGAACATGTTTGGGCTTATGGGTAAAATATAAGACTTGTTACTTTCTTTCCAGCATTGGTAGGTTGGTTTCAAAACTCTTCTAAGCCAGGGACACGGTAAAATATCGGTTATTTCGTGGAAGGGCTCGCGAGGTCTACTGTTCTCACAGAACCACTAGTAATACTAGTTAGGGTTTATTTACATACATACCTACTTAAATATTATCACGCCTTTTTCCCGTGGGGGTAGGCTGAGAATAGCGATTTCCACTTGCTACGATCATTACAAATTTTTCTTGCTTCCTCTACACTCATTTGTTTTCCTCTTTACTCTTATTTCTTCTAACTTAACCAAATATATATGAATGTGACTGTACAAAACCATAAAGTTAAAGTGGCTATGTCAACTCATCCATATCGTGTCGTGGCTGGCTCACATCATAATAAAATAAAAGTTTCAATTTCTGGAAGCCAGCGTCGTTGCAAGTACAGTGAGGCACGTTCGTCGGAAATCGTATTTGTCTGCAAACATACCCGATACTGCTTGTTTCTGTTTAAATTTCTACGATACCAACTCACCTATAGTCTTATTTTGATTAAAAGGTTAAAAGTCTTTTAGTATAAAACAGGGGTGTCCTGTATAAATGTCATGTGAATTCTGTAATGATAAGTTAAAATCGTAATTAGTGGTACTTAACATTGTTGTGAATTAAAATAACGGATTTAGATGAAATTTGGTACACAGGTAAAAACACCGGAAATAGCACATAATAATGACTTATAACTTTATGTAATCAAATCAAAAAAGTAAAACATTTTTCATTTAATTGCAAATTATTAAGCGGAAATAACTCGTATGAAACTGGATATTTTTCAAATCCGATTTACTCTATAAAATAAAATAATAAATTATTTTGTAAGCACATTTCTTGGTAGCTAAATAAATCTCCAAGACATATGAACACTTCTGAACGCTCAGTAGTTCGTAACCAATAAACCCTTATCTCAAAATAGCGGGTAATGCTCACAGAGACGCTAAATATTTCAATTTCCTAAGTTGCCAACTCTAGTGGCGCGGAGAAGTCACGTTCCACAAAATCGTATTTGTCCACAACACGTTCTGATTCCTTGGCTGGAATTCAGGAGTGTATTTCCGTTAAAACTTGTAAGGAAACAATATACTGTATATTTCTTTAAACACAAATAACAAACATATAAATATAAACGGGTCTTAGCAAGATCCTTTTACGGTACAGTCATTTAATTGTAAGACATATGTTGTAAATTGACGTCTTTGGAGAAAATGCAGCAATGGAGTTTGTTGCGCCGCCTGTTCTCCACTTGCGCTTTGGAGGCGGTGGTAAACTTAGCTATAAGTAATTTTATGACATCAACTAACTAAAACACAAGAATGTGACGATTTATAAGTGCTATTTTTTAGCCTATATGAATAAAAATAATTTACTTTAATTGACTTTAATTGACTTTGACATGGGACTTATCAAGATTTTCTGAAGAGGATGTAGTGACCAAAATTGAAAAAGGAATGTTAGGATGGCTTGGGCATGTTGAGAGGATGGATGAAAAGAGATTGACGAAAGGTATTTATAATGCAGAGGTGAATGGAAGAGTTGGTCAAGGTCGACCTCGAAGAACGCACTCCAAACAGATTGCGGACCTCCTTAAAAAGGGAGATATTAGGAGCACCCATAACCGGAGAGCATGTATGAAGAGAGTGATGAGTGTAGAGGAAGCAAGAGAGATCTGTAAGGATCGTAGCAGGTGGAAATCGCTAGTCTCTGCCCACCCACGGGAAAAAGGCGTGATAATATGTATGTATGATCAAGATTTTTTATGGGACTTAGCAAGATCCTTTTCCGGGACTTAGCTAGATATATATTAAAGCTATTAAAATAATAATATGACTTACGTTAATCTTCAACAACAATTTTCTATCTCCTTTTATAATAATATATATTTTATGTGATAACTAGGTACCTGCCAAAGAATAAATACACTCGTCTCTATCGGTGTTTCCGATTTAGAAATTTTACGTGAAACTTGGATAACAATGCGAGAAATAAATTACGAGACTAGCTATACCACTCGGATTCCTTCCCGTAAGAATTTAGAAGTTCTGGGTAATCTATAAATAACCATTTTTAATGAATAGACTATCATAAAAAACCCGACTAGTAGTTTCAGATATTCGACGTAAATAACCATCTTGTATCGCTTAATCTCAATAAAGCAATAACTCCCTAATTCTGGCCATTGTCATAAATCCGTTTCCAAAACACTAGACAGTAATGGATTTGGACAATAATAACAGTTATAGTTAAATAGAGTTAGAAACGTGTTTGCTATTCACAATCAAATTGATGTGTACATGAGTTATCTCCAATGACAGCCAATTATTACAATAGATAATGTGGCTGAAGGTATACACTGTAGCGATGAGGTGATATCCGAACTAATCCTAACTATCCTAACTAATATTATAAATGCGAAAGTGAATTTGTTTGTTTATTTGTAATCTCTTCACGCTTTATCTACTGAACCAATCTTCCTGAAATTTCGTATAAACATAGTTAGAAATACTGAGAAGGATATTATGGTACTTTTCAACCCTGGAAAAATCACTGTACCCGTGGGAAATTCACGCGGGCGAAGCCGCAGGCAAAAGCTAGTAAGAACTAATTCTTCTCATCATCATTATCTGAAACACTCCCAATGCTGAAACACTGATCTTACGATACTTACGACTGGATAAGGGGGATTGTCTAATAGTAATATCAGTTCAGTAATAATAGTTCATATCAGTTCAGTAATAATAGTTAAATATCAGTTCAGTAATAATAGTTCATATCGGTTCAGTAATAATAGTTCATATCAGTTCAGTAATAATAGTTAAATATCAGTTCAGTAATAATAGTTCATATCGGTTCAGTAATAATAGTTCATATCAGTTCAGTAATAATAGTTCCAGTTCAGTAATAATAGTTCATATCAGTTTAGTAATAATAGTTCATATCGGTTCAGTAATAATAGTAATATAGTTCGAGACTTAAATTACTATTCGCCCATTGCCCATTTCGTTTGCATTTTTGGTCACCTATCCCGTGACTGAGCATTGCGAAAGTTGCTTAACCGCCTCTATTACAGGCTAAGCTCCTCAAATTCTTCTAATAATTAAAATGTTTTCAGCGCTTCTATTACAGCATTACTAGAGGTAATTAAGTCGACTTTTATATTTTAAAATGTAAATGATTTAAAAGATAATATTGAAATTAGAAATAAACCTGATTGTACTCTAAAATCACTGTTCGTCAGTAGACCACAGTGTAACAAATCTAAGAATATTTTACACTTTGCACTTAGATTTTTTGTTTAAAACCTTTAAAACGTAAAACCTACCTTTAGCAAATTGTTTCTCCGTTTCCCGCCATAAAGTACGAGTAGGAACCGCGGCCCGCTACGCCGACCGCAGGCCGCATTCTTTTGGCAGCCATTCAAAGCATAATTTAACTTAATCGAACTAACTTTTAACCACTACAATTCATTTTTAGTAGCTGTTATGAAAAAACATTTAAAAAGAATTGAGTAATTTTTGTTACCCGGAATAACGTAATCTCAATGGAAATCTTTTTTTGGGTAACTGAATAAACCAGAATTACATAAAAATAAATTACCAATGTACTAGAAGCGCAATGAAAAAAGAATGTAAAAGAGCAAAAAAAAATGTTATAGACATAGAAATAGGAATAAGTAACACATAAGCACATAGAAGTAGGCTTTGTCGCCGCGACTCTCTGTACTCTACTTCAAGCAACACGGCCTACAATTTCTCTTTGTCTTATATACTTACCGCGACTCCCTGTGGCCAATCTCGCACCTAGATAGGCGCGACGCTCGTATTGTGGCCACTGAGAAACACGCAATACCATCTTCCTCAAACCATCATGATGGGAAAGATTGCTGGAAAGCGTAGAGTGGGAGGACAGAATATGTATTGGCTCAGGAACATCAGAGAGTGGACGGGAATCAAAACAGTGGAACAACTGTTCAGACTGGATTTGAACAAGGCTAAATTTAAGGAGCTGACGGCCAACATTCAGTGATGAATAGGCACATAAATAAGAAGAAGTGTGGCCGCTGCGGTAGTATGCAATGCAACACGTCGTCTGTCTGCTAAGATCAGTCACTTTACTAATAGACCCTTGGATCTTAGCGCAAGCGAGGCTCCTTGTATAGTGTAGCCAGCCTTTTTAATTGATAGTGTGTAGATGGATTTACAGATAACGGCTGGTGTATCATCCGCCCCAGCTTATGCCTTTCCGATCAATTTTCCCGCGGTTTTGTATTTCTATGAATAACATATGTCCGCCAGGGACTAGTGACTAATTTGGCCGCAAACATGCAGCAACCGGCAGCCATATTTGTTTCATTGTGCCTAATGGGATATTTCGTTTGACAGTTATAGGTTATGTAGGTATTTATTGGAAAATATTGATAGTATTCTCTCATGTATAACGCTATTTTATTATTAGCTGCGTCCCGGGACTAGAAATATCCTATGTTCTATAATAATAGAACATAGGATATTTCTAGTCCCGGGTCATAAAGGTTTTAATATCAAACTTCAAAATCCGCCGCAAAAACAAATTGACAGGTGAGGAGGTCTCTGGACAAGTTATCAGAGGGAAGATTAGTCCGTAGCTCAAAATAAAATTTTCATTCAAATCCCACTCATCGTAATATCATAAATTCAAAGGTGTAATTTTCATTGACAACGTTATTTTCATACCATTAGGAAGTATTGATCAGTGTGCAAAAATTTACGGCCAGACAAAAGATTTTCATCTCGAACATTCCAAATTTAAACCCTCCAATTAAAAGTTGGGTCTTTGTGGACAAACCTAGAGCGATCATTCGATCTTGGACAACTCTTTTGTTTGCACTGTCCAAAATTTCCAACTTGAAAAGCAATCTATAATGGTGCCTCCTTATTCTTTCTTTGGAATTGTCTTTTAGAAAGTTTGTTGTAATATTAATATTTAAAATGAAGTATTATCACTATTTACTAAAATTAAAATCTTATTCACAACTCACTTTGACTTTTTCCTACTTTGACATTCTCCGTCTTTGATATTAAACGATGTATCGAAATCTTTAGGTTGTATAATATTGTACATAATTTGGTAAATATTATAAATTAGGTAAAAAAGTTACCAGCTATTATTATAACGTGTGTAAAGTCCTATATAAAGCCTACAGAGGCTTTTTTTGGTAATACGTAAATAAACTTATAATACTGAACGCAAAATTCGACCTTTTCGCCTTTGAATGCCAATCATTTGAACCATCTATGCAAATGGCGTCTAGACTAGACAAACAAAACTTTGAAAATATTTAGGATTACAGAACACGAAAGAATTTACATAATACCTCATTCGCAACTGAAATATTTTTCAAAGTCGATACCGACATATCACGCCATAATATAGCTATTGAATCCTAGCTGGGCTAACGTATTTTTCATGTTACAAAATATACATTGGGACAGGAAATCTTTGAAAAATATTTGTTGAACCACAAATATTTTTACAGAATCACAGTATAGGCGTTTCTTTTTATTATTTCTTTTATAAAAATCTGCTACTTCAGCCACAAAAGAAAAAAGAAACAATTTAAAACGGTACCTCATTCGACATTACATTCGATTGAGAAGCTTCATTTTCACATTCAAAATATATTTACAGAAATCGCGAGAAGAATTATAGGTTGAAAATTACAATAAAAATTTAACTATTTATTTCACATGGCTGACTCAATTTCATAATTCAAATTTACTTTTAGATTTAATTTCTACCGTATGATACAAAAAAAAAATTGAATCAACATACTGACTTTTATCGACGCGATACGAGATATGCCGCAAATTGAACCTCGAAATGATTTATGTATGTACCACGCGTGGTCATAACTGGGCTTTACTCATAACGCCCACCTTACGCCCTATTTGAATCCTTTGGGCTGAAAAATGGACATATGAAATAGCCCAGTTTTGGTTGGGCATTATTTCTTACATCGCGTGATCATATTTTTGACACATCCCGTACATTCTATCATTTTTCAACAAATATGACAATCACTTCGACGCAGTATTCGAATGAAAAAGTCATATTTTGCTTCGAGCAACAGGGACTTCCACGCGCAAAACGGAAGCCCGCGTTGCTCTGTGTTTTTTTGATGTAAATACATCTATTGTATTGGCAATAACCTCCTCATGTAACTCTGACACACACTGACAGAAGACTGACGTCTTCTGTCAGTGTTTTTTAGTATGGGTTACCGATGAGGACATAAAAGTGGCGGAATACTTTTCGGGTTCAATTTGAATCGTTGGAATGGCATCGCCAAGAAGAAGTATGGGTCGATTATAAACTCAAAGCTATGAACTAGTGATCCAGAAGGACACCTAACAAGCTAATTATTAAAAAAATAAAAAACACGACTGACAAGTTTTTACACAAAAAGTACATACAAACATATAAGTTATATATATTTTTGAAATCGCCTTTTAAAGCCCTTTAATTTGATACCCCACTCGATAAGATTGATCAAATTTTATTTTTTTGGTCTGCTATTTATCGCATATATAATCCGCCATTTTGTTTTTATGATGACGTTATATAGCCTAAATCACTCGTAGGAATGCAAGGAATCTAAAAATACCTCTCACATCAAAATCTGTTAAGTCGTTCAGGACTTATGGTGGAATAAAGAAACTTACATACATACATGAACCCTGAAAACATAACACTCCTTTTTTGGTCAGTCGTGTAAAAAGATATACAGAAGAGAAATAAATGTATCTAGTTGAGTGTTGTACCCAAACATCTTGTTTAATAACAGAATAGACGAAGCAGAACAGAAATGGTTTCTTCCATTAGGTATCAGTGGGCGAGGTGGTGACAAAAACTATCAATTACTGCCCTAACGTATTTATCACACGGAAATATTGACGTAAAGACAAGGGAACTAATGAATAAATGGTCCGTATTGTCTTTATTACGTGATGAATGTGGGTAAATAAACATTCACTCATATTCAGCCAATATTAGCTACCTAAATGCAATATTGTACCCATTCTGAAATATATTTTAAAGAGAATTTTACTGAAGCTTTTAAGAATAAACTTATTACCTGTGGCTAAATTGACTCGATAAATAGCACTTGTACACTGTCAATCACCACATTGGATCGAATGCTGGGAGCATTCGCCGTTAATATGCGTTACAGACGATTTAGACAATAGAAACAATGCACAAACCACTTACCACGTAGGCAGGCTTCTAGCACGATTCCTCACGAATAGTTCTTCCTTTAGACACCTGGCCGGCCAGCCACACACGATTATAAAGTTCCAAAAACACTGTTGAGCACTTGAAGTTTGATTAGGATAATTGAGTAAAAAAGATGTAATGTTTGGTGCGCGCGCGCCTTCGATTCAACGTCCAGACTCAGAATCGTTTACTGGTTCTGCCACCAGCCTATGGCGCTGTATTCCAAGACGCCGGTAGGATAGTACATGCGCCGGCGGTAATCCGGGCGCTCCATTGGCTAAATCGCCTGCAGCACGACGAATCATGATGATTGACAAGTGCGTCGATAACGCGCGCGAAATTCGAATTGAAAAGTAAACGAAGTTTACGTTGAAAACGGAACATTCCGCCCACCAAAATACCAATGGGATTTTCCCAGAGTAAGAATAAGAAACGGTAATTAACGATAAATATGTTTAAGTTACTATCCTAAACTTAAAAGCTAAGAAATGCTAAGTTATAACGATTATACGGATGGTAGAGGACATAGTTTGACCAAAGGTCTCTTAAGCGAGTGATCTCTGGCTGTTCTAATGGTTGCGACTCTAACTACCCCATCAGGGCCAGGATGCAAAGAAACAACTCGTCCTAATGCCCATTGAAGAGGAGGCCGATTGTCCTCTTTTATAAGTACGATTGAGTTTACAGTTAACGGTGTTGAGTCCGTGGTCCATTTTGCTCGCTGAGTTAACCCATGTAAATATTCATTTTTCCAGCGTTTCCAAAATTGTTGTTGAAAAGATTGGATAAGTTGCCATCGATTCAGTCGATTGATTTTTACGTCCTTGTAGTCGAAATCAGGAACTGCTGTAAGAGGTTCTAGCGTTAAAAAATGACCGGGCGTAAGAACGTTCAAATCGTTGGGATCCGAGCTCAATGGACACAAAGGCCGCGAATTTAAAATTGATTCGATCTGAGCGAAGAGTGTGGTAAGCTCTTCAAACGTTAAGACCTGATCGCCAACAATACGGTACAAATGACTCTTTGCGGCTTTGATTTGGATTTCCCACACCCCTCCAAAGTGGGGAGCAGAAGGTACGTTACGTTTAAAATCTATTTTTTCCGCATGAGAGGCTTGTTCGATACCTGACGCTAGTTGTGAACTTGCACCAACGAAATTCGTACCGCAGTCAGAGTGAATAACATTGCAGCGGCCGCGACGAGAAACGAAGCGACGCAATGCCGCGATGAAGCCGTCAGTCGATAAAGTAGAAACCACCTCAAGGTGCACTGCTTTTGTACTCAAGCATACGAATAAACACAAGTACGCTTTATCGATTTTAGCACCACGATGAAGCCCGAGCTTAATTCGAAAAGGCCCTCCTAGATCGACACCTACGACAGAGAAAGGTTTTGCCTGATTGACACGAAAGGCCGGAAGGTCGCTCATAAAGGGTTGCAAAGGTTTCGGTTTAAGACGGTAGCATCTTATGCATCTTGAAAGATGATGACGTACAGCATGCTTTGCCGCAAGTATCCAAAACTGTTGTAAGATCAGATAGTTGGTTGTGTTCAGACCGGGATGAAAATTGTTTCGATGAATAGATTCGATTACAGCGGATGTAAGAACACTCTTTTTGGGCAATAATGCGGGATACTTCTGTTCGAAGTCAAGATCGGAGTGCGCTAGGCGCCCGCCTACTCTGAGTATACCCTGCTCGTCCAAAAACGGGTTTAGTTTACGAAAACTACGAGGTAACTGTATCTTTGATTGTAATTTGGATATGACATCCGAAAAACAACGTTGTTGGAAATGTTTCACGATAATTAGTAACGCACGATGACGCTCAGCGTCCGTTACGAAAAGATTATCTGATCGCGGAACAGTGTTACGCATGTTATTACAAAACCTGCGAACGTAAGCGATAATGCGACAGATTTTATCTAAAGAAGAATATTTTTCGAATAGTCGATCAATTATAGAAGTTTGGTTTACGCTTTCGATTTGATCCGAAACGAGAACTGTGGTGCGACGCTGCTCAGAGAGCACCGCATTGTCGTCGTTTGAACGATTTCTCGATGTATCGATTGGCCACTCAGACTGTGGTTGAGACAACCACTCTGGGCCCGCCCACCATAGGGCATTGTTCAGCAACTCGTGAGGCAATTGCCCACGCGAACAAACATCTGCAGGATTTGTGACAGATGGTACGTGCCTCCAGCACTCGGTCGGTACGATATCTTGAATGTGACTTACGCGGTTTGCAACGAATGTCACCCAGCGAGAAGAAGGAGCTCGCAACCAGGACAAGGTAACGGTGGAGTCACACCACACATAAGTGTCATGAACAGGAATCCGCAGCGTGCCCTTGACAAATTTGATAAGGTCTGCGAGCAAAAGTGCACCACACAGCTCTAGGCGAGGTAACGATTGACGTTTCAAAGGAGCTACACGAGCCTTAGCACAAACGAGAAAGACGCGAACGGAGCCGTCAGACTCGGTAACGCGCAGGTATATAACGGCGCCATATGCTGCTTCGGAGCTGTCACAAAATCCATGCAGTTGATATGATTGAGCGCTATCGGTAGCGTATTTACGTGGAATCTTAAGATTCCTAACTTGAGGAAGCTGTTCGGAGAACTTTTCCCATAGAGAGATAATTTCCGGTGGGGGCTTATCGTCCCATGAAAGACCTAGAATCCAAAGCTTTTGAATAAAGCATTTAGCTTGAATTGTCAAAGGAGATAGAAAACCCAGAGGATCGAAAATTCTGGCAACCTCACTCAAAATCGTTCGCTTGGTGCACGGTTGATTAGATGGATTAACGGTAAAGACGAACGAATCCGAAGCAGGCTCCCACTTAAGGCCCAGAACCTTGATAGTTGTGTCTTCAGTTTCGGTAAAAGTGATTGCTTCTGAAAGACACGCCTCCGCGGGAAGATCGCTAAGTAGCTCGGGTCGGTTACTCACCCATTTTCGGAGCTCAAACGAGCCAAGACCGAAAAGAGCGATGAGTTGAGTTTTGATTTCTCTGGCGTCCTTCAGCGATGAGCTTCCGGATATGACGTCATCAACGTATATGTCGGAAGTTAAAACGGTTTTGGCCTTTGGGTACTTGTGACCCTCATCGTTGGCCAGTTGCTGAATAGAGCGGCACGCCAGGAATGGAGCGGAAGACACTCCGTACGTTACGGTATTTAATACGTACTCTTGAAGAGGCTCATCTGGGTGAGCTCGCCAGAGAATACGTTGATAATCACGATGTTGAGGAGCTAGGTTGATTTGACGGTACATTTGGCGCACGTCTGCCATGAAGACAATTGCGTGCTCACGGAAATGAAGAAGGATCTCTACGATATTTGATTGTAGCTTCGGTCCCGTCAGCAGCGAGTCGTTTAGCGATTTGGAAGTTGCATCTTTAGCCGAGGCGTCGAATACAACGCGAAGCTTCGTTGTAGCGCTGTCGGGACGTAGCACACAATGGTGCGGTATATAATACTTGCCTTGACCCATTTGCTTGGCAGGTACCAGAGTCATGTGACCACTGTCGATATAGTCAGTCATGAACTCCACGTATTGTTGGTTTAAATTGTGATCGCGATACAGACGCCTTTCAATGGCATGAAAGCGTCGTAAGGCTATCTCTCGAGAACCTTCAAAGACTGGCTCCTCGTCGTCCTTGAAGGGGAGACAAACTACATATCTACCTGTCTCGTCACGGTAGTGATTACTGAGAAAACTATTTTCACAGCGTTGCTCTTCTGGGGTCAATCGGGAAGATTGTGGAACGTTATCGATTTCCCAGAAACGTTGAACAATTTTGTTTAAACTATCGTCTACGGTAGAAGGGGCTACTCCTAGTAGACTGGACGATGCGAGTCTGGACTTCCCAAGAAGAAGCCAGCCGAAGACTGAGTTGAAAGCTCGCGGTTGAGAGGCGTTACCCTTCAGACGTTGTTCGAGAAGTGACTCAGCAAAGACGTCGGCACCTAACAAGACGTCGATTGGACCAGGGATGTCAAAACCAGGATCAGCTAGCGGTAGTGTTTTGACCTCCTCCCATCCTTTCGTATTTAGCCTTGCTATCGGTTGATCTCCGCAAATGCTCGGTATGACGAGCATTCCCAGACGAAACTTTACGTTACAGTTGGTGCCAATGTCGCATGTAACAAAGCCACTGACTGAGGCAGGGCTGCCCCCTAACCCATAAACGTTGATATTACCAGTTATAGGTTTTAGATTTAATCGTTGAGCGGCGTGAGCCGTGAGAAAATTGTTTTGACTGCCGGTGTCAAATAACGCGCGAAATGTATGAAATTCACCAGAAGCATCACGAATCTGGACGAGAGCTGTTGCCAGTAACACGGTTGTGGTTACGGTTGGATCAGACTGAGTTAACGAATCCTTAGCCACTAAGGTCGCCGAGCTTGCCGCCGGCTCCTTATGTAGCAAAGTGTGGTGTTTACGTCTACATTGTCGACATGAAAACATTGATGTGCACTCTCGCACTGAATGGGATGCGTTAAGACAATTGTAGCACCATTTCTTTTCAGTGGCCACAGCCATGCGCTCATCTATTGATTTTGCCAAAAAATCATTACAGGCCGAGATGTGATGTTCATTGCGACAGTAGGCACATTTACGAATCGGAGTGCTCGAATTGTGAGCAGGTTTCGCTTGTTGTTTATCACCAACATTTTTATGAGTAGTGACGGTGGGAGCGACAAGCGAATGCGTGACGTTATGTCGCTTGAACTTCTGTGAAGTTCCCGGTGTGTCCTTTGAAACGTTAACGGTTTTATTGGTAACATTCGAAAAGTGCGTGTCGCGAATTAATGCTTCACCTTTAGAGTGTAAGAATGCCCTTAAATGGTTATACTGTGGAAGCTCAATATCGGTATGTTTTTCCTCAAACTCGCGTCTTAATTTGGTATCGAGTTTGGCCAGAACATTATAACAAAGAACAAAATCCCATTTATCGGTAGGTAATTTTAAAGTTTTTAAAATTGTTAAGTTCTCATCGATCGTGTCTAAGGCGCGTCGAAAATCTTGAGCGTTCGAAGTCTTTAAGCTAACGTCCAAGATATCACGCCAGCACGTAAACGCTAATTCGCGTTTATCTTCATAACGGGACTTGAGAGCCTCGTACGCACTTAAATAATGTTCACTTGCAACAGGAAAAGTCCTAATGAACGATAAAGCATCACCACTTAAAACTGACACGAGATAGTGAAATTTCTCAATATTACATAAGGAGGTAGAATCATGTATCAACGCGTTATAAGTTGCAATGAACTCAGGCCATTCCTTGATAGCACCGGAAAAAGTTGGCAACGAAATTTTTGGTAACCGCATATTTCCACTGTGCGAACCGGTCAATGAATTATGTTTCGAAGTGTCAGCTTGTTGAGATGAACGTTGTTCAAATTTTCGTTGAATTGCCAACACTTGAAAATACAATTCGTCAAATCGATCCTGAAGTTCATCGTCCTCCTCATCGGCATCATCCTTAAGAAGGTCCAACATAATAAAATGGGAGTCATGAAAACTATCAGCAATCGTTTTTATTTCATGACAATATGAAAGAAATAACCCTACTTGTGATTCATCGGTATTGGCTAAGGTACCTACTTCCAAAGCCTTCGTTAAGCGATTATATGCTATAGTTCGTTTACGTCGCAAACTGGGCAAATTATTAATAGTGTACGTATTTTCGATACCCTTTTTAATAGTAGGTTTAGATTTACGCCTTGATAGTAAAGACATAATTAATATCAAAACAATAAAACCTGATAGCAACAAATATTCGGATTCGATAAAAAAGTTTAGTTGCGAACGTCTTCAGCGAGACCGCGTTCACAAGAATCGACGAGAATCACTGGGGCGGTATTACACGACAACAGGTAATATTGTCACCTCGGTCACCTGAGTTTTAAATTGAAATAAATTAAATTGATAAGGATGAATTAAATGAGCGTTAGGAACACTAAAAACGGTTTGCGATATTCGTTAATGTACGGTAAATAAAAAAAAAAAAAAAATAAAAATCAGTTTTTTTTTGTAAAAACAAAAAACTATGATTTTTAACCTAAAACGGTAATATTGAAAATGTGAACGCACCAAAATTCGTTGAAAATATGATACGATAAACGATACAACGTCACGATAAAAAATATTTCGTAATTTGAAACGAAATAACTTTTCGATAAATAAATATCAAGAGGAAACGTTGAACGGTTGGAAAAAAGTAGTCGAGTTATAACGAACTATCAACATAAAATTATGAGAAGGTGGATTTGCAATATTGTATTATTGCGAACGGTAAAACGGTAGATAATTTTATGCTAATAAGTATAAAACGACAAAAGAATTTATTTTCAACAAATATTCTAGAAACTGATGGAAGCCATCTTAAATCGATAATCGGTAGGTAAGGTACTCAACAAAACAAAATGGAACAAAGACTTGTTTTCCGATTAGTAATTGAAACAAAATGTTATGTTTATTCGTTTTAGCTGTACTAGTAAGTATAATAAGCGTGGAATACGGTAAATGAAGTAGCAATTACTAAATCGAATTGGTATTTGGCGGCAGACTGAAGGTAGGTATCCAAAGTTCCCGGGTTTCGGCACCAAAAAATGTGGCTAAATTGACTCGATAAATAGCACTTGTACACTGTCAATCACCACATTGGATCGAATGCTGGGAGCATTCGCCGTTAATATGCGTTACAGACGATTTAGACAATAGAAACAATGCACAAACCACTTACCACGTAGGCAGGCTTCTAGCACGATTCCTCACGAATAGTTCTTCCTTTAGACACCTGGCCGGCCAGCCACACACGATTATAAAGTTCCAAAAACACTGTTGAGCACTTGAAGTTTGATTAGGATAATTGAGTAAAAAAGATGTAATGTTTGGTGCGCGCGCGCCTTCGATTCAACGTCCAGACTCAGAATCGTTTACTGGTTCTGCCACCAGCCTATGGCGCTGTATTCCAAGACGCCGGTAGGATAGTACATGCGCCGGCGGTAATCCGGGCGCTCCATTGGCTAAATCGCCTGCAGCACGACGAATCATGATGATTGACAAGTGCGTCGATAACGCGCGCGAAATTCGAATTGAAAAGTAAACGAAGTTTACGTTGAAAACGGAACATTACCTAAAAAACTTTTATAGAATACGACTTCAATTCGGTGATTTACTAGTCGCTCTTTATATTTATCTACAATTTGATATATACCATAATATTTAGCATCTAATATGTGTATGTAAGACTAATTGGAAATTAAAAAAGAAAATCATCAGAGATCCATCAGTGAGCCCACTATTCAGCTAAGCTTGGCCTTCGAGTCTCACGCCTCTTGGCTCTGTCTACCTCGTAAAGGATAAAGAGGTAATTCTATGTATGTATGTATGTAAAATAGATAATTTCAAAAAAACCGTCAAACATTGTCAAATCTTCACATATCAAAGCATTGCTCAAATGCCACTACAGTAGGCATAAATACTGAGTCACAGATAGTCTCACAGACGTCCGAATAACAATGGCATCGGATGCAGTCACTCGATCATTCTGTTCCACGAAATTCTATACCGGATCGGTCACAGGACTGATTATGTCCCGTCGTCCT
This sequence comes from Ephestia elutella, assembly GCA_018467065.1. Classification (NCBI taxonomy): domain Eukaryota; kingdom Metazoa; phylum Arthropoda; class Insecta; order Lepidoptera; family Pyralidae; genus Ephestia; species Ephestia elutella. Next base: position 6,425,880 of record CM031570.1, on the reverse strand, counting down.
ACGTTGGCGGCAAACGCTTCAAATGCGACAAAGCAGCGCAGCGCCCCGCTATACGTAAATGTCTAATGTATGGACGCACGGCCTATGTTGCCGGCGTTGTCGCGTGTAATATAATCATTATTGCGTGAAGCACAGCGTCGCATTTGTCGCATTTAAAGTCAATGCAGGACAGGGGGTGACTGAAACGAGAAACCAAGGAGCTTTGAAGCTAATAGAGGCGTATTTCACGACGTATTTCATTGATCCGTAATGGTAAATTGAAACTAGTTCGACAAACAGAACTTGGATCTATATCAAAGTCTATCTCATCTCTGTTTGACTGTGAATACTTCAATATCAAAGTCTGGACCGCAGCCTTTCCGCAAACTATCAATAGATATCAGTGTGGTTAAATAACTTACTGTCAAATATTATACCATGATGGCAGAATTTTCAGCAACATTTTTATTAGTCGTATTACGGGTCATATCAATAAATTACAGAAAAAAAAGTGTTTTGACAGTTGGTCCATGAATAGTTTTACTTGGGGTGCTAAGTGCGGGAAACCTCCTTGAGTGCCTGGTCCCTTGAAGGCTTTAGCTTCTCACACTTGATCTTTCGGGATCCGGTGCGAGCGGCGGGCTGACAAGGGTTCCAGGACGGTGCACCCTGGGTGGCAACCAATAACTCTCCGATATGCGGGGTCTTATTGGTTGCTGGCTAATGTCCTGCTGGTGGGAGCCACTCCCTCCCGTCTGCCTTCAGATGGTGAGTGGATGTGGCTCACGTTGTCGCGCGGCGGTCTTGGCTTCGGCCAGCGTCGGGCAACTCGTTACCCCAAACTGGGGCCGAGGGTGCTGTGCCATGGAGGCCAGTGTCGAGAGGAAGACAACCTCAGAAAAAATAACCCCAATCCCAAGGTCGGGCGTGCCGAGGGGATGAATGGCGGGGGGGGGAACCCACCCCGTCCCAAGCGCCCACTGTGGAAATGTGGGAGTTCAGGAACCTCACCCTTGGAAAAAAGGCAAACTATGTAATGGCGTCTCGGAAAATAGTACTACCCCAGGAGGGTACCGGCATGGCCGGAGAATCCCTCCCCACACCTTCGGGTGTGGGCTGCCCCACCGTATCTGGGGGGGGCACGAACCGCCATGGGGACGCAAGTCCCTATCCGCATATGGAGTCGCAGCAAGATGCTGGCTCACTCTCGGACGCGTTCTGGGTGAGCGTAGAATGTATGGTGGTCACCGACGTGGAGATGGCTGAGCAGCGGTGCCGTAAAAGGCGCTGTAATGCTCAAGAAGAGTCGAAGGCTGGGTCTGACGGCGGTTCTGCGCCCAAAATAAGACCGCCAGCCAAATCGGCGAAAAAAGGAGGAGGGCGTCATACAGCGCCCGTAATGTCGGCCGACGCCAGAAAAGAAAAGGCGGCGGCTCGTCGAGACGAGGCCGAAAGGCTGGTTACCTAGTACCTTTTTGGCCATTTGGGGCCAAAAAGGTACTGCCCAGAAAGTGACAGATGGGAGTCAACTGACAGGTGCCCTGAAAGAACAGGTTGATGCCAGCATTGACGTCATAAAAACGATTGCCACGAGTTCCGGCAACCTAAAGGGCACCTTTGTCAAGGGGCTCAAAGAGGCTGCCACGTCTCTGGAGGAGGTCCTGTCGGCCCTTATGACCAGGACGACCAACGAGGAGACCGCAATGCTACAGGTCTCCAATCTGGAGCGCGAAATGGTAGAGCTTCGGACTGCAGTGGAGCGGTCAGTGCGGCCTACCCCAGCGTAAGCGCAGACCTCTGCGGGAAGCGGCGACCTTGAGACGCAAAAGCGTCTTATATTAGACACGGTGGGTCCTATACTGAATGCCCGATTCGAGGGCATTCAGGCCCGCCGGAGCCTAGAATGCGTCCTGCATTGGCAGCTGATAAGCGACGAGCTGCCGCTGCAGCAATAGCGGAGTCCGACCCTGAGTCAGATGTTCAAGAGCAGGCTCCCCCTGCCGTAAGTAGGACGGCGCAGTGGAGGAAGGTGCTGCCACAGCCCGTCACTGAGCCCGAAAAGGGTAAGAAGGGACGGAATAAGAGGAGCAATAAAAAGAATAGGCGCCCTGCTACGCCTATACCAACCGACTTTGGGTCGGAACCTCGACCAGGCCCGTCGACCATGCCGGACCTGCCTCCCCCGGCTCCAAAACAGCCGGCTAGAAGGGCTGTGATGCCTCGCGCTGCACCGCGTTCTCAGGCGGAGCAGCCACGCGCTTTGCCGCCACCTCCCGCCTCCATGGGAGAGGCTTGGACTATTGTAGTCAGAAGGGGCGCTAAGAAGAAGGGCAATAGCCAAGGCGTCCAGGTTGCCCAGGTACCTACGAGGCTTAGCAACCAGAGGTCTCAGCCCAAATTACGCCCCCCACGTTCTGCTGCAGTAGTTATTAAGGTGCAGCCAGACGCAGAAAAGGAAGGCGTTACCTACAGCCAGGTCTTAAGCCTGGCTCAAGAAAAGGTGGACTTAGGCGGCCTGGGCACTGCCGGCGTCAAATTTAAAAGGGCGGCCACCGGTGCCCGCATCATTGAGATTTCGGGTGCCGAGAGAAATTCGAAGGCTGACGCCCTGGCTGCAAAGCTGAAAGAGGTCCTAAACCCGGCAATGGCGGAGATAGCACGGCCTCAAAAATGTGCTGAGCTGCGCGTGCTTGGCCTATGCGACTCTGCTACTCCGGACCTGGTGCGCAGTGCCATTGCTCGAACTGGTCAGTGTCCGGAGGGAGATGTCAAAGTCGGTGAAATACGAGAGCATCACTCCGGCACGCGTGGTGGAGGTACAGTGTGGGCTCGGTGTCCCGTAATGGCAGCCAAACGCCTAACTACGGGTGGCACGCGACTTCTGGTAGGCTGGGTGTCGGCACAGGTCAAGCTGCTGCCGACGAAGCCTCTGCAGTGTTACCAGTGCCTTGAGATAGGCCACGTGAGCCAGAGGTGCACTGCGGACACCGACAGGAGCTCGCTGTGCTACCGCTGCGGCAAGCCAGGCCATAAGGCCGCTCAGTGCACGGCAGCAGCTGCAAACTGCGTGCTCTGCGCTGGAGCAGGCAAACCGGCAGAACACCGGGTCGGGGGTGCGGCATGCCCAAGTGCGCGCAGGAAAAGGGGAGGGAGGCGTGTTGCGTCCGCGGCTATGGCCCGGACCCAATCAGCCCGCACGGCTCAGGACGCCGAGGAGATGGAGACGGAGGCCACTCAATAGTTATGGCCCTCAAAATTCTCCAGGCGAATGTCAACCACTGCACCAGGGCACAGGACTTGCTGTCTCAGAGTATGGCGCAGTGGTTGATAGACGTAACGGTGGCCGCTGAGCCCTATTTTATCCCCCCCAGGGATAACTGGGTGGCAGACCAGGATGGAGTGGTGGCAATTGTTTCTTCGGCGAGCTCTTCGCCTCCAACGTGTGTCGTGCGTGGCCATGGAGTGGTCTCGGCTCTGCTGGGCGACTTGGTTGTGATTGGGGTGTATTTCTCGCCGAATCGTCCGCTCAGTGAGTTCGAGGCATTTCTGGCCGAACTCGAGGCGCTTGTTCTTAGGGGCCACCCTCGCCCTGTGCTGGTCGCTGGGGATTTCAATGCCAAGTGGACGGCGTGAGGATCTCCTGCGACTGATGCGCGGGGTGAGGCTATGGAGGAGTGGCTTATCACTGTCGGGCTGGCGGTGTTGAATCGGGGCACGGTCAACACGTGCGTGCGGGGCAGCTCAATAGTGGACTTGTCGTTCGCTAGCCCTGCTTTAGCGCGCCGTGTTCAGGGCTGGAGTGTGTTGGAGAACGTGGAGACGCTCTCCGATCACCGTTACGTGCGGTTTGATCTCTCCATGTCCTCGATCGCTCCGAGCGGCCCTAGCCGAACCCTGAACGAGGTTAGCCTAAGGTGGCAACTAAAGCGCCTCGATAAGGAATTGTTGCAAGAGGCGGCCATTGTGCAAAGCTGGTCCCGTGCGCCGGTTAACGTGGAGGTAGAGGGCGAGACCGAGTGGTTCCGGGGTGCGATGACAGCGGTATGTGACGCGTCAATGCCCCGGGCCAGCACTCGTCCTCCCAAACGATGGGTGTATTGGTGGTCTCCCGAGCTTTCGCAGCTACGCGAAGCGTGCGCGGCGGCGAGGCGCCAATACGCCCATTATCGAAGAAGACGACGCAGGGACGATGCCGAAGAGGCCGCCCTGTGCGCGGCACTGGTGGAGGCGAAGGACGCGCTGAAGAATGGGATTGGTGCCGCTAAAGAGGCGGCAAGAGAGGAACTGCTAGCCACACTGGACCGCGATCCATGGGGACGTCCGTACCGGCTGGTCCGTAATAAGACGCGGCCGTATGGCGTTCCCCTAACGCAGAGTCTGGAGCCCCAGTTCCTCGATGAGGTAATTGCCGCCCTGTTCCCACAGGAAGTGGCAATTCAGCCCCCCAGCATGGCTCCGCCATTGACGGAAGGGGGTGAGGACCGGGAGGAAATCCCCGAAATAACCCGGGACGAGTTTGGCGCTGCTGTTCTGAGATTGCGCGCCAAGAATACCGCCCCGAGTCCTGATGGTGTACCGGGTCGAGTGTTGGTCCTTGCTCTGGATGTCTTGGAGGAGCGACTGAGGGGGCTGTTCAATGCCTGCTTCGAGCAGGGAAAGTTTCCACAGGCGTGGAAGGCAGGACGCTTAGTCCTACTACGGAAGGAGGGACGACCGGCGGATTCCCCGTCTGGCTTTCGTCCAATCGTTGTGCTCGATGAGGCAGGCAAATTGCTGGAAAGAGTCACTGCTGACCGCCTTGTCGAGCACCTCGAACGAGTTGGCCCGAACCTCGCGGATTGCCAGTACGGGTTCCGCCGGAGGAGGTCAACCGTCCACGCCGTTCTGAGAGAGAAGTCCGTGGCGCAGGATGCGGTCTGCCAGTGCCATTGTCTCTTGATATCGCCAACGCCTTTAATTCCCTCGATGGCCTTGCATTATGGAGGCACTCTGCTATCACGGGGTGCCGGCCTACCTGCGTCGGATCATCCAGGACTACCTCTCAGATAGGAGGATAGTCTTCCCTGCTCGAGACGGATGGCAGGAGCGTGCAATGGCGCGAGGTGTTCCACAGGGCTCTGTATTGGGCCCGCTCCTGTGGAACATCGGTTATGACTGGGTGCTACGGGCGGCTAATCTTCCGGGAGTCGAGGTTGTGTGCTATGCCGACGACACACTTGTGACCGCCCGTGGTGCCACTTATCGAGAGGCGTCATTGCTCGCCACTGCGGGAGTAGCGCAAGTGGTGCGCCGAATCCGCCAGTTGGGTCTGGAGGTGGCCCTTCAAAAGTCCGAGGCGTTGTGTTTTCACGGCCCTCGGAGGGGGCCCCCGCCAAATTCCAGCTTGACGGTTGGCGGAGTTGTTCAAATCGCCATCAAGCCGACGATGCGGTACCTAGGCATCGTACTTGATGGCAGATGGAATTTCGGCGATCACTTTGCGACGTTGTTGCCGCGCCTGATGGCGCCTGATGGCGGCGGCTGGTGCGCTGGCATGGCTGCTACCAAATTTAGGAGGTCCGGAGGCGTCCTGCAGACGCTTATACATGGGGGTCGTGCGATCCATGGCCCTGTATGGTGCCCCTGTTTGGGCAGAGGCCCTTTCGAACCATAATATCGCCCTCCTGCGACGTCCGCAGAGGGTGATGGCTATAAGGGCCGCCAGGGGATATCGCACGGTCTCCTGTGAGGCAGCGTGCGTCCTAGCCGGCAGTATACCCTGGGATCTGGAAGCCAGGACCCTCGCGTCGCTATTCACATGGCGTGAGGAGGTCCCGGGGTGACCGGCTGGCACCGAGAGAGATTGCAGGACGCCGGAATGAGCTGTGTCAGCGCACAATTGAGGAGTGGAGCCTGAGGCTGGAGCAGCCCGCTGCTGGGCATAGGACTGTTGAGGCAGTCCGTCCAGTGCTGGGCCTATGGTTGGCGAGGCAGCACGGCCTACTGACATTCCGCCTGACGCAGATGCTCACCGGGCATGGTTGCTTCGGGGGGTATCTGAGTCGCGTGGCGGGTCGGGAGCCGTCTGCCGTTTGCCACCATTGCGACGGATGCCTGGACGAAGATGCCCAGCACACATTAGAAGTCTGCCCAGCCTGGGTGGAGGACCGCGCAGAGTTGTGCGCGGTCGTGGGGAACGACCTCTCACTGTCGACTGTCGTACAATGTATGGTCGACAGTGAGACGTCGTGGACAGCAATGCAGGCCTTTGCGGAGAGCGTTATGCTTCGCAAAGAGGCGGCGGAGAGGGTGCGTGAGGATACCACAGACCTCGACATCCGCCGCCGGCGCCCGGGGCGCAGAAGGCGGGCTTACGGCCTGCTTCAGCTGCCCCCAAATTAACGGCCGGTCGGGCGGCGGAAACGGGATTCCGTCGTCCGGCTTAACAGTCCCGAGTAGAAAGGCGCGCTCGTGTCAAGCGTGCCTTTCCCCTAGCTGGTAGAATTGAAGGCTGACGAGTCGTCCCGCTGGCTGCTCCGAGGAGAGCGGCCGAGCCGAGGCCGCCGTGGTAGCGGCCGCCGCGCCGGGGCTGTGGAGCGAGAGTAGCACATGGTCCCGGCACAAATGCGGTAGGCGTTGGCACCGTGTGGTTTTAGTGGGTTCAAGTCCCACACACCTGTCCGGCTTCCCGTGGCCGGATGGAGGGGACGAGGGTCTTTCCACACGTTAAAAAAAAAAAAAAAAATGGATAGTTTTACTTACCTGTGGTACAACTTGTTGGACATAGCGGTTGAACCACGAGTCGTCGGGAGCGCCTCAGTCGTACCACCGGTCATAACAATAAATTGCAGAAAAAAAGTATTTTCACAGTAGGACCATGGATAGTTTTACTTACCCGTGGCACAACTTGTTGGACATATCGGTTGGACCACAGGTCGGGAGCAAGTTTTTGCCAGGCGGAAAATCAACAAAGTCTTTTGAAATTATCATACTAACATTACACAGTACACAGTATTTGGTGATGCGTTTTTAAATATAGGTCGCTAGGGGTTTTTGGAAGAGAAAAAAGCGGAGTGAGCAGTGCACAACGTACCTTGACTTCGAAGATCTTTTATTTACCCTGGCCAGGGAAATTTCTTCACAGGAGCACCGGACCGGATCACTTTCTTCTAAATATCGCACAATACGCACTATAACACTGTCCAAATGCAATGTCTATTGTTGATTTAGCACTAGAAAGTAAAATAAATTAGCGGGGCTGAGATTTATGTGAAGCTGGCGGGAGCGCGTATTTAAATTCACTTCGCCATCTTTCGAACTCAAATTCCCGAGGTTTGTCCTCGGAAGCCTTCGGTTGCGCTCGGGCGCATATAGGGCGCTCGGAGAATATTCTATCTCTCTCCTTCTTTGTGCACGCAAAAGAGATGGAGGATTATATGACGGTTATAGAATAGGGACATCGCGGGAAATTCAAAACAAGCGGCGCGAACAGTATTCTTCATTGCTGATAGTCGTGATCATAAGAAATCAAAATCGAAAATACTTTATTGAAAAATAACCTTCATAGGCACTTTTTCACGTCAAAAACTAATTAGGTACAGATTGTATTGTATTTCAAATATTAAAGCTACAAACTACTATCATTTTTAGAACGACTACTACTGAGAAAAAATGCCGAACGAAACTCATTACACTTTGTATAATATAGTACCATTTAAAAAAAAGTAATGATATTCCCAGTGATGATAATTCAGTCGCGGCTTCAATCGGTATCAAGTTATTCCCACTTCACTTATTATTCCGAGAATCCCGCAAATCTATCGGCAAACTTCAAACAGTATATAAATTGTATTAGATTGTGTTGTAAGTTTGTTTGTAAGCCGCTCACGTCCTTTACGTCACAACTGTATTCCCGATAAGTGGAGATATCCTGTTACGAGTATTGGAACTTCAACGAAGACTGTGATTGGTTATCTGATTACCTTTGCACTAGTACTATGTTAATGTAGATATATGTATTTTACAAATTGAGTTGAAACTGTCCTAAAATTGTATGAGCCAATTTTATTGTAAGATGTTGATGTGATGATGCCAAAACTACTTGATTTGAAACCGAAAATATTTCAAAACTGTACAATTTTTGGAAGAAAAGTAGTTCATGATCAGATGATGCGTAAAAGAAAGCTAATTTTTCTCTGGTCTTATTAGTATTTTGAAATTAAAACATATGCAATTTTTGAAAATACTTTTTAAACTTGGCACAATAGTATAATAAAACAGGCCAAGTGCGAGTCAAACTCGCGCACTGAGGGTTCCGTACACGCAAAGCATCTCACATTATAGCTCTAACTAAAAGACCAACTAGTTTCAAAAACAAACTTAACTTTGCAGTTCGATCCATAAGACTCATACTGAATCCAGCGCAAAAATAAGTTTGTAACACTTTTGTTTTTGACTTCCAATAACATATTTAAAGTTTTCAGATTTATTCCTGTATAAGTACTGTTAGACCCTGCTTTTTGCCAAATTATATAATTTTACAGGAAGTACCTCATAGGTTTTGATTGCTGCCTAAAATCGCAAAATATGCGAAAATTCGCCACATTTACGGTAATATCTTTTGATCGCGTTGACGTATAATTTTGATTATTTTTTTGCTGAATGAGGTTATAGTTTTACAATTAGGAAATTTTACTATCAGAAACTATACAGATACAGAATCACGTCTTTGTCTCTTACGGGGTAGACAGAGCCAAGAATACTGAGACTCGAAGGCCACGCTTGCTAAAAAGAGGGTTTATTGGTGGAATGGAGATTCAGATATAGTGACAGATTGCTGTCCCTTCGCCTATGAAAAGAATCCACGGTTTAAAACCCAAAAACCGGTCTTCAAAATACAAGGTAAACCGTTACCCGAAACGAGTCTAGAGTTAGTGACAGTTCCAGTTACCCACCTTCATAAATCAAGGCTAAACCTCAACAGGGTCTAAAATGGCCACTCGGAATATGATCCATTTCCCAATTCCTAAATATTTGAAAATAAACCTTATATAATCACTTTTAAGGATCATTTTTAAGTATTTAGGAAATTGGAAATGTTTTAGAGCCCCGAGCCAGATATCAACCAATTTATTTTTCCACACGCCGTGCGTCCCGATGCAAGTCAAATTGCTTTATTGTCCAAAAGTCACACTGTGAAAATAACAGTTGGCTAGTGCGAAGTTATATCCGACATACACACGGCTGGCAAGTTCGGATGGTTTCCAAAATTGGTACTAAGCAACTCTATTTACTTAACAATGGCTTTCTTCCTCCGTTAGTCGTATTCCACATGACTGAGGGTCGTGGTCATTATGTCGAATGAGACACACACAACGACTATCTTGGCAATGTTAGAATGGTTTACCATTGCCTTCTCCATATCACACAACTTGAGTGCTGGTTTCCTCATGAATGTTTTCCTTCATCGGAAGCAAGTGGTGGTCGATAAAAACTACCATATGTGAGTCAGATTGGTCTACTAACTCATGTAGCACGGGCAGGATTCGAACCTGGGATCTTTGCAGACACAGGCGGGCGCCCTACCACTTTGCCACCACCGCGTCAACAATGGGATTAATAACCATGTTAGACTTAGCTCGGTACGAAAGTTTTTACTTTTATAGCAGAAAAAAGAGGCCTCCAACATGTGCAAGACTTGAATTGGGGTTTTGGGGATACATCACATTTTCCTATGATTCCTGATGTTAACCATTGAAGCACTACTTTAGAAAAGAACAAACAAAACAAGGCGCAAAAAAACAACAAAAAATCCCCTAAACAATTACTGCCATAACGATATCAGTAATCCTTAGAACGTCCAACATATAGAAAGCAAGGACTATAACGGACATACATAGATTGAAAATGTCCCATCTTGTCTATTAACAAGTGGTATACAAACTATATGGAACTGGGCTGGGCACCTGGCTAGAATAACTAAAGTTACCGAGTGGTACCCCCGAAACGGAAAACGGAGCGTAGTACATCCGGCAGCTAGATGGGTCGACGATGTTAAGAATATTGCTGGCAACAACTGGATGGCTTAGACTGGAGGCCTATTACCCAGCAGCGGGTCTCGGATGGCTGTAGATGATAATGATGATGGACATTGAAAAGGTTTTATTTATTTATTACTAGCTTTCGCCCGCGTGTATTTCCAACGGGAAAAGTGTTTTTTTCCGGGATGAAAGGTATCCTATGTCCTCTTCCGTACTTCCAGCTATGTGTATGCGAAATTTCAGGAAGATTAGTTCAGTAGATAAAGCGTGAAGAGGTAACAAACAAACAAATAAATAAACCAACAAACAAACTCACTTTCGCATTTATAATATTAGTTAGGATTAGAATTAGGATTAGTTAGGATTTAATAGCCATCAATGTCCCAGTACTGGGCAAAGGCCTCTCTCTTCTTCTTCCAAGACTCCCGATCTAAGGCTATATCGCGCCACCCTTTAACAAATTTGTTCAATTCGCATCCGTGGTCGACCCGGCCGCCTTTTGCCATGAGGAGGAATCCATTGAAAAGGTTAGTTTAAAATTTATATATACGCCGATCTTCATGTCCGTATGTTTGTAATGAATACTGACTGCACACAAAGTTCACAACTATCGGGGCGATCGGGCCCAGTGTTCGGTTTTAGATTTACTTTGCAATTGCTTCCCAAATGTGTTCCATTCAATTTGCCAAGTCAACTAATGTGGAAACCATTATGTATACTTCAGTTCCAATGTGGGGTTCTGAATCGTTCTTGTATAAGTCAATAAAACTGGGTCCATTGATTCGAATGTTGATTTGGTCATTGCCGTAAAATGATCAACTGCACATCTGACATACGGCGTGTCGTAAAAGATTGAAGTATATTTTTTTAATTATCATGGACACAGATTATCCCATTACGATATCCACACAGTGTTAAAAATTACGGCAATTTTTTGGAACCTCATCAAATTTTAATCCTAATTAATATAATTAATGCGAAAGTGATTTGTTTGTTATTTCTTTACGCTTTATCTACTGAACCTGAAATTTCGCATACACATAGTACGAAGTATTACTGAGAAGGACATAGGTTACCTTTCATCCCGGGAAAAAGCACTGATCCCGTGGGAAATTCACGCGGGCGAAACCGCAGGCAAAAGCTAGTGTCTCATAAATGATAACTTGAACAAAATATAAAATGGGGAACACAGGTTTTAGGTATTTTAGAACGTAAGCAGTGAAAATGCTAGAATAGATTTCTAGGCTATTAAATAGGCATTTGGTTCATAAAGAACTTAGTTTACAAACATACATTGTTCAACATATTCTATAGAAACTTGAAGATGTATTACCCTATACGCTGTGAGTTGGGTTGCTACCATGACTGACAGGCGTGAAACTCTTCACTATCATATTTTTCATATCACACTAACGATATAGCTTGCCATGTCCCGTATTACAAATGTGAACAAGTTTTCGTTAGATACCTTTTACACTCTCTCGATTGTAAAGAAAGTAGAAGTGTTTCTTTCCACGTAAAGAACTACAGACTTTTTGTCTAGTTTAGGCACCAGTCTCCTACAATATCAATGTGTATTAGTTTATTGTACATACGAGTACATACATACATAGAATCACGTTTTTATCCCTTACGGGGTAGACACTTTATTTACCAGTCTCACGTACAATACAATATAGTAAAAATTGCTTTGTTATGGTGATAAAAATATTTAATAAATTCCCAAAATCAATTCGGGAACTACCTTTAAATCATTTCAAAGAACAATTAAATATATGGCTACTCGACAAATGCTTTTATACAATTAAAGAATTTCTAGCGTGAAGGTTGTAACATTTACTTTTAAATTTTTATTTTTGACATTATAAATTATGAATTTCATTTAATGTAATGTAATTGTTTTATGTAAAATAGAATTAATTGTACCTATTGTAAGATCACATATTTGTGTGCTGTTAAAACGGCTTAATAGGCTTTATTTATTTTTTTTTTATTTTACATTTAAGGAAGACTTACAGCATAAGAAGTTAGCACTCGTCAAACAAATAAATAAATAATAAATAAATATATACGGACAAATCACACAGATTGAGTTAGCCCCAAAGTAAGTTCGAGACTTGTGTTATGGGATACTAACTCAACGATACTATATTTTATAACAAATACATATATAGATAAACATCCAAGACCCGGGTCAATCTGAAAAAGATCATTTTCCATCTTGACCCGACCGGGGATCGAACCCGGGACCTCCGGTGTGGCAGGCCGGCGTGATGACCGTTGGGCCACGGAGGTCGTCGAAATGTATTTGAACACTGTACTACCCTATTTAATGCAAATAAATTATTTGGATTTGACAGAGCCAAAAGTCGCGAGACTCGAAGACCACGCTTAGCTGAATAGTGGGCTCTCTGATGGAAGGTATAGTGACAGGCATCGCCTATGAGTGGAGGAATCCCCAGTTTAAAGCCCTTTCCCTCGATTGACTTTTACAATATGCGCGGGAAGAGAAGCAGCTGGCACAATCTATATTTTTTCTTCGCTCCCAGACCAGCATGGAAGCCCTATTATGATGTTAATTTATTGTAACCTAATTAAACTGATAGAATAAGTTCTGGATATTGTGGTAAAAGAAAAACAAATTAAAGGAACGTAAAGAGTGGTCTTACGTGGAAAGAAACACTTCGTGTCGTCGTGTTCGAACTAGTCGTGAGACTATAGAAACATTTTAATGTACAGTCAAGCGTCATTAGTGCAATCATACCTCGAAGAATCTTATCGCCTAGCCTTTTAGTGATCATAATGCCTTGTAGATTCAGACTGGACTTTTGCTGCACTTTTGAATCTTGACTACACAAACTTTTATTGTCAGGAATAAGTATGTAATTAATGTAATTGTAATGTAATTGTTTTATTAGGTCACTAGCTTTTGCCCGCGGCTTCGCCCGCGTGAATTTCCCACGGGAACAGTGCTTTTTCCCGGGATAAAAAGTAGCCTATGTGCTATTCCAGGTCATTATCTACCTCTGTACCAAATTTCATCGAAATCCGTCCAGTAGATTTTGCGTGATTGAGTAACAAACATCCTCACAAACTCACAAACTCACAAATTCACAAACTCACAAACTCACAAACTCACATCCAAACTTTCGCATTTATAATATTAGTATGGATAATTAGAAGCTTGTAAAAGAACCACATAGCTTTGATCGTTGGATTGCTAATATCAAGTTTCAGTGCAATAAAGTACAAAGCATATTTCTGAGAACCAATCATTGTTCTGCTTTACAATACCTGACTACGCACGCACGTTAATACCTCTGTTACTAGTGTTTCAAGCGGCATCTCATTTAGTAATGAAATACCGAACAACATACAATATAATAGATTTTGCATTAACAAAGTCAAAGCGAAAATGCTTTATGGAAACTTGACTTTCAGATGCCCTTTTTACGTTAAAAACTTATCATATAATCCTAATCCTAATTATTCCTAATTAATATTATAAATATAAATCCTAACTAATATTATAAATGGGAGTGATTTTGTTTGTTACCTCTTCAAGCTTTATCTACTGAACCAATCTTCCTGAAATTTTGCATACATAAAGTTGGAAGTACGAAGAAGAACATAGCGTACCTTTCATTCCGGGAAAAAGCACTGTTCCCGTGGGAAATTCACGCGGGCGAAGCCGCAGGAAAAAGCTAGTCATATTATAAATCTCAAAGCTACAAACTACTAGCATTTCGAAACGACCACTGCTGAGAAGAAATGCCGAAAGAAACTCATTTCTGAAATTTTGCATACACATAGTTAGATGTACAGTGTTTGTAATAAAATCTATGTTGTTTTGTCCGTTCGCCGCCGTAATATTCTAGCGCGTGCGGTAGTTTCATATTAGTAGCGTCGTCGCCCGCTCGGCCGGCGTCGGCAGTCGCGAGCGACCATTTTGAATTCAGTATTGTTTGGACATCGCGCGGGGAGGCCGCGCCGCATGAAATTGCTCGCGTGAATGGCATGGCGGACGGCCGCCATTTGTCCTGACATATCGGTTTGATTTTAATACGCGGAGAGGTCTCGCGTCTTTTGCTTGTTAACTAGTTTGAGTTATATTTGTGAATTTCCTGTTTGTTAAATAACTATTGAACATTTGTGTTTGTGAAACCTTTTACTTTGACTGTTTCTTGTGAGATGCGAAACGTGGCTGCCTGGGGACGCCGAAATCTGTTGCCGAGTGGAACTGCTAGACGGATCAGGTATTTTTTCTGGGGATTGAGATCTCATGGGGTAGGTTGGGTGATTTAGGGAACAACCCCCTCCTCTTCCGAAGACACTCGAAGTTGGATCCGAAGATTAAGAAGATTCAGTTTGGTAAGTGGTTGAATTGTAGTTATTAAGTTGGGTTAGTATATAGGGCCCCGTAGCTCCCTATATAAGCTACGGTGGTAGCAGACTGCGTATAGGTTAGGTTAGATTCTAGTCGGACAAGCGTGGTGTCGCGTGGAGATTTTTTCCCGGTACTTATTTTTACCGGTGGTTTTTTCCCGGTGAAGTTCCGGTACAGAATTCTTCCCGCCGCTTCGTTTGTCCGGATTCTCTGCGCACATTTTCTGGTAGCAGAGCATAGTTTATCTACCCTCTATTTGTTCGTTTGTAAAAAATAATTAATTGTTTGTAAAAATTTTTAGATTTTTCTTAGTTTGTTTGTATAAGAATATTTGTAACCTTTTTTGTATTTGTTTGCGGTTTGTACCGTGCGTTCCGGGTTTGTGCCATTCTCATACCTACCGCGGTTCTTCGTGTAGTTGTTTGATTTTGTTGTTTTTTATTTACCTTTTGTTATTTTTTTGTTTGTGACTTGACGCGATGGCGAAGGTCTCCAATGCTAGGGCGACACTCGCCAACGAATTGAGATGGTTTGTGACGGCCGGGGGACTCCTGTCCCGGAAGGACAGGGAGGGCGCCATACTGCTAAGAGCGGATCACCTCCACTCACGATTGATTAGCGCGGAAGCGGCCATGGTGGTGCTTACCGAAGCCGAACTTGCCCCGGAGGTCTACGCAGGTCACATGGCGGACATGGACCAGATCCTGAGTCTGCACGATGATATCGCGGAGGCGGCGACCGCAATAAGGGCGAGACAGGCTGGCGGACCAGCCCCTCGCACACCTGTTAGACAGGAAGGACCAGCGGTTACTGGTCGGCTCCCCACCCTTCAGCTGTCCCACTTTGGGGGTAGGATGGAGGAGTGGGTAGCCTACAAAAATATGTTTGAGTCCCTGGTCGTAGCACGACAGGATTTGTCGAAGGCCCAGAAGATGGCCTACCTCCTCTCCACTCTGGAGGATGAAGCGCGGTCGCTCATCCAGCACCTCCGGGTGGAGGACGACCAGTACGATACGGCTTGGGAGTTATTGAACTCCCGCTATCAAAATTTACGTTTGTTAGCGGATGCGCACGCCGCACAGTTGATGGCCCTGCCCAAGGTGGCCAACAGGGCACAGTTGCGCCTGCAGTTGCTCACGCCCGTTACAGTGGCCTGTAACGCGCTCCGCACACTGGGGCTGCCGGTGGACCAATGGTCCTTTTTGCTGGTGCACATTGTATTGGGCAAATTACCCAATGACATCCGCTCGCGATTTGAGCGCGAGAATGCGGAACGGGATAGCACCACCCTACCAACATTCACTGACTTGGTGAAGTTTTTGGAGTTTGAGGCACGGGCGGCTGAGAATACCATGACGGACTCAGCGCCATCCAGAGCGCCTGAACGTAGGCCCCAACAGGGACGGCAACCGCCACCGCGTGGAGCTGGTGTGCGGGTTGCACACACGGCAGCAGTCGCGGGGGACGCGGACTGCCTGCAATGTGGCCGGATGGGCCACAGCCTGCTGCAATGCAGGGACTGGCAGAGACTGCCAGTACAAGATCGGCGCCGCATGGCAAGGCGGCATGAACTTTGCTTTTACTGTTTGGGCAGTCACTATGCACGTGACTGTCCCAGAGCCATACCATGCAGTGCATGCCGTGGGCTGCACCACGTGATGCTCTGCATGAACCGGAACGGGGATGGCCCCCGGTTGTTGAGGCAGGGGTCCCCTATGGGCGGGGGCGCTCCTGCGCGAAGCCCTCCACCATCGGACGGAGGACGCGGCTTCGCTCGTCGCACCCCCCTCGGGAGGGGGTCGCGTACCGGCGCGGGTCTTGGCGGACCGGGACCACGCGCCCCAAGGTCGTGGCCAGTATGTGGCTGGCCAGGCCCCGGATAGGGCCCCCATGGGCGGGGGCCCTAGATCGGACGTGAGAGTGGGGACACCCCCTCCACGCGGGTTACCAATGCCCAACACATGCAGCCGCAGCGGTTTTCTCCGCCGCTGCACGAGTACCCACGGCTGGAGTACCACCCGCCGTACCATATGTATGGCCGGGCCGCGGGTTATGCCCCCTCAGATGGGGATGTGCACTCGCCCGCCATATTATCCGGGTCAGTGGCGCGCCCCTGGTTTGGAGAGAGTGGGGAGCCCGTAACTAGCTTGCTCCCTTGCTGGGACAGAGCCGCGGACGGTTCTGCTCCCTACCGCGGTGGTCCGCGTATGGGGTCGTGGGGGGAAGCCATTAATTTGAGAGCTCTGTTGGACTCAGGGGCTCAAAGCAGTTTGGTTACCACTCGAGTGGCACACCAGTTAGGTTTAGTCGTGGAAGACTCGCCTGTGCCACTTCTTGGAGTTGGTGGCATACAAGTGAAGTGTCTGACGGGCCAGACACTTGTCACCTTTTCTTCGCTGAAGTCCTCCACAATGAGGATCACGACTTCGGCTATGGTAATGGATACCATTGCGGGTTGGCACCCCTCGACAGACATACCGCCGGGTGTGTTGTCTTTGGTTTCGGGTCTGGATTTGGCCGACCCCTTTGTTTTTCATCCCGGCCCAGTGGACTTGCTCCTGGGCTCGGACGTATTTAGTTGGATTTTGTTGGGTACCCAGAAAGCTCTGGGTTCGTCTTCACTGATGGCAGTGTCTACGATTTTTGGTTTTGCCCTGATGGGCCCTGTGTTTGATAATGGCACCGCGGAGGAGCCACCGGTTGTCGCATCTGCGTCCTTGGCCAAGACCATGCAAAGGTTTTGGGAGGTGGAGGAGCCACCTATGAGTTCCAGGATGGATCCGGAACACGCTGAGTGCGAAGCCCTTTTTCGATCGACCACGGAGAGGTTGCCCTCCGGTCGGTTTGTAACTAGGTTACCCTTTGTTGCCTCTCGTCCTAGCCTAGGGCAAAGTAGGGCGCTTGCGGAGAAACGACTGCTGTCCATGGAGCGACGCATGCAGCGTGACCACGTACTTCGCGATAAATATATTGAATTTATGCGCGAGTACGAGGATTTGGGTCACATGTCTCCGGCTCGAGTTGATTGGAGCTCAACTGAGCATTATTTTTTGCCCCACCACGCGGTGGTGAAGGCCTCAACAGGCAAATTGAGGACCGTCTTCGATGGGTCCGCACCCACTTCGAACGGGGTTTCGTTGAATCTGTGTTTGCATTCGGGTCCCAAATTGCATAGGGACATAATTGACATCATCTTGAACTTTAGAAGACATCAAGTGGTTTTTGGTGCGGACATCCGGATGATGTCCCGCCAGACAGTCATACATCCTGAGGACAGGCGATTCCAGTTGATACTCTGGCGTGAGCGCCCTGAGGATCCTGTGACGGTGTATGAACTCAACACAAACACGTATGGTTTGAAATCTAGTCCCTATATCGCCATCAGATCATTGCTTGAATTGGCAGAGCGGGAACGGATCCGCTTTCCCCGTGGGGCTTCCGTGCTGTCACGTGACTTGTATGTTGATGACGTGTGCACCGGAGCCCAAAGTATTGAGGAGGCCCTCCTACTGCGGGATGAATTGATTGAAATATTGAAGACAGGTGGCTACGAGCTACGTAAGTGGTTGTCTAATGAGCCTAAAGTTCTAGAAGGGATCCCGGAGGATCACCAACAGAACCCTCACCTGTTTGAGGATGTGGATGATCCCAACAGGATAGCGGTGCTGGGCATGCAGTACCAGCCGCTAACCGATATTTTTACATTCCAAGTGGACTTGGAAATACCAAAGGTCTGGACTAAGAGAACGGTGTTGTCCGTAATAGCCCGTATGTTTGATCCAAGCGGTTGGATCAGTCCAGTGATATTCTCTGCAAAGTGTCTTCTTCAGAGACTTTGGACTTTGGGCGTCTCGTGGGACGAGCCGCTGTTTGGCTCTCCATTGGATGATTGGCT
Organism: Ephestia elutella; assembly: GCA_018467065.1. Classification (NCBI taxonomy): domain Eukaryota; kingdom Metazoa; phylum Arthropoda; class Insecta; order Lepidoptera; family Pyralidae; genus Ephestia; species Ephestia elutella. The sequence goes on along the minus strand of CM031570.1, from coordinate 6,407,600 downwards.
CGAGTTGTTTTCATCGATTAAGGAAGTCAATCGGATTGCCTTGCCTCGTCGAATATTGCCCCCGGGAAATATCGAGCCAGCCTGCATGGCTTTTGTGACGCGTCGGAGCGAGGCTACGCCGCGTCAGTCTATATGCGGACAGTTGACGCCGATGGCCGGGTCAATGTCTCGCTTTTGTTAGGGAAGAGCAAGGTCGCCCCCATCAGGACTAGGCTGACTATTCCCAAGCTTGAGTTGAGTGGAGCTCACCTTCTCTCTAAATTGTTGCATCACGTTGCATGTGAGCTGGCGGCCACGGTCGAGATACGGGACATCTTCGCCTGGTCGGATAGCCAGGTCGCGCTTGCATGGTTGCGCGCGGCCCCACATACCTTGGAGGTTTTTGTGGGAAATCGGGTTTCCCAAATCCAGAATATCGGAATTGATATAACATGGAGACATGTGCCGGGAGAGCTTAACCCAGCGGACTGTGCTTCCCGAGGTTGTACGGCACCAGAATTGGTGTCACACCCGCTCTGGTGGGGTCCAGAGTGGCTGATGGGATCAGAAACTTCTTGGCCTGTCTGTCAGACAGATGTTACTTCTTTGAGTTTGACTGGGCTCCGTGTACATGCTGTAGTCGCTGAGACGACGTCGGAGCCGGATTGGCTACTTGCTCGGTATAGCAGTTTGGATAAACTTCTGGGTGTTACCAGTTGGATTAAGCGTTTCATACATAATTGTAGAAACCCACAGGCAAAGCGGTTGGAGCCGATTGCAGGTGCAGAAGAGCGCCGGAGCGCATTGTTGCATTGGGTCCGTGTCGTGCAGACCGGACGGTTTGAGTCAGAGCTTCGTATTTTGCGCGACGGACGCGCTAAGTTGAAGGGCGCGGTCGCTCGTTTGAACCCGTACATCGACTCGGATGGGCTTCTTCGGGTTGGAGGCAGGCTCCGGAAGGCGGATCTTCCATATGAGACTCGCCATCCTCTGTTGTTGCCCAAGGGCGGACCCTTGGTGCAGCTTTTGGTGTCTGATCGACACATTCGTAACGCCCATGCTGGGTGCAATGCTTTGTTGGCTATTTTGCAACGCGAGTTTTGGATTTTGTCTGCCCGAAGAGCAATCCGTAGTGTCCTGTTTCGATGTATTGCATGTTATAGGTTGAAGGCATCCACGATGCAACCACAGATGGGTGATTTGCCCGCTGATCGAATCCGACCTTCGAGACCGTTTGACGGCGTTGGAACCGATTTTGCCGGTCCCTTTTCGATCAAGGCTTCTCCCTTTCGTAATGCCCGTATTGTGAAGGGCTATTTGTGTGTATTTGTTTGTTTGGCCACCAAGGCTGTCCATTTGGAGGTGGTATCGGCTCTGACTACGGAGGCCTTCGTCGCCGCGTTGGATCGCTTTGTTTCGCGTCGAGGTCTACCTTCCCTTATTAGGTCTGACAATGGCACAAACTATAAAGGAACTGTAAATTATCTTAAGGATGTTTCTGTGTTTATTGATAAAAATTGTACTAGTTTACGTCAAATTGCTGCCCAAAGGGGAATAACCTGGAAGTTTAGTCCCCCAAGTTGCCCCCATTGGGGAGGGATTTTTGAAGCGGCTGTGAAATCCGCAAAGACCCACCTCCGCCGCATTATCGGAGAAACGGCTCTAACTTTTGAAGAGCTGGCCACAGTGTTTTGTAAAGTTGAGGCGGTCCTCAACTCTCGTCCTCTCTGTCCGCTATCTCCAGATCCAAATGACTTGGAAGCTCTCACCCCTGGTCATTTTTTGGTGGGAGGGCCGTTGAATGCCCTGCCCGAATACCCGTGGAAGGATGAACGCGTATATCGGTTGTCGCGTTTTCAAATGTTGCAGCAAATGAGCCAGGACTTTTGGCGTCGCTGGTCGCTTGAATATTTGCATTTGCTGCAGCAAAGAGTGAAGTGGACTGACAGGACTGAGCCTCCCAGGGAGGGTGATTTAGTATTGTTAAAAGAGGCAAATTTGCCCTCATTGCTTTGGCGACGAGCTCGCATATTACGTTTGATTCTTGGCGGAGATGGCACTCCGCGTGTGGCTGAGGTGTTGGTCGACGGTTCGATTTTGAGGAGAGCTGTGACCTCTCTCGCCCGCCTTCCCGTAGAGTAAGCTAGCGGTCTGCTTCTCAGACCGGGACGGGGGGATGTTTGTAATAAAATCTATGTTGTTTTGTCCGTTCGCCGCCGTAATATTCTAGCGCGTGCGGTAGTTTCATATTAGTAGCGTCGTCGCCCGCTCGGCCGGCGTCGGCAGTCGCGAGCGACCATTTTGAATTCAGTATTGTTTGGACATCGCGCGGGGAGGCCGCGCCGCATGAAATTGCTCGCGTGAATGGCATGGCGGACGGCCGCCATTTGTCCTGACATATCGGTTTGATTTTAATACGCGGAGAGGTCTCGCGTCTTTTGCTTGTTAACTAGTTTGAGTTATATTTGTGAATTTCCTGTTTGTTAAATAACTATTGAACATTTGTGTTTGTGAAACCTTTTACTTTGACTGTTTCTTGTGAGATGCGAAACGTGGCTGCCTGGGGACGCCGAAATCTGTTGCCGAGTGGAACTGCTAGACGGATCAGGTATTTTTTCTGGGGATTGAGATCTCATGGGGTAGGTTGGGTGATTTAGGGAACAACCCCCTCCTCTTCCGAAGACACTCGAAGTTGGATCCGAAGATTAAGAAGATTCAGTTTGGTAAGTGGTTGAATTGTAGTTATTAAGTTGGGTTAGTATATAGGGCCCCGTAGCTCCCTATATAAGCTACGGTGGTAGCAGACTGCGTATAGGTTAGGTTAGATTCTAGTCGGACAAGCGTGGTGTCGCGTGGAGATTTTTTCCCGGTACTTATTTTTACCGGTGGTTTTTTCCCGGTGAAGTTCCGGTACAGAATTCTTCCCGCCGCTTCGTTTGTCCGGATTCTCTGCGCACATACAGAGAAGGCCATAGGTTACCTTTCATCCCGGGAAAAGGCACTGTTCACATGGGAAATTCACGCGGACGAAGCCGCGGGCAAAAGCTAGTAAAACCATAAATAATATAAAGGTCAACGTGAGGCTAGTAAAATCATAAATAATATAAAGGTCAAAAGGCACGTCGCCGCAAGGAAGAGTAAGGGTGCTTTTATTAAACTTGTCATTACTTATTTATCGTACAGATATTAAAAACTAGGTATTGTGTGAAATCACCTTTACCGGTATCTCGCCCGCGTTAACCCGTGACGTGTGTGCCAACCAGTGTTGTCACCTTGGTGGTTTTTCCACCAGAACTAGCGGTTTTTAAAGCCTTTAGTGGTATTTTTAAAAACCATAGCGTTTTTATTTCTTTTTGTGGTTTTTAGGGGTTTTTTCAGTACAAAATCTGGCAACACATTTTTAACTAACCATTTCAGAATTTCCTAATAATCTACTTACTCTATGGCCGGGGAATCCCTAAGCACAGTCAGAATTTCATATTGTTCTATGTTTACTCTTTAAACGGGGAATCCCTTAGCGCAGTCGTTTGTTTATGTTTTCTTTGAATCTTGTCATTATATGTCTTGAATTTAGTTCGTGCTGTCGAAAACGCAAAAAGTTTGATCAAGTCGTTTATAGTGTGTGAAGTCGTGACGTTCATTAATATCCAATAATGGAATTTTCATTCAAGAAAAAAAACTATGCACAAAAATATAGAAAAGAGTGGGAATCTCATGACGAATTCAAATCCTGGCTTAAACCTATACCTGGTGATGATACGAAGGCGTTTTGCACTTATTGTAAGGCAGAATTACTAGCGGAATTGGTAGACTTGAGAAGACATGCTAAAACAAAGAACAAAAAATGCAAGTGATATCTGGCAACCAGATTTTACAATTCAAGCCCGATAATGAGAAGATATCCAATCTAAAATCGCGCAAAGCTGAAGGAATGCTCGCGCTTTACATTACTGAACATAGCTCAGTTTCCTGTATTGATCATCTAACAGATTTAGTGAAATTGGCTTTCCCTGACTCAAAAGCAACTGATGACTTAAAAATGCATCGTACTAAGTGTACTGAAGTTATTAAAAATGTATTGGTACCACATTTTACTGAAGAGCTAATAAAGTATATAGGACAGCAAAAATATAGTCTTATCATTGATGAATCAACTGACATCAGCACGAGCAAGCAACTTGGTATTGTAATCAGGTATTTCAGTAGAAAACTAAAAAAGTAGTTTCTTCGTTTCTGGCTCTAGAACAACTTGAAACCAGCGATGCAGTTGGTATTATTAAAGCCCTTCTTTCTTGCTTACAAAAATATGGATTAAATAAAAATAAAATGATTGGATTGGAAACAGACAATGCGTCAGTCATGACTGGAATTAATAATGGAGTGCATAAAATCCTGAAAAATTATATACCTAATTTAATTCTTATCAGATGCACTTGCCACTCTTTACAACTTGCTGTATCTCACGCTTCAGAACATACGCTACCAAGAAATATTGAATTCTTGATTAGAGAAACTTACAATTCGTTTGCCCCTCTACAAAACGTAAAAATGAATATCAAGAAATTTACGAAACTATTAATTGTGGCGAAGCACCTTTGAAAATTTTGCAGGTATGTGACACACGCTGGTTATCCATTGAACTAGCGGAAAGAACTGACTTTACATTTTGGGCTTATGAGAGATCGATGTTACACTGCAGATCTATTTATATTCTATATACAAGGATGAATCAAGTTATTTATATTTGCTATTTTTGAAAAGTGTACTAAACGATGTGCAGATCGCATTGAAAAGCTTTGAAAGCGAAAATGCAAATCCTCTTAAATTATTAAATGTGCTGATTACACTATTACGTTCAGTTTGCAACAGGATACTGTTACCGAATGCAGCTATTACAGATAAGGATTTTTTAATATCGATATCGACCAAAACCTTAACCCGGTCCCATACATGGGCTACCTCTTTGAATCGGAGCATGAAAAAACATCGTTAACAGCTGATACTATATTAGTCATAAAACGTCCTGTATTGAGTTTAATGTGAAGCTAGCCAAGGAAATTCAACAAAGACTGCCGACCAATTATAATGTGCCGGAATCGATGTTAAAATTAGACCCAGAGATAATACTCCGCCAAGGTAAGGACAATTCCATTTCGGAATTAGCTAAAGAACTTGGCTATACTGCTAGTGACATTGACAAGATATTGAGTCAGTGGCACAATATCTGTTTTATCCAATGGAAAAATACAAAAGATGTTATAAAATTTTGGGTTGAGGTAGATGATTACCGAAACGCAGCGGGTCTAAATCACTTTGCAGAACTAGTTGATCTTGCCATATCATCATTATCTTTACCCCAATCTAATGCAGGTATCGAAAGAATTTTCAGTGTCATGAACATCGTAAAAAATAAACTACGGAACAAGATGGCTGGTCCTCTTCTAAATGCGATAATTTTTATCAGAAACAGATTAAAAGTTACTGATGCAAAATGTTACAATTATGAATTACCAAGCGCTGTCATTGCAGCTATTGGAAAAAACACTAAGTACGCTTTTAGAAATCAATCACAAGCCACAACCACAACATCTGCATCGACGTCGACGTCATCGGCAGTAGTTTCCGCGTCTGTGAATTATGATGATGTTATGGAAGATATAACATTTGATAACCTTGAATTTTAATTTCAATTGTATTACTTGTTTCTCATAAGTCTTAATTCATATTGTACTGATTAGTTACAAATAAATAACAAATCAACATAGATGTCTTTTTTTTTTTATTGCTTCTAGTTTATGTACTGAAAATAATTTAAAAAAAAATTGTGCTGTAGAGAATATTTTTGTCGAATTTTGGCACGTATATACAACATATTCCTTCGTTTTAAATTTGAATTAGGATTTCTTAAATATGATAATTTCAATGCAATAGTATAGCGTTATTTGGTGTTTTTTTCGTGTTCCAAGTTTGTGAAATCTGGCAACATTTTACTTTTGACCTAGCGCTTTATAAAAATCCAAGGTGGCAACACTGGTGCCAACCGTGAAATTATGACGTCACTAATGCCTAGTTCAGCCGCCGTATCTCACCGGGCTTACAACTGATCCCTGCTTCCCTGATGTACTGGCGCAGTAGGCAGAGTTCTTGAACGAAGATCGTAGATAATCTCGAATAATTTTCAAGACCCTTCTGTTGATATTCTTTTGACTTGTCTTTTATATGTATTAGTAAATAATAATAAATCAGAGCAATAGAGACAAGAAGAGGAAAGATGTTTGGCCACCTTATACGACACGACAACTTTATGAAATACCTGATTAAAGGAAAAGTTGAAGCGAGGGCATTTATAGACGAAATTAAAGAGAAGGTACAGGTCGTTTAGAGAGATCAAATCAATGGCAGAAGAGAGGCATACATGAAAATTACTCCACCGACAAGAAGGAAGTTTTTAAATTTATTGAGATCGATACTGATGGAGGATGAAGGCTTTTATTTCAATCGCATCGCCTACCAAAGTCCTGTGTAAAAATAACTGTCATTGAAGCACATAATTAATATAAGTACTACGTACAGAAAGGAAACTCCCTGCCCCTCCCGCAATATGGCACCCTCTCGCACCTCCCGCACTTCTCCCCCGTTCTTGTGTGGTTGTGGGACCGTTCGACTATGAAAACGCACACATTGACGTGTTACTGACGTGTTCACGGTTATACGGTAGGTATATTTGACGCGCCGTTTCTATGAAGCGCCCGCCCTGTGACTAAAGAGTATTTGGGAGCCATGGAACTTGACCTACGTAACGCAAATTACTGGACATAAGCCATTGTGATGATGTTGACGCCAAAATCATAGAAATGATGAGAAGGACATCACCACAATTTTTATGAAATAAAACTTTTTTCCAAAAAAAATGAACCGACTTCCATCATAAAACTTAAAATCATGAAATAACAATAAATAAAAATGTATTAGCATGCTACCTACTGAATGAGGTGAAGTCGGTGCCAAGTGCAGGAGTAAGGATGTTATTTAATTGTTTAGCTAGGCATTGTATATAATATATACTTTAGATTATTTAATATTCAATTTGGCACCGACTTCACCTCATTCAGTAGGTAGCATGCTAATACATTTTTATTTATTGTTATTTCATGATTTTAAGTTTTATGATGGAAGTCGGTTCATTTTTTTTGGAAAAAAGTTTTATTTTATCATTTTTAGTGCTTCTACACCTATTTTCTTTAATAAAAACTTTTTTTCACTGCTGGCTGAAAATAAAGAATTAAGAATTCGAAACTTTTAATGTCAGTTTGATTTGAAACGTCAAAACATGTCAAATTGTCTATTATTTTTGGCACATAAATAGACCGAGAGCCCGTGACGACCAAACCTTCCTTATTTTAAAAATACTGAATGTTTCTCTGCGTGGTATATACGGATAAAAAATATAAGCGACTAGGTATGAAGTTTGGATCTTAGTTGTTTATGCAGGTAATATGGATAGCAAGGATGATTTTTATAGGTATAAAAAGCACCCTTGGGGCCTCCCAAAGTAATATTAAATTCAGCTTTTATAATAAAACAAATATAACTTACCTAATTTAGCAAAGTTACAATGTCTAGCAGGTGTTTATATCTGCACCAATTGCCTGGTAATGGCGTGATTTCATACAGGAATAAAATCTTTAAAAAAACTTTACTTTGAGGAAATTAAGTTACCACTTTAAATGTTATTGCTACAAATAATCTGCCTAAGTAATCATGATCCAACTTTTATAGTTGCTAATCACTATTTCTATTATGTTGGGAACATACACAGAAAATCTTGAGTTTTAATAAAATAAGGAAGGGCATGCTATCGTGGACTTTTGCTCTATAATGCAATGTTGGTATTTTTATATTTTGTTAGGTATCTTTAAAATTACCGAACAGATTCTGATGTGGTTAAAATGGGACCAACTTGGGAATATACCATTACGAATAAAAAAACAATTTCGGAAATCAGTCCACTATAGGCGGAGAAATCGGCGAACATACATAAAAAAAAACATACATACATCGAAACATATAACCTCCTCCTTTTTTGGGAAGTCGGTTGATAAAAATAATCCTTACATACATACATACATACATATTATCACGCCTTTTTCCCTAGGCAGAGACTAGCGATTTCCTCCTGCTACGATCCTTACAGATCTCTCTTGCTTCCTCTACACTCATCACTCTCTTCATACATGCTCTCCGGTTATGGGTGCTCCTAATATCTCACTTTTTAAGGAGGTCCGCAATCTGGTTGGAGTGCGTTCTTAACATTAAAAAATAAAGTCCCCCGCCGCGTTTCTATGTCTGTGGGCGAAAAACTCAAAAACTTATTAACGGATTTTCATGTGGTTTTCACCAATGAAGGGGGCGGGTCAGGAGGACGGTTTTGGTGTATTTATGCAGGCTAAGCCGTAGCCAAAAGCAAGTAATAGTTACAGAAATTCCGAGTGCCTAAAAAGTTTGTTTTCTGTTTATGTATGTGAGTTTTTGTGGATGTTAACTTGGGTAGATATTTCAAATTTATCATTCATCTGCCTCCAAAGCCATCGGCTGGAGAAAAGCAATAGTACCGCAGAAAGTGGCATTGCCGGGATGCAACAAATGGAGCTTGAAATCGTTTGTAGCCAAGTCTCAAATTGATAATACTACAGAAGTGTAATCTATTTGCTTACAATGTATAATTTTCGAGATCTATGACTAAAACACGCAAGAAGAATTAGAATTTAATTAAATTAGAATTATTATATTTGTATTAATCCCAACTAATAATATATTTTTGTTTGTTACCTCTTCACGCTTTATCTAATTAATCAACCTTTCTGAAATTTTGCAAAGCATAGTTAGAAGCACTGAAAAGGACAAAGGGTACCTTTGATCCCGGGAAAAAACACTGTTCCTGTAGGAAATCACGTGGGCGAAGCCGCAGGCAAAAGCTTGTAATTTTATAAGCACTTTTTAAAACTTAATTGTTATTTAATACTATTCATCTTTGTATTGTTTTAACATTCTATTTTGGCATTTTTCTGTTTAATGCTTTTTTCAAGTATTCGTAAATGTGTATAACATGTTTTCATGGTTTAAGTTTCACCTAAGGGGCAAATGGAAAAGATTGTTATTGATTATTATTCTGTAGTTACTTTATTTTGTTAGATGAGTGCTCACTGGGTATTGTGGAACTTAGCGGAAGTTTAAATCGGCTTTTTGCTATTTTAAATTAATATCAAATTCTCCAGTGGTTGTTTTATTTTCCGTAGATTCATCTTCCAGTCATGAACAAATATTTGAACTGGTCTAGTAAGCTATCTTATCTTGCTGCAGGGTCCGTGTTTACGGTAGTACGTCGAGTCTTGGACCCTTTTGTACTTACCCCCAAGCCTTACTCACACACAGCGGGATTCCTGTAGAAGGACTGCATAAGCTTCAGGATATCACCGGCTGCGAAGTGCCTGGAGGCCAATTCTCGCGTTTGCGATATTTTATCGAATTTGATAATATATCAAACTTCTTTTATCGAACAAAATTATCACAAAATCCTCCAAAATGGTATTCTCGAACCTATTCGACATAAAACTCGATATTATATCGAAAACTAGGGCTTCTCTAATTGAAAACACGTTCCTTTTTCTCGATTATACTTAACTACAATCGAGAAATTTATGTTTTACTTGTTTCATTAAATATTTTATATAAAACCAATGTTTTAATAGTGAATTTATGTAAAAATAGTTATAATACTTTATTTTATGTAACTTAATAAGCTCCAATGCAAATTTATAAAATGCAAAGAAAATTAAATATTTTAGAGTTGATGGAGAGAACGGAACGCGAGGATACTTGTCATTGTTTGTTTATTGTGTGTGTGAGGTTATGTGATATTTGTTATCGGAGTATCAATTATATTCTTATGTATGATATTGTTTCTTTACGAAATTGAATCGAGAAACAAATAAGGTATGGTACTCGAGGCAGAAAAAAGCAAAGTATGTATCTATCCAAACCTCTATATTAGGCTTCAATAAAATAATTTTATGAAAATAAACAACGATTTCCAATAAAATTGAATACAAAATCATCAGCATTCATATTTTACTAAACCATAGCTGAAGAAAAATACAAAGCGTCTTTTAAAGTACGAATATTATGTTATTCAATAGCTTTGAAGCAACAAATATCACACACGATATGGTTTTCGGCCACGCTCGACCACTCGATGCGTATCGAGTGCTGACGCTGGATAAATGTCACATTTGAAATCACGAGAATACGCAATTTCGATATTTATCGATATCCGCCATGTTTTTTCGATAAATGTCGAAATTGATATTATATCGCAGACCCCAGAATTGCCTCCCTGGGAGGCAATTCTCGGTTTCAAAATAATCGTTGTTTATTTACATAAAATTATTTTATTGAAGCCTAATATAGAGGTTTGGATAGATACATACTTTGCTTTTTTCTGCCTCGAGTACCATACCTTATTTGTTTCTCGATTCAATTTTGTAAAGAAACAATATCATACATAAGAATATAATTGATACTCCGATAACAAATATCACATAACCTCACACACACAATAAACAAACAATGACAAGTATCCTCGCGTTCCGTTCTCTCCATCAACTCTAAAATATTTCATTTTCTTTGCATTTTATAAATTTGCATTGGAGCTTATTAAGTTACATAAAATAAAGTATTATAACTATTTTTACATAAATTCACTATTAAAACAATGGTTTTATATAAAATATTTAATGAAACAAGTAAAACATAAATTTCTCGATTGTAGTTAAGTATAATCGAGAAAAAGGAACGTGTTTTCAATTAGTGAAGCCCTAGTTTTCGATATAATATCGAGTTTTATGTCGAATAGGTTCGAGAATACCATTTTGGAGGTTTTTGTGATAATTTTGTTTGATAAAAGACGTTTGATATATTATCAAATTCGATAAAATATCGCAAACGCGAGAATTGGCCTCCTGTAGTCTTCCAGTTCCGGATACGCAGTTTCAAAGGGTCCGGCCGTTATGCCCTCAATCCGCCACGCACTCGGCCGCGACGCTCACGAATTTTAAAATTTGATTATCCTCGACGCCCTCGGCCGCGTCGCCCACGATTGTAAATCAACTTTTTTTTTTACTTGTAACTTGAGGAAGTACTGTTGAGTATAAAAATGTTGCGTTTCATTTTTTATTTTCATATAAACCATTTGTATGTGTATTTTTTACACTACCATTCATAATAATTTCATACATACACCAAGTACTTATATAAAAAACAGAACCAAATATGAAATTATTGGCAAAAAAATATAGAAAGGTTACTACCGACATACGTAGATGCCAAAAAGGACATCTTGCCTCATCTTTTATTTATTAAAATGATTTTTGTTAAATTTTTAAAGTTCTGAAAATTGGAATAATATATACTTAGAAAAGCACTGTACCCTACCGTAATTAACACGAAAAATAAATGAATGTCTACACTAACAGAAATTACTGATTTTATATGTGTATGCTTAAGGACAGTTTAAAATGATATAAGTAGGTATGTCCAACTTCGAGAAAGAGGTCAACCGTCGAATCCAACTCGGCTGGGCAGCGTTCGGGAAGCTTCGCGATATCTTCTCGTCCAAAATACCGCAGTGTCTCAAGACTAAGGTCTTTGACCAGTGTGTGTTGCCAGTAATGACATACGGAACAGAGACGTGGTCGCTTACTATGGGCCTCATAAGAAGGCTCAAGGTCACCCAAAGGGCGATGGAGCGCGCTATGCTCGGAGTTTCCCTGCGTGATCGAATCAGAAATGAGGAGATCCGTAGGAGAACTAAAGTAACCGATATAGCCCGCAGAATCGCCAAACTTAAGTGGCAGTGGGCGGGGCACATAGCTCGCAGAACAGATAGCCGTTGGGGCAGAAAAGTTCTCGAGTGGCGACCACGAACCGGAAAACGTAGTGTTGGCAGGCCTCCCACTCGGTGGACCGACGACCTGGTGAAGGTCGCGGGTTGCGCATGGATGCGGGCAGCGCAGGACCGGTCGTTGTGGAAATCCTTGGGGGAGGCCTTTGTCCAGCAGTGGACGTCTTTCGGCTGAGAGAAGAAGGTATGTATCTTGATTCATGAATACAATTTTTTTTTTCATAACTAAACCCGGGCAAACATACCTACATAACTTTGGTACTTATTTTAATTGTAACGATTCTGTTCTCAACAGTACTCATTCAAGTTAGTTGCAAAAAAATAAATAAATCGTGAGCGTCGCGGCCGAGAGCGTCGAGGACAAACAAATTTTAAAATTCGTGAGCGTCGCGGCCGTGAGCGTGGCGGAATGAGGGCCTAACGGCTGGACCCGTTTCAAGGGTCAAAGAGGGCCAGCCGCTTGTTAGCCAGCGAGTCACATTCACACATAATGTGCTCCATAGACTCCTCTGCTTCTGCACACACCCGACATAGAGGGCTTTCGACAAGTTTTAGCTTGAACAGGTGCCCACGACATTCAAAATGTAAAGTAAGCTAAGCCCGATAGGCACAGGGTCAATGCTCAGGAGAATAATCTGACTCACACGTTAATTTTCATCGACAACTACATGCTTCAGGATGACTTTATGATAAAGGAATGAAAATAGAAGTAACATTATTATTATTAACATTTTGGTAACTTAACTAATAATTTTGCGTACATACCTTGTGTTTTAAATTTATCGTAGAGTTTACCGAAAGTATAGGTACTTAATTGTTGTTACACTAAATAGTGTTAAAGGTCCATTCCAGTTCACCATTTACATTATACATCCTCTTTGATGTTACAACCCATTATACAGCATGATTGTGTGTTTAACGAGCAGCATTGTGCTAAGCCACCTGTTGATAATGTACACCCTGTACAGCAATTTTACGCCTTGGCCCTAGGCGTATTAGCTGGTTAAGCGATGAAATTTAGCCTTTGGATGAGATAAGATTAGTTCGAATGATGGTTTAATAAACTATATGCTCTGCACTTAAATGTAATGATAATTGTAAGTTTTTGTTGTGTAACCTGTGTTGGTTTACCTACCTGATCAATATCATCATCAATATCAATCAATACATATAATAAAACTGTAACTGGTCTGTGTCTGTACATAGCAGATATTTAAGAAAAAAACTATGAGAGGTCTTCATAGAGCCAATAGGAGCCACTGTCACTGCGATACGGTCTCCAATATGGCGGCTCTTCAATATGTTAAGTCGCATCGCACTACTAAGTATTTCGAATTTAGGGTGACCATACTTACAAAATAAAACTATATTTAAATAAAAATCTATTTTAATAAGATATACTAACAGATTTTCTTTTACGATATTCTTTAGCAATCAAGAATTATTATCATAGTAATACGCCATCGTTGCTGTTACGTCAGGCAGCGCCACGAGTGTTAAAAAACGGAACTAAAAACTGTCAAAGTGGCGGCTAATGACATATTACATTACGGCTAGCCGCGTTGAAGAACGCATGGTGCCGAATTCATTTCGGCGGATTTTCATTCAGCCACATTCAATCCGGCTAATCGTTGAACCGCTGTATGTACAAAACGGCGCTGTTTTGTAAAACGGCTAGCCGTAATGTAATACGGCGGATTATACAATCCGACTGCGACATAAACATTAGTAAATTACGCGCGAACGAAGTTCGCGGGCACAAACTAAGTAAAAAACAAAATAATAAACTATATCTAGCTATTTGACGGCAATCTTTCGCTACCTTGATTACAAAATTTATTTTTGAGCAGTTATAACTATATCACAAAAGGTATTCTAAACTAATTGGTGAAGCCGTTTTAAGAAGATTTTGAGGTGCGTGAGTAACACATACACATATTATAATGGATTTTTAGCAATTTCTTGAAGTAGTTATATCAGTTTTTTACATATATACATACATATTATCACGCCTTTTTCCCGTGGGGATAGGAAGAGACTAGCGATCTTGCTACGAACTTTACAGATCTCTCTTACTTCCTCTACACTCATCACTCTCTTCATACGTGCTCTACGGTTATGGGTGCTCCTAATATCTCCCTTTTTAAGGAGGTCCGCAATCTGGTCGAAGTACGTTTTACATAATTATTACCGGAAATCTGTCACACCAGTGCCAAATAACTAGCACAGCGAACGCGTCAATATTTTTTAACAGAATTAAGAATTCGCGATGCGTGCGCCGCGGATCGTAAAATAGCAGATATTTGCGTACGGGGATGTGCCACACTAAAATGTTTTCCGTTATTTCGGTTTACGAACAAGCTAGTATCTTTTCGCCATAAATATTTTATGGCTAACGTCAAAAGTACTTCAGCACGAGTTTATGGTCCGCCCTCGGCGTATGGAATTGTTTTTGGTAGATATGATGATGTGTTGGTACGTCGTATGAATGAGAAATAATTTATCTAAATGTTAGGTTCATTCTTCTTCTTCTTTGCCACTATCACAGTGCGGGCGCTTCATAGAAACGGGGCGTCAAATATACCTACTACTACTACAAATGAAACTGTATATCCGTGAACACGTCAGTAACACGTCAATGTGTGCGTTTTCATAGCGTCATAGCGTCCCAATATACACCAAGAACGGAGGAGAATTGCGGGGGGTGCCATATTGTAGGAAGGCCAGGGGTTTCCTTTCTGTACATAATACTTATATTAATTCTGTGCCACTATCTTACTTATATGGGGTCGGCACAGTATGCTTATTCTTTCCACTGTGTTCTTCGTTTTCCACCATCGCCTTTTCTTTCCCTTTTCCTCGTTTTTGTCTTCTTTAAAAACTTTCGTCCACTTAACACGATGGCGCACCTCTCTTCTCCGGTTTTCTGAAAAAAAAACCTGAAATTAATTTAAATATTTAAAGAATAAATAAAATCAATTGTGATAAAAAAAAATGCCCTTGGTCTTTGAAAAAATCTTTAGGCACAAAATGAGAGCTAAAAGTGAACGGCATTTCTCTCAAACAGTTTTTCCCTTTTACTGATGAAATTTTTCCTTTGTATTTTCCGTAGAGATATTTATTTATTCGCATACTTTCGTACCTAGCTCGTTTGTTCCCAAAGTTTTTGATTAATGGTAGACAGAACTTTTATTAGATACTAGCATTGCCAGCGGCTTCGCCCGCGTGAATTTCCCACGGGAACAGTGCTTTTTCCAGGGATGAAAGGTACCCTATGTCCTTCTTCGTACTTTTAACTATGTGTATGCCAAATTTGAGGAAGATTGGTTCAGTAGATAAAGCGAGAAGAGGTAACAAACAAACAAATAAACAAACCAACAAACAAACAAACAAACTCACTTTCGCATTTATAATATTAGGATAGTAATTAGGATTAGTAGCTATGCCTTATGACTCCGCTCCTATGATAGTCTCGGTATGCTAGATAGCCTTTAAAAATCCTGAGTTCTGCGAAGAAAAACCATATAAAATTATGAATTCTATCATAGTAGATTGGAATGTCTTAATAAAAAAGTTTAAAAATTATCACTTGCAAAGCAACTGAAGGAAAAAAGTATTTTCCACTTGAGCCAAGCGATTCGTCCCCATTCCGAGTTCTAACGCGATAAACACCGCGTCATACCGACCGCCAGATTGCACGCTTTATATTTTATTCATGACAAACCACTACTGTCTAAAAACTTAAACAACTTAACCCTTATACCTTCCACTTAAAGCTCAATATATTTTTGACGTCCCCTTCTCATATGTCCAAGTATATTTTATGCGCGATTTTGTTTTTACGCATTACATTGTCTCGTGTATCCTGCCTGTTGGTTCAGGTTCTGTTGGAATTTAAAGTAAGCACGATTTTACATGCAATATTTTTTTATATTGCAGTATTCATGGCGTTTGAGTTTGTTGTCTCAATAGTGGGTTTTATGGGCTGGGAAAAGGAATGAATTTTACAAAATGTTTCGTTGTTGAAAGCTACAAACTTTCTTTTGGTATTATTAATAAATTGCTAGGCTAAAGTGGGACTGGGCGGATCACGTCTGTCGCATGCGCCCGGAGAGATGGACTCAAATTATAACCAAATGGGTTCCAACCGATGGAAGGACAAAAAGAGGAAGGCCAAAGACGAGATGAGCGGACGACTTAAGAGCGTTTGACAAAGAATGGAAGGAAAAGACCAAATATGAAAGACGTGGAGGAAGTTAGGGGAGGCTTTTGCCTAGCAGTGGGACACAAATGACTAGGAAAAAAAACATTTTTTTTAACGATAACGATAAAATCTTTTTAAAATTTTAATATCAATTAAATCAACATTAAAATTTTGTTTTTTTTGAATCCACCATAGCCTTGTCAAAATTCAAACAGCCAAAACATTTGCAAAAAGCTTCCATTAAAATATTTCCATGAAAACTTCCATAACATGAAAATGATAATTTAATATTTGATTACGAAAGTGAATTTTATAATAAACTAGCTGTCGCCCGCGGCTTCGCCCGCGTGAGTTTCGCTTAGATGAAAAATCTCTCTTGGAGTTTTTCATCAGATGTTCCAGATCTTCTATTTTTATACGTCAGCAGAAAATGCTCATCAGGTTGAACGACTTTTAATAAGGCGCCATTTCCATATATGTTATAGTGTAGCTGGTCTCTTGCAGTTCTTCATCAGATGTTCCAGATCTTCAATTTTTATACGTCATCAGAAAATGCTCATCAGGTTGAACGACTTTTGTTAAGGCACCATTTCCATATTTCTTATAGTTTAGTAGCTCTGTTAAGGTTCTTCATCAGGTGTTCCAGTTTTCAAAATCAATTATAGTCTATATGTTGCCCAGGCTTAATAGCTATACAACAAAAAAAGTTTCATTCAAATCCGTCCAGTAGTTTTTGCGTGAAACGCGTACATACATACAGACAGACAGACAGATAGACAGACAGACAGACAGACAGACAAGAAATTCCAAAAAATGTTTTTTGCTTTCTATTATTCTTTTTAAGTGTCCCTCTATCCATTTCAGTCAAAAATACTAAATGTACAGACAAAATATTTTTACTGTTTTATTATATGTATAGATTATACATGGTAGGTATATAGTTTTTTGAAAGTCGTGCACATGTTGGTTTTTGAAATTTTTACATAAAATCTTGTAAAAATCGAACAGTGAAAATGCACTTTTTCAAACGACACAAGTACAGACAACGGTATGCCAAGATATACTTCGGTAAAAGTGCACTAAAAGATAGACTGATTTGATATTGACCGTACTTCTAGTTTCGTACCTCAAAGCCTCTAAAGAACAAATAAAAATAAAGCGAACGAAATAACAGCGTAAACAGCAATCTGCGATAAAGATAAAAGATAGTAAAAGATAATAAGAACGGTATTGCAATCCCGGATAGTACCCATTGCTAGTAACAATAATCGGGAACTTTAAAAGATTAAAATGGGATTATTGCTGGAATAGGAGCGGATTTGAACGCATTTTGCGATTGTTACACGACGGCTTAAAAAGGGGGGGTATTGTTTTTGGGTTGTTTAGTTTACATAGTTTACATTTTATCAATCATTAGCCTCTCCTCGAAAGTTAGTAAGTTTTTCCTAAGTTTTGCCGGCTAAACTTAATGTTTACACCTATCTTTAGCCGTAACATATACATATATCAAATGCCTATTGGCGACTTGAATTTGTATCCAACACCAATGTTATCCATAACATACTCGATGAGAAAGAAGATTGATATTTATAACAAAATATATTTTTTTATAAAAGATGGGTTTGCTCTTGACCACAATCTTGCCCGAGGACAGAGATGAGGTCTACGGTGTAGCGAGCTTACCCAGAAGCATCCTATTCTCTCTGGTTTTGAAGAGAGTCAGGTTGTATGTGCTCGGGAACACAGACACAGTCAGGGAGTTCCATTCTTTTGCTGTTGACGAAAAGGGATTGGTGCGTGCGGCAAGAAGGGATGATAAAAGACAAGGGACAGACGGTATGAGCTCATGCAGCTCATGAGCACACTCCCCGAAGTACAATCGGTAGAAAACCGACAGACACGCAACTTTTCGACGATAAGCTAGAGGCTATGAAGCTAAGAGGTCGTCAATTTTTCTTGGCTCTGCGTCCTACCGAATCCAAAGTAATAATTGTAAATAGTAATAATTTGAAATTCAAATTCATTCTGTGCAATTCCATCGCATCAAAGCAAATCTTAATAGCAGTTCATTTAATGCAATTCCTGCCAGACTAGAAAGTTCCAGATTAAACTGGATGAAACCAGATGAAACCGGTCAAATGAATGGACCGACACGTACGCTGTTTACTCACAAATTTCGACTTTTCTATTTAATTAAAAAATTTAATTAATTCGGATGTCTTTAATCAAGTGCAACTTGGTATCTTTTGTGATCTGAAATGACTTCGGGAAATTCTGAATTGAATTTCCGCTGTTAAACGTCAGAAAATAAAATGTTGACCGATATATTTGAACAGTTTTCATATATTTGAACTTATTTATCTACTATTGAAAATAATTCATATGGAATTATTAATCAAATACTAGAGTGCAGAATTCTTCACTATTATTTTTGTCACCGGAAACAAGTTGTGCTTAATTAAAACTACCATATGTGAATAAGATTGGACTACAAACCTACAATTAAAAGGTAGGTCTTAAACTTGGGATCTTAACACAGATAGTCATCTTGACTGCTACCACCCTAGATTACAAATACTAATCATCATCGGTTTCCCATGACCCACTGCTGGGTATAAACCAATCTTTGTCTATGCTTACCTTCATACATCGTAATCCAGTTCTTGCTAACAACATTCTTTACATTAGGGTTCATGATTCCTCGAGCTTTTCAATTTCTCGAGTCTCGAGAATTCCCGGGAAATCGTTTGGGTTTTATTCCCGTGAAATCAAGCTTGAGAAAAGTCGAGAACTCGAAAAATCATGTACCTATAAAGAATTTTTCTTTTTTTAGAGTTCCGAACCTCAAAAGGCAAAAACGGAACCCTTATAAGATCTGTCTGTCAAACTTTTTTTTCTCAGGAACGCGTAAAGGTATCAAGTTGAAATTAATATTGAATACTCGGATCCACGGTCTCATTCAGCAAAAAAATAATCAAAATTATACATCAACGCGATCAGGAGATGGTACCGTAAATGTAGCGATTTTTTTTATGAACCCTACTTTACATCGTTGACCTATTCACTAACCAACCAACCAATAGTAACTAGTGAAAGTTGTGCCAAATTTCCTGGCATAAAGGCTATCCCTGATGCGTTTTCTCCATAATAACTTCCCAGCAAGCAGACGGTCCCAGAGGCGGTGAATTTGCATTCATAGTGTTTATTAGAATACACCGGGCACGGGTTACCAATAAAGCAAACGTATTATGGAGGCAACTGCGGACTTTATTACGACCTAAGATGTCTGTGAAGGTCGGAATACTTACCTAAAATTTTTGATATTTCCCTCCAGGAATTTCATTTTATATTTCAAGATCTAATTTTATGTTTATGGTAAGCGTACAATCTTAGTTCTTACCATAATATTGAATTACAGCATTGTTTAATAAGAATATGTAAAAACCTTTTTATGAAAATCAAATGGCCGTTTAGAAATGTGGCCGATCGGGGAAAATGGACGTTCACACCCAAATACAAAATCGGTGAAATCCTCTTTAGAACATAAAATGGAAACAGTCGTTTTTTCACAAAAAACAAACCTTACATCAAATCCGAGAAAAACCTCACCTCCCATTCAGATATAACATTTTAAATGTATTTTTCGTAGGCGTGCAAAAACACCTTTCTAAACACTGGCCATAAAGAATAACAAATAAAAATAACTCAACAAAAAATTAAGCAATAATTTCTAACAACTATAATTATAAATTATCTCAGCATCACCTGTAGACAGAATCTCAACAACTCACAACTTTTCGGGCGTTGAAACATAAAAAATAACTTAGCCAGTAAGTTATTATCTTAACTTAAACAAGGTTTAGGAGACCAAAGGTTCAGGAATGTTAAAAAGTACACAACAGGCATAAATTCACCGGAACTCCGGTCTAAGATTTTAATTTAACTTAGGCCATTATTCTTAATTTGTTAGTGGAGTTTTAAGGTGGAACTTGGTCTATCAACGATGACTGTCAGTGATCTCCCTATAAATATTAAGTAGGTTTTGGCTTTCTAATTAAAGCCTTAATTTCATTTAAATAAACACTAACTAAACATGCTCATTGTAGCAGAGTATATAGCAATGGAATTAAATAAAATATCTTGATCCTGTGGGATGTGCATTTATTGTTAGACAACACGAAAGCGAAGGTGTCAAACATTTTAAAAACAACATAGAACATACGTTCTAATGAGGTACAATTTACCATTGAAATAGTTCCTATTCAACACACCTCCTTAAATTGTACCGTAGAAGCTCTAATTAATACCTAATATAAAACTAACAGTAAGATAAAGTAAAATAATAACCAAAAAACATGACCAAAAAAATAAGCACTAACAATATCCTAACCTATACCTAAACCGCTAACACATAAATAATATTTCTGCTTTGGCAGCGGTTTCGTTAAGATATCTGCCAGCATCAAATTAGTAGAAATAAATCTCAATACAATATTTTTGTTATTTCTCAATGTATCCCTTAAGAAATGATGCTTTATGTCAATGTGCTTACTGCGGGCATGAAAAACAGGATCTTTTGCAAGTGTAATAGCTCCCTGATTGTCCGCATGCAACGTCACCCTACTAAAGTTATGTAACTCTATCTCACTTAATAAGCTGTTAAGGTAAATAGCTTCTTTCATGCTTAAAGCTAAGCTAACATACTCAGCTTCGCACGTTGAGGTAGCAACGCACTTTTGTTTTTGTGATTTCCAAGAAATCGCAGCACCTGCCAATATAAAAACATTTCCCGAAAAGCTTTTTCGATCTATATGACAGTTTCCAAAATCGCTATCTGAATACCCTATTAAAGACTTACCTGTCTTTTTATAGATAAGACCATATTTCCTGGTTCTTTTAAGATATCTTAAAATCCGTATAGCTGCTTTCCAACATCCTTTATCAGCATTATCCACATACTGACCCATCTTTGCTACAGCATTGGCTATATCCGGCCTAGTACCTACGGATAAATAAATAAGACAGCCTATTAATTCCCTATACGGAAAGCTTTTATCGATATTTTCCTGCATGGGTTGTAACTTTAAACCAACCTCCATTGGCGTAATATGTATTTCTTTGCAATGTTTTTGTCCAAATTTATCAACAATTTTATCAATGTATGAAGTCTGTGACAACTTCTAACTCTTGTCACTCCTGACAATATCTATGCCTAAAATAAACTTTGCAACTCCATAGTCCTTTAATTCGAACTCCTTGGCCAATTCAGATTCTAAGCTTTCAATAAAAACTTTTTTCTGACTTGCAATTAAAATATCATCGGTGTACACACAAACAAAGAGTTTGTTTCCGTCCTCGAGATTCTTGAAGTATAAACAAGGCTCGTTCAAAGATTGATTCAACTGCATTTTCTTCAGTTTTTCGTCCAATCTTATGTTCCATTGCCTGCCCGATTGTTTCAAACCATATAGAGATTTTGATAACTTACAAACGTTACCACCCGCCGCTATGTCAGTAAGCATTTGTCTAGCTCGTTCCCTGACCAAACTATCCTCTTCAGTTTTCAATAGTTTATTTAAACTGTCTTCTAGGAGCTCTGGAATTTTCATATACACCTCCTCTTCTAGATATCCATTTAGGTAAGCCGTATTGATATCTACCTGATGTATTTCCATATCTAGCTCCATAGACAATGCGGCAAGTAACCTGACTGTACTAAGCCTCATGACAGGTGCAAAAGTTTCACGATAGTCAATACCGTAGTGCTGACTAAAACCTCTTGCTACTAGTCTGGCTTTCTTCTTTTCAGTCTTGTCTATGTTAAGTTTCGTGGTGAGTACGTAGCGACATCCCACTATATCTCTATTAGGAGGTTTTTTAACAATCTTCCACGTATTATTTTTTACGAGACTTCGGATCTCTGACATGATCGCATCTTCCCATAATTTTTTCTCATTACTGGTCAGTGCTTCTCTCAATGTCACTTCTCCTGCAGTACCAACAAAGTCTTCACAATCGAGAAATTGTTCATGTGACTGTGTGTTATCATTGTTTTCTCTATTTTCATCTATTTCTAAAACTTCGTCACAAGGTCCACTAGAACTAGTAAAGGGTTTAGCACTCATCTTACCGCGAATGCATGTTTCGCAATCATGTAACTTCTTGACATTTGTCATATCTGTTTTAACCCTTAAGTTACAGTAATTAATGAGCTTCAATAAATCTTTCATATTAAGATGACCTAAACGCTCGTGCCATACTTGAATATCAACTTTATCGTTGGAAATCGCAAAAGCTCGAGCACATCGTTCGTTAACGTAATATAAATTACCCTGTCGATTTGCAACTAGCTTAACATCCCCTTTAGAATCTGTTACTATGGCACTGTCGTCTCTAAAAGTTACATAGAAACCCCTGTCAGTGATCCTAGCAACCGAGATCAAGTTAGTTCTCAAATCAGGAACGAATAACGTATTTAATAACTCAATTACGTACTTAGAATCATCGTTGCATGCGTACAATCTTACCGTACCCTTACCTTGTACGAGAGCACTCTAATTAGTAGCCAAATTCAATTTTCCAGAAGTAGGTTGTAAAGTATTTCCAAAAAATGATTTTTCACCGCACAAATGACTTGTACAGCCGCTATCTAAGATCCATTTTTCCTGCTCGCAGTTTGCAGCAAGACAGTTATTTTACACTATCTTTTTTTTCTTTCTTGAATTTGCACTCCGAGGCTTTGTGACCAGTTTGGTGACATTTGAAACATTTCATTATGAATTGTTTTTTCGTTTCAAATTGTTTTTCGTCGATTTTTGTCTTATTATTTCGACCCTTTCCTTTTGCGATGAAAACCTTATTATCATTTCCCGCATTTCTTGCATTATTCTCCTCAATAATTTTAATTTTCAATACTTCAGGGTCCGGAAAATTGTCTCTCGACTCTATAGCACAGCGAAAATTTTCAAAACTTGGTGGCAAGCTATATAATAACATAATCGACGCTAAGTCATCATTAATATCGATATTCATATCATGAAGTTTATTTTTCGCATCGAAAAAATTAGCCAAATGGGTGTGAATATCATCACCTTCGTTCATTTTGTATAAGGTTAGCTGTTTTAACAAGGACGCCTTTCTGGCTGGTCCTTTTAATGCATAAATTGCTTCCAATTTCAACCACAATTGACGAGAAGTCTGGCAGTCTCTAATGTGTCTAAGTTCACTCGGGTTCATCGTTAGTACTAACTTAGCCCTCGCTTTCGCATCCTTTGACAACCACATCGCTTCCTCTGCGACTTCTGCTGGTCTTGGAATCTTTCCGTCTACGTAATCCCACAGATCATTCTTGACCAAAATCGCCTGCACTTGAATCCGCCATGAGTCATAATTTTCCCTACCGAGGTTTTCTATCCTCATAGTGGTCATTATTATCCCTCAATACGGCAGTACGGGCAGTCAACAAAAAAACTTGTACTTTTTTTGTACTTACGTTTTTCCGATATTTTATTTCTTCACGTTGGATGAAATATTTAGCTACCAATCCTGGTTTAAGCGCCCATAACCATTGTAGCAGAGTATATAGCAATGGAATTAAATAAAATATCTTGATCCTGTGGGATGTGCATTTATTGTTAGACAACACGAAAGCGAAGGTGTCAAACATTTTAAAAACAACATAGAACAT
The DNA here is from genome assembly GCA_018467065.1 of Ephestia elutella. NCBI lineage: Eukaryota > Metazoa > Arthropoda > Insecta > Lepidoptera > Pyralidae > Ephestia > Ephestia elutella. The sequence continues at coordinate 6,383,771 of CM031570.1, read as the reverse complement.
ACGTTCTAATGAGTTACAATTTACCATTGAAATAGTTCCTATTCAACACTCAGTTTCAACTCTCATATCTACTACTCTCATAACTTCAGTTTCAACTTTTATCACTTATTTTATAAGTTTCGCCTATAGAAAGTCGTATAACACGAGTCCTGTTGAGGAATGAGTAAGAAAAGCAAGTTATTTATGAATACCGGTAGGACGATTGTTCAAATAATAGTACACTGAAGCCATAACACATACTTTTTATACATAGAAAATAGTTTTGATCAGAAATAAAAGGAAAGGAATGAGGGATTTTCCGTGACACAAATTAAAAAAAGAAATAGTTTCAAATGACTTCATAGATGGCGCTTAGTAAAAGCCGAGAGAAAAAATTCCATACAAAAAGCAAAAAATCCACGGGATTGGCATTAAAAAAAATAAAACTTAGAAAAAAAAAAACTAAAAAGTATCTATATTGTGATTTGTGCAACTGTCAAACTGTTATGTGATTTTTTTTTCTGCCTCTGGTTGAAAAGTAAAAGCGCACCATATAGGTTCAGCCATTATTACTACTCGGCTTTCATAAACCGCTATCTGTTGAGACTTTTTTGTACTGATTTTTTTTTCTTAATTAGCTGTCAGAAAAATCGCTCAATTTTTTTTTTCTTTTTTTTTTTTCTAGGATTTATTAATTTAATTATTGTGATTTTGACAGTTTTTTTCTATAGCGCTTGCATGTGTATTTTACAAAAAAATATCTTTATAATTTTTGTAAACAAGCCGTGGTGGTTTAAAAAAAAAATATTACTTCAAAATAAGCGCATCCCACGAGACCAACTCACTGTGCACTCTCAAGTCGTAGAAAAAGATGGTTAATTATAAATTAAAAAAGCGCTAGAAAACGCAGTTGTTAACTTCTGCCGAGTCTTGTTAACCCCAATTTGCAAAGTTGGGGATTTAAATATGCAAAAGTAAGCTAGTGGCGCCGCTGCGCGAACTAACGGAAAGTGCTAACTGCTGTGTTTGCCACAGCAACTCTCGATATGTGGCCCAAGTTAGCAATTTTTCTGGTGTTAATAAGTTTTTTTATTCAAATTACAAACAACTTTAGGACTTTAAAACTCGTAGACTCGTAGGCCCTCTACAAGATTCGTAGACACTCTACAAGACTCGTAGAACCTCTACGAAAATTGTAGAGTCTGCTACTAGAATCGTTGACGTGGCGTGGCAAAATGAGGGGTGTGAATTCGTTTAACATGTCTGCGTATGTGTATGTCAGTGTGTTACATCGACTATTTTGATTTTTTTTTTATTTGAAATTCATGGAAACCCTTTTAGCACCCGACATCACTTTGAGAAAATAGAAATAATTTTCTCAAAGTGATGTTGGGTGTTTTTTTTAAATATTTTTTATGAGCTTATTTATAAAATCTCCTATGTAATAAATGTATTAAAATCATGTACAAATATCTCAGGTCAAATATTTATTAATAGCAAAATTTCGCAGAAGCAGTGGTGTGGTGGTGGATTAATTTGAAAAATCTCTACCTCTTATGCCTTAGCCCCACACACATGGCCCTGATCGTTTGCAAGTACAAGCAAGCTCTTGAGAGCCGTTATTTTGAGAATACCCTCACTTGGTGTTAGAATAATTTTGTTAATAAGTAGTACCATACCACCAGTTTCTACGCATATCAAAATAACCAACTAAAACATAATAAGTTCTTATTAAATCAAAATAATAAAAAATGAGACATTACCTCTATAATGATACAACATGCATCTACAACACAGATGATATTGTTACATACATGCGTCCCTTTGTACCCGAGGTGGAGGCTAAAAATCATGAGCAAACATATTGCTGAGCCTTAACCTATTGCTATCGCTGCGGCACACATGTTTAATTTTCATGTTTTTATTTATTTTTTTGTCATATTGTTGTGTTTATATTTATCCTATTGTAATTGTAACGTGTCTGTCTTTTTGATACCAATAAACAAATTATCTAACTATCTACAGTAACGACACGACAGTCCTAGACTTCACATAGTCTATGTTATTTGAGCTAACTAACGAAGGAAATTTTCAAAGGATATCACACATCTATTTACCTGGCAAGGTCTTTAGGAGTTATGCGATGCAAAAAAAAAACTCATACAAATAAGAATCCTAAAAACATACAATACGAAAATTATTTATATAAAACAACTTTATTAAAATTATGTATGATCTATTTTGACTACATTATTAATTGTAAAATTAAAATTAACACATATCTACAAGTTCTTATTATAAATCCGTATGCCGTTCCATCCTTTTATTTTGTTTTATTTTTGACTGTACACAATCTAGTATAAAGTTAATGAATGCTCTGGCATGCTAGGTGACCAAGACTGTTTCATGAGTTTCTTTCGGCATTTCTTCTCAGCAGTGATCGTTCCGAAATGCTAGTAGTTTGTAGCTTTGAGACAGTATTATGTCTCAAAGCTCAAAGTATATATTATAATAAAATAATTAGTTATCGACGTGAAAAAGAGCCTTCTTGGAAGACCAAGTTTAAATAAAAAAAATGACAGGGTTCATATTGTACCTAGGTAAAAACAGTTTTTTTTTTACGGACAAATCACACAGATTGAGCTAGCCCCGAAGCAAGTTCGAGACTTGTGTTATGGGATACTAACTCAACGATACTATATTTTATAACAAATACAAAAACATCCAAGACCCAGGTAAATCTGAAAAAGATCATTTTTTGTTTTGACCTGACCGGGGATCGAACCCGGAACACCCTGGTTCAAGGCAAGGTCTTTACCAATGCGCCATCGAGGTCGTCGAGTTATAGTAATTATATGTATACATGAAGTAAATTTAAAACTAATAAAAAGAGAGGAAAATGCGCAAAAGGCAGTCTTATCGCTGTAAGCAATTTACAAACAACTCAGCTTATTTCAAACATTATGTTTGAGATAAGCTGAACTAATCGGGCCGAAACCTAAACTCCCGTATGACAGGTGTCATCAGGGTCAAGCCCATGAAGTTCTGAATTTTTTTCATTTTTAAATCTATGCGCGGAAATGTAGTACTTGAACTTCCGGCTTGCCCGTTTAGAGAGTTCCATTGAATCCGGCTACAATAAATCGATCGTGAAAATATAAAAATCGCGATACATCGTTTAATTTTTAGATTTATTTAATAAGGTTTGTTATTGATGTTTAAATGCTGAATATAACAATTATTGCACATTAGAATTAAAAAAAAAATAACAATAAAGCAATACAAAAAAAAATAGAAAGAGGGACAAGAATTCACGCAATCGTATCGAATCGTAACATCAGAGTAGATAATATTATTCACTATGAACTTATTATCCATGTTAGTGACAGCTACTTTGATGGTTCAGACTCTGATTAATAAAAATAATTATTTTATTTGGATTTGTTTTTTTTTTACGTAAATTCAAATAATCGTAGCGACTCGTGTTTAGGTACATCACTATTATTGTCAAACTGACATACGTCATACGGGAGTTTAGGTTTCGGCCCGATTATAATACTACTTAAATTATTAAAAATATGAATACAATAGAGACAATTTATGTTTCGAAACTGGCGACTTTGACGAATCAAGTGTAATGCACTCGGCGTACAATATTCATTTACAAATATTAAGAAAATAAAAGTCCATTTTTCAATGAGCGCATAAAGACGTTAGTTGTTTATAGTTGACAAGGCACTCTGTCTTATCTATGGAAACAACATTAGCTTTCCAAAACTCGTGAAGCATCAAAGTTACACAAGCGAATTTAATTAAAAGCTCCCTTTATTAGTTCCGAGGCGCACCACATGTATCGATAAGGGATCTTTACATAATTAATACTAGGTGGGGATTAAGAAAACATCCATAGTACAATCAGCAACACATCAACCTATTCAAATCACTTCAAATTGTCAACAATGGCTGACACCTACCTTGACTAATCAGATACCAGTAGAAATTATAATTAAGGCTTCATTTAAAAGACATTTTAAAAACCTGCTACGTAAGCACTATCTTTCTATGTGTCCATGAGCTTGTTTGATTGTATACCTAAATATATTTATTATATTTTGGATACTTTATATGAAGGTTAAAATTAGAAATTATATTTTTTTACAATTTCCTTATCCTAACTAATATTATAAATGCGAAAGTGAGTTTGTTTGTTTGTTTGTTTTTTACCTCTTCACGCTTTATCTACTGAACCAATCTTCCTGAAATTTCGCATACATATAGCTGGAAGTACGGAGAAGGACATAGGGTACCTTTCATCCTGGGAAAAAGCACTGTTACCGTGGGAAATTCACGGGGGCAAAGCCGCGGGCGAAAGCTAGTATTATATAATGTAGCTTTACCCGTGGCTAAAAGTGTAGGTATACTATACGTTGGCGAAGGCCCGCGCATAGTATAACTACACTGAAACTATTTCTTTTATTATTTTTTCGTTATTATATAGACTGCCTCCTCGTAAATATATATGTATATGCATAATAGATATATAAATAAGTACATTTTTTTTATTTGTAATTTTCCGTTAAACTGTATTAACAATTTGGCAAAATTTTAAATATGTAACATGTTTTGTTTTTTGAAAATAAATAAATACAAATATACAAAAAAAAAAATACAAAATCCGCCTTTTATTGAAGTCTATTCAGAACGTGACATGCAGTTGACTGTACAAATGTGTGCTTTCTTTGAGCTTAGTCTTGCTTCATTATTTGGATCTTATGATGAATATTAACTACTTGACTAACTATAGAATATGCTTGCCCATAAAAATATTTCATACAAAAGTGATGATGATAAAATCCGTAGACCCTCTACAAGACTCGTAGACCCTCTACGAAACCCACAGAGTCCGCTACTGAACTCGTAGATTTCGCTGACTAACTCTTAAATTATGTCAAAAACGTTATGTGTGATTTTATTTATAAAATCTCCTATGTAATAAATATCTCTCTATTTAGTCGTATTTCCTCATGACTGAGGGTCGTGGTCATTAAATGGAATGAAACACACACAACGACTCTCTTGGCAATTTTAATGGAGTGGTACGCCTTCTCCATTTCACACACTAGCTGATAATCATCAATCAGAGTGCAGGTTTCCTCACGATGTTTTCCTTCACCGGAAGCAAGTGGTGGTCGATGAAAACTAACGTGAGTCAGATTGGTATACAAACTCATGTAGCCCGGGCAGGATTCGAACCTGGGATTTTGCATCCACAGGCGGGCGCCCTACCACTCGGCCACCACCGCTTCAATAAATATATAAATATAATGTAAATAAAACATAAATATATGTACTAAAATCGCATATACCTAAATATTTCATGTAAATATTTTGGCTCCTCAAAATCTCGGAAGTGGTGGTGGTGGCTCAAATTGCAACCAAAAATCACTGGTTTGAATCTTAGTTTCGAGTAGGCAGATCAATGCGATGTGACTCACGTACGGTCATTTTCATAGACTACCATCTTTTTCTGGTGAAGGAAATGTCGTGAGGAAACCTGCACACTGACTGACTATTAATTTACTATTTTATGTACAATTACTGCCGCTAGATGGCGGCAGTTGTAAAGATCAGTACCCTTGTGCTTTGAGCGACTTTGAGAAAAATCTGACACCAACTTTACTTTAAACACTAGATAAGTAAGAAATCAAAATCAAATAACTAGAGTAAGTGTTTGTAATAAACTTGTTGATGTTTATTAAATCTAAGCATTGCATTGAGCGTGTGCTGTGCCGTGAATAGCAGGCCTTTGTTTTGCCTGCTGGCAACATTGCCGGCCGTCGACATTCAGTGGTCCTTGGAACGCGCGCGCACGAGGCCGTGTCGCAGGAAATATCGCGGTGACATAGCCACCATCTTGGGTTGTTGCATTTTGAAGCCGCGCGGCGTGGCGTTAATTTTCTTTGTAATAACTGATTTGAGTTATAATTGTGAGCTTCCTTTTGTTAAATAACTATTGAACGTTCGTGTTTGTGAAAAACCCTGTTATTGTGACTGTTTCTTGTGAGATGCGAAACGTGGCTGCCTGGAGGCGCCGAATCCCGTCGCCGAGTGGAACTGCTGGAAGAAACCTACGTATTTATTCTGGGGAAGAGATCTCGGGGTAGGTTGGGTGTTTAGGGACCGCATCCACTTCCAAAGACACTCGAAGTTGGATCTGAAGATTAAGAAGATTCAGTTTGGTAAGTGGTTGAATTTTAGTTACTTAGTTATTAGTACATAGGGTTCTATAGCTCCCTTTATAAGCTATAGTGGTAGCAGACTGCGTATAGGTTAGGTTTTAGGCTCTAGTCGGACAGACGCAGTGCCGTATATAATCTTTACCGTCGGGTATCATCGGGCTTTTTTGGGGACCTATAGGTCTCCACTTAAAATCTGGTCTTTTTCGGTGAAGAGGTTCACGGCGCTTCGTTTGTCCGGATTCTCTGCGCACATTTTCTGGCAGCAGAGCGTAGTTGTTCTGCACATTTTCTGGTAGCAGAGCGTAGTTTATCTACCCTCTATTTGTTCGTTTGTAAAAAATAATTAATTGTTTGTAAAAATTATTAGATTTTTCTTAGTTTGTTTGTATAAGAATATTTGTAACCTTTTTTGTATTTGTTTGCGGTTTGTACCGTGCGTTCCGGGTTTGTGCCATTCTCATACCTACCGCGGTTCTTCGTGTAGTTGTTTGATTTTGTTGTTTTTTATTTACCTTTTGTTATTTTTTGCTTGTGACTTGACGCGATGGCGAAGGTCCCCAATGCTAAGGCGACACTCGCCAACGAATTGAGATGGTTTGTGACGGCCGGTGGACTCCTGTCCCGGAAGGACAGGGAGGCCGCTATACTGGAAAGAGCGGATCAGCTCCGCTCACGATTGAACAACGCGGAAGCGGCCATGGCGGCGCTTACCGAAGCCGACCTTACCCCGGAGGTCTACGCAGGTCACGTGGCGGACCTGGACCAGATCCTGAGTCTGCACGATGACATCGTGGAGGCGGCGGCCGCAATAAGGGCGAGACAGGCTGGCGGACCAGCCCCTCGCACACCTGTTAGACAGGAAGGACCAGCGGTTACTGGTCGGCTCCCCACCCTTCAGCTGTCCCACTTTGGGGGTAGGATGGAGGAGTGGGTGGCATATAAAAATATGTTTGAGTCCCTGGTCGTAGCACGACAGGATTTGTCGAAGGCCCAGAAGATGGCCTACCTCCTCTCCACTCTGGAGGATGAAGCGCGGTCGCTCATCCAGCACCTCCGGGTGGAGGACGACCAGTACGATACGGCTTGGGAGTTATTGAACTCCCGCTACCAAAATTTACGTTTGTTAGCGGATGCGCACGCCGCACAGTTGATGGCCCTGCCTAAGGTGGCCAACAGGGCACAGTTGCGCCTGCAGTTGCTCACGCCCGTTACAGTGGCCTGTAACGCGCTCCGCACACTGGGGCTGCCGGTGGACCAATGGTCCTTTTTGCTGGTGCACATTGTATTGGGCAAATTGCCCAATGACATCCGCTCGCGGTTTGAGCGCGAAAATGCGGAGCGGGATAGCACCACCCTACCAACATTCACTGACTTGGTGAAGTTTTTGGAGTTTGAGGCACGGGCGGCTGAGAATACCATGACGGACTCAGCGCCATCCAGAGCGCCTGAACGTAGGCCCTTGGAACCCTCATGGAGAGGTAAGCCCCAACAGGGACGGCAACCGCCACCGCGTGGAGCTGGTGTGCGGGTTGCACACACGGCAGCAGTCGCGGGGGACGCGGACTGCCTGCAATGTGGCCGGATGGGCCACAGCCTGCTGCAATGCAGGGACTGGCAGAGACTGCCAGTACAAGATCGGCGCCGCATGGCAAAGCGGCATGAACTTTGCTTTTATTGTTTGGGCAGTCACTATGCACGTGACTGTCCCAGTGCCATACCATGCAGTGCATGCCGTGGGCGGCACCACGCGATGCTCTGCATGAACCGGAACGGGGATGGCCCCCGGATGTTGAGGCAGGGGTCCCCTATGGGCGGGGGCGCTCCTGCGCGAAGCCCTCCACCATCGGACGGAGGACGCGGCTTCGCTCGTCGCACCCCCCCTCGGGGGTCGCGTACCTGCGCGGGTCTTGGCGGACCGGGACCACGCGCCTCAAGGTCATGGCCAGTATGTGGCTGGCCAGGCCCCGGATAGGGCCCCCATGGGCGGGGGCCCTAGATCGGACGTGAGAGTGGGGACACCCCCCTCCACGCGGGTTACCAATACCCAACACATGCAGCCGCAGCGGTTTTCTCCGCCGCTGCACGAGTACCCACGGCTGGAGTACCACCCGCCGTACCATATGTATGGCCGGGCCGCGGGTTATGCCCCCCTCAGATGGGGATGTGCACTCGCCCGCCATATTATCCGGGTCAGTGGCGCGCCCCTGGTTTGGAGAGAGTGGGGAGCCCGTAACTAGCTTGCTCCCTTGCTGGGACAGAGCCGCGGACGGTTCTGCTCCCTACCGCGGTGGTCCGCGTATGGGGTCGTAGGGTGGAAGCCATGAATTTGAGAGCTCTGTTGGACTCAGGGGCTCAAAGCAGTTTGGTTACCACTCGAGTGGCACACCAGTTAGGTTTAGTCGTGGAAGACTCGCCTGTGCCACTTCTTGGAGTTGGTGGCATACAGGTGAAGTGTCTGACGGGCCAGACACTTGTCACCTTTTCTTCGCTGAAGTCCTCCACAATGAGGATCACGACTTCGGCTATGGTAATGGATACCATTGCGGGTTGGCAGCCCTCGACAGACATACCGCCGGGTGTGTTGTCTTTGGTTTCGGGTCTGGATTTGGCCGACCCCTTTGTTTTTCATCCCGGCCCAGTGGACTTGCTCCTGGGCTCGGACGTATTGGGTTGGATTTTGTTGGGTACCCAGAAAGCTCTGGGTTCGTCTTCACTGATGGCAGTGTCTACTATCTTTGGTTTCGCCCTGATGGGCCCTGTGTTTGACAATAGCACCGTGGAGGAGCCACTGGTCGTCGCATCAGCGTCCTTGGCCAAGACCATGCAAAGGTTTTGGGAGGTGGAGGAGCCACCTATGAGTTCCAGGATGGATCCGGAACACGCTGAGTGCGAAGCCCTTTTTCGATCGACCACGGAGAGGTTGCCCTCCGGTCGGTTTGTAACTAGGTTACCCTTTGTTGCCTCTCGTCCTAGCCTAGGGCAAAGTAGGGCGCTTGCGGAGAAACGACTGCTGTCCATGGAGCGACGTATGCAGCGTGACCACGGACTTCGCGATAAATATATTGAATTTATGCGCGAGTACGAGGATTTGGGTCACATGTCTCCGGCTCGAGTTGATTGGAGCTCAACTGAGCATTATTTTTTGCCCCACCACGCGGTGGTGAAGGCCTCAACGGGCAAATTGAGGACCGTCTTCGATGGGTCCGCACCCACTTCGAACGAGGTTTCGTTGAATCTGTGTTTGCATTCGGGTCCCAAATTGCATAGGGACATAATTGACATCATCTTGAACTTTAGAAGACATCAAGTGGTTTTTGGTGCGGACATCCGGATGATGTTCCGCCAGACAGTCATACATCCTGAGGACAGGCGATTCCAGTTGATACTCTGGCGTGAGCGCCCTGAGGATCCTGTGACGGTGTATGAACTCAACACAAACACGTATGGTTTGAAATCTAGTCCCTATATCGCCATCAGATCATTGCTTGAATTGGCAGAGCGGGAACGGATCCGCTTTCCCCGTGGGGCTTCCGTGCTGTCACGTGACTTGTATGTTGATGACGTGTGCACCGGAGCCCAAAGTATTGAGGAGGCCCTCCTACTGCGGGACGAATTGATTGAAATATTGAAAACGGGTGGCTATGAGCTACGTAAGTGGTTGTCCAATGAGCCTAAAGTTCTAGAAGGGATCCCGGGGATCACCAACAGAACCCTCACCTGTTTGAGGATGTGGATGATCCCAACAGGATAGCGGTGCTGGGCATGCAGTACCAGCCGCTAACCGATATTTTCACATTCCAAGTGGACTTGGAAATACCAAAAGTCTGGACTAAGAGAACGGTGTTGTCCGTAATAGCTCGTATGTTTGATCCAAGCGGTTGGATCAGTCCAGTAATATTCTCTGCGAAGTGTCTTCTTCAGAGACTTTGGACTTTGGGCGTCTCGTGGGACGAGCCGCTGTTTGGTCCTCCATTGGATGATTGGCTCGAGTTGTTTTCATCGATTAAGGAAGTCAATCGGATTGCCTTGCCTCGTCGAATATTGCCCCCGGGAAATATCGAGCCAGCCTGCATGGCTTTTGTGACGCGTCGGAGCGAGGCTACGCCGCGTCAGTCTATATGCGGACAGTTGACGCCGATGGCCGGGTCAATGTCTCGCTTTTGTTAGGGAAGAGCAAGGTCGCCCCCATCAGGACTAGGCTGACTATTCCCAAGCTTGAGTTGAGTGGAGCTCACCTTCTCTCTAAATTGTTGCATCACGTTGCATGTGAGCTGGCGGCCACGGTCGAGATACGAGACATCTTCGCCTGGTCGGATAGCCAGGTCGCGCTTGCATGGTTGCGCGCGGCCCCACATACCTTGGAGGTTTTTGTGGGAAATCGGGTTTCCCAAATCCAGAATATCGGAATTGATATAACATGGAGACATGTGCCGGGAGAGCTTAACCCAGCGGACTGTGCCTCCCGAGGTTGTACGGCACCAGAATTGGTGTCACACCCGCTCTGGTGGGGTCCAGAGTGGCTGATGGGATCAGAAACTTCTTGGCCTGTCTGTCAGACAGATGTTACTTCTTTGAGTTTGACTGGGCTCCGTGTACATGCTGTAGTCGCTGAGACGACGTCGGAGCCGGATTGGCTACTTGCTCGGTATAGCAGCTTGGATAAGCTTCTGGGTGTCACCAGTTGGATTAAGCGTTTCATACATAATTGTAGAAACCCACAGGCAAAGCGGTTGGAGCCGATTGCAGGTGCAGAAGAGCGCCGGAGCGCATTGTTGCATTGGGTCCGTGTCGTGCAGACCGGACGGTTTGAGTCAGAGCTTCGTATTTTGCGCGACGGACGCGCTAAGTTGAAGGGCACGGTCGCTCGTTTGAACCCGTACATCGACTCGGATGGGCTTCTTCGGGTTGGAGGCAGGCTCCGGAAGGCGGATCTTCCATATGAGACTCGCCATCCTCTGTTGTTGCCCAAGGGCGGACCCTTGGTGCAGCTTTTGGTGTCTGATCGACACATTCGTAACGCCCATGCTGGGTGCAATGCTTTGTTGGCTATTTTGCAACGCGAATTTTGGATTTTGTCTGCCCGAAGAGCAATCCGTAGTGTCCTGTTTCGATGTATTGCATGTTATAGGTTGAAGGCATCCACGATGCAACCACAGATGGGTGATTTGCCCGCTGATCGAATCCGACCTTCGAGACCGTTTGACGGCGTTGGAACCGATTTTGCCGGTCCCTTTTCGATCAAGGCTTCTCCCTTTCGTAATGCCCGTATTGTGAAGGGCTATTTGTGTGTATTTGTTTGTTTGGCCACCAAGGCTGTCCATTTGGAGGTGGTATCGGCTCTGACTACGGAGGCCTTCGTCGCCGCGTTGGATCGCTTTGTTTCGCGTCGAGGTCTACCTTCCCTTATTAGGTCTGATAATGGCACAAACTATAAGGGAACTGTAAATTATCTTAAGGATGTTTCTGTGTTTATTGATAAAAATTGTACTAGTTTAAGTCAAATTGCTGCCCAAAGGGGAATAACCTGGAAGTTTAGTCCCCAAGTTGCCCCCATTGGGGAGGGATTTTTGAAGCGGCTGTGAAATCCGCAAAGACCCACCTCCGCCGCATTATCGGAGAAACGGCTCTAACTTTTGAAGAGCTGGCCACAGTGTTTTGTAAAGTTGAGGCGGTCCTCAACTCTCGTCCTCTCTGTCCGCTATCTCCAGATCCAAATGACTTGGAAGCTCTCACCCCTGGTCATTTTTTGGTGGGAGGGCCTTTGAATGCCCTGCCCGAATACCCGTGGAAGGACGAACGCGTATATCGGTTGTCGCGTTTTCAAATGTTGCAGCAAATGAGCCAGGACTTTTGGCGTCGCTGGTCGCTTGAATATTTGCATTTGCTGCAGCAAAGAGTGAAGTGGACAGACAGGACTGAGCCTCCCAGGGAGGGTGATTTAGTATTGTTAAAAGAGGCAAATTTGCCCTCATTGCTTTGGCGACGAGCTCGCATATTACGTTTGATTCTTGGCGGAGATGGCACTCCGCGTGTGGCTGAGGTGTTAGTCGACGGTTCGATTTTAAGGAGAGCTGTGACCTCTCTCGCCCGCCTTCCCGTAGAGTAAGCTAGCGGTCTGCTTCTCAGACCGGGACGGGGGGATGTTTGTAATAAACTTGTTGATGTTTATTAAATCTAAGCATTGCATTGAGCGTGTGCTGTGCCGTGAATAGCAGGCCTTTGTTTTGCCTGCTGGCAACATTGCGCGGACGGCTTCCGGCCGTCGACATTCAGTGGTCCTTGGAACGCGCGCGCATGAGGCCGTGTCGCAGGAAATATCGCGGTGACATAGCCACCATCTTGGGTTGTTGCATTTTGAAGCCGCGCGGCGTGGCGTTAATTTTCTTTGTAATAACTGATTTGAGTTATAATTGTGAGCTTCCTTTTGTTAAATAACTATTGAACGTTCGTGTTTGTGAAAAACCCTGTTATTGTGACTGTTTCTTGTGAGATGCGAAACGTGGCTGCCTGGAGGCGCCGAATCCCGTCGCCGAGTGGAACTGCTGGAAGAAACCTACGTATTTATTCTGGGGAAGAGATCTCGGGGTAGGTTGGGTGTTTAGGGACCGCATCCACTTCCAAAGACACTCGAAGTTGGATCTGAAGATTAAGAAGATTCAGTTTGGTAAGTGGTTGAATTTTAGTTACTTAGTTATTAGTACATAGGGTTCTATAGCTCCCTTTATAAGCTATAGTGGTAGCAGACTGCGTATAGGTTAGGTTTTAGGCTCTAGTCGGACAGACGCAGTGCCGTATATAATCTTTACCGTCGGGTATCATCGGGCTTTTTTGGGGACCTATAGGTCTCCACTTAAAATCTGGTCTTTTTCGGTGAAGAGGTTCACGGCGCTTCGTTTGTCCGGATTCTCTGCGCACATTTTCTGGCAGCAGAGCGTAGTTGTTCTGCACAGTAAGAGTTTTAATAAAAATATCAAACTCATATTTCCTCAAATTCGACTTATTACACAGAGAGCTGTAATTCAGTGGAGAATTTATTTATTATATAGCTAAATGGTACTTAGTTCCATTTAGTACAGAAGTTATTATACGTATATTAAGAAGTTATATGGCACTCGTTTCGCGTTAAATAATTTTAAATAGTTTTCTACTCAACTACTACTTTTTTCAGTTAGGAAAAGTTTTAATTAGACAGAGATGAAAGGCATTCCTTATTCAGCTCTGTGTCTTACAGTATTCACGACAAATTTTAAGACTTTTTACGGATATCTCGCCAAATCAAAAAGTCGGCAACGCATCAGTGACCTTCTTAAGGTCGTTGGTGTCTATGGACTGTGGTGATTGCTTACCATCAGGCAACCCGCATGCTCGTTTGCCTACTATTCTATAAAAAAAAATCAATCTCTGTTACAAAAATGAAAACTCGCCAGTATGTCTATAAGCGCCTTGGTCCCGTACAAAACGATTGAAATTTATTCCCGTCAGTGTTACGGGATGAATTTAAAGTGGGCAAAAGATAAGCTTTGCATATTCATTCAAATAAACATTTTCTAAGCGAGCAAAAATAGTCCGTTGTTTAGAGAACAGAACGTTGTTGAGAACTATTTGGACAATAATAAAATTTTAAATTTATTTTTGTAGATCCACTGCTTAATAAACTTACAAGTATACGTATCTGTATGCAGCATTGTTTATGTATATACTCGTAAATACTTACGAGAGAAGAATGATGTGATGAAGTATTGTAAGACCTTTTTTACCTGTGATCCACAATAAAGATTATTTGATTTGTTTGTAATATATTGGGTAAAACTAAACGCAGGCGTTTCCTGTTATCGCCGCCAGGCGTTTTGGGGTTCTCACACTGCTAGCGTGGATGGCGTCGCGTGTGGTCCGCCATTGCATTGTCCAGGGCGATATCGGTTTGATTTTAATACGCGGAGCGGTCTCGCGTCTTTTGCTTGTTGTTTAGTTTGAGTGATAATTGTGAATTTCCTGTTTGTTAAATAACTATTGAATTTGTGTTTGTGAAAAACTCTGTTATTGTGACTTTTTCTTGTGAGAGGTGAAACGTGGCTGGCTGTTCACGTCTGGCTGTTCCCGAGTGAAACTACGGGAAGAAATCTATTTAGTTGTTATGGGGAATTGAGATCTCAAGGGTTAGGTAGGGTGATTAGGAATTCCCCCTTCCCGAAGACACTCAAGTTTGGATCCGAAGAGAAAGAAGATTTAATTTGGTAAGTGTTCAATTGTAGTTAATTTATAGGTTAGGTTATCATATAGGGCCCTGTAGCTCCCTTCATAAGCTACGGTGGTAGCAGACTGCGTTAAGTTAGTTAGGTTTTAGTCGGGCAAACGTGGCGCCGCGTGGAGATTTTTTCCCGGTACTTATTTTTACCGGTGGTTTTTTCCCGGTGAAGTTCCGGTACAGAATTCTTCCCGCCGCTTCGTTTGTCCGGATTCCCGCTGCCACATTTTCTGGCAGCAGAGCGTAGTTGCTCTGCACATTTTCTGGTAGCAGAGCGTAGTTTATCTACCCTCTATTTGTTCGTTTGTAAAAAATAATTAATTGTTTGTAAAAATTATTAGATTTTTCTTAGTTTGTTTGTATAAGAATATTTGTAACCTTTTTTGTATTTGTTTGCGGTTTGTACCGTGCGTTCCGGGTTTGTGCCATTCTCATACCTACCGCGGTTCTTCGTGTAGTTGCTTGATTTTGTTGTTTTTTATTTACCTTTTGTTATTTTTTGTTTGTGACTTGACGCGATGGCGAAGGCCTCCAATGCTAGGGCGACACTCGCCAACGAATTGAGATGGTTTGTGACGGCCGGAGGACTCCTGTCCCGGAAGGACAGGGAGGGCGCCATACTGCTAAGAGCGGATCACCTCCACTCACGATTGATTAGCGCGGAAGCGGCCATGGCGGCGCTTACCGAAGCCGATCTTACCCCGGAGGTCTACGCAGGTCACATGGCGGACATGGACCAGATCCTGAGTCTGCACGATGATATCGCGGAGGCGGTGACCGCAATAAGGGCGAGACAGGCTGGCGGACCAGCCCTCGCACACCTGTTAGACAGGAAGGACCAGCGGTTACTGGTCGGCTCCCCACCCTTCAGCTGTCCCACTTTGGGGGTAGGATGGAGGAGTGGGTAGCATATAAAAATATGTTTGAGTCCCTGGTCGTAGCACGACAGGATTTGTCGAAGGCCCAGAAGATGGCCTACCTCCTCTCCACTCTTGAGGATGAAGCGCGGTCGCTCATCCAGCACCTCCGGGTGGAGGACGACCAGTACGATACGGCTTGGGAGTTATTGAACTCCCGCTACCAAAACTTACGTTTGTTAGCGGATGCGCACGCCGCACAGTTGATGGCCCTGCCCAAGGTGGCCAACAGGGCACAGTTGCGCCTGCAGTTGCTCACGCCCGTTACAGTGGCCTGTAACGCGCTCCGCACACTGGGGCTGCCGGTGGACCAATGGTCCTTTTTGCTGGTGCACATTGTATTGGGCAAATTACCCAATGACATCCGCTCGCGATTTGAGCGCGAGAATGCGGAACGGGATAGCACCACCCTACCAACATTCACTGACTTGGTGAAGTTTTTGGAGTTTGAGGCACGGGCTGCTGAGAATACCATGACGGACTCAGCGCCATCCAGAGCGCCTGAACGTAGGCCCTTGGAACCCTCATGGCGAGGGAAGCCCCAACAGGGACGGCAACCGCCACCGCGTGGAGCTGGTGTGCGGGTTGCGCACACGGCAGCAGTCGCGAGGGACGCGGACTGCCTGCAATGTGGCCGGATGGGCCACAGCCTGCTACAATGCAGGGACTGGCAGAGACTGCCAGTACAAGATAGGCGCCGCATGGCAAAGCGGCATGAACTTTGCTTTTATTGTTTGGGCGGTCACTATGCACGTGACTGTCCCAGTGCCATACCATGCAGTGCATGCCGTGGGCTGCACCACGTGATGCTCTGCATGAACCGGAACGGGGATGGCCCCCGGTTGTTGAGGCAGGGGTCCCCTATGGGCGGGGGCGCTCCTGCGCGAAGCCCTCCACCACCGGACGGAGGACGCGGCTTCGCTCGTCGCACCCCCTCGGGAGGGGGTCGCGTACCTGCGCGGGTCTTGGCGGACCGGGACCACGCGCCCCAAGGTCATGGCCAGTATGTAGCTGGCCAGGCCCCGGATAGGGCCCCCATGGGCGGGGGCCCTAGATCGGACGTGAGAGTGGGGACACCCCCTCCACGCGGGTTACCAATGCCCAACACATGCAGCCGCAGCGGTTTTCTCCGCCGCTGCACGAGTACCCACGGCTGGAGTACCACCCGCCGTACCATATGTATGGCCGGGCCGCGGGTTATGCCCCCTCAGATGGGGATGTGCACTCGCCCGCCATATTATCCGGGTCAGTGGCGCGCCCCTGGTTTGGAGAGAGTGGGGAGCCCGTAACTAGCTTGCTCCCTTGCTGGGACAGAGCCGCGGACGGTTCTGCTCCCTACCGCGGTGGTCCGCGTATGGGGTCGTGGGGAAGCCATTAATTTGAGAGCTCTGTTGGACTCAGGGGCTCAAAGCAGTTTGGTTACCACTCGAGTGGCACACCAGTTAGGTTTAGTCGTGGAAGACTCGCCTGTGCCACTTCTTGGAGTTGGTGGCATACAAGTGAAGTGTCTGACGGGCCAGACACTTGTCACCTTTTCTTCGCTGAAGTCCTCCACAATGAGGATCACGACTTCGGCTATGGTAATGGATACCATTGCGGGTTGGCACCCCTCGACAGACATACCGCCGGGTGTGTTGTCTTTGGTTTCGGGTCTGGATTTGGCCGACCCCTTTGTCTTTCATCCCGGCCCAGTGGACTTGCTCCTGGGCTCGGACGTATTGGGTTGGATTTTGTTGGGTACACAGAAGGCTCTGGGTTCGTCTTCACTGATGGCAGTGTCTACGATTTTTGGTTTTGCCCTGATGGGCCCTGTGTTTGATAATGGCGCCGCGGAGGAGCCACCGGTCGTCGCATCAGCGTCCTTGGCCAAGACCATGCAAAGGTTTTGGGAGGTGGAGGAGCCACCTATGAGTTCCAGGGTGGATCCGGAACCCGCTGAGTGCGAAGCCCTTTTTCGATCAACCACGGAGAGGTTGCCCTCCGGTCGGTTTGTAACTAGGTTACCTTTTGTTGCCTCTCGTCCTAGCCTAGGGCAAAGTAGGGCGCTTGCGGAGAAACGACTGCTGTCCATGGAGCGACGTATGCAGCGTGACCACGTACTTCGCGATAAATATATTGAATTTATGCGCGAGTACGAGGATTTGGGTCACATGTCTCCGGCTCGAGTTGATTGGAGCTCAACTGAGCATTATTTTTTGCCCCACCACGCGGTGGTGAAGGCCTCAACAGGCAAATTGAGGACCGTCTTCGATGGGTCCGCACCCACTTCGAACGGGGTTTCGTTGAATCTGTGTTTGCATTCGGGTCCCAAATTGCATAGGGACATAATTGACATCATCTTGAACTTTAGAAGACATCAAGTGGTTTTTGGTGCGGACATCCGGATGATGTTCCGCCAGACAGTCATACATCCTGAGGACAGGCGATTCCAGTTGATACTCTGGCGTGAGCGCCCTGAGGATCCTGTGACGGTGTATGAACTCAACACAAACACGTATGGTTTGAAATCTAGTCCCTATATCGCCATCAGATCATTGCTTGAATTGGCAGAGCGGGAACGGATCCGCTTTCCCCGTGGGGCTTCCGTGCTGTCACGTGACTTGTATGTTGATGACGTGTGCACCGGAGCCCAAAGTATTGAGGAGGCCCTCCTACTGCGGGATGAATTGATTGAAATATTGAAGACAGGTGGCTACGAGCTACGTAAGTGGTTGTCTAATGAGCCTAAAGTTCTAGAAGGGATCCCGGAGGATCACCAACAGAACCCTCACCTGTTTGAGGATGTGGATGATCCCAACAGGATAGCGGTGCTGGGCATGCAGTACCAGCCGCTAACCGATATTTTCACATTCCAAGTGGACTTGGAAATACCAAAAGTCTGGACTAAGAGAACGGTGTTGTCCGTAATAGCCCGTATGTTTGATCCAAGCGGTTGGATCAGTCCAGTGATATTCTCTGCAAAGTGTCTTCTTCAGAGACTTTGGACTTTGGGCGTCTCGTGGGACGAGCCGCTGTTTGGCTCTCCATTGGATGATTGGCTCGAGTTGTTTTCATCGATTAAGGAAGTCAATCGGATTGCCTTGCCTCGTCGAATATTGCCCCCCGGGAAATATCGAGCCAGCCTGCATGGCTTTTGTGACGCGTCGGAGCGAGGCTACGCCGCGTCAGTCTATATGCGGACAGTTGACGCCGATGGCCGGGTCAATGTCTCGCTTTTGTTAGGGAAGAGCAAGGTCGCCCCCATCAGGACTAGGCTGACTATCCCCAAGCTTGAGTTGAGTGGAGCTCACCTTCTCTCTAAATTGTTGCATCACGTTGCCAGTGAGCTGGCGGCCACGGTCGAGATACGAGACATCTTCGCCTGGTCGGATAGCCAGGTCGCGCTTGCATGGTTGCGCGCGGCCCCACATACCTTGGAGGTTTTTGTTGGAAACAGGGTTTCCCAAATTCAAAATATTGGAATTGATATAACATGGAGACATGTGCCGGGAGAGCTTAACCCAGCGGACTGTGCTTCCCGAGGTTGTACGGCACCAGAATTGGTGTCACACCCGCTCTGGTGGGGTCCAGAGTGGCTGATGGGATCAGAAACTTCTTGGCCTGTCTGTCAGACAGACGTTACTTCTTTGAGTTTGACTGGGCTCCGTGTACATGCTGTAGTCGCTGAGACGACGTCGGAGCCGGATTGGCTACTTGCTCGGTATAGCAGCTTGGATAAGCTTCTGGGTGTTACCAGTTGGATTAAGCGTTTCATACATAATTGTAGAAACCCACAGGCAAAGCGGTTGGAGCCGATTGCAGGTGCAGAAGAGCGCCGGAGCGCATTGTTGCATTGGGTCCGTGTCGTGCAGACCGGACGGTTTGAGTCAGAGCTTCGTATCTTGCGCGACGCACGCGCTAAGTTGAAGGGCGCGGTCGCTCGTTTGAACCCGTACATCGACTCGGATGGGCTTCTTCGGGTTGGAGGCAGGCTCCGGAAGGCGGATCTTCCATATGAGACTCGCCATCCTCTGTTGTTGCCCAAGGGCGGACCCTTGGTGCAGCTTTTGGTGTCTGATCGACACATTCGTAACGCCCATGCTGGGTGCAATGCTTTGTTGGCTATTTTGCAACGCGAGTTTTGGATTTTGTCTGCCCGAAGAGCAATCCGTAGCGTTCTGTTTCGATGTATTGCATGTTATAGGTTGAAGGCATCCACGATGCAACCACAGATGGGTGATTTGCCCGCTGATCGAATCCGACCTTCGAGACCGTTTGACGGCGTTGGAACCGATTTTGCCGGTCCCTTTTCGATCAAGGCTTCTCCCTTTCGTAATGCCCGTATTGTGAAGGGCTATTTGTGTGTATTTGTTTGTTTGGCCACCAAGGCTGTCCATTTGGAGGTGGTATCGGCTCTGACTACGGAGGCCTTCGTCGCCGCGTTGGATCGCTTTGTTTCGCGTCGAGGTCTACCTTCCCTTATTAGGTCTGACAATGGCACAAACTATAAAGGAACTGTAAATTATCTTAAGGATGTTTCTGTGTTTATTGATAAAAATTGTACTAGTTTAAGTCAAATTGCTGCCCAAAGGGGAATAACCTGGAAGTTTAGTCCCCCAAGTTGCCCCCATTGGGGAGGGATTTTTGAAGCGGCTGTGAAATCCGCAAAGACCCACCTCCGCCGCATTATCGGAGAAACGGCTCTAACTTTTGAAGAGCTGGCCACAGTGTTTTGTAAAGTTGAGGCGGTCCTCAACTCTCGTCCTCTCTGTCCGCTATCTCCAGATCCAAATGACTTGGAAGCTCTCACCCCTGGTCATTTTTTGGTGGGAGGGCCGTTGAATGCCCTGCCCGAATACCCGTGGAAGGATGAACGCGTATATCGGTTGTCGCGTTTTCAAATGTTGCAGCAAATGAGCCAGGACTTTTGGCGTCGCTGGTTGTTTGTAATATATTGGGTAAAACTAAACGCAGGCGTTTCCTGTTATCGCCGCCAGGCGTTTCGGGGTTCTCACATGGCTCGTGCGAATGGCTCGCGGACGGTCGCCATTGCCCTGTGCGATATCGGTTTGATTTTTAATACGCGGAGCGGTCTCGCGTCTTTTGCTTGTTGTTTAGTTTGAGTGATAATTGTGAATCTCCTGTTTGTTAAATAACTATTGAATTTGTGTTTGTGAAAAACTCTGTTATTGTGACTTTTTCTTGTGAGAGGTGAAACGTGGCTGGCTGTTCACATCTGACTGTTCCCGAGTGAAACTACGGGAAGAAATCTATTTAGTTGTCCTGGGGAATTGAGATCTCAAGGGTTAGGTAGGGTGATTAGGAATTCCCCCTTCCCGAAGACACTCAAGTTTGGATCCGAAGAGAAAGAAGATTTAATTTGGTAAGTGTTCAATTGTAGTTAATTTATAGGTTAGGTTATCATATAGGGCCCTGTAGCTCCCTTCATAAGCTACGGTGGTAGCAGACTGCGTTAAGTTAGTTAGGTTTTAGTCGGGCAAACGTGGTGCCGCGTGGAGATTTTTTCCCGGTACTTATTTTTACCGGTGGTTTTTTCCCGGTGAAGTTCCGGTACAGAATTCTTCCCGCCGCTTCGTTTGTCCGGATTCTCGCTGCCACATTTTCTGGCAGCAGAGCGTAGTTGCTCTGCACATTTTCTGGTAGCAGAGCGTAGTTTATCTACCCTCTATTTGTTCGTTTGTAAAAAATAATTAATTGTTTGTAAAAATTATTAGATTTTTCTTAGTTTGTTTGTATAAGAATATTTGTAACCTTTTTTGTATTTGTTTGCGGTTTGTACCGTGCGTTCCGGGTTTGTGCCATTCTCATACCTACCGCGGTTCTTCGTGTAGTTGCTTGATTTTGTTGTTTTTTATTTACCTTTTGTTATTTTTTGTTTGTGACTTGACGCGATGGCGAAGGCCTCCAATGCTAGGGCGACACTCGCCAACGAATTGAGATGGTTTGTGACGGCCGGAGGACTCCTGTCCCGGAAGGACAGGGAGGGCGCCATACTGCTAAGAGCGGATCACCTCCACTCACGATTGATTAGCGCGGAAGCGGCCATGGCGGCGCTTACCGAAGCCGATCTTACCCCGGAGGCCTACGCAGGTCACATGGCGGACATGGACCAGATCCTGAGTCTGCACGATGATATCGCGGAGGCGGTGACCGCAATAAGGGCGAGACAGGCTGGCGGACCAGCCCCTCGCACACCTGTTAGACAGGAAGGACCAGCGGTTACTGGTCGGCTCCCCACCCTTCAGCTGTCCCACTTTGGGGGTAGGATGGAGGAGTGGGTAGCATATAAAAATATGTTTGAGTCCCTGGTCGTAGCACGACAGGATTTGTCGAAGGCCCAGAAGATGGCCTACCTCCTCTCCACTCTTGAGGATGAAGCGCGGTCGCTCATCCAGCACCTCCGGGTGGAGGACGACCAGTACGATACGGCTTGGGAGTTATTGAACTCCCGCTACCAAAACTTACGTTTGTTAGCGGATGCGCACGCCGCACAGTTGATGGCCCTGCCCAAGGTGGCCAACAGGGCACAGTTGCGCCTGCAGTTGCTCACGCCCGTTACAGTGGCCTGTAACGCGCTCCGCACACTGGGGCTGCCGGTGGACCAATGGTCTTTTTTGTTGGTGCACATTGTATTGGGCAAATTGCCCAATGACATCCGCTCGCGGTTTGAGCGCGAAAATGCGGAGCGGGATAGCACCACCCTACCAACATTCACTGACTTGGTGAAGTTTTTGGAGTTTGAGGCACGGGCTGCTGAGAATACCATGACGGACTCAGCGCCATCCAGAGCGCCTGAACGTAGGCCCTTGGAACCCTCATGGCGAGGGAGGCCCCAACAGGGACGGCAACCGCCACCGCGTGGAGCTGGTGCGCGGGTTGCACACACGGCAGCAGTCGCGAGGGACGCGGACTGCCTGCAATGTGGTCGGATGGGCCACAGCCTGCTGCAATGCAGGGACTGGCAGGGACTGCCAGTACAAGATCGGCGCCGCATGGCAAAGCGGCATGAACTTTGCTTTTATTGTTTGGGCGGTCACTATGCACGTGACTGTCCCAGTGCCATACCATGCAGTGCATGCCGTGGGCGGCACCACGCGATGCTTTGCATGAACCGCAACGGGGATGGCACCCGGATGTTGAGGCAGGGGTCCCCTATGGGCGGGGGCGCTCCTGCGCGAAGCCCTCCACCATCGGACGGAGGACGCGGCTTCGCTCGTCGCACCCCCTCGGGAGGGGGTCGCGTACCTGCGCGGGTCTTGGCGGACCGGGACCACGCGCCCCAAGGTCATGGCCAGTATGTAGCTGGCCAGGCCCCGGATAGGGCCCCCATGGGCGGGGGCCCTAGATCGGACGTGAGAGTGGGGACACCCCCCTCCACGCGGGTTACCAATGCCCAACACATGCAGCCGCAGCGGTTTTCTCCACCGCTGCACGAGTACCCACGGCTGGAGTACCACCCGCCGTACCATATGTATGGCCGGGCCGCGGGTTATACCCCCCCTCAGATGGGGATGTGCACTCGCCCGCCATATTATCCGGGTCAGTGGCGCGCCCCTGGTTTGGAGAGAGTGGGGAGCCCGTAACTAGCTTGCTCCCTTGCTGGGACAGAGCCGCGGACGGTTCTGCTCCCTACCGCGGTGGTCCGCGAATGGGGTCGTGGGGGGGAAGCCATTAATTTGAGAGCTCTGTTGGACTCAGGGGCTCAAAGCAGTTTGGTTACCACTCGAGTGGCACGCCAGTTAGGTTTAGTCGTGGAAGACTCGCCTGTGCCACTTCTTGGAGTTGGTGGCATACAAGTGAAGTGTCTGACGGGCCAGACACTTGTCACCTTTTCTTCGCTGAAGTCCTCCACAATGAGGATCACGACTTCGGCTATGGTAATGGATACCATTGCGGGTTGGCACCCCTCGACAGACATACCGCCGGGTGTGTTGTCTTTGGTTTCGGGTCTGGATTTGGCCGACCCCTTTGTCTTTCATCCCGGCCCAGTGGACTTGCTCCTGGGCTCGGACGTATTGGGTTGGATTTTGTTGGGTACACAGAAGGCTCTGGGTTCGTCTTCACTGATGGCAGTGTCTACGATTTTTGGTTTTGCCCTGATGGGCCCTGTGTTTGATAATGGCACCGCGGAGGAGCCACCGGTTGTCGCATCTGCGTCCTTGGCCAAGACCATGCAAAGGTTTTGGGAGGTGGAGGAGCCACCTATGAGTTCCAGGATGGATCCGGAACACGCTGAGTGCGAAGCCCTTTTTCGATCAACCACGGAGAGGTTGCCCTCCGGTCGGTTTGTAACTAGGTTACCGTTTGTTGCCTCTCGTCCTAGCCTAGGGCAAAGTAGGGCGCTTGCGGAGAAACGACTGCTGTCCATGGAGCGACGCATGCAGCGTGACCACGTACTTCGCGATAAATATATTGAATTTATGCGCGAGTACGAGGATTTGGGTCACATGTCTCCGGCTCGAGTTGATTGGAGCTCAACTGAGCATTATTTTTTGCCCCACCACGCGGTGGTGAAGGCCTCAACGGGCAAGTTGCGGACTGTCTTTGATGGGTCCGCACCCACTTCGAACGGGGTTTCGTTGAATCTGTGTTTGCATTCGGGTCCCAAATTGCATAGGGACATAATTGACATTATCTTGAACTTTAGAAGACATCAAGTGGTTTTTGGTGCGGACATCCGGATGATGTTCCGCCAGACAGTCATACATCCTGAGGACAGGCGATTCCAGTTGATACTCTGGCGTGAGCGCCCTGAGGATCCTGTGACGGTGTATGAACTCAACACAAACACGTATGGTTTGAAATCTAGTCCCTATATCGCCATCAGATCATTGCTTGAATTGGCAGAGCGGGAACGGATCCGCTTTCCCCGTGGGGCTTCCGTGCTGTCACGTGACTTGTATGTAGATGACGTGTGCACCGGAGCCCAAAGTATTGAGGAGGCCCTCCTACTGCGGGACGAATTGATTGAAATATTGAAAACGGGTGGCTATGAGCTACGTAAGTGGTTGTCCAATGAGCCTAAAGTTCTAGAAGGGATCCCGGAGGATCACCAACAGAACCCTCACCTGTTTGAGGATGTGGATGATCCCAACAGGATAGCGGTGCTGGGCATGCAGTACCAGCCGCTAACCGATATTTTCACATTCCAAGTGGACTTGGAAATACCAAAAGTCTGGACTAAGAGAACGGTGTTGTCCGTAATAGCTCGTATGTTTGATCCAAGCGGTTGGATCAGTCCAGTAATATTCTCTGCGAAGTGTCTTCTTCAGAGACTTTGGACTTTGGGCGTCTCGTGGGACGAGCCGCTGTTTGGCTCTCCATTGGATGACTGGCTCGAGTTGTTTTCATCGATTAAGGAAGTCAATCGGATTGCCTTGCCTCGTCGAATATTGCCCCCCGGGAAATATCGAGCCAGCCTGCATGGCTTTTGTGACGCGTCGGAGCGAGGCTACGCCGCGTCAGTCTATATGCGGACAGTTGACGCCGATGGCCGGGTCAATGTCTCGCTTTTGTTAGGGAAGAGCAAGGTCGCCCCCATCAGGACTAGGCTGACTATTCCCAAGCTTGAGTTGAGTGGAGCTCACCTTCTCTCTAAATTGTTGCATCACGTTGCCAGTGAGCTGGCGGCCACGGTCGAGATACGAGACATCTTCGCCTGGTCGGATAGCCAGGTCGCGCTTGCATGGTTGCGCGCGGCCCCACATACCTTGGAGGTTTTTGTGGGAAATCGGGTTTCCCAAATCCAGAATATCGGAATTGATATAACATGGAGACATGTGCCGGGAGAGCTTAACCCAGCGGACTGTGCTTCCCGAGGTTGTACGGCACCAGAATTGGTGTCACACCCGCTCTGGTGGGGTCCAGAGTGGCTGATGGGATCAGAAACATCTTGGCCTGTCTGTCAGACAGATGTTACTTCTTTGAGTTTGACTGGGCTCCGTGTACATGCTGTAGTCGCTGAGACGACGTCGGAGCCGGATTGGCTACTTGCTCGGTATAGCAGCTTGGATAAGCTTCTGGGTGTCACCAGTTGGATTAAGCGTTTCATACATAATTGTAGAAACCCACAGGCAAAGCGGTTGGAGCCGATTGCAGGTGCAGAAGAGCGCCGGAGCGCATTGTTGCATTGGGTCCGTGTCGTGCAGACCGGACGGTTTGAGTCAGAGCTTCGTATCTTGCGCGACGGACGCGCTAAGTTGAAGGGCGCGGTCGCTCGTTTGAACCCGTACATCGACTCGGATGGGCTTCTTCGGGTTGGAGGCAGGCTCCGGAAGGCGGATCTTCCATATGAGACTCGCCATCCTCTGTTGTTGCCCAAGGGCGGACCCTTGGTGCAGCTTTTGGTGTCTGATCGACACATTCGTAACGCCCATGCTGGGTGCAATGCTTTGTTGGCTATTTTGCAACGCGAGTTTTGGATTTTGTCTGCCCGAAGAGCAATCCGTAGTGTCCTGTTTCGATGTATTGCATGTTATAGGTTGAAGGCATCCACGATGCAACCACAGATGGGTGATTTGCCCGCTGATCGAATCCGACCTTCGAGGCCGTTTGACGGCGTTGGAACCGATTTTGCCGGTCCCTTTTCGATCAAGGCTTCTCCCTTTCGTAATGCCCGTATTGTGAAGGGCTATTTGTGTGTATTTGTTTGTTTGGCCACCAAGGCTGTCCATTTGGAGGTGGTATCGGCTCTGACTACGGAGGCCTTCGTCGCCGCGTTGGATCGCTTTGTTTCGCGTCGAGGTCTACCTTCCCTTATTAGGTCTGATAATGGCACAAACTATAAGGGAACTGTAAATTATCTTAAGGATATTTCTGTGTTTATTGATAAAAATTGTACTAGTTTAAGTCAAATTGCTGCCCAAAGGGGAATAACCTGGAAGTTTAGTCCCCCAAGTTGCCCCCATTGGGGAGGGATTTTTGAAGCGGCTGTGAAATCCGCAAAGACCCACCTCCGCCGCATTATCGGAGAAACGGCTCTAACTTTTGAAGAGCTGGCCACAGTGTTTTGTAAAGTTGAGGCGGTCCTCAACTCTCGTCCTCTCTGTCCGCTATCTCCAGATCCAAATGACTTGGAAGCTCTCACCCCTGGTCATTTTTTGGTGGGAGGGCCGTTGAATGCCCTGCCCGAATACCCGTGGAAGGATGAACGCGTATATCGGTTGTCGCGTTTTCAAATGTTGCAGCAAATGAGCCAGGACTTTTGGCGTCGCTGGTCGCTTGAATATTTGCATTTGCTGCAGCAAAGAGTGAAGTGGACAGACAGGACTGAGCCTCCCAGGGAGGGTGATTTAGTATTGTTAAAAGAGGCAAATTTGCCCTCATTGCTTTGGCGACGAGCTCGCATATTACGTTTGATTCTTGGCGGAGATGGCACTCCGCGTGTGGCTGAGGTGTTGGTCGACGGTTCGATTTTAAGGAGAGGTGTGACCTCTCTCGCCCGCCTTCCCGTAGAGTAAGCTAGCGGTCTGCTTCTCAGACCGGGACGGGGGGATGTTTGTAATATATTGGGTAAAACTAAACGCAGGCGTTTCCTGTTATCGCCGCCAGGCGTTTCGGGGTTCTCACATGGCTCGTGCGAATGGCTCGCGGACGGTCGCCATTGCCCTGTGCGATATCGGTTTGATTTTTAATACGCGGAGCGGTCTCGCGTCTTTTGCTTGTTGTTTAGTTTGAGTGATAATTGTGAATCTCCTGTTTGTTAAATAACTATTGAATTTGTGTTTGTGAAAAACTCTGTTATTGTGACTTTTTCTTGTGAGAGGTGAAACGTGGCTGGCTGTTCACATCTGACTGTTCCCGAGTGAAACTACGGGAAGAAATCTATTTAGTTGTCCTGGGGAATTGAGATCTCAAGGGTTAGGTAGGGTGATTAGGAATTCCCCCTTCCCGAAGACACTCAAGTTTGGATCCGAAGAGAAAGAAGATTTAATTTGGTAAGTGTTCAATTGTAGTTAATTTATAGGTTAGGTTATCATATAGGGCCCTGTAGCTCCCTTCATAAGCTACGGTGGTAGCAGACTGCGTTAAGTTAGTTAGGTTTTAGTCGGGCAAACGTGGTGCCGCGTGGAGATTTTTTCCCGGTACTTATTTTTACCGGTGGTTTTTTCCCGGTGAAGTTCCGGTACAGAATTCTTCCCGCCGCTTCGTTTGTCCGGATTCTCGCTGCCACATTTTCTGGCAGCAGAGCGTAGTTGCTCTGCACACTGGTCGCTTGAATATTTGCATTTGCTGCAGCAAAGAGTGAAGTGGACAGACAGGACTGAGCCTCCCTGGGAGGGTGATTTAGTATTGTTAAAAGAGGCAAATTTGCCCTCATTGCTTTGGCGACGAGCTCGCATATTACGTTTGATTCTTGGCGGAGATGGCACTCCGCGTGTGGCTGAGGTGTTGGTCGACGGTTCGATTTTAAGGAGAGGTGTGACCTCTCTCGCCCGCCTTCCCGTAGAGTAAGCTAGCGGTCTGCTTCTCAGACCGGGACGGGGGGATGTTTGTAATATATTGGGTAAAACTAAACGCAGGCGTTTCCTGTTATCGCCGCCAGGCGTTTTGGGGTTCTCACACTGCTAGCGTGGATGGCGTCGCGTGTGGTCCGCCATTGCATTGTCCAGGGCGATATCGGTTTGATTTTAATACGCGGAGCGGTCTCGCGTCTTTTGCTTGTTGTTTAGTTTGAGTGATAATTGTGAATTTCCTGTTTGTTAAATAACTATTGAATTTGTGTTTGTGAAAAACTCTGTTATTGTGACTTTTTCTTGTGAGAGGTGAAACGTGGCTGGCTGTTCACGTCTGGCTGTTCCCGAGTGAAACTACGGGAAGAAATCTATTTAGTTGTTATGGGAAATTGAGATCTCAAGGGTTAGGTAGGGTGATTAGGAATTCCCCCTTCCCGAAGACACTCAAGTTTGGATCCGAAGAGAAAGAAGATTTAATTTGGTAAGTGTTCAATTGTAGTTAATTTATAGGTTAGGTTATCATATAGGGCCCTGTAGCTCCCTTCATAAGCTACGGTGGTAGCAGACTGCGTTAAGTTAGTTAGGTTTTAGTCGGGCAAACGTGGCGCCGCGTGGAGATTTTTTCCCGGTACTTATTTTTACCGGTGGTTTTTTCCCGGTGAAGTTCCGGTACAGAATTCTTCCCGCCGCTTCGTTTGTCCGGATTCCCGCTGCCACATTTTCTGGCAGCAGAGCGTAGTTGCTCTGCACAGATTTGATTTATGAAATTTTAAGAAGAGTTGAGAGTTCTAACCTCCCTTCTTGGCCTTGGACTTTCTTCTAATTCCTCAAAGAGCGCGGAAGTCCATATAGCTCGAAGTTATCGAGTGTGTTATCGATCTAATATCAATTTTTTTTTTCAAGCGTATTAGTTTGGTTGATAAAAGTTCGTCCTTAGTTTATCGTTAACGTCGTCGTTAACGACACTCGTTTTTTCCTTCATAATGAAAATGTTGTAGTTTTATTCTTTACTATCATGTGCCCGCGTTTTCATCCATGCATATCTCAGGTTCTAAGCAGCGTATCAAGATCAAACTTACGTCAGATTTTAAGTTAGACCTTTTATAGTACAACAGTGAAAACCGTATCAAATTTGGTCCAGTAGTTTTTGCGTGATGCGCGTACAAACATACAGACAGAAGGACAGACAGACAAAAATTCTACAAAAAATGGTTTTGGCTTTTATTGGCCCCATGAAGACACCTCATAGTTTTTTTTTAAATCTTCTATGTACAGACACAGACCAGTTACAGTTTTATTATATGTATTGATTTGTTTATTAATTAATCACACTCCATATGTGTTTGTTTATTATAAACTACCTAAATATTATTCCGACTTCGGCAGGTAAACATAATTAAACCGATATGCGAAAATGGGTTTTAAATAACAGAGAATATAATTGGTTTGAATGCGGGCCTGGATGCTGTTAATGGGCATGTTCATTGTTCGACTTAATGACGTATAAAAATCGATTCATTAACGAAAACATATGTTATTTTTGGTAAACGGATCTATCAAGAACTCGCCAATAATTAAATTTACATTTAAAAAATATCATGGTAATTTTTATTGTGAAAATTATTTTGGTTATTGCAATCATTCTGTCTTGCGACGTATGAAATGGAGAATAAGGCTAACAAACTACTACATTTAACATCGCTGAGAAAATTGCTGCACGTGTTTCATTCCACATAACAAAATAGTGTAGTGACAATCGAAGTTTGTATGTACATATGTATATATATATATATATATATATATATATATATATATATATATATATATATATATATATATATATATATATATATATATATATATAGTATATATATATTAATGTAAGTATTTTATATTTATGTGTGTATATTTATATTTATTATATTATTTTATATTTAGTTCATCAATTTATTTTATTTATTTATTTTTTACATATGTTGTACTCTTTATTGTCTCAATTTTCTTTTCTATGTCTCTGTTCATGCACCGCCATTTATGTTCATCTCTTTCCGTTCACTTAGGTTGCCTGGAAGAGATTGCACTTGCGATAAGGCCGCCTATTGTACATATTTTACCTATATTAGTCTCAATTTGTATCCTTTACATGTTTTTGGTGCAATAAAGCATTTTTACTTACTTACTTACTTACATAACGACCGTGAGGAATACGACTATGAAGATTATGCGAAAAAGTTTATAAATTAATCCACTTTGGCTTCTATTTACATCATATTTTGAATATTTATATCAAGGTTCTCAGCAAATTCACACTGCTCGCTCAGAAATAATAAAATTATTTAACGTCACTACCAACTGCGGGGTTTCCATCACGGAGCCTGTTTTGTAATTATTACGAGGGTTAAGAAAAATATTTTCGGCTGAATTGCAATTTTAAGAGGCATTAAGAACAGTCGCTGTAATAAAGTCGTGGAACATTATTTATGTTGCTTTCATGACGAATTCGTTTGCGAATAGGGTAGTTTCTCTCTCTCTTTCTGGCCTTATGCCATTTCTATTTCGGCTCTGATTTCCTTATAGGTAGTGCGTCTTTTGAGAAATCATCGTTTCTTTTTCGTCTTCCATGGACCAGCATGGACGACCAAAAAGAAACGAAGATTTCACAAATTCGATGATTTCCCAGACCACTGGGAGCTAAGAAAAAACATAGAATGTGATAGTTTCTCTTCCTGCGTAGATTGCAAAATTAAATCAAGGGAGAGGGCTGAGGAATTTAAGGAATACTCACATAAGCGATGGGTTACCAACCCGTCACTATATCAGAATCTCAATTCCACCAATAAGCTCACTATCCAGCTAAACGTGGCCTTGAAGTCTCATTACTCTTATTCCTGTAAGGCGCAGGACAGACAGAAAAGACAGGGCGCAGACAAGTAAACATCTTATCTGCACCCTGTATCCTATCCTACTAATATTATAAATGCGAAAGTTTGTATGTGCGTTTGTGAGTCTGTGAATTTGTGAGTTGTGAGAATGTTTGTTACTCAGTCACGCAAAATCTACTGGACGGATTTCAATGAAATTTGGTACATGGGTAGAAACGTACCGGGAATAGCACATAGGGTACTTTTTATCCCGAAATTTCCACGAGAGCGAAGCCCCGGGGCGCGGCTAGTTTTCTATATGTTTGGCGTCGCGACGCTTCTATACATTTTGTATGAAAGGGACGCGGAAGATAAATATGTCCGCGCCACGTCTGCGACTTATGTCTTATCTGTCTATCCAGCCTAAGAGATAAATACTTAATACTGCATTTGTATCTGTTTGGGACGTCATACATTGGGTATTCGCCCTTTGACGTTCTTCACTACAGATATCCATGTATTTTTTTAAACTTCTCAAAACTGGGGTATTATGTTTGCATAGTATGTATGTAGAATCGAGTCTTTATACCTTACGGGGTAGACAGAGCCAAGAGTCATGAGAGTCGAAGGCCACGCTTAGCTAAATAGTATATCTCTTTAATCAACCCTTAGATTAGATTTAAGTCTTTTTATCGAAATTGATAACTTCACAATAGTAATTTGCTGTACCTAACCTTAATATCATTGCCTCGCATCACCCAACAAAGAAGGTTTATAGACCCTGAGGAGCCAACCAAGTTAAGGCTGCTAATCCCTAGGGAAGGCACTAAAACTTGATAAAGCACCGTGGGTCGACATCATATTAAAACACTTAATGGACTGCAGTATGGTAATGTAGTCGTAAACGGGACAATGTAAATACAGTGAGGGAAATATTACAGTAGTATAAGAAGCAAGCAAAAGTAAACTTGCTGATTTATCATGAAAGGAGAGCCCCAGAGCGTAATTAGTCTAAAGATTTTCTAAACAGTTATATTAGTGCGTAAGTATATGAAAATTTATGTTTAGATGGATGGGCGCTGTTGCTTCACGGAGCGTGAAAATTTTATTATTTTGTTGGTACTCTTTTGAGAGCCACGGGTCCATGGGGACCCGGTCCTTTTTTGTTTGTTGTTATTATTAAACCATAATAATACAATTTGGAAAACACACTTGCCATAATTATGAATTAAAATCCTATTCTAATCATCCCAAAGAAAATGTCAATTAAATACAACGTATCTTAAAATGGGCATGTAATATTTAACAGTTTTATTTTGTAGTAAATTGATGAAATTATTACGATTATTAAAGCTTAATATCAATATTCTAGTTGCAGTGTAAATACAAATCGACTGAGCGATTTAAATTCAGTAATTAAACATGTCTGTCCAATTTAATACGAGTAAATATGAACTACGATTTATACGACTCAATAACTCCATAAATACTTCAATATAACCTTTAAAAAGAAAGATACCTAAAATTTAAATATAAATAAAGAACGACAAAAAAAGCGAAAAAAGTACGTCATTTCAACTTAATGCTCGTTTTTATCCATTAACCGTTATTGCTCCAATGACACGATATCGTTAAATTCTCCGCACCCCATAGATCCCCCAAATTGGTCCCATCAAGACATCGGATCCAATTTTCTTAATACAAACACGCCTAATATGCAATCGAAAGTATTAACCGATCGTAAAGCAGAGGAAAGCTATAAAAAACGTCATTTGACGTCACATAATTGAAAAACTGGGAAATTCCATCGTTAAAACGGCTAGAGGGTTAGTTATACAGCCGTTTCGGGCTGTAAGCGAGTAAATAAGCTCGTTTAATGCGAAATAGTTTCATAGTGGCGTTGTAGTTGGATAACATTAATGAAATTTTTAGTGATATTTTATATTCTTTGGCAAATCAATGAAAAACATATAAATTTAATAAGGGCATTAATTAAAAATAGTTGAAATAACAGAAAATTAAATATTTAAAGTTAAATATTGTTACTGCAGAAAATGTAATATTTAAAGTGAAGAGAAAATAGATTTTACTTTGCATTGTGTCCACCTAAAACGACAACCATGGTTGGAAAGTATCAAGTCAAATAGGTACATCTTAGTATGAAATAAGTATTTTATGACTTATCCCGGATTTCTCCCAAGCGATTTGTCAAAATTAGGTGTCAGATTACAAGGTCATACAGAGCTATTCAGCTATTAGAGCGGTTGACAAGGCTGACCAAAAGTGGACTTTTTAAAATGTCCATTTTGAAATGCAGCCGATTCAGATTGTTTATTTCTTCAATAAAGGATACAAGGTATCATCAATAATTCACATTCGGTGCATTTTCAAAGTGCTCGAATATTTTTCTGTTGAACCAATTTAAAGCTAGTTTGACATAATAGTTAAAAAGGTCATTTTCGACCGGACTAGTGCCCAAGACTGGTCGGGTATGGAGATTTGAACAACTTTAGGGTCAGAATTAACGGGGCCGTGCTAATTGCTGAAATGGCCCGTGGGAATTACTCCAGTTTATGTTCGAATGTATGTTTGTTGCTGCGGACGTAATCTTGAGGCTTGAGATGTAATTTTAGATGGATTTATGGGATATATAATTCGGAGAATATAGAAAATAACATCAGTAGAGTCTATGGATTTCCATTTGCTACTTCTTTACAAATCTCATTACCTAGTTATACGTGCCCGCAGTATGAATTAACTGAACTCCTAGATCAACACTTTATTGCACAATTTATAGAAAAAGTACAAAAGTTGTAACAAAATAAGTAAAGATTTCTGATATATTTTCCTGATTAAAAAGATCCATAAAATGTGCCTACTTTTATCTCTATTAGTAAAAGGGCGTAAAAAAGTGAAAGTCTTATTACTGAATAAAAAATTTGATTATATAAAATTTATTTCAACAAAAATAAGCAAACAAAATTATCAATAAAGATAGAAATAGGCACAAAACCGCCAACGATATTCACGACACAAGCATTTTGAATACAAAGTTGCCTTCACAAATATCTGGGGTCCATATTTTCCGTCTCACCTTTCGTATCTTTATGTGCATAGTTTTGGAATAAACACGGTCAGATAAGGCCCTTCGCCGAGGGTAATGGTGTAGAAGTAACGTCATGTTTCTGTGGGCCAGTGTAACATTGTCACGGTCTCTTCACACCTTTCTTGATAAATGTTGTATACTAGGGAGACCAAGACAGAGTTATATGAGGCGAATAAAGGAGAAAGTGAACGTCGTGTTGTATAAAGAAGTGAAAGAGTTAGCAATGGAAAGAGAATAAATTAATAGTAAAAAAACTTTAAAAAAAAAAGCTTTTTTAAACGCTCTAAAAAGGCCCTTTCATTTGATACCCATGTTGTAGAAATGCATTACAAATAACTATTCCCCCATCTTGGATGGTCCGCCATATTGGATTTAGAATGACGTGACATATTATATCATGCATTGTCATCTAAACTTGTACAAGAAATCTAGTTCAAAATTGAGTTCTAAGATTCCACCGTGATTCCACCCGAACGAACATACATACATACATTGCAAGTTAAATAAAAGCTTTTAAAATGGAAGGAACTCCACCGAGAAGAGTCTCGCTCTTAAATTTTATTGATGATGATGAGATGATGATATGATGTTGTAAACTAGACTTTGCCCCCGGCTTTCTAAGCCTTAGTACACTCGTACTACATGATAAAAAAAGTTTTTTTTCCCAAGGGATATACCTACTCATATCCCTTGGGATAAAAAACTTTTTTCATCATGGCAGATACTATGTAAAATGTCTCCTGTCTTTTTCTAAAGATAATTGAGTTCAAAAAATTGTATATTTAATTTGGTCATAGTAATCAATTTATAATATTTTTGCCATAAATTCATTGATTACTTCTGTTAGGTTGTCTTACGCTTATGTTTTAATAATACTGATATTATTTACATCACTATAGTTTATTACATAGTATAAACTTTTCTATCATATCTCTTTTACAAAATCGCCAAGACAAGCTACTTAAAACTAGATTTTTTTTTCTTTTACTTAACGTATCTATATAAATAATTTAATACGCTAATATCATTACAATCTCCCTTAATATCAGGCTAATGAGTAATTTTACTCTGACCTAGTTTTGTAATGTTACTATAGAATAAGAATGTGTCCATCGGCACTTTTCTTACTGTCTCTATTAAGGGGAAGGCACTTTGTTCGTGTGTCTTTATTACTTAAAACTAGATAAAACCATAAAACGAACTCAATCCTATTCCCCGATATTTTTCCTCTCATTCCTTCTGTCAAACAAAACCTCCTGTCTTTTTGACGTTTACATGACATTTTACTTTTTTTAATTCCAATCGTGAGACTCGAAGGCCACGCTTATCTGAATAGTGGTAGTAGTTTTAATTAATTCCTAACATTTCCATGTACTGAAACCTCAGTGCAACCGAATATAATATCTCCCAAAACTAAATGAAGGAGGTCATCCGATACAATCAGAAATGGATCGGTCCATTTGTTACCCTAGGCACTACTACATGGCACTATCGGTTGGTCACATTAAAACTTGCCTGAAGTATGAAAAACGATACAAATAAGTAACGACATCATGTCACAGGATATAAAAGGCAGCCATTACCTTTATAATTAAAACGTAATTGCTGCTTCAATTAAAGCGTTCATTATTTCACTTCAGTGATATCTTTACAAACAAAGTGCTATATGTATTCCGTCTTTTCCTTTCTATTTCGAATCAAATAAAATGCCATATTTGGTAACACACTGCTTTTGTTGCAAATTCTAGAAAACTTAAAAACAATGGGAACTTTCAACAGACAATGAAGATTATCCAACTTTGAAGACTACGCGCATTAAGATTCTCTTACATTGAACACATAGAGTTAAAACACATAGATGGAAAAGGAATACAAACACCATACTTATTAATTCTACTAATATTATAAATGCGAGAGTTTGTGAATTTGTGAGTTTTGAGGAAATTTGTTACTCAATTACGCAATGATTTTGATGAAATTTGGTATACAGGTAGAAAAATACTGGGAATAGCACATAGGGTACTTTTTATCTCGAAATTCCCACGGGAGCGAAGCCCTGGGACACGGCTAGTATTAAATAAACATAATGAGGAAGAGATTTACATTTATTCGCGTTACTCAAATGTTATTCTTGGTTATCATTATATTCTGCGATAAAAGTTAACACTGCCATTTTGGCGGAAAAAGACAAGCAATTTATTCAAAACAATAATTAAAAAAGGTGTGTAAATTTAAATGTGATTATATTACTGCCCACTACCGCATTATTCATACAGTCATGTGTACTTGTGTATCATCCCGTAACACAAGTCTCGAACTTCCAACTCAATCTGTGTGATTTGTCCGTATATATTTATTTATTTATTTGCTTGTAAATTGCGGTAGTAGGGCGCGTCATTTCAACTTAGACAAGTTAGCATTTACTTATGTTTAATACCTTACTTACATAAGTTTTTTCTATCCAGAAAAATAGTCCTTCAACATTTAATTTCCTAAGTGCCGTTATAACTCTATGCACTTAGGACTACAGTTAATGACACGTATATTTGGAAACAAAAGCTCTCAAAGAATCCACTGGAACCTAAAGTTTCGGAGATTACCCTCTTAAAAACCAACAAACAAACTTTTGCGTTTATCGCACTGTAAATGTGCAAGTTAGAAGTACCATTTCTGTTTCTAGTTTATTATTTTATGCTGTCCGTTTATTTAGATTCGCGGCCACAACTTTAAATATCTATACCTACATATAATAAGACAGTAAAAATATTTTGTCTGTACATTTTGTATTTTTGACTGAAATGGATAGAGGGACACTTAAAAAGAATAATAGAAAGCAAAAAAAAAATTGAACTTTTTGTATGTCTGTCTGTATGTTTGTTCACGCTAATCTCCGAAAGTACTGAACCGATTTGAATGAAACTTTTTTTGTTGTATAGCTATTAAGCCTGGGCAACATTTAGACTATAATTTATTTTCAAAACTGGAACACCTGATGAGGAACCTTAACAGAAGAGCTAAACTATAAGAAATATGGAAATGGTGCCTTAACAAAAGCACCTGATGAACATTTTCTGATGACGTATAAAAATTGAAGATCTGGAACATCTGATGAAAAGCTCCAAAAGAGATTTTTCATCTAAGCGAAACTCACGCGGGCGAAGCCGCGGGCGACAGCTAGTATTAAATATGACTAAGCTGCATCCCGGGGCTTTACTCCCGTGGGAATTTTAAAATAAAAAAAGCCTATGTGCTATTCTAGGTCTACTCTACCCGAGTACCAAATTTCGAAATGGAAAAAAGTGTACGAGATAAGTCAAAAGAGGGCCTCCAGATCTTTTAGGACCTCATCCCTCCAGCGGTATCACGACTGGCCGACAGGTCGTTTCCCGCTTGGTCGTCCCATATACGCTCTTTTAGCTGCGCGATCCTTTCCCATCCTCTCCACGTGGCCGAGCCATCGAAGCCTTGCTGCTTTCGTTTCGCCCATAATATCGGGCTCCGCCACTAGTTCATCTACCTCTTTGTTCTTTCTCAGCCTCGAGCTGCCATCCTACCCCCAAACTGGTCCCAGGATTTTCGCCAAATCTTACTCTCAGCTACCAGGAGCCGACTGGCAGGAAGTAGCGCAGAACAGGAAGGAGTGGAAGCTTCTAGTATCGGAGGCCAAAATCCTCTTTGGGTCATCGAGCCATCGAAGTAAGTAAGTAGGTCAAAAGAGACACACATATACTTACACCTTTCATTTCACAACGGGTGTTCAAAAAACCCACCACTTCCAAAAGAATTTACCAAAAGGAAATGTGTGTTAAAATTACTTGCAAACGGAAAGGAATTACATTCAATTACGGAACTTCGGTCTGAAATAGAAGAATGCGCTTCGGGCGTTATCGGTTTTAGCAGAATAAGTGCAGTTTTTGCTGCTCCGACGTGTACGTAATGACCAGGGACACTGTTATTCCCGCAAATATCGCCATTAGTGCAATCTGGGACAAGGAATTTGATTGCCAGTTATTTTTAAAGTAAAGTTTTTAGGAAACGATGATTTAAAGGGTGAATTATGTTAAGTTGCTTTATTTATCGATATAGACTTCAAGGTATCATGGTAGAAGCAAAAATGGCAAGATATAGATATATTTGACTCTAGCCGCGCTCCAGGGCTTCGCTCCCGTGGGAATTTTGGGATAAAAAGTATCCTATGTGCTATTCCCGGTATTTTTCTACCCGTGTACCAAATTTCATCGACATCCGTCAAGTCAATTTTGCGTGATTCAATAACAAACATCCTCACAAACTCGCAAACTCATATCCAAACCACATGAGTAGTCAAGGGTATTTAGTCATCTGTGTCTAAACTTTCGCATTTACAATGTTAGTAAGATTTTATCACTGGTGACTTTAAAAACACGACTGTCTAGTTCTAGTCTAATAGACTTCGAGTTCGAGTCTAAAGCGCACTACACACCAAAGCCGCCGACCCGCCGACACAACCCGGCGACACAACCCGGCGGCCGAATTATATCGGCAACACAAACAAAAAAAAAAGTTGCCGACATAGGTCGGCGGGTCGACGGCTTTGGTGTGTATTGCGCTTAAGAATTCGCACAATATTTGAACCAATAAACCGATTTACAATACGAACATTATTTCTCCTTTCAGTCCTGGGCAAAAATCATTATAAACAGCATAACACGCGAGAAATAAAAGCCAATAATCAAGCGAGTAGAGGTGGCAATGTCCAAAGTTTTGGGTCCCTAGGGACTGACGGGATGGTAATGAGTTGGGAAACAATGCTATTCTAACTTCATAACTACCCTCGGCGAATTAAATCCTAGATACATGTCGTGTGACATCACTGGCGTATTCAACTTTTGTAGGACAATTCTCACTATTATTATGACCACTGAAATGATATATTTTTTTGAAAGTACTATAATTAGATATGGTGAAATAATTCCATGCGAGCAGGATTTGAACCCGCAACCAGGTCTTCAAAGAAGGTTCCAGGGGTTCAATTCCCGCTCGCATTTTTTTCACCATA
Organism: Ephestia elutella; assembly: GCA_018467065.1. Lineage (NCBI taxonomy): Eukaryota > Metazoa > Arthropoda > Insecta > Lepidoptera > Pyralidae > Ephestia > Ephestia elutella. The sequence goes on along the minus strand of CM031570.1, from coordinate 6,344,931 downwards.
TCTAATTTATATACAGGGTGTTTGGGTAAACACCTGCAACCTCTCTAGGGATGAAAGTACTCATGAATATGACCAACTTTTTGAATGGGACCGACTCTGAAATCTCAAAAAAAAATCAGCTGTTCCATACATTTTGAGCGAGTAGGTATTGAAACATAGCCCGGGACATAGCCCGCAGAATCGCCAAACTTAAGTGGCAGTGGGCGGGGCACATAGCTCGTAGAACAGATAGCCGTTGGGGCAGAAAAGTTCTCGAGTGGCGACCACGAACCGGAAAACGTAGTGTTGGCAGGCCTCCCACTCGGTGGACCGACGACTAGGGCTTCCAATACCGGGATCCCGGTATTGCTCAATACCGGTATTAGACGATTTTTTTACCTGTTTACAATACCGGTATTGAAATTCAATACCGGTTTTAATACCGATGTTTTTTTTATTTTTTTTTTTCTCTAAACTTATAGATTTTTTACAGGTTTACCCAATACAATAGAAAAGCACATGTATAGGTACCAATTATTTACAACAAATTACATAAATAACAACTTTTGTAAATTCACAGACTATACTGGAAGATATCTATTCTATCCGCGATCAAATTCAAAGTGCTTAACGCGCGTGCCAGCGGAGACTTGTTTTTCAAGTTGGTCCGTCCGAAAGGTACCTCCAAAAGGCGAGGCTGCCTTCAATGCTCCATGTATCTATGTGGAACGCAGAATTGCACTATTTTAAGCATTTAAATTTTGTGTATAACATCGTGAATCAATTGAAATCGGTGATTTTGGAATTATGTCGCATAAAAATGCACGTGAACAGATAATAGAGACATAGTAATATTTTTGGAATAACCTGCACGTAAACTAGTTACGTTTCTGTTTATTGCTTATTACTTTCTTATTTATTACTTATTAGCATCTTTTTTTTAAACTAGCCCGTTTACATAACATTCGCGTGAATCAATTTATTTATATTAACATAACTTGACTGCGCGGTGCTAGCTAATGCTAAACGCAAGCGCATCTATGCAGGAAAGGGGAGGGTGAATATGTCTCCGCCTTTCAGTCCTAGCTCATCTGTCAGGTCAGTCGTCGACCAGTGATTAGTGAAAGTGTTGTTAAATTCATAACAAAATGTAGTTGCCAAATAGTGTGTCTGTCATGTTGTTGTAAAAAAGAATAACAAAGTAAGTTGCTTCCGGTCTCTGCTCGTTTTATTTCTAGAATTTATATGCCTGCACAGTTTTTATTATTATTAAAATAGTTTTAAGTGATAGTTATTGTAATTTTTGACAGAATTAGACTTTCAGGAATAAATAAATGAAGAAAGGATTGTTATCCTTCAAGATGACTAAGAACTACTTTGTCGTTCTTAGTCATCTTGAAGGATAACAATCCTTTCTTCATTTATTTTACTTTGTCAACGTGCCAAAATTAAAAGGCAGAGATAATTACAGAGAGTGGACAGTTGCCGCCGAAAATTTACTCGTTCTCGAGGGACTGACCAGTTACCGAAAAAGTAATTGATCTTGGAGAGGACCAGAAAACGAAGGCGAAACTCATAATGACTATCGATTCATTGCTGTATGTTCACATCAAGATGAATAATGATGATGACATGATTAATTTGTAAAAATCATAAATATTTAAAGTTGTATTAGGTAAAGCTGTGATGATTTAGTTTATTATAAGTAATTATAAAAAGTAGATTTTTAATGACCTATGTTTTAATTTTAACTTAATACTTCAATAAAAGTAACTTTTTGAAAAAAAATACGAATTTTCACCTCAATACCGGAATTCCGGTATTAATACCGGTTTTGGATTTTTTTCCGGTATTGAAACCGGTATTCAAAATTTCCGGTATTTGGAAGCCCTACCGACGACCTGGTGAAGGTCGCGGGTTGCGCATGGATGCGGGCAGCGCAGGACCGGTCGTTGTGGAAATCCTTGGGGGAGGCCTTTGTCCAGCAGTGGACGTCTTTTGGCTGAGAGAGAGGTATTGTAAAATGTATGGAACAGCAGTTTTTTTTTGAGATTTCAGAGTCGGTCCCATATAAAAAGTTGCTCATATTCATCAGTATTTTCGCCCCTACAGAGGATGCAGGTGTTTACCCAAACACCCTGTCTAATACTTTAGTACTTACTACATCTGAGGTGCACAAATCCAAAAAAATAATAGCAGCAAACTATCTAGTGGTGGTGGCACTCGTACTCGGGCCCCCCAGAAAATCTGTATAAATTAACGCCTGACTTAATCTCGTGGCTTGGGACCTTCGATGTGGATCTATAATACTTTTTTTGATTGTTACATTTATAGTAAGTGAATGAAGTAAGCGCTAGATTAAATAAATTGTGGTGAAAGACCCATGAATATGAAAACTTTTTGTATGGGACCGAATCGGAAATCTCAAAAAATAGCTGTTTTGTTTGAGATTTCAGAGTCGGTCCCATACAAAAAGTTTTGCGTATTCATGGGTACTTTTACCCCTAGATAGAGGTTTTTTAAATAAATCTGTCTACGACCACAGAAATACAATTTATAAATACGTACATGTTCAATTCACGTCGAATCAATATAATATTTACCTGTGTCGCCCCCTAGAGGGCGTTATCTAATTTGTAGCAGTTGATTGCTACCACAAGGGAGCGTATTGCTGACTTCGTTTGCAGCCACTCAATTTGTGTTATAGTTTGGTTACTGTTACTGTGTATACGTTCTATGTCTGTCTATACCTATATAAATCTTTAAATTGAACCAGAACAGACATTGATTAAAGGTGGGCGGTGGCACCACTATTTCCACTGTCTTAATAGTTATGTGAAAATCGCGGAAAATTTTTTTTGGCGGCTTTTTAAGTCCCATCCCTTAAGATCTTAGCCTGTATTCCATCAATATAAAAAGGCCTACGTGGAAACCCCATAAGAGATGTTTAAATGTTACATTATAATAACAATTTTTAACTAAATTGAAATCAGTGTTTTCACCTGACGTAACCTCTAGACGTAACTGTCTTCACCGTCTACTTAATTAACTTAAAAAGACATTTTAAAACGATTTATTTTACGTAAGTTACGTTGAAGCAAGTCAAATTTTATACATTGCACGATATCATGCATAGAATCAAGGTAGTTTGTTTCAATGTGACCGACATGTCATTACGACAATAATAGATTAAATAGATTTAAAAAATTATAAGAAAAAACGTACATAATGCCTAATATGCTAAAGAACACAATCTAGTGGTGGTAGTGGAACATCTCGAATGAAGAGTCCATGAATAATTTACTAAGTGAGTTGTTTACATCGAAATACTATGTAGTAGTTGTATTTCGATGGTTGTAAACATATTTTAAATTCAATGTTGTAAACATATCAGCAAGCAATGCTGACCCCGGTCGAGGGTTGCTCTGACATGGGTACTCTAGGCAAAAACTGACCAGTTTTGGCGTTCACGTAAATGTTTTTATCAAAATCTGAATAAAGTTAAATTATTTATAGTACTACATTTTTTTTATGGTTAGGACAAAAGAATCAAAATTAATCTATCTATCTATATCTATACATATAATAAAACAGTAAAAATATTTTGTCTGTACGTTTAGTATTATTGACTGAAATAGATATAGAGGCACACCTAAAAAGAATATTAGAAAGCAAAAATATTTTTTGGAATTTCTTGTCTGTCTGTCTGTCCGTCTGTCTGTCTGTCTGTCTGTCTGTATGTATGTACGCGTTTCACGCAAAAACTACTGGACGGATTTGAATGAAACTTTTTTTGTTGTATAGCTATTAAGCCTAGGCAACATATAGGCTATAAGTGATTTTGAAAACTGGAACACCTAATGAAGAACCATAACAGAACAGCTAAACTATAAGAAATATGAAAATGGTACCTTTACAATAGTTTATCAATCTGACGAGCATTTTCCGTTGACGTATACAAATCGAAGATCAGGAACATCTGATGAAGAACTCCAAGAGACTAGCTACGCTATTACATATGTGGAAATGGCGCCTTAGCAAAAGTCGTTCAACCTGATGAGCATTTTCTACTGACGTATAAATATTAAAGATCTGGAACATCTGTTCCCGTTCATCAACATATATTCCCGCGGGACACGGGATAACCAAATGGCTGAAATTTTGAGTACTGGAGTTTAGGTTACTACAGTTTGGAACACAAAAAGATTTTTCATCTAAGCGAAACTCACGCGAGCGAAGCCGCGGGTAACAGCTAGTAAGACTATATAAGTGGTCGTAACCGCGTTACCTCTTCTTGACGGAAGCCAAGCAGGACTCTAAAGCTTAGGTTAGGTGGTTTAGAAACTCTAACACCGAGGTTAGCGCACCAAAATTATTCCTCGAAGTGTACCCTACCTGTGACAAATATTCTTTAATAATATATTTTTTTATAGTGATGGTAAATTAATGGCATACTTTCAATTTATTGAGATTTCAAATTGATGGCGAATCTTCGTGATGACAAGCTTACAGTAACCCTTTTCAGTAGCGCTAATGCTAATGAAATACATTACTAAAGAAAGTTGCGCCTCGAAGTATAGTGCACCTAGCACTACATTTTGTGGCTTGAAAATTGATACGTTTCGAGGAATATCACTAACTTCATTCCAGTCGATGAGAGGAAAGAAAAATATAATTTCTCCCTTTGCTTTCACGGGAATCTAACTAGTAGGTATGTTATGTATTATTCCACATTCTAATTGCATTTAAGTTGTGCCCCAATAGACAGTAACTCTCAATTCCATATTAACTAAACAGCGCGCCCCTGCGCAACTTTGCTGCACTAAATATGAGGATTATGCAACTATGCAACATTAGCATTTCGCTGTGTTAGTTTGTTATATGCTTTATATTAGTATTGTGTTGGTAAAACTGTTATTTGTATATGCAAAAGGTGAGAATGAATTCGTTTTTGTTATTTACTAGCTTTTGCCCGCGACTTCGCCCGCGTGATTTTCCCACGGGAACAGTGCTTTTTCCCGGGATGAAAAGTACTCTATGTCCTTCTCCGTACTTCTAACTATGTGTATGCAAATGCAGGAAGATTGGTTCAGTAGATAAAACGTGAAGAGGTAGTTAAGTTACTGAGCGTGAGCGAAAGCTTTTTAAAAACAAGCTTTATAAAAGTAGAGATGTTTATTCATGGAGAGCAAATTACATTCTGAGCTAAAGACTAACTTAGAGCTAAGAACTATGTTCGGCCGTTGCCGCGTCAGCATCACGCGGTGGTCCGATATTGCGTGGGTGCAATAAGAGGAATGCATGCTAAATGTTTACAGTTGTTATGTCTACATGAGGGGCGCCATACATAACTAGGTAACAAACAAACAAATAAATAAACAAACAAACAAACTCACTTTCGCATTTATAATAATAGTTAGGATTTACTAAATATGTACATTACAAAAATAAAACAATGTTTGTATTATTTGCGACGCCACATAATCTCTTCTGAGATTTTCAATAACTGATTAAACTTTGAATTCTTGTCATAGGCGATGAGCTAGTTTATCTAGTGCCCGTCTAATATCCCCGTCAATATATCTAATATACCCGTCACTATATCTGAATCTACATACCACCAATAAGCCCACTATCCAGCTAAGCGTGGCCTTCAAGTCTCACGACTCTTGGCTCTGTCAATCTCGTAAGTAATTAATGTGTGATCTATAAATAAGAGATTAATTAGGTAAGTGAGTATGAAAATAATCTGTTGTCTTCATATTGTAAAAAAAATAAAATTTCTAGATGAAATTTAATAATTCCTAAATTCGTGATTTTTCGATGATGAAAGTCTCACCGTCCTAATGAGCCCTTTCAAAAAGCTAAAGACGTCGAAGAACGAGGCTTAAATATCTTACTATATCCAGGGCCTCCAAATAACCTAATAATAATAATAACATAATAATACGATGGAACCTTCAAAAAACGAGCCTACGTCTTTTTAAAAGGCCGGCAACACTCCTGCGATACCCCTGGTGTTGTGGTTGTCCATGGGCAGCGGTGATTAGTTACCATCAGGTGACCCGCTTGCTCGTTTGCCGCCCTATGTTATAAAAAAAAAAATAAGTTAAAGACTATGTGGCTTATATCAAGCAGCGACAAAAACACTGGCCAAAAACTGGTAAGGCGAGTGATTTGATACATCTAATGAAATTTACAAAAATGTCACCTCTGAAGAGCAAAATGTAAGCTCCTTCGTTGTTGAAGTCATCAATAACGCACGTTATCTCAAAAAAGATGAAAGCTGACTCGATATTATCGATGTTCTTACAATCAACGAGTTGGAGAGACGTACGGCTAGCAGGAAAGGAAGCATTACTGCCGTTGTGAGGGATAATGATAACTTATGCGATAGAAGAAAGGGTTAAGTAGTTTATTTTTAGAAGAATGGATAAAAATAACAAAGGAAAAAAAGGTAATCATAACTAATATTATTATTACTAATATCATTTATATGCGAAAGTGAGTTTGTTTGTTTGTTGGTTTGTTTGTTACCTCTTCACGCTTTATCTACTGAACCAATCTTCCTGAAATTTCGCATACACATAGCTGGAAGTACGGAGAAGGACATAAGGTATGGTATGGTATGGTAAGGTAAGGGACGGGATTAAAGGTATTTCATCCCGGAAAAAGGCACTGTTCCCGTGGGAAATTCAACATAAGAACTGAATTAACTAAAGGCTGATGAAATGCTGCAAGGGACTTTGTGACACTGGTCCGCGACTTGCGGATTCCTTGCTCGTACGAATCCATATCTGGATGCATTAAATGGCATATGTATAACAATAGGAAGGTGTAAGGAGTATAAGTAGAAAGACCTTTCAACAAGTTTTCTTATTCTTGCTTCTATTATATCTTCAGATACGTTGTCTAAACGTTTGCAGAGCTATGGCATCTCCGCAACAGCGATTGTTACAATTTGACGCATTGCCACAAAATTGCTACATTACGTCATATAGCGTAGATAGAACTCTTTTCAAAAATATATTGTAGTATATGTAAAAATTTACATTTTTAGTTCTGTAAATTTCTAGCTGTGTTCTGCGACTTCGCTCTTTTCAAATTGCGAGCTGTTAGACCATTATACTTATGAATTTCGTACACGTAGTTACAAAGATTAGCATCTTTTAAACACACAAAATTGACCCTCGATATTATTTACCCTCAATACTGCAGAACAGGAGGTAAATAGTCGAGAGATATATGCTCATTAACCGTTAATTAGGCGGGAGTAGAAATATCGCTAAAAGCCAAGCTGAGATATTAACACGAGACAAGATATTACTTCTAATTTTTCGATAAAAAGTTTCAAAAGAAAAGAAATGCTGATAGGCCCGAAGATTATGAATGCCGGATGAATCTCATAGTTGTTACTCGTCGGGCAACATGGAATTATTATTCCATATAGTGTCCCACTGCTAAGCATATGCCTCTCCATTAGTTTACCGTTCCAAAATTAGTTAAGTCAATTAAAAGTTTAGGTGAGATAAAATTATAGACTTATAATAACTGGCGTAATATTCTAAGTTTACGGATAAAATAACTTATGTACATGAACTAAACTATAAAAATATTTACTCTTATGATTGGAATAATACCTTTAATTGACTTAACTAATTTTGGAACGGCGAACTAATGGAAAGGCCTTTGCTTAGCAGTGGGACACTATAGGCTAATAAAAAAACTAATTTTGTTATGCGATACAGTTTCTACAAATAAATAAGTATACTCACTTTCAAATAAACAACTATACTTCTCATAAATAAAATAATATTGCCAAGAATTTAAGATTCAGGAAAAGCTCCCAAAGAAAATGCAATATTTGAGCGTGAAAATTCAATATATTGTGAACAGAAGTCTGGCGGCATCAAACACTTGACTTAAAGCTCAACTTCCGTAGCTTTCCGAACTAGCCACCAATATGAAAGTGTTCCGTGGTCAGCTTTCTATATTGTTTTTGATATTTTATGAATTTACTAGACTAAGATCACTGATGCAAAATATAATTTACATAGAGTTTATTCGTATACTTCAATGCTTAAATCTGTGAAACTACTAAACGAATTTTGTTTTGAATTTGATAGAAGCAGTGCACATTGTACAGTGACCATGGAAGTAACACATGACACACTATTGTGTCATGACAGTGACACACTAGTGAAATAATGGATGCTGTCGCAAAACAGAAGTCGTAGTCATGTTAGCTGCCATTAATGACTAGAAAAAGAAATCGAAAAATCTTTATTTTGTTTTTTTTTGTTAAGGGCTTATATACCCCGAAGTTAATTTAATTAAATGAAACGGTTGGCTGAAACTGTTTTTATAACCATCAAAAGAAGTATCAGGAATCGTCGCGACCCATGAGCTCAGCCATATAAATTGAAAAAATCCTGAAATGAGTTTGTTTGTTTCCTCTTCACGCTTCATATACTGAACCAATCTTCCTGAAATTTTGCATACACATAGTTAGAAGAACTGAGAAGGACATAGGGTACCTTTCATCCCGGGAAAAAGCACTGTTCCCGTCGGAAATTCACGCGGGCAAAGCCGCGGGCAAAAGCTAGTAAGAAAATAAAAAGGTATTTTTATAATTTCCATACATTTATGAAGACGAGAGATCTGTAACACGCATTTTAATACGCGCTCGAGCCTCTGAAAGCGAACAACATAATTCACAAAGCCATTTTGCCGAGGGGGAGACCGGGAAATTATCGTTACCTCAAGCAACTTACGTACCTTATGTAGATCGATTCCACAGAGATATAATGATGGCTAGATGTGTAATTTATAAGTTAATCGTCCAGATGTTACTATTAGTATAGTGAGTACTTGATGAGTTTATAGGTATTAATTCATTTATTTGTCAGTTTTTGTACACATATATACGAGTACATGATGTTTCTAGTTCCTTTTTGGGTAACGCATTTTCGCTTTGCGACGTAGGTTTTTCCGATTCCGTACAAATCATAAATTCCTGTAGTTCCAATAGGAATGACAAACACTTTGTCACATTCAATTTTATTATCTAAAACCAAAATTAACAATTAAAATTTCACTTACACCATTAGTAAGTAATAAAAATAATGGGTCCCGGCTACTATCGGAAAAAACCTACCTAACAGATTTAGATGGACACACAACCGACGTAGGTACACAATTCGCATAGAGCATACAATATTTAATAGCATACGAATAAAGTATGTACTTAGTGTGTGTACATTAAGTACTTTTATACTCAAATTATATGGCCCAGGGGTCCGCTACTGCTAAACACAAAATAAATCTTTAAACATATTATAGGTAGAATACTTTTTTTTTTTAACTTTTTATATTGATAATTTTAATAACATTTTCAAAGAAACTAAAAACTAAAACTAACTAAAAATAATAACTCCTAATAAATTAAAAATATAAGTAGAAAATGTCCCGCAAGTCAAAGGTACTTTTAATTCCGAAAAATCTATGCAAATAAATGATTCTACTCCGAAATGTCTATAAGAATCATAAGGGTTTCTTGTCACTTCTTGCACTCTAGCTGTCGTATATAACCGTGTTGACACCGTTCTTTCTGATTCTCTCAAATTGAATCTGCAATATTTCTCGTCGACCTCGAGTCGTCAGGTTTAAAAATGGAATCAAAGTTCGTCTTCCCCACAAATGCCCCGGGATTCCCGGGGGATCCCCCACTACAATCCTTTCACAATATTATTGTACATTTTGCAGGTTCGCGTGTACTTACTGGCTTTTACTATATTTAAGTACAATTTCGTATCATTTTAGTTTTTTTTGTTTCTATAAGAATTGAAAACCATCCAGTCTCTGTCGAATTTCAAACTTTCGGAAAAAGAGTTAACTTAAATTGATCTTCAACTTTCGACTTAACATATTACTGAGATAAAGATTTCCATGATAAATCATATTTCACTATTTTTATTGTTGCTAGGTTCCTTCTCTGAACAATTTTTTTTTCTAGCCTGTTGAAGTTTCCCACTAGTGGGCAAAAACCTCCCCATTCTCCTTCCACAATTCTCTGTCAAGAGATATCCGCTTCCACTCCCTCAGATGACATTCAATGCCATAAAAAACGAAGAACAAAATAATGGAATCAAATTTAGATTTAATCCCAACTAAATTCCTAAGGATTCGTCGCCTAATTCGTTGTCAAGCAATTGAAGCATCTAAAACCCTCAACATTATTTCAGAATCCGCCATTTCCCAAAAATCCATTGTAGGTATGGGAATTGAGTATTCGCATTGATTACTTAGCATTCGACGCTATTTGAATTACAAATAAAGAGGGATGTTTGCCAGAGAATGCCTGTATTAAAAATGTTCGGATAAATTTGAAATCGGCTTCAGTAAGTCCCAAATCCATCGGTGTTCAATGTTCAACTAAAGCTGGGTTTTCGTTGCTCTGTATAATGGAATGGAAATTATTTAAATTCCTGTCTAGTCTTACAAGATGGAAATCTGAAATAATTATGATAATTCAGATGTCTGTGTCTTATAAGGACGTCTTCTTTTAATTTTCAATAATCCTAATCCGAACTAATATCCTATCTTCGTAACTAATTGAGTTTGTTTGTTTATTTATTTGTTTGTTACCTCTTCCCGCTTTATCTACTGAATCAATCTTCCTGAAATTTTGTATACACATAGTTAGATGTACTGATAAGGACTCATGGTACCTTTTATAAGGATTTTCGATATTAAGATGAATGCAGTTTGTTATGAAGTAAAATAACAGGTTTTATAGATAAAGTTTAGATATATATTTATAATAATAAAAAATACAAGTAGAGTTTTTAAAAAAACACTTGAAGATGAACGGTACGGATGAACGGCACGGGGGTAAGGGGTAACAGATCGAACTCGGGCAGCACAGCAGGCACGGCAGGCAGGTAATAAGTGCCTTGTCTATGACTGACGACACAGCGGGCACGGCAGTAAGATAAAGGGTGCCTTGTCGACGACTGACGACACAGCAGGCACGGCAGGCAGATAGTGGACGCCTGGCAGACGTCTGATGACAGAGCAGGAACGGCTGGGCAGGTAATGGATGCCTGATACCCGGCTTCAGTCCAACAGGTCCACAGCAACTTCCTCGTTTCTTCTGGAGGTTTTAGTTTTCTTGTTATTTACGTCGCGAAGGCTTGCAGGGTCCCGGGGTCAGCAGGCCCCGGGACAAGACCTTTAATTTCGCTCCGCGCTCCGATTTCTCGGAGAAGTGAAGACTGACCCGTTCTGACATTCAGCGTCTTTATATAGGCCTCGATTTAGAATTTCGTATTGCTTCATAATTTTCAAATAAAATACGAAATTAGAACATTTGCGAAAAGGTATACATAGAAATTTATAGAATTTTAGAAAAATAAAATCTGACATGCGACAACGCTTGACAATCATAATTGTTTACAATGAAAAAAAACGCAAGTAAAAATTTACACAATTTAAAGAATTAAGTATAAAAAAGTGGAAATAAACACGAAATATATATTAGGAAAACCAAAATAACATAAAATAACCAAAAATGAAGATATAGCGGTAAGTTTAAAGAAATATTCCCTAGCAACGTAGAAATTTTACTACAGAAAGTGTAAAAAAAGAACATTTTGAGCTAAATAAGTAATTATAATAGTAAAATAGACAAGAATAAAAGTTAAATAAACATGAATACACTACAAGTTTTAGAAATGTTTCATTTTTCAATTAGATTTTCTACACCTGTATTTAAATTACTTCTCCTCTGGGTGTTAAAGTTTAAAAAATCCATCCTAAACTAATATAACATTTAGTTTATTTTGCTCTGTTATTTTTTTAATAATTAAACGTAATTTTTTCACTTACAATAAAAATAGACGCTATTCTCATGTTTGTAGAACCATATAATCTTGTCTCTAAAACCAATACATCTAGCTTAACGTCCTATCCTAATGGATCATAGGTTTAACGATCGTATACTAAAATAGATTAGGGCACGATTTCTGATCAAATCGAATCTCAATTATTACAGCTTTGAGTACTTTTGTTGTAGATTTATTTAAATAGCATTCACCCTGACACTGGGCACAGAGGAATCGTTTATCCTAACTAATTTTATAAATGCGAAAGTGAGTTTGTTTGTTTGTTACCTCTTCTTGCTTTATCTACTGTACCTACCAATCTTCCTGAAACTTCGCATACACATAGTTAGAAGTACGGAGGACATAGGGTACCTTTCATCCCGGGAGAAAGTACTGTTCCCGTGGGAAGTTCACGCAAGTGAAGCCGCGGGCAAAAGCTAGTTTACTATAATAACGAGTTTTTTTTTTTGTATTTACAACAGTCAATGTGTACAAAAGAAAACGATACTTTGTAATAATAAAATAGTTTTTTTATTGCTGGTAATAAATCCATACTAATATTATAAATGCGAATGTTTTAAATGTGAGTTTGTGAGTTTGTGAATCTGTGAGTTTGTGAATTTGTGAGTTTGTGAGGATGTTTGTTACTCAATCACGCAAAATCTACTGGACGGATTTCGATGAAATTTGGTACAGAGGTAGATAATGACCTGGAATAGAACATAGGCTACTTTTTATCCCGGGAAAAAGCACTGTTCCCGTGGGAAATTCACGCGGGCGAAGCCGCGGGCAAAAGCTAGTAAAACATATAATCTTTAGGATCAAGTAAATCAAAGTAAAGTTTTTTAACATTATTATGTGTGTTAAAATTTTCATTTAACAATTGCACTTGACTTGACTAAAAACGAATAATCTATACATATAATAAAACAGTAAAAATATTTTGTCTGTACATTTAGTATTTTTGACTGAAATGGATAGAGGGACACTTAAAATGAATAATAGAAAGCAAAAAACATTTTTTGGAATTTCTTGTCTGTCTGTCTGTCTGTCTGTCTGTCTGTCTGTCTGTATGTATGATCACGCTAATCTCCGAAAGTACTGAACCGATTTGAATGAAACTTTTTTTGTTGTATAGCTATTAAGCCTGGGCAACATTTAGGCTATAATTTATTTTGAAAACTGGTACACCTGATGAAGAACCTTAACAGAACTGCTAAACTATAAGAATTATGGAAATGGTTCCTTAACAAAAGTCGTTCAACCTGATGAGCATTTTCTGATGACGTATAAAAATTGAAGATCTGGAACATCTGATAAAGAACTGCAAGAGACCAGCTACACCATAACATATATGGAAATGGCGCCTTATTAAAAGTCGTTCAACCTGATGAGCATTTTCTGCTGAGGTATAAAAATTGAAGATCTGGAACATCTGATGAAAAGCTCCAAGAGAGATTTTTCATCTAAGCGAAACTCACGCGGGCGAAGCCGCGGGCGAAGCCGCGGGCGACAGCTAGTAATATATACAAAAATACCAAAATTGATAAATTTTGAACGTAACTTCAAAAATAATGCTGTAATAAGGACACGTACTCAAGCAAGCCTCATTTTGATTTGAGCTAAAAAGGTGTTCTTTTGTCTACAAGTGAAGTAGAAGTAAACAAAAGAACATAACCAAAGTTTCCATTACACTAACGAGAGATCAACCAACTGAGAATTATTGAAACCCCATCAGTTATGTTTGTGTTGTTATTAGTATTGTGTGTTTTCGATGCTACCTCTCCTGAATAATGTAATCGTTACGCCACGAACAGATTGGGCACGCACTCTATAGAATAGTGTATTGATTTTTCGAGTTTTTATAGACGTACATACATACATACATAGAATCACGTCTTTATCCCTTACGGGGTAGACAGAGCCAAGAGTCGTGAGAGTCGAAGGCCACGCTTAGCTAGTGGGCTCTCTGATGGAATGGAGGTATAGTGACAGGTTGCTAGCCCATCGCCTATGAGTGGAAGAATCCCCAGTTTAAAGCCCTTTCCCTCGATTGACTTTTACAATCTGCGCGGGAAGAGAAGCAGCTGGCACATTCTATGTTTTTTCTTCGCTCCCAGACCAGCATGGAAGTCATTATAGACGTAACTTTGATAAACAACCTCAACGCATCTCATTGAGGCAATAGGCATGATGACTGGGTGAAAAATAAAATATGTGATGCTATTTAAATAATGAAACATTATAATTGAATGTCACTTTAATTGATCAATTTTATTTATAACATGGTTTACTATTTTTTAGTTCTTATATTAAAATATATTGGGAACTAGCTTTTGCCCGCGGCTTCGCCCGCGTGAATTTCCCACGGGAACAGTGCTTTTTCCCGGGATAAAAAGTAGCCTATGTGCTATTCCAGGTCATTATCTACCTCTGTACCAAATTTCATCGAAATCCGTCCAGTAGATTTTGCGTGATTGAGTAACAAACATCCTCACAAACTCACAAATTCACAAACTCACATCCAAACTTTCGCAATTATAATATTAGTATGGATGCTTTTTGACTCCATTAAAAGTGACGTCACCGTTGAGTACTGTCATACAAGTCCCATATAAATTACTAGCTTTTGCCCGCGGCTTCGCCCGCGTGAATTTCCCACGGGAACAGTGCTTTTTCCCGGGATAAAAAGTAGCCTATGTGCTATTCCAGGTCATTATCTACCTCTGTACCAAATTTCATCGAAATCCGTCCAGTAGATTTTGCGTGATTGAGTAACAAACATCCTCACAAACTCACAAACTCACAAACTCACAAACTCACAAATTCACAAACTCACATCCAAACTTTCGCATTTATAATATTAGTATGGATTGTTTTTGACATTTAGAAAAAAGTAACTAATTTGACTTGTTGTCATCTACCCTATTGGGGAGAGAGAGAGGGTGTTTTCTTTGCTAAGCCTCGCAGTCCAGCGGAGAAATGCTGCCAATATTATGGATAAACTGCTTTAGTATGGTGCATTCGAGGTGAATTTTTATTTAATAAGTTGATTATTTGTGATGTGTCTAAGAATTTAAGTATTGTTAAATTAAATAAATTAATATCTCACTTTGTTTATTACTCTAACTTACAATATCTATCTTCTATCTTCTTCTTCCATATAGGTATATATAACTCAAAGGTGACTGACTGACTGACATAGTGATCTATCAACGCACAGCCCAAACCACTGGACGGATCGGGCTGAAAATGGCATGCAGGTAGATGTTATGACGTAGGCATCCGCTAAGAAAGGATTAACGCGAGCGAAGCCGCGGGCAAAATCTAGTCCTATATAAATAGTTACTATAGGAATGCAAAAAAGACATTTATAGATTTATTTCCGAAAATTTGCACGAAGTTCAGATTTTCTATTTTTCGATTTATCCTCGGAATGAGTCGAATTCATTGGATGTATCGATTCGAATTAAGGAGGCTTTAATTGAGATGTACTACAGAAGGCGAGTAGAAGTTTTGATTTCAATTTAGCATCAGTAAGGATTATCTGTAACTCGTTTTGGAAGTTTAATTAATTTAAAACTGATAAGTTGAAGAGATTTACCAGATATCGGCTTCCGGGTTATTGTTTTAAATCTTCTTAAATTGCTTATTTTAAGTAAAATTTTTGTTTTTGATACTTTTTTTATTACAAATTTAAGTGGGTTTGACCTCAATCTTGCCTGATGGGAAGCAAAGATGAGGTCTAGGGTGGTGCACGCTAACTCAAAATATGCCTATTCACTCTTGCCTTGATACTATCAAGGTTGACTTACTTGACTTATGGTCCTAAAGCCGTTGCGCCTTGCGTTTCGCCTCCGACCAGGTAAGACCGACTGCTTTCTATTCCGCCACAATGGTACGCCGCCAGGTCTGCTTGGGGCGTCCAACTTTCCTCTTGCCTTGCGGTGTCCACTCGAGAGCTTGCCTGGGAATATGCGTGGGGTCCCTACGAAGCGTGTGGCCGATTCACGCCAACTATCAACGTTACAGTTCTTCAAATTCAGGCGTTTCCAAACGACTGCTGAGACTTTGAAAAAATGCGCTATCTTCTTCTAGCACTGCATTATTCTAGTATATTAGATTTTGTGTGATTGAGTAACAAACATACTCACAAATTCACACCCAAGCTTTCGCGTTTAAAAATAGTAGGATTAGTAATATATCCATAAAAGTGAAGCTTTTTAATAAATAGTTGCGCAACGGATATCTTCGTTCAGATGCTTGGCATAACAATGCCATACAAAATGAGTTTACAGATGTGTAACTTTTAAGACAAGAAAGTATGAGAAGAGTCTTAATACTCCTAGTATTAAGACTCTTACTAGGAGTCCTAATAATAGGAGTATTAGGACTCTTATCATACTTTCTTGGTATTTCTTAATAGTACATTGTGATATAAGTGCGGTAAGTTGAAAATTACAGCGGCGATATTACTAGCTATACGAAAGGCAGTGGCTGTAATTTTCAAAGCGCACGTATGTCATACGACGTTTTATAACATATTTGCGAAGAAATATTTAAATAAAACTCGGAAAACGACAATACCAAAGAAAAAGCGCGCGGTATAATAAAATTATACTTGTTCCCTTTTTTTTAAGGCAAATGCAAAAAAAAAAACAGCCAGTATTACTAATAAAGTAAATAAATATTTTTGTGTTTTATTACAGATAAATGGTTGTAATTTATTGTCAAAATTTATTTAAAGAATTAAATTTTTATTTATTTTATCTCCTAAAGTTAAGTTTTATTCATAAAATGTTGACCATTTTTTGACATAAAAACTCTTTGCTAAAATTTAAAAAAGTATCGTTCGTTTTTAGACGGAGCGTGCGTTTTACTTTACAATAACGCACAAGTGCGTAATGAGATACAATACAATATTGAAATTGGTGAAATAAGTGACACTTTACGACCAAATATGTTATAAAATAATTTTATATGCTGTCTCACTCACTTTCATAGGTCCTAACCATTTAAATATTTTTGTATGTACCTACCTATAGAGTCCCAATCAACGATATCATTCATATACGTTAAGTTTTTTTTTATTTAGAAACAGGTAAAAGGAGCGGTGCTTTTCATAATTCATTAAAGAAATAAATTTTATTTCCTCGGTTTTGACAGTAAATCCGAAAAAACATTTTAAAACGATTGAAACATATTTAAAAAATTAACCTTAACCTCTGCCTAATTTAGGTGGTTAAACTTCAAGTGAGGACCCACCAGCAGAACGGCGCGAAAAATTATGGTCTACACACAGTTTTAGCAATCATTATAGATTTTTTTCTATACTTTCTATATTTTGCGCCACAGTGGAGGCGGATTTTCGACTTAACTATTAATTTATTATGTAGCCGAGACAAAGTCACGTCGGCAGATGGCAGGATCCATGACGGAAGGAAGTGACGGCAGCCAGTCGCAGACTCCACGGCGAACTATTTTGACTGCTTTGTCGACTAAAGTGGGATAATATTTGCATTTGGAATTAACCTAAAAAACAAAGAGGTGTATTCCAAAAAGAAGATAAAAAGAGGTGTACAGGTGAGGTGTTGTGTAGAGGTGTAAAATACAGCTTCCTTTTTATAAATAAAAAAGGAAGCTGCAATATTTTGGACAGGTCATTAGAAGGGAAAATACCGCATTCTTCAGCTCGTAATGTGGGAGAAAATCCAGGGCAAACGTAAACCCGGACGGAGAAAAACCTCTTGGCTGAAGAATCTAAGAGTGTTACTACAGTACCCAGACGCTATCTTGTGCAGCAGTTTCTAAAGTTAGGAGAACCATGAGGCTATCCTAAATTTTGAAGATGTACTTTATTTTAAAAAAAATATTTAAGGTTCTCAAGATTGGTATATTTGCCGTCACGTAAAAAGGTCGCTGGCGGTTACGCTGCGCAGTAGGCGATATTTTGGTCTATGCGGTGAGCGGGGGTCGGGCGGGTCTCATCCGGCGCGCGCGATTGGTTCGTCAGTCGTACACATGCTTTCACCCCTTCCTCACCCTACCAGCGGCCTTTTCACGTAATGGGAAGTAGGTATAAATACTGAAGAAATTTCGATAAAACGTAAATAAATAAGACAAAGTAATTAAATTCCTGTGTCTGTTAGACTTATAACTCCTACACCACGCTACGGATTTCGATGCGGTTTTCACTGTTAGTTTGAATTTTTTTTAAGTTTACGAATTCATAACTTCAACTCCACTAAAAAAATATGTTTGTGCCAGCTGCAACTGTAAAGCAGACTAGAGGCGTGTCTTTTGACAGATGATTTCTGTTTGAATTAATTCCGGATTCGGTCGTGACAATGACGAATGCGCGCTATAATCTCTTAGACACGGCACAGCTTAAGAACGCTGTACACTGCGCCAGGTGTGGCCATGAAGAAGGATTTAAACTCTACTGCTAATACGAGTATATCTATTACACATGAAAAAAAAAAAAGAAAAGCAAGATTTAAGCTGTAAAAATAGCTACTAATAGTTAGGTCGAGTTCTTCATTGTCCTTACTACTTCCTGTGTCACATTTTGCGTCAAATGTTAAAGTAATAATTTTAATGTCAACAATGTGTCTTACCTACCTAAATTTAGAAATATGAAGAACTAGCTGTTGTAGATGAAAAGTCTTTTTGTGTTCCAACCAATTTCAGATGTTTCGGATCTTTGATTTTTATACGTCTACATAAAATGCTCATCAGTTTAATCAAGTTTTGCTAAGGCGCCATTTCCATATATGTTATAGTGTAGCTGGTCTCTTGGAGTTATTCATCAGATGTTCCAGAACTTCAATTTTTATACGTCAGCAGAAAATGCTCATCAGGTTGCACGATTTTTGCTAAGGCGCCTTTTCCATATATGTTATAGTGTAGCTGGTCTCTTGCAGTTCTTCATCAGATGTTCCAGATCTTCAATTTTTATACGTCAATAGAAAATGCTCATCAGGTTGAACGACTTTTGTTAAGGCACCATTTCCATATTTCTTATGGTTTAGCTGTTCTGTTATGGTTCTTCATCAGGTGTTCTAGTTTTCAAAATCAATTATAGCCTATATGTTGCCCAGGCTTAATAGCTATACAACAAAAAAAGTTTCATTCAAATCCGTCCAGTAGTTTTTGCGTGAAACGCGTACATACATACAGACAGACAGACATACCAGAAATTCCAAACAATTTTTTTTGCTTTCTATTGTTCTTTTTAAGTGTCCCTCTATCCATTTTAGTCAAAAATACTAAATGTACAGACAAAATATTTTTACTGTTTTATGATATGTATAGATTATATGTATATATTAAATATCATTACGTTTTACGGCAAAAGTATTGTTCTAAATTCCAGAAATACCCAGCCGAAACTGAACTTTGGGATATAATTTATTTTAATAACTCATTTTTAAACCTAATTGCAGGGTTAAGGTGAATAAAAAAGGTACTGGCCTACATATTTCCTATTCATACATACATACAGAATCACGTCTTTATCCCTTACGGGGTAGACAGAGCCAAGAGTCGCACACATACACCACATTCCTATTCACACTACAGAATTATGGCCATCCCATTCTGGCTCCATCATTATATGAGCTCTATGTCATAATCCATACTAATATTATAAATGCGAAAGTTTGGATGTGAGTTTGTGAGTTTGTGAGGATGTTTGTTACTCAATCACGCAAAATCTACTGGACGGATTTCGATGAAATTTGGTACAGAGGTAGATAATGACCTGGAATAGCACATAGGCTACTTTTTATCCCGGGAAAAAGCACTGTTCCCGTGGTAAATTCACGCGGGCGAAGCCGCGGGCAAAAGCTAGTAATGAATAAAATATAGGAGCTTATAAATCGCTTACTGAGTAGCCATCGACTTAAAGACTAGTATACACCTCTTTTTCAAATCAGAAATGGAAATGAGGAAATATTCTCCATAATTCCATCACACTCCACTTAACAGCAGCTTAAGGATTCTTCAACAGCTCTCAAGATTGGATCATCTGGTTTGCTAAAAAGGAGGTGCAAATTTCTTTGCACACAAAAATTGCAAATCAAAAGAAAAATACCGATTCTCAGTTTCACACAGAATTTATGACGTTAAATGTGATTTATTATATCTTATATTGAGAAATTCTTAAGCGGCGCGGGCACCCGCCCGCCTGTGGCTGCAAAGGTCCCAGGTTCAAATCCGGCCCGTTCTGTATGAGTTTGTATACCAATCTGACTCATGTAGGGTAGTTTTCATCGATCACCACTTGCTTCCGGTGAAGGAAAACATCGTAAGGAAACCTGCATTCTGCCTGATTGTGCAGAACAACTACGCTCTGCTGCCAGAAAATGTGCGCAGAGAATCCGGACAAACGAAGCGCCGTGAACCTCTTCACCGAAAAAGACCAGATTTTAAGTGGAGACCTATAGGTCCCCAAAAAAGCCCGATGATACCCGACGGTAAAGATTATATACGGCACTGCGTCTGTCCGACTAGAGCCTAAAACCTAACCTATACGCAGTCTGCTACCACTATAGCTTATAAAGGGAGCTATAGGGCCCTATATAATAACCTAACTTAATAACTACAACCACCCACAAACCCAAGGGTCACTTACCAAACTTAATCTTCTGCTCTTCGGATCCAATCTTGAGTGTCTTCGGAAAGGGGGAATGCGGTCCCTAAACACCAAACCTACCCCGAGATCTCAATTCCCCAGAACAAACAAATAGATTTCTTCCCGAAGTTGGCTCGGCAACAGATGTCGGCGTCCCCAGGCAGCCACGTTTCGCATCTCACAAGAAACAGTCACAATAACAGGGTTTTTCACCAACACGAATGTTCAATAGTTATTTAACAAAAGGAAGCTCACAATTATAACTCAAATCAGTTATTACAAACAAAATTAACGTCACGCCGCGCGACTTCAAAATGCAACAACCCAAGATGGTGGCTATATCACCGCGATATTTCCTGCGACACGGCCTCGTGTGCGCGCGTTCAAAGGACCACTGAATGTCGACGGCCGGAAGCCGTCCGCGCAATGTTGCCAGCAGGCAAAACAAAGGCCTGCTATTCACGGCACAGCACACGCTCAATGCAATGCTTAGATTTAATAAACATCAACAAGTTTATTACAAACATCCCCCCGTCCCGGTCTGAGAAGCAGACCGCTAGCTTACTCTACGGGAAGGCGGGCGAGAGAGGTCACAGCTCTCCTTAAAATCGAACCGTCGACCAACACCTCAGCCACACGCGGAGTGCCATCTCCGCCAAGAATCAAACGTAATATGCGAGCTCGTCGCCAAAGCAATGAGGGCAAATTTGCCTCTTTTAACAATACTAAATCACCCTCCCTGGGAGGCTCAGTCCTGTCTGTCCACTTCACTCTTTGCTGCAGCAAATGCAAATATTCAAGCGACCAGCGACGCCAAAAGTCCTGGCTCATTTGCTGCAACATTTGAAAACGCGACAACCGATATACGCGTTCGTCCTTCCACGGGTATTCGGGCAGGGCATTCAAAGGCCCTCCCACCAAAAAATGACCAGGGGTGAGAGCTTCCAAGTCATTTGGATCTGGAGATAGCGGACAGAGAGGACGAGAGTTGAGGACCGCCTCAACTTTACAAAACACTGTGGCCAGCTCTTCAAAAGTTAGAGCCGTTTCTCCGATAATGCGGCGGAGGTGGGTCTTTGCGGATTTCACAGCCGCTTCAAAAATCCCTCCCCAATGGGGGCAACTTGGGGGACTAAACTTCCAGGTTATTCCCCTTTGGGCAGCAATTTGACTTAAACTAGTACAATTTTTATCAATAAACACAGACACATCCTTAAGATAATTTACAGTTCCTTTATAGTTTGTGCCATTGTCAGACCTAATAAGGGAAGGTAGACCTCGACGCGAAACAAAGCGATCCAACGCGGCGACGAAGGCCTCCGTAGTCAGAGCCGATACCACCTCCAAATGGACAGCCTTGGTGGCCAAACAAACAAATACACACAAATAGCCCTTCACAATACGGGCATTACGAAAGGGAGAAGCCTTGATCGAAAAGGGACCGGCAAAATCGGTTCCAACGCCGTCAAACGGTCTCGAAGGTCGGATTCGATCAGCGGGCAAATCACCCATCTGTGGTTGCATCGTGGATGCCTTCAACCTATAACATGCAATACATCGAAACAGAACACTACGGATTGCTCTTCGGGCAGACAATATCCAAAATTCGCGTTGCAAAATAGCCAACAAAGCATTGCACCCAGCATGGGCGTTACGAATGTGTCGATCAGACACCAAAAGCTGCACCAAGGGTCCGCCCTTGGGCAACAACAGAGGATGGCGAGTCTCATATGGAAGATCCGCCTTCCGGAGCCTGCCTCCAACCCGAAGAAGCCCATCCGAGTCGATGTACGGGTTCAAACGAGCGACCGCGCCCTTCAACTTAGCGCGTCCGTCGCGCAAAATACGAAGCTCTGACTCAAACCGTCCGGTCTGCACGACACGGACCCAATGCAACAATGCGCTCCGGCGCTCTTCTGCACCTGCAATCGGCTCCAACCGCTTTGCCTGTGGGTTTCTACAATTATGTATGAAACGCTTAATCCAACTGGTAACACCCAGAAGCTTATCCAAGCTACTATACCGAGCAAGTAGCCAATCCGGCTCCGACGTCGTTTCAGCGACTACAGCATGTACACGGAGCCCAGTCAAACTCAAAGAAGTAACATCTGTCTGACAGACAGGCCAAGAAGTTTCTGATCCCATCAGCCACTCTGGGCCCCACCAGAGCGGGTGTGACACCAATTCTGGTGCCGTACAACCTCGGGAAGCACAGTCCGCTGGGTTAAGCTCTCCCGGCACATGTCTCCATGTTATATCAATTCCGATATTCTGGATTTGGGAAACCCGATTTCCCACAAAAACCTCCAAGGTATGTGGGGCCGCGCGCAACCATGCAAGCGCGACCTGGCTATCCGACCAGGCGAAGATGTCCCGTATCTCGACCGTGGCCGCCAGCTCACATGCAACGTGATGCAACAATTTAGAGAGAAGGTGAGCTCCACTCAACTCAAGATTGGGAATAGTCAGCCTAGTCCTGATGGGGGCGACCTTGCTCTTCCCTAACAAAAGCGAGACATTGACCCGGCCATCGGCGTCAACTGTCCGCATATAGACTGACGCGGCGTAGCCTCGCTCCGACGCGTCACAAAAGCCATGCAGGCTGGCTCGATATTTCCCGGGGGCAATATTCGACGAGGCAAGGCAATCCGATTGACTTCCTTAATCGATGAAAACAACTCGAGCCAATCATCCAATGGAGAGCCAAACAGCGGCTCGTCCCACGAGACGCCCAAAGTCCAAAGTCTCTGAAGAAGACACTTTGCAGAGAATATCACTGGACTGATCCAACCGCTTGGATCAAACATACGGGCTATTACGGACAACACCGTTCTCTTAGTCCAGACCTTTGGTATTTCCAAGTCCACTTGGAATGTAAAAATATCGGTTAGCGGCTGGTACTGCATGCCCAGCACCGCTATCCTGTTGGGATCATCCACATCCTCAAACAGGTGAGGGTTCTGTTGGTGATCCTCCGGGATCCCTTCTAGAACTTTAGGCTCATTAGACAACCACTTACGTAGCTCGTAGCCACCTGTCTTCAATATTTCAATCAATTCATCCCGCAGTAGGAGGGCCTCCTCAATACTTTGGGCTCCGGTGCACACGTCATCAACATACAAGTCACGTGACAGCACGGAAGCCCCACGGGGAAAGCGGATCCGTTCCCGCTCTGCCAATTCAAGCAATG
The DNA here is from genome assembly GCA_018467065.1 of Ephestia elutella. Classification (NCBI taxonomy): domain Eukaryota; kingdom Metazoa; phylum Arthropoda; class Insecta; order Lepidoptera; family Pyralidae; genus Ephestia; species Ephestia elutella. Next base: position 6,321,242 of record CM031570.1, on the reverse strand, counting down.
ATCTGATGGCGATATAGGGACTAGATTTCAAACCATACGTGTTTGTGTTGAGTTCATACACCGTCACAGGATCCTCAGGGCGCTCACGCCAGAGTATCAACTGGAATCGCCTGTCCTCAGGATGTATGACTGTCTGGCGGAACATCATCCGGATGTCCGCACCAAAAACCACTTGATGTCTTCTAAAGTTCAAGATGATGTCAATTATGTCCCTATGCAATTTGGGACCTGAATGCAAACATAGATTCAACGAAACTCCGTTCGAAGTGGGTGCGGACCCATCAAAGACAGTCCGCAACTTGCCCGTTGAGGCCTTCACCACCGCGTGGTGGGGCAAAAAATAATGCTCAGTTGAGCTCCAATCAACTCGAGCCGGAGACATGTGACCCAAATCCTCGTACTCGCGCATAAATTCAATATATTTATCGCGAAGTACGTGGTCACGCTGCATGCGTCGCTCCATGGACAGCAGTCGTTTCTCCGCAAGCGCCCTACTTTGCCCTAGGCTAGGACGTGTAGCAACAAATGGTAACCTAGTTACAAACCGACCGGAGGGCAACCTCTCCGTGGTCGATCGAAAAAGGGCTTCGCACTCAGCGTGTTCCGGATCCATCCTGGAACTCATAGGTGGCTCCTCCACCTCCCAAAACCTTTGCATGGTCTTGGCCAAGGACGCAGATGCGACAACCGGTGGCTCCTCCGCGGTGCCATTATCAAACACAGGGCCCATCAGGGCAAAACCAAAAATCGTAGACACTGCCATCAGTGAAGACGAACCCAGAGCCTTCTGTGTACCCAACAAAATCCAACCCAATACGTCCGAGCCCAGGAGCAAGTCCACTGGGCCGGGATGAAAGACAAAGGGGTCGGCCAAATCCAGACCCGAAACCAAAGACAACACACCCGGCGGTATGTCTGTCGAGGGGTGCCAACCCGCAATGGTATCCATTACCATAGCCGAAGTCGTGATCCTCATTGTGGAGGACTTCAGCGAAGAAAAGGTGACAAGTGTCTGGCCCGTCAGACACTTCACTTGTATGCAACCAACTCCAAGAAGTGGCACAGGCGAGTCTTCCACGACTAAACCTAACTGGCGTGCCACTCGAGTGGTAACCAAACTGCTTTGAGCCCCTGAGTCCAACAGAGCTCTCAAATTAATGGCTTCCCCCCCACGACCCCATACGCGGACCACCGCGGTGGGGAGCAGAACCGTCCGCGGCTCTGTCCCAGCAAGGGAGCAAGCTAGTTACGGGCTCCCCACTCTCTCCAAACCAGGGGCGCGCCACTGACCCGGATAATATGGCGGGCGAGTGCACATCCCCATCTGAGGGGGGGCATAACCCGCGGCCCGGCCATACCTATAGTACGGCGGGTGGTACTCCAGCCGTGGGTACTCGTGCAGCGGCGGAGAAAACCGCTGCGGCTGCATGTGTTGGGTATTGGTAACCCGCGTGGAGGGGGGTGTCCCCACTCTCACGTCCGATCTAGGGCCCCCGCCCATGGGGGCCCTATCCGGGGCCTGGCCAGCCACATACTGGCCACGACCTTGGGGCGCGTGGTCCCGGTCCGCCAAGACCCGCGCCGGTACGCGACCCCCCTCCCGAGAGGGGGGTGCGACGAGCGAAGCAGCGTCCTCCGTCCGATGGTGGAGGGCTTCGCGCAGGAGCGCCCCCGCCCATAGGGGACCCCTGCCTCAACAACCGGGGGCCATCCCCGTTCCGGTTCATGCAGAGCATCACGTGGTGCAGCCCACGGCATGCACTGCATGGTATGGCCCTGGGACAGTCACGTGCATAGTGACTGCCCAAACAGTAGAAGCAAAGTTCATGCCGCCTTGCCATGCGGCGCCGATCTTGTACTGGCAGCCTCTGCCAGTCCCTGCATTGCAGCAGGCTGTGGCCCATCCGGCCACATTGCAGGCAGTCCGCGTCCCCCGCGACTGCTGCCGTGTGTGCAACCCGCACACCAGCTCCGCGCGGTGGCGGTTGCCGTCCCTGTTGGGGCTTACCTCTCCATGAGGGTTCCAAGGGCCTACGTTCAGGCGCTCTGGATGGCGCTGAGTCCGTCATGGTATTCTCAGCGGCCCGTGCCTCAAACTCCAAAAACTTCACCAAGTCAGTGAATGTTGGTAGGGTGGTGCTATCCCGCTCCGCATTTTCGCGCTCAAACCGCGAGCGGATGTCATTGGGCAATTTGCCCAATACAATGTGCACCAGCAAAAAGGACCATTGGTCCACCGGCAGCCCCAGTGTGCGGAGCGCGTTACAGGCCACTGTAACGGGCGTGAGCAACTGCAGGCGCAACTGTGCCCTGTTGGCCACCTTGGGCAGGGCCATCAACTGTGCGGCGTGCGCATCCGCTAACAAACGTAAGTTTTGGTAGCGGGAGTTCAATAACTCCCAAGCCGTATCGTACTGGTCGTCCTCCACCCGGAGGTGCTGGATGAGCGACCGCGCTTCACCCTCAAGAGTGGAGAGGAGGTAGGCCATCTTCTGGGCCTTCGACAAATCCTGTCGTGCTACGACCAGGGACTCAAACATATTTTTATATGCCACCCACTCCTCCATCCTACCCCCAAAGTGGGACAGCTGAAGGGTGGGGAGCCGACCAGTAACCGCTGGTCCTTCCTGTCTAACAGGTGTGCGAGGGGCTGGTCCGCCAGCCTGTCTCGCCCTTATTGCGGCCGCCGCCTCCACGATGTCATCGTGCAGACTCAGGATCTGGTCCAGGTCCGCCACGTGACCTGCGTAGACCTCCGGGGTAAGGTCGGCTTCGGTAAGCGCCGCCATGGCCGCTTCCGCGTTGTTCAATCGTGAGCGGAGCTGATCCGCTCTTTCCAGTATAGCGGCCTCCCTGTCCTTCCGGGACAGGAGTCCACCGGCCGTCACAAACCATCTCAGTTCGTTGGCGAGTGTCGCCCTAGCATTGGAGGCCTTCGCCATCGCGTCAAGTCACAAACAAACAAACAAATAAGAAAAGATAAAAAAGGTAAATAAAGAACAAGATCAAGCAACAACACGAAAAACCGCGGTAGGTATGAGAATGGCACAAACCCGGAACGCACGGTACAAACCGCAAACAAATACAAAAAGGTTACAAATATTCTTATACAAACAAACTAAGAAAAATCTAATAATTTTTACAAACAATTAATTATTTTTTACAAACGAACAAATAGAGGGTAGATAAACTACGCTCTGCTACCAGAAAATGTGCAGAACAACTACGCTCTGCTGCCAGAAAATGTGCGCAGAGAATCCGGACAAACGAAGCGCCGTGAACCTCTTCACCGAAAAAGACCAGATTTTAAGTGGAGACCTATAGGTCCCCAAAAAGCCCGATGATACCCGACGGTAAAGATTATATACGGCACTGCGTCTGTCCGACTAGAGCCTAAAACCTAACCTATACGCAGTCTGCTACCACTATAGCTTATAAAGGGAGCTATAGGGCCCTATATAATAACCTAACTTAATAACTACAACCACCCACAAACCCAAGGGTCACTTACCAAACTTAATCTTCTGCTCTTCGGATCCAATCTTGAGTGTCTTCGGAAAGGGGGAATGCGGTCCCTAAACACCAAACCTACCCCGAGATCTCAATTCCCCAGAACAAACAAATAGATTTCTTCCCGAAGTTGGCTCGGCAACAGATGTCGGCGTCCCCAGGCAGCCACGTTTCGCATCTCACAAGAAACAGTCACAATAACAGGGTTTTTCACCAACACGAATGTTCAATAGTTATTTAACAAAAGGAAGCTCACAATTATAACTCAAATCAGTTATTACAAACAAAATTAACGTCACGCCGCGCGACTTCAAAATGCAACAACCCAAGATGGTGGCTATATCACCGCGATATTTCCTGCGACACGGCCTCGTGTGCGCGCGTTCAAAGGACCACTGAATGTCGACGGCCGGAAGCCGTCCGCGCAATGTTGCCAGCAGGCAAAACAAAGGCCTGCTATTCACGGCACAGCACACGCTCAATGCAATGCTTAGATTTAATAAACATCAACAAGTTTATTACAAACATTTATCAGTTATCAGATTATCAGATTATCAGATTATCAGTTAGTGTGTGAAATGGAGAAGGCAATGGCTACCACTTTATTAACATTGCCAAGATAGTCGTTGTGTGTGTTTCATTCCATATAATGACCACGACCTTCAGTCATGAGGAAGGATATTGAGAAATAAAGAAACTGTAGATTTTAGCAATAACAGTGCTGAGTTTATTTGATGAATGATCCCAATCCATTAATTATTATGATATGACACCAGCGTTCTTTTTTATGAAAAAATAAAATTTACTTCAAAAAGAAAAATATTTTATGCGCCAATAATAAAATCAGCCTATCCCATGTATTCAATGTAAAAACATAAAAAATAAAAGAAAAGTACACTGTACATCTTCAGAAATGGCCGAAGTTACAGCATCGCATCACAATAAATACAGATTTACAATAATTCTCGGCTTCGAGTATTTACGACATATTTTATGTGACAGACGTAACATAATAAAAAAAATCTCGGGTACAGACTGCACAAGATCGTTCAGTTTTTTAGTCACAAGTATCATGTACAGTGATACATACACATGACATGTGATACTTACTTTTATCAAATACTCCGGCTAGAAATTGGCAACTTATGCGACACAAGCGCCTCTTCCTGGACGAAGCGGTTGTTTGATGAAACTGTTAAATTTCGCGAATTTATTTTGTTGTAACACAGTGTATTTCACAAATTTAAATGGAATTACAAATATATAACATAGTTGTATTTTTTAAATATTAAAGGACCAACATATAACATGTTAAAATGCAAATAAACTGTGTTAGGTCACCTCCTGCCACCAGATGGCTAGTTGCCAAACCAATGTATGGGAAATGTCAAGAGCTGTGCGTATTAACTCGCTAGAGTTTATATAGTATTTGCTTTTATCAAGTCAAAAAGTATTTATGTCATTTATTTGACAAATAACAAAGATCAGAAACTATTATGGTAACAATCTCACTAATATTATAAATACGAAAGTATGAATATGTGTATTTGAGGATACATGGTGTTTTTTGGTGAATCACGTAATATACTGGACGGATTTCGGTGAAATTTGGTACATACCTACAAAGATTAGACTTATAGGGTACTGATTTTCCCGAAAGCTGAGCCATACGATGATGATATTAGAACAATATAGTCATTAATTTAGCTTTGCTTTTTCAAGTTTCCCAATAATTTATCCATACTTTATAAGCAGCCTGAATTGTACAATTCAAATTTTCATATAATTTTTCAATATCAAGAACAAAAGAATAAATAAAATGAAAATATAATTCAATGTCATATCTTATCTTCGTTAATATGCCTCCAGCAAACAAATCCATTACATCGCCTAAAGGTTAAATTACACAACCACGCGTCCCAAAAGGTCGAAATTATGAGGCCGAAATAAATTTATTCAGATCAATAATATCAGGTGGTGCAAATTAATTTTGATATAGATGAGAAACTTCATACAATCTGTTCATATAAAATTGAACGCTGACAATTAGCGATTTTTCTGACAGCTAATTAAGAAAAAAAAAAACAGTGTAAAAAAATCTCAACAGATGGAGTTTTATTGAAAGCCGAGTTGTAATAATGGCTGTACCTCTATTGTGTGCTTTTTATTGTCAGCCAGAGTCAGAAAAAAAATCACATAACAGTTTGACAGTTGCACAAATCACAATATTGATACTTTTAAGATGTTTTTTATTAGGTTTATTTTTTTTTTAATGCCAATCCCATGCATTTTTGCTTTTTGAATGGTCTCGCCTTTTACAAAGCGCCACCTACAAATTCATCTGGAACTATTTTTTTTTTAATTTGGGTCTCGGAAAATCCCTCATTGGTATATTTAACGTAGAGACAAAACCGCTGAACATAGAAACATGAAAATTTTCAGAGAGGTTCATAGGGTAAGTAAGGTCCAAGAAAGGAATTTTCGAAATTCCATCCCTAAGAGCTTGAACAACACACACATGATTCACATGTGATGTAATGTGTGATTGATTCACATGAACAAAACTGAGGCCAAAAGCTAGTATAAGTCATTTCTAAGTACCGCAAAATCACGATCCAATGCAGTTTTCAAGCAAAATGCAGTTTCAGTCAAGGCAAACCAAATTAAAAAATACATGAAGAGGTCTATTATCCATGTAGCCGAAACTATGGATTTCTAGTTAATCGTTAATCAATAATAATCATTACAGATCTCCCTCAAGATTTATTAAACTCGTAACTAACATCTTACATCAACTTAAAAATACCTCTCGTCTAAAATAGTACTTGAATTCACATTAGACGAGGTGCCACATCTGTACATCTTTAATTTGAGCTGTCGCACAACAGATTTTCGTTTTCGGAGCTAACTCAATTCCGCACCTCGAACGATTCCTGTCAAAGCGCTTACAAAAAATAAAAGACGTAGATAAAATTCAACGCGAAGGCAATTTGACGTTGATCGTAAATTGATCAGATATTATAACGTGGCGAGATCAAGGTTTCTTTTATACAATTTTACTTTAATTAAAAAAAAATTGCAGCCAAAATTGCCATATCAAAATAAAAAGTAGGTAAAAATAAAATTGTACCTAGACCCTATTGTATCTAGGACCCGTTATTACTTTCGGTTTACACACCGATGAACCTCCATCCAGTACCTGAATATAGGACTGTTCAGTCCGCAGCTCACCGCCCTCAGTATGCTGTTACCAGAGCGACACGCAGCCTCTCCCAGAAGGAAGCAATGCGTACTCTTATAACAGCAAAGAAGTCCGGCACTCTCGGAGTCAGTTTTTAATTATAAAAACAAAACATTCAACGCAAAGTGCCCAGAACACTGACAGCGTTCCCTCGCTGTGAAGCAAAAAAAACTGCCAACTCACAAGTCTCCTGTTCAATGAAGGTTCAATAAAATCCTAAATTCCTAACTATACTCTGGATCGTGTAAGAAAAAATAAAAGGTCATTGCCCTGGCACCTACAACAAGACATTTTTTTTTGCGATAATTATCGCTTACCATAGATTGGTATCGCAAACTATCGTCCCTCGTGAAATCTAGTACCGGCGCGTAAAGGTAGTTGAGCTACACTGGCGTAACTCCAAATAAAATAAAATCGAGTTATAACGTCACGTATTATAACGGCGAAATCTATAGGAAATATTAATTATTATTATGTTTTTGAAGTTTATTATGATATATTAAATGCCTTCTTTTACTCAATTCCATCTGTAACTGTAGAAACTAATATTTTTAATAAAGCAAATAAAATAAATGACCCTTGAATTCGTAAAAAATTAAGTTATATCGGTTTGTTGCAAGTCGTAATGTTTCGTGTGATGTCAGACTCGCTCCGCCTAGTCAGAAGTGCGCCACCTTTGGCTTGGCGGTTATTTTATTTATTTATTTAACCTTTATTGTACAAAAATACAGAGTAAACGTACAATAGGAGAGCTTAATGCTAAAGCATTATCTACCAGCCAACCTTTGGGTTATACAGAAAATTTTAGGCGGGTGTATAATAAAGATATTATTACTAAGTACATATACTTAAGTAAATAATAATATCATACATAATTAAATACGAATACCACAATAAATATTTATATAGAGGTAAATAAATATATATGTAAATAATACATAAGTATATATATAAATACAGTATATACAAATAATATAAGCAGCGAAACTCATAGATAGAATTTGTACACTTGTGTCTTTCTTTCTTGTCTACGGTTTTGACGAGCTCGACGCCCGCCCGGCCCCGCGGTCTCGTACGAACTTCATTCCGTTGTAAATGGCCACATATGCTTTTGCAGGTTATCTTTAGTTGTGTGAATAATTTTTAAAGGTGTTGTTAATTGTTTTTGTTTCTTTATTTGTTTTTGTTGATGTTCATAGTTTATTAGTTGTTTTGTTTGATTGAGCAAAAATTGTTCTGGCTTCTATTGGCATAAAGACTCCCATATTTTTTTCTTAGGTAAATAAATATCTCTAAGTACAGACACAGACCAGTTACAGTTTTATTATATACATTATGTAGATATGATCATGGTTTCTGATATGTTTAAATATGTTGTTATTGTAACAATAAAAGTTATTCTCCAAAATACTGAATATTTTTTTAGTCACGTATCTGCGCCTTAGGCTTACATAGGTACTTTTGTTCCTTTTGCACAACCTGTCATACGTTATATTCAACCCCACATACATAAATACCAATTGGGTTTGTTTTTATTTTAATGTCTTTAAAAAATGTTTGTGACGTCTGACAAGGTCATTATGTGACCCCGCCTTCTACTGCGATTCGCAAGGAGACGTATTTGCGATAATTTTGAAAGACATTGTATAGTATCGTTTCCAAAAATGGTGTACATTGGTAGAGAGACGTCAATGACCTTTTGTCCAGATTTATATCGCTTATACTATAATATTATAAATGCGAAAGTGAGTTTGTTTGTTTGTTTGTTACCTCTTCACGCTTTATCTACTGAACCAATCTTCCTGAAATTTCGCATACACATAGCTGGAAGTACGGAGAAGGACATAGGGTACCTTTCATCCCGGGAAAAAGCACTGTTCCCGTGGGAAATTCACGCGGGCGAAGCCGCGGGCGAAAGCTAGTATCAAATATTATGTGTCTTCAAATTTTCAATAAATATTTCAATAGTGAAATTCAGTTCAAACTTTATTAGACGTTCGGTTGGTTGTGACAGCAAATGTCTCAAACGTTATCTTAAAGTTTCCACTTTGAAATTAACTCTTGGATTCAAAACCCATTATAAAATGGAAGTTTTGAAACATTGAAAAGCTCTTCCTGCCATTTTGTTCCAATTTTTTTTTTATTTCGTTCTTGCTTCTTTTAATAAACTTTTTCAGAAAAAAGTTTTTTTACTCTTTGGATTCTAAATTAAAAGTGGCAATCTAACGTACAGCAAAGGATTTCTAGCTTCTAGTAGCATAGCATTTTGATGTGATAGACTATGTTTTTTTTTTAAAAAAACATAGCTACAAAAAAATTATATCCAACTAAAGAACCAAATATGCTCTTTAATGACACAATGTAGAAGTGTGACATAAAAGAGTAGAAAATAAATGGGGGCGCTGTTTTCACTTAGCTAGCAACACTGGGTGATTATCAACCAATCACATAGATCTTGCGTAGATTTTCAACCAATGACGACCATTCGATCTGGTATTGCAATGGTAAAAAAATTTAGTTCGTCCTAAATTCGTTTTGTACTACCTATTTTATGTCGCACTGTAAAATACACACATAATGTTCAATACCATGTTACGAAAATCTTCTCAGGTGTGTATCTAATAATATTTTACAATAATTGAGTAAAAATAGTTCAAAATAGTTGTCTATGGGCAAACGAAGCGCGCGAAATAATTTTGGCGGGAAACAGGAATAACCTCGTTCAGAATTTTAATCACGTACTACTCAAACTTTTTAATTTTTTGTCGTATCTCTGCGGTTTTATTGTGGCTTCCTGGTAATCGGCAAAAAAAGTAAGAGGTTATAATGTTGACATAATTTACCAACTATTTAGTTAGTGGGTAAATTATGTGTCTCAGTTATTATTTTCAATTATTTGTTTTCATTCGTTTATTTTAGAATAATCTCGCTAATTCTGAAAAATAGGTCAAAACATTTGTCTAATTTAGTGGTTAAGCATTTATTTTCTTTATTTAGTGATGTTAAGTAAAAATGACAATGACAGCACCTGATTCATTTGCCAATAATGCCTGTAGTTCTAAAAATCAGAGAAATAAATGTTAGAACTTTCTACGTGCAATTACGTAAGGAATAATTAACTCTAAGATACTCGTACATATAGTTTAACGAAACACAATATAAACCTGAGACAAATAAAAATATGAGACATTAAATTTAACACAGTGAAAAATTAATAAATTGTTGATTAATGTTACAGAAGCTTTTTGAAACGAAACAAAACTGCCTTGGAGACGCATCGTTGATCTGCCTTTTGGTAAACACAAAATTAAGGCGCACATTTACATAATATTTTTGCCTATTTAACACAGAGGAAATGGCTATTCTTTATGATGTACGCAAATACTTCGACCATAATATGCAAGTGGGAAAATTATACAGCCTTTTTATCCTCAAGTTGGGAATATTAAGCTCTGTATACATTGGCAAGTCTTCTAAAGTAGGTTTTTTAGTAGATTCGCAGTTGTTTTCGGCCTATTATTATTGCGTCACACACATGCCGTACGCCATCATCTATACGGCGACTATAGGAACATCAACGGGCTATGAGTCTACTAAATACAAAAGTACTATTTCGTGCCACAGTTGTGTTGTGTCTCAATAGCCAAAGAGATTGTACTAAAGCCACAGAATTAATATAAGTACTACGTACAGAAAGGAAGCTCCCTGCCCCTTCCGCAATATGGCATACCCTGCACTTCTCCCCTGTTCGTTTGCGGATTGGGACGCTATGACTTGAAAACGCACACATTGACGTGTTATTGAAGTGTCCACGGATATACAGTTTCATTTGTAGTAGTAGGTATATATGACACCCCGTTTCTATGAAGTGCCCTCCCTGTGCTAAGTGCCCTCCCTGTGCTTTAGAAATCTTATAGAGATCTTGTCGCTTTAGAACAAACTCTTTGGATTTTGAGACACAATTAAGTCACGATATGTACATTTGTAATTAGTGGAATCGGCCCCCAGAGGTATAGCGGCAGTTTTCTATTTTGATGGATTTATTAATTTATAATTTTATTAATTTATAAATCTGACATTTTATCTAAAAATTCAATGTATATTCGTCCATATATATTGTCATTTAATTGTAAGACATATGTTGTAAAGTGACGTCTTTGGAGTAAATGCAGCAGTGGAGTTTGTTGCGCCGCCTCTTCTTCACTTGCGCTTTGGAGGCGGTGGTAACCTTAGCTTTAAGTCATTTTATGACGTCAACTAACTAAACAAGCTAATTATTAAAAAACAAAAAACACGACTGACAATTCACATAGCCTATGTCACTCGGAGGAATGCAAGGAATCTAAAAATACCTCTTTCATCAATATCTGTTCAGCCGTTCAGGACTTATGGTGGAATAAAGAAACTTACATACATACTTACATACATGAACCCTGAAAACATAACACTCCTTTTTTGGTCAGTCGTGTAAAAATAAGAACATGACGATCAAAAAGTGCTACTTTTAAGCCTATTTAAATAAAAACCTTTGACTTTGATGACTATTTTTAGACCTTATCAGCCCGCCATTCTGTATTCAGTCTTACCTTCCGGGCCGTCACGAACAAGCTGCCGATATTTCATCTAACGGAACACTCTTTATTCACTTTTATCGCCTAGAAATCGACTTTAAAAGCGATTTTAAAGTGGAGCTATTTATTTAAGAATTTTTATGTGGCGTTAATCGTTCAGACGTAAGTTTTATACGACTTGATTGTGGCTAAATTTCCTGTTTTCTATGGCTGAAAATTATATCCAAAACAAGTTTTTGCCCTCAACTACATCCGCGTGGATTTTGTTTTTTACGCATCATTCTTGGGGGTGGAATTTCCGAAATTTATTTCTTAATGCTCTCTAATATAAAGAACCTCTGAATGGACATGAAAACAAGCTAATTATTTAAAAATAAAAAACACGACTGACAACTAACATAACCTATGTCACTCGGACTAATGCAAGGAATCTAACAATATCTCTTACAATCAAAATCCGATAAGCTGTTAAGGACTTATGGTGGAATAAAGAAACTTAAATACATACATGTATACATATATACTTACATACATGAACCCTGAAAACATAACACTCCTTTTTAGGTCAGTCACGTAAAAAGGTCTAGTCGATCGTGGAAACTTTTTATAAATAACCTTTTTCTCTGTAATAACGAAAATAAATATTTCCGCGAAGCTTTTTGAAACCTCAAGAGTATAGTCTTATTTTAGATCTAAGTACGTTTTATAATACCTTCTGTTCAATGACTATTATTTGATACTAGCTGTCGCCCGCGGCTTCGCCCGCGTGAGTTTCGCTTAGATGAAAAATCTCTCTTGGATTATTCTTCATCAGTTGATCCTGATCTTCGATTTTTATACGTCAACAGAAAATACTCATCAGATTGAACGACTTTTGTTAAAGCACCATGTCCATATTTCTTATAGTTTAAATGTTCTGTTTTGGTTCCTCATCAGGTGTTCCAGTTTTCAAAATCAATTATAGCCTAAATGTTGCCCAGGCTTAATAGCTATAGAACAAAAAAAGTTTCATTCAAATCGGTTCAGTACTTTCGGAGATTAGCGTGATCATACAGACAGACAGATAAGAAATTTTAAAAAAAATTTGAGTTCTATTATTCTTTTTAAGTGTCCCTCTACCCATTTCAGTCAAAAATACTAAATGTACAGACAAAATATTTTTACTGTTTTATTATATGTATAGATTAAAGTTATAGGTATTTTGTCTCCATCCAAACCACAGACATAAAAAAAAAATATTTTTTTATAACCTTATATCCAAAGAAATAATTTTGATAACCCTACATAAATTGACTAAACATCATCACCTAACATTTTACCAACGTATCATTTCCTCCAGATTGCACCCGTCATTTAGCCGTAAAACCGGGACAAACAAACAGATAAATGTTATTTTTATACTTATATATATATAGGGGGGTTTATATAATATGGATGCCTGGTCATTGAAACCCTTGTCCTTTATAGCCGATTGGCTAGGGAACGCGTCAAAGGTGATCGGGGCAGTAAAATCTTTACGACAAATAAAACTACAGCAGTATAAGGGTTAAGTGTGATTACGATATGTTTGGAGCTGGCGACGAGTAGAAATGGAAATTTATTTTTGTTCTATTAGATTTTTACAATCGCTTTAATCATAAAGTTAAAATTAAAAAAAAATGGTTTCTGACATTTTTGTTGCAAAACTATTGGAGCAACTTGGCAGTAAAATCGACGCGAATGCCGTGACGGAAAATGGCATACGCTGTCATAGAATATTGCAATGAGGGTTATCATTTTTTCGCCCACTACTTGGCGCCACTGACGCGTGAGGTCTGTCAGATGGTACAATACTGTCATTTGAATTTGACAACTGATGACAGTGTTGTGCTATCAGACAGACCTCATTCGCCAGTAGCGCCCTTTTACACGACTGACCAAAAAAGGAGTGTTATGTTTTTAGGGTTCATGTATGTAAGATGTATGTATGTAAGTTTCTTTATTTTACCATATAAGTCCTGAACAGCTTAACAGTTTTTTTTTTTTTTTATTAAATATGGGTTTGCTCTTGACCAATATCTTGTCCGAGGACAGACATGAGGTCTACGGCGGTGTAGCGAGCTTACCCAGAAGCAGCCTATTCACTCTGGTTTTGAAGAGAGTCAGGAGATTGATGTGAGAGGTATTGTTAGATTCCTTGCATTCCTCCGAGTGACATAGGCTATGTGAGTTGTCAGTAGTGTTTTTTATTTTTAAATAATTAGCTTGTTTCAGTTTTAGGATTAATTAGATTGTGAAATTTTATTAATTTATAATTTTATTAATCGACCGAGCGAGCGCAGCGAGCGAAGCGTCTCAGTTTCCACTAGCCGAAAATTCTTTTGTCTGTCCGGATGTTATCGCCTACAGGTCGCATTTCTGAACCGATTCTCATGAAATTTTGTAAGCAGGTTCGGTAATTTTATAGAATTTTTTAGTCGAGCCAGTTTTTCGAAATTTTTAAAAATGGCCGAAATATATAAAAAAAACCTCATATCTCAGCTATTTAAAAAAGAATTCAAAAATGTCATTAGACATTTTTGTTATTCTTATTAAGACGCATTTTTTTTGTTTGAACAACATAGTAAAATTCAATAAAACCGCTATAAATCCATATGTTATAAATTCTCATACGATAGTTCACAAAAAAATCAATAGATGGCGCAGCAAATCTTTTAATACTCGCAAAATCGCTAATACGTTTACAAGAGTGACTTGATTTATTTATTAAATAAAATTAAATGGTTCTTAAAAATCATATGGCTTTTTTTTGTCTTGCTTGGCTTTGAATTGTGTGTATTTATTTGGTTAATGGTATTGAATTGTGGATTGCTTTGCATGGTAGAATTATCTTGAACACTTGAAATAAATCTGATATCAAAAAACTTCATTGTATGATTAGAATCCTATTATAAAAAAAAGTAATATATATATTACCTACATGCCTACTAATTAGAGAGATTCGATTTCAAATTGAACTTTCTTTTTTGAACTTTAATTTTGTTGCGCAAATAACATATACATACATATAACCAATAGGTAGGTACCATGCATTTCTGACGACTGACGACCTCCGTGGCCTAATGGGTTCGATCCCCGGTCGGGTCAAGATGGAAAATAATCTTTTTCAGATTGACGTGGGTTTTGGATATTTATCTATAATATGTATTTGTTATAAAATATAGTATTGTTAAATTAGCATCCCGTAAAGTCTTGAACTTACGTTGGGGCTAACTCAATCTGTGTGATTTGTCCGTCTTATATTACTATTTACATTATTTGAGGCAAAAAAAAGGCAGGTTTCAGTATTGTTTTTAGTGGTATTGACCAACCACAAGAACATGTTTGGGCTTATGGGTAAAATATGAGAACTTTTTACTTTCTTTCCAGCATTGGTAGGTTGATTTCAAAATTCTTTTTAGCCAGGGACACGGTAAAATATCGGTTATTTCGTGGAAGGGCTCGCGAAGTCTACTGTTCTGACAGAACCACTAGTTTATAAATTTGACATTTCGTATAAATATTCAATGTATATTCGTCCACATTCAAAGTCATTTCATTGTAAGACATATGTTGTAAAGTGACGTCTTTGGAGAAAATGCAGCAGTGGAGTTTGTTGCGCCGCCTCTTCTCCACTTGCGCTTTGGAGGCGGTGGTAACCTTAGCTTTAAGTAATAGGGTATTTGACAAGGTTTTTTTTATTTGATTTATGGAAAGATTATGTAAAAGTGTAATAACAAACTGTTTTTATTTTTTAAAATTTCGACCTAATTATCAAGTTATATCTAATTAAAAGTACCAAAAAATCCGATGCCCCGAAAAAATCCGATCACTTCTTGTCAGTTCACGAAACAAACCCGAGCTCCACACCCGCGCGGGCCCAGCGAGCCGGCGGGGAGAGGCGCACCGAGTAGGGAAAACACGTGTGACGTCACCGGGCTAATCGGAAGTGTTCGGTAATTGTTCGGCGTATTTCGTTGGTTTGAATTTTCAATTTGAAATAACTAGGTAATTAAATCGAAAATAAAAAAAATAAAAACAGTTTGTTATAAAACTTGTATATGATCTTTCCATTTATTCAAAAATATGTTGAAAAAATTACACCTTGTCAAATACCCTATTTTATGGCGTGAACTAAAAAACCAGAATTTGACGATTTATAAGTATTTTTAAGCCTATATATATAAATAAAAACAATTGACTTTGACTTTGCTTGATTTTTCGGAATGATTTTATATTGAGTACAAAATAAAATAATTGTTAGTCACTACGATAATACTATAATATAGCTTCAAGGTATAAATACTGGTCAATAATTCGATAATAAATAGTATTCAAATTTAAAAGTATGTGCACTTGAAAAATAAAATAGCCGTTGAAATAGAAATTGTGTTTTCCACTTAAACTTCTAAAAGACCGTTGGTTTTCATCCACAAGAAGGTTTAACAAATGATATAACAAAGAATATTGTTTCCATATATTCAGTTTGCAAGCAAACAATATGGAAACTGCTGTTTAAAAAACAAACTTGCGGGCAAAATTCTTTGTTATCTTAATTCATATGGAAACATTCTGCGGAGCCAGGCATGGGCAGCGGTCCGGCTAAAAATGGACTGTTTCAAAATGTCCGTTTTCAGCTCAGCAATCGGAAGAAGATTAATTGAAATGCTATACATGGTGAATTTTCATTGGTTTTAAAGCCAAAGTCAACTTCGTAAGAATCGTTAATAAAACTCACTAGTCAAAATAAAAATTCTGAAACAAAAAATGTTGACTTAAACTCGAATGCAAAACGTGAGAGCAATTATATCTCTCTTATATCTACTTGTATTCGAGTTCATCGGCTTCACGCGGCAATATGATTAGTTGGGCGTAACTAAACTAACTACGTGGTCTCAAACGAAAATCATTTTTGTAACTTTTTTGTCTTTGAATTGCGTATATGGATAGAGGAATTTATTTATTATACAACGTTTTATTTTCTAAACCAATGAAAATTCAACGTGTATAGGCAAATGACTATAAACAGAGACGTAAACTGGACTTTATGTCAGCAAAAAGTCCAGCCCACCTCTATGCGACTCTGTTTCGGCATTTCCAAGCTGAATAAACTTTTTCTAGGACGCTGCGAAATGAAGCTGTCTCTCTTTTTCTTTCTTGTTTATGACGGTGCGAGGGAGATGGAAGCATTAAGAAATTAATTTTACAAAGGACAAATGCTCGTACAAAGGATCTTTATCAACTTTCAGGAAACTCAGTCTTCTAATGGGGAAAACAATTGTATGATACGGATGTACAATTAACAATGTTGATTGCCAGAGTGGTATATAGTTTTTATTGTAATTTTTCGGAAATAGATAGGTGTCTAGCCGATTTCGTCTACAAAGTGAAAAATAAAACATAGGTGTACGATCATAAGAAGAACCAAATATTTGGTAGTTAACTCAAATAATATTTTTCCAGGATAGCAATTATCCCTTTCAAGATTTTAAGTCAAAGGAAAATGTTCAGTTATTTAGTCTAATTTTGCTCTTAATTAATTAACCCTGTACGGGTACGGGGCACAAAAATGAAATTTTAATCCAGTGTCTATCACTTTGCTGGCCGTACCCGTGTAATAGTCTTAACCATAAACCTGTAATTATAATGGATTTGGGGACCATCAATTGTGAACTAAACACGGCAGTCGATGAGATTAGGAAGGGTTACGGTCTCACGGACCGTAATACGATATTGAATAACACTAGTTTAGCAAATTGAAGGGTTGAGAGTGTTGTGACAGTCTCCGGAAACTTTGATTATCTATTGTTAACCTAAAAATGAATGTGTTAAACATGGATTAATCCATGATTAATCATTGCAGCGCGCATAGATCTTTTTTTGATCTGGCTGTATATTTTGAATTATTTTGTGAGTATGATAATAATTTGGTTATGATATTAAAAAATAATATAGCATAAAGTGTACTTACATTATTAGTAATGTATTTATGTAGTTTTATATAAATATTTTTGACTAAACAAAGTATCGTTTGTTTATTTGTCATGTTTATAATTTGGGCGAAGTGTGATCATCCTAATTCTAATTAATATTATAAATGCAAACGTGAGTTAGTTTGTTTATTTGTTTGTTACCTCTTCACGCCTCATTTACTGAACCAATCTTCCTAAAATTTCGCAAACACGTAGTTTGGAGGACATGGGGCACCTTTCATCTTGGGAAAAAGCACTGTTCCTGTTGGAAATTCAGGCGGGCAAAGCCGCGGTCAAAAGCAAGTTAGTTATAATGAAAATTAATTGATTCGATGTATTTTATGCATGTCTTTTACGTCAAAATCAGTTCAGTACATTTTCGCATTTGTAATAATATTACTAAGTTTATCCGCAATAACTAATAGCATTTATATTCGCAGAAACTATAGTATTCTAGTTTATATAGACCAATTTCACAAGGGTAGTTCTGTTTACACTCGTTACAAACTTAACCCAACGCAATCAAGGTGATTGGGCACTAACAAAACTAATTGACTTGTACAAATACAGTTTATTTAAGCTAGCAATAAACAAACGAAAAGAGGGCGGGCCTAATCAAAACTTGTGCTCGTCTATTGCTGTTTTCTGTTTTAGCTAAGTTGAGATTAGTTTGTTTTGCTGCTTATGCTAACGGTCCATTTGTACGTAAGTGAGGCATGGTTGAGTTGATTGCACAGAAATGAATCGATGAATTGCTTTTTTGCGCACCGTTGTGCGTACCATATATAGGCGGGGCATTTAAATTTTTTTTACCGACAAATTCCTACAACCATGATTCTTATACTTAACATTATTTTGATGTTTTTAGGAATCCTTATATAAAAAAAAAAGAATTTTGATGATCCGATATGAAATGGGAGGGGTAAATAAACTATACTGAATTGCTCGTAAACAAAAAAGTTTACAATAGAGATTACTGTTCACAATTAATTAATAAGACTTCATTTACCTGTAAATAAAAGTTGGCCGGTTTATAATAAGGCTTTCTAGTCATAAAATGTATTTTTAACGTTATAAATGTCAATATGGTTTTTATTTAATTACAGGAAATCGGGTTCATAAACATGAATCGTTTTTTAAAATTAAGATTGAATAATTCACATTACGTACGAATATACAATTTTCTCGACTGTAGAATTTAAAAAAATAATTAAAAGTTAATAAAAAAAAAACTGTTGTAGTCACCCTTATAAAAATTGAGGATATGGTTCATTACAATCGTATACGAATAATATATAAAAGTCCCCATTGCTGGTTTTTTTGTTTTTGTACAGGATGTTTTTAAAGTATAAAAATTACAACTCATTAAAAAATCCATTTCGGATTGTTATTTATTGGTGATTTTTTAAATCAAGCTTTTATTATTCGTAAGGAAACATGTAACAAAAAATCACCCTGGTAGGATTTTTTGTTTGAGAGTTATAACAATATGAGTCTTATAATAGCGTTTAAAAAAAAAACGGCGGTGGTGATTTTTTTTTACACTTAAATTTGCAGTTGTAATATCATAATCTATGTAGTTTATAAAAATCACCATCGTAGGATTTAATGTGACCACCTCCATACAACTGAAAATTCACAGCCCCGACTAATATGGTAATCTAATCTTACTATGGCTATATATTATGAGTATTGAGTAAGGGGTACTTAATATCGCAATTTCGGAAATACTTCAAGCCGAAGGGGGGGGCTTTTTTGTGTTGACCCCTATGTCTTACGCACTCGACGCTGAACTCAGAAGAAGAACGCCAGATATTGCATTACATGTGGCGTCATACGGGTCTTTCATTGTTTAGGTGATATTATTAGTGATGACTCACGACTCTCGGCTCTGTCTACCCCGTAAGAGATAAAGACGTGATTCTATGTATGTATTGGATGCGGGCAGCGCAGGACCGGTCGTTGTGGAAATCCTTGGGGACGGCCTTTGTCCAGCAGTGGACGTCTTTTGGCTGAGAGAGAGAGAGAGAGATATATGTATTAGTGATGTGCCGAAATTTATGTGTATGTGTCGAAATTTTCCAGGAACAGAGCATTTCATGATGGCTTTTGCTTACAAAAATTGCAAGTAAAATCAGTGATGTTCTTGCTTCTAGAAGTTCGAAGAAAAAATACTAGGTTGCTTTCCTGTAAGAAGGAATCACGCAAGTACATCGTAAAAATGACTACACATAATACATGTACAATATTGGTGAAACCACCTGTGTCCGAATACATTTGGAGCAGCGATAATCCAGTTTTGCAGCCACGCCAGGGACGACCTCCGTTACAAAAGTAACATAATCAACATTGACAAAGGACAAACAACATTAGTAGGTAGCCATAGAGATTTACGGGCTTCCAACACGAGAACAACATTTCGCGAAGTTGTCTCGTGAATTATTTCACCTTGTATATTTTCAAGTCGTAATTTTCGACGAAATATGAGAGAAAGTTAGGACAGGCATTTGTCATTAAGTTGTTTTTTTTTGTCACGTTTCGCGAATATGACGGAGGGGATTCGAAACGTTTCAGTGATATTCTCTGTTTCTCATTTTAACAATTATTAAAAATGCAGGCACAAGACATATATTTTTTTTTATAACATAGGGCGGCAAACGAGCAAGCGAGTCACCTGATGGTAAGCGATCACCGCTGCCCATGGACTACTGCAACACCAAGAGTGTTGCCGGCCTTTCAAGAAGATCAACATACCTTTCTGTTATGAAATAATGCTTTAAATCAAAATCAAAAATTATTTATTAAAACTTGGCATTCAAAGAAGGCTCTTTTTCACGTCGAAAACTAATTATTTAATTATAATATATTTTGTCTCAAAGCTACAAACTACTAGCATTTCGGAACGACCACTGCTGAGAAGGAATGCCAAAAGAAACTCATGAAACAGTCTTGGTCGCCTAACATGCCAGAGGAGCTACTTATTAACTTTATGGATATAAATGTTTAACTCTATACAAGGATGATCTAATCATTTTAAGAGCAAAATTTAGCTGTCGGCATTATTGTTAATAATGTTAAGTAATTATTTCAAATGGAAACGCAACATTCTGCACTCTATGTACCGAAATAATAACTACTTATACTGCATATAGTGTTGGAAACAAAAACATGAAATAGTTTTCATTTCAGCATTGCCACATTTCACAGCAGTTGCAGATTAAAACGAAACAAAATATAGAAGCGCAGACTTTGCAACTCGCTGCTTAGATTAAGTCCGTCGCCTGCGCTCGTTATTTTCCACTCGCTCATATCCAGAGATGGATGACAGCGATGGAACCATATTTGGACTGTTACAAAACGTCCAGTTTTAGCCCTATTTAAAAACCTTATCATCATCAGCCAGTTTAATGTCACCACTGCTAAGGGTGGTCTTCCTTATGGATGGATAAGATGGATCGGCCATGACTCACGCGGGCCCAATGCGTTATTGGTAGGTTTTAACGACAGCGAAAGCCCGCCAGCTTACCTTGCTTACCGAAGCATGCAGGAGCTCGAGATATTTTTGGTCACCCATCCCTTGACCGACTATTAGGAAAGTCGCTTAACCGCCACTATCGCAAGCTAAGCTCCTATCTTAACTAATATTATAAATGCGAAAGTGAGTTTATTTGTTACCTCTTCACGATTTATCTACTGAACCGATCGTCATACAATTTTGCATACACATAGTCAGGGGTCCAGAGAAGGACATAAGCTATTATTTATCTTGGAAAAAAGTACGGTTCAACATAAGCGCGTGCGGAGTCGCGGGAAAGCTTGTCCTAACTAATATTATAAATGCGAAAGTGAGTTTGTTTATTTGTTTGTTTGGTACCTCTTCACGCTCTATCTACTGAACCAATCTTCCTGAAATTTCGCATACAGATAGTCAGAAGTACTGAGAAGGACATAGGGTACCTTTCATCCCGGGAAAAAGCACTGTACCCGTGGGAAATTAACAAGGGCGAAGCTGCGGGCAAAAGCTAGTACTCTTCCTATTTACTTACGCAAGCAACACATACACCTCCCCGCGCGCGGAAGTCTTTAGGTATTACTCGAAGCTAAAAGTGGATGATATGAAAAGTCCATTTTGGTCTGACCATTGCCCACGTGTGCTCATATTTCGAGGACGTGTTGCTTGCTGGAGTCCACTGGACGCTTCATTAGACCCCGGCTCCATTCCTCTCACGCCAAGTTTAATTCTGTTAACTATTTTTGTCCAAGACCGCATTTTCCAAGTACTCGGAAATTTAGCGCTTCGTTTTATTTAAGTGCTCACAGACAGACATAATCTATCTAGATATGTAGATATACAATGTGTCCCGTCATCAGTATCGGAGCCTTTAATGGTATGTTATATGGCATTTTTTATGGATAAATCACCACTCAAAACTTTTTTTTTATTTATTTTTTCTTTTTTAACTTTTGTTTTAAAATAAAAAATAAGCATTTTAATTGACTAGTTTATTCACACGTAGCTAATAATAATAATAAAAAAAAACAAAATTTTTTTTTTTTTGTTTTTACGTTTTTTCTTTTTTTTTTCTTTAATATTGAAACATTTTTCTCATTGTATTGTTGTCTACATGATTAGCTTTTAAATGAGACCTATTTTATGTCGATAGGACTTTTACACGAGTAGTTACGATTGAATTAGTATAAGAGCCCAAAAAAAAAAATGGCAGCCATTTTACTACAGTTGAAGAAAAAAGTTTTGGGTGGTGATCTGTTCATAAAAATGCCATATAACATACCATTAAAGGCTCCGAAACTGATGACGGGACACATTGTATACGTACAATATGATAGACCAGAATAAATGTACTTATTATAAGCATACACATAAACACTAAAAAAATACTTAGTTATACACAACCAAACTTTCATCAACCCATAACACAAAAAAGAGGTTACTGTAAGTTTGCCATCAAAGTCAATTTGCCATCAAAAAAGTATAAGTAAATTCGCCATCAGAAGCCATTTTTAAAATATATTTTATAACTGTTGTAATAATATGTAACCAAACCCATTTGGCTAATAACAGTTATTGTTTTGTTAATATCAAGTTAACTTTATTAGTATTTTGTTAAATTTTGGTTATTCCTCAAATAGCTAAAGTAATTAGGTTAAACCTTTTTTTGAGTATACATTTAGTGACATATACTCTTGCTTCGTTGTCCCAAATTACTTAAAAGCTCAATATTTTTATAAAGTATCCAGTTATTTGTTTGCCATGCTATCATTATCGCATCATTTATTTTTTATAAATCTCATTACCAGAGCTCATTTGCGTCCGGTATTAAGCCGTCAAATGAACCGGATCAGATATGAAATCACCAGGGCCGGACGAATCAGCCCGAAGGGTGAAAACGTTAATCCGGGCACAATCACCTGAATCACGTATCGGGTTCTTCAATAAATGAAACATCAATTAATCATTTATTCTTACAGGCGTATAGCCAATCAGCATTTGAAGGCCAATCTTGTACTAATATAATAAAGCTGAAGACTGTGTGTTGTGTGTGTGTTTGTTTGAACACAATAATCTCTAGAATAACCAGTCTGATTTGTAACATTCTTTCTGTATACTAAAGCCACATTTATGACGAAGGCATCATCAGTTCATCATCCAGAATCCAGAACATCCCACTAATACAAATATACAAATGCGAAAGTTTGGATGTGAGTTTGTGAGGATGTTTATTACTCAATCACACAAAATCTATACACGGATTTCGATAAAATTTGGTACACGGGTAGAAAAATGCCGGGAATAGCACTTGCTACTTTTTATCTCGAAATTCCCACGGGAGCGAAGCCCTGGGGCACAGCTAGTAGTATTGTATTATTTGTGCTTATATCATAAATGCGAAGGTTTTCGAAATGTATTTCTATTTACACAACTTATAATATATATACCTTATCCGAAACACCTACTGCAGGCAGAACCCAGCCAGTCACATATAGCAAGTAAAACTCGTATAATTGCATTTACAATTCAATCAACAGACTGAAAACTAGCTTTTCGCCCAATCACATCCCGAAAAGAGCAATGTAAATAACATCGTCGGATCGGAATCCCGTCTTTTGATTCCCATAAATTCGAGAGCGCTCCCGCGGGACCTCGAGGGTCTGTATGACATCGAGATTTCCCGAGATTTCACCGATCTTCGTGGGAAAGGCTTTCGTTTAATTGAATTGACGACATTCGATCGATGGATTGAATACAATTGAAGGAATCAATCATTTTGCTATATTTTATTGATAAGTAACATTTTCATTTTTATTCAGCCAAGCGTGGCCTTCGAGTCTCACGACTCTTGGCTCTGTCTACCCTGTCTATTAAAGGTTCATACTAAAACCCGTACTAACTATACTAGATACGTAGTATGTAAAAGAATGCTCCATATGCACTATACACGCAGAGCCAAAACCGCTGATCGAAGAAACTAGAAATTATCAGGCAGATGCTTTATATATCGTAAGTGAACAAGTGTTCATTAGTACAAATTTCAAAATTCCTTTCTAAGTAGTATGGAATTTTAAAATTTCAGAGTTTGGAACATCGAAATACAACTACTAATAATATCTCGATGGTTTGGAAGCATTGAAAAACGACAGAGGCAAAAGCAACTTATCCTATCCTATTCTAACTAATATTATAAATGCGAAAGTG
Organism: Ephestia elutella; assembly: GCA_018467065.1. Lineage (NCBI taxonomy): Eukaryota > Metazoa > Arthropoda > Insecta > Lepidoptera > Pyralidae > Ephestia > Ephestia elutella. The sequence goes on along the minus strand of CM031570.1, from coordinate 6,297,215 downwards.
AGTTTGTTTATTTGTTTGTTACTCTTCACGTTTTATCTAATAAACAAATCTTCCTGAAATTTTGCATACACATAGTTAGAAGTACTGTTAAGGACATAGGGTACCTTTCATCCCGGAAAAAGCACTGTTCCCGTGGGAAATTTACGTGGGCGTTGCCGCGGGCAAAAGCTAGTAACTCATATTCAAGTTTCATCACAATATCTTTATAATTCTTGTATCGCCATTTTGTAAATGGGCTGAGAAAATAAACACAGAGGTGGGATTTGCCCGAGTGGTTAATAAAGCAGAGGGTCCCCTGCGGTTCGTTATTCTGTGCCCCGTCGGGAGAACGTTAGGGCGGTAATCCACTGGCAGTTACACTATGATTTTTACCTACCTTATATTATTTTCATACATACATATTATCACGTCTTTTTCTCGTTGGGGTAGGCAGAGACTAACGATTTCCACTTGCTACGATCCTTACAGACCTCACTTGCTTCCTCTACACTCATCATTCTCTTCATACATGCTCTTCGGTTATCGGTGCTCCTAATATCTCCCTTATATTATTTTCACTAATAAATAAGTAGTTTTGACCTGTGATTTCACCCACCGTGGGCATGCGGCCGTCAATTATGTACTATTTATTTGTTTCAAGTCAAAAATCACAAGTACAGTCTTACCTCAAAGATGCCTTGTAGATTCTGATTGAATATATGAATGACGTATGATTGTAATTTAATTCCTTTGTTTTCTGCCAGATTGTCTGTATGCACTATTGCGATTAAACCGCCGCCGCCGGCCTTGTATGACACGCGTTTTCTGTAACGTATCGGTATATTCAATTAAATTAATTTTTTTTTTCAGACATCGATTATAGGTTATTAAGAAATCTCAAAATACACTGCTACGTAATGTGCCATCGTCATTTAATCATTAAAAAAATCTGAAATATACTTACCAATAAAAATTACATTGTATTGGTTTAATTTGTAGATATTTATTTGTAACACCCTGCTGCTGTTGCAATCCATTGCAATGTAAACAAACATTGTAATGGATTTGCACCTTTATTCCGTGCCCCGTTGGGAGACCATTATCTTTGAAAGAAATGAAAAGAAGTGGCGAAAATTGGCTAAAATTGGCCTAATTTACACCCGTGCGTGAAGGGCCTTTGTTAGGTCGTTAGGATAATAAACATTAGCTATTTAATCATTTAGATTGCCTAATAGAGTTGTATTTTTTTCAATCAGCTTTGATTATATTGGGAGGATAAATATATATATTATTCGTAACATTATAACATTTTTTCCAACTTGCTGGAGATATTTTTCAATCTACACTTTCGACCAGTAATACCTAAAACAAAGATTGTAAAATTGGAAATTTTTTAAAGATATTTTTTCCCAAACGGTAATTAAATTCTTTAACATAAAGTTTTGAAAAAAAAACAAGTAACAGGCTTTGTTCACTGTTTGTTTGTGAGTAAATATACACAATTTAGATTTTTAATGAGTAATCGCATACCAGTACCGACCTATTAGTGGCGTAGCTAGGGGGCCTAGGGGTCACATATCTTGGGTTTATTTCTAGAGGAAGGGGGCCGATGATGGTAACCCACCGTTTACCGTCATCATCAATCAATATATATAAAATTCTTCCGTCACTGACTGAGAGACTGACAGACAACGTACTGCCAAAACTACTGGGTGTAGGAAGCTGAAATTGGGCATGTTCCCTAGGGAGTGTAGGGGAGCACTAAGAGAGGATTTCCTGAAATTTCCACGGGAACAAATTCCCGGTCCCGTCCTAGTTAATGATATAAAGGCAGCTAATTTTGCAAATAGGCATAGTAAATAGCTTCTCATTAACGCCACCACGCCCCTACGTCTGGCACCCATTAAATAATGTTGTCTTAATACACATTTCACATACAGTTGGGACTGACAATAACTCACGTGCAAGAAATTCGTAGTGTTTGCGTTGGAGCATCAGCAATAATTGGATAATAGCTACAGATGTGATGGATGCATTGGCTCGGCGCCAGGAGCGCACAATTGTTCCAATACTATCATTTCAGTCAGTTATATTTCAGATATTCTTCTTCTTCTTATCGAGTGTGTTATTACTAACACTGGTGTCAGATTTTATTCAAGTCGCCTCAAGGCATCTGACATGACTTTTACAACTACGGCCATCTAGTGGCAGTAGCCGTATACACACTAGCTAACTAAATAGTCAGCTAATGTGCAGGTTTCCTCACAATGTTTTCCTTCACCGGAAGCAAGTGGTGGTCTATGAGAAAACTACCATATATGAGTCAGATTGGTCTACAAACTCATGTGACACAGGTAGGATTTGAACCCAGGTCCCCACCTCAGGCGGATGTCATTACCACTAGGCCACCACCGCTTCAGCTATTTATTTATTTACATATTGTTAGCTTTTGCCAGCTGCTTCACCCGCGTGAATTTCCCACAGGAACAGAGTTAATTCCCGGGATGTCCTTCTCAGTACTTCTAACTATGTGTATGCGATATTTCAGGGACATTTTAGGGTTAAAAAAAACCACATTCTCACGTTGTGGTGCGAGTTTTAGCCTTCGCTGATGGTTCCTCCCCTTCAACAGGATGTACCTAACTCTATGGTTCTTACCCAAGATATCCTTCCTCATTGAGGTAGGTATACTTACAAAATAATTAATTATCTGTATGTTAGTTGCTAGCTATATAGAGTTATTCAGTAGTTATTTAGTTTTAGTAGGTAAATGTACCTACTGTATCTGCAGCTTAATACTCTAGCTAATTATTTTATGATGTTTCAGTGGAAAGCAGTCGTCATATAAACCGTACCAAGATCCTTAAATTTGCCCATTTAAATGTTAATTTCTATAGAGTAATAAACTTCAGTCAGTAACATTTGGGTAGTAATCTCATACCAACTTGCCAGCAGTTGCCTTCTAATTTTAAAAACTGTGGGTTCAGAATAGCATCATATTCATATTCATTTATTCGCTATAAAAGACATGATTTTCTTCACATATGGTTGTTGATTTAATTTATGCAATCGAATCAGGGTTTCTTTCAACAACTTTCGTGCAAAATTACTCTAAACTTTCAATAGAATACGATAAAAGAAACGTCCTGATAATAAAAAGCATTTTGCAGAACCTACGTAAGAGTTAGAAGTTCCAAGTGCAAGAATAAATAAAAAATCCGATAGTAGCGTGCATGCACCCCTCTTATGAGGTTAAATCAGTGCATTTTAAATTTGCTATATAATGTATACCAGCATTCTTAGCACGAGGTCCTACCGCTGCAAAATAAAGAGAGTGTGGAAAGGTGACTATGGTTTAAGTTTACTTGTAAGAGCATAATCATCCCGTGAAAACGCCACAAGTCCACTACTGATGTCATAGTTCATCTGTACAGAATTTTTAATGAATTATAAGAATCGAGTGAATAAACCAATCCGCGTAGAAAGTTGTTTTTCAATCCAAATTACACCTCTGTGAGAGAAAGTTGTGGAGTCATGATCAAATTACTCTCAAAATTTTGGTAGATTAATCATTGTTCAGGCCAACGCCTGACTATTTAGAAGAGCAACATGTTAACAAATTTCAATAATGCCACTACCTACAAATCTACCTACAAATATTGTAACATTTTCTATTCATTCGAATTTCGAACTACACCACGTACTGCATTGTGCTCCTTTGTTTAAAAATTAATTAAAATACCAAGTTTATTTTGAGTTTTAATTCAAATTCCATCGTATCCACTACGAGACAATCATAGTAAGTAGTTTAGTATTCTAAACCTATGGTCAAAAGTAAGTACATATATAATGTTCTTATTCCGACCGCAAGTGAATGATGATCGCCAGATTGCCAATAAATTAACTCAATATGTTATTCTATGTAATAGTTTTATCACCGCTATTAATTAATCCGATATTTAGACTTTATGTTCATCTTTGATTCAGCCTTTTGAAACCCAAGTGTAGAAAAGGGGTAGTCTAGTCATATTCCTTTACTAGAAACCATTCAGTATATACTTATCTGTATTCAAGTTAAAATAAACGGGCCACTCGCACGTACTGGTCAGGAGTTGCCGACTATAGTTTCGGACTATTCAGAAGCCTATTTTCAAGGCAAGTACTTCGCTCGTGCACTCGCAGCTAAAATGTCTTCATCTCAAGTTAGTTTTAATGATATAGTCATCTGTATCTTTTTTAATTTACTACGTGGTCCAACCGCTGAGTAGTTCGGCGAAGAGAGCGTTTCGTTGTACCACTAGTCTAAAGGGAGATTTTTACGGTTTCCGCGGGGAAGCACGGGTTAAGAGAGGGGGGGAAGCGTATATCCTTATTTGAGCTTATACGTGACCTCAGACTTGCATGTGATTCAACTAAAAGGATTTGCAGTGCGAAATTACGGTGAATTAAAGAGAAAAATTGCGCTTTGTCTACATTTTTCTCTGGTTATGAGGTTCGTGCTTCTTTAATAAAATGAATTTTATCTCGTTTCTACATTAAGATGGCTAAAAATACACTGAGAAATAATATCGTCTTGTAAGCGGACTTGTAGAGGGTTCAGATGTCATATAACTACTACTATTCCCTAAGTAGATACTACCCCTATTCATCATTTCGGCATAATAAGTCGTCTACTTTACATATCTGTACCTTTTCTAAAGATTGATGAAAATTTCAATGAAAATGTAATGAAATACTTCAATTTTAACTTTTATTAAATAAAACTCAACAATAATGTCACAATTAACATAGAGAGTGATAATAACGAAACATTTTAAACATAATGGACCATGCACCTTATTTTATGTGAAAAGAGCTTGATTATACACACAGTGACTTCGTATTATGGTTATTATAAGCTTAAAATAATTCATTTATTATTAAAACAAATAATTTAAGCAAAAAACGTGTATCTGCATAACATAAATCGTTTTTTGACAAAAGACGCAATGTCTCACAGTACACCATTGAACACAGTTATTAAAAAATACAAAATATTCCTTAATTTAAATTAGATAAGTCAGAAGTTTAAGTACCTAATAATAGAACAATTGAAGCAGAAAATGCACTTGTAGAAAACCTAGATTATTTTGAGTAAAGACTAGCGACATTCATGTCTCAAATGACTAGGTTAGCAAAAGAACGAATACAAAATATATCACATACCCTGACTATTGATTACAATATTGATCCTTCAAATCTTATTACACAAATCCCACATGTGTTAAATACGTATAACAAGGCCCGAAAAACTGTACATTATTGGAGAAATAGAAAATTAAACAAAGAGAATTAAGTAAAAGTAAAAAATCTAACAGATGGCTAACTTAAGCTAAATTTACATATAATCGATCTAATCGTTTTATCGAATTATTTTACAACCTTATTTAATACGTGCAGCTGTTATGCATTGCTATTTTTCACTTCACGTAATCTCTTCGAATTCGTTTGAAGAATTTTAGGATCACGATGAAGACGATCGTCTGAAAATAGAATGCAGTTGCTGCGATAAAATTTATCTTAAATAGCCTTAGAGTTAAAATTACTTCTACATGATGTTTAATCCTCTGTCCCAGTTATCCATTGGAGATATTTGAAAGATCTTGACTGGACTGGACTGCCGCGGGCGTCCGATCCCCATAGGCGCGCTTGTGGAATTGGTACGGGGTGGTCTCTGAAAACCCAAGAGTATAAAATTATATATGGTGTCAACAAGTCATTCATTACATATAACTTTATTACACTCTAACATAGTAAAAGTATACATATTGTTATTTGTTTTAAGGACATTTAAATTCTATTGACGTCCTAATCTTATGGTATCCTGTATTACAGGAGTCAGTATTATATTACTCTAACATATTCATTTTTTTTATCTAGGCATTTGAAAGGTAGTGTTTCTAGTTACAGTTTTTAGTTTATTAACTAATTCGGCAATATTAGATTAATAGTGTATATGTAATTTATCGACTTACCTAGGTTCAGCAGACGCACGAGGATGAGCGTGATATGCAGGCACATTGGGGTTGTGATAGGCCTTCGCAGGAGGTGTCGGAGTCAAAGTGTGCGTTCGCACTGGCGGGTGCTCCGCTGGGATCGGTGATTGATAGTAATTCGGGTTGTATCTATCAACCGACACACCTCTTGCCCTCTCAGGGATAGGCGCTTCTCTAGCATAAGTACTTAAAGGACGACCTCTACCCAAGGTATTGGTCTTCGGAAGCTCTTGAGATCCAACATATTCAGACTCGAAACTCCTTTCGCGCCATGAACGCGGTCGCAGCGTTTGGCTCCACGTTGGGGTAGGTGTATACGAAGTCGGATTCTTGACATATTTGTTATCCTCCTCCCATGGAGGTTTTACTGACGTTTGCTCAGTCGTTTGAGAGGTTTTTTCTGTAAATTCTCGGAGTTCTTTACGCCATTCATGTTCCACTTTTTCCGACGGTTCATTGTTATCGTAGTAATATTGAGGGGAAGGATCCGGTTGAGGTTGGAATTTTGCTGTCTCACCAGGTACATAAGTAGATTCAGGCACCGTGATGTACCGCCGCTCGTATTCACTATAATACGTTTTCCTGCCAGGCAGTCTTGGTGGTTCGACTACGCTGGCAGATCTAACAAATGATTGATTAGGCGCGGGTGGTATGTAAGCCGTCGGTGGTGGTTTAGTGAACTTGTTAGGAGGTGGCGTGGGTTTCCAGCCTTGATTTGGGCTAGGAGTGTATGTGTTACTCTGTTGTGGTGGCTGGTAGTAATTTTGATTATTGTTTTCTATAACATAATTTGAGTCTTGTTCCCAAGGTGGAGGAACGTATGAAGAGGAGTATTGTTGAGTTGACTTCTGGTAATTTTCAGTGGTGTCTTTGTTCATAAATGAATACTGGTTTGTGTTGACGGATGGTATGTCATTAGCCCAGTTAGTAGGCTTGGGTACGTAAGTAGGGTAGTTTGTTGGTTGGTAAGTGTTTGTCAAGGTTCTTTCTTGTGCAGTACTGTCTATGTACGAAGTTTGGTATTGTGGTTGTTGTTGTTGTTGTGGAGGTTGATTCCAAGCCTGATTGTTAGGAGCTGGAGTGGGCGCTGGCGGTGGAACTCCAGCTGAAGGTGTAACATTGTTATAAATAACATTTTCCCTCTGATTTTGTTGATACCATTGAGAATTAGTAATTTTGCTAGGCTTGACATTGCTTACAGATAGAACTTCTGATTGTGGCTCTTGTGACCACTGTTGCTGCTGTTCATATAATTGGTTATTGTATGTGTTTTGATATGTATTTTGATAAACATCTGAAGAAGGTATTTGGCGTTCTGTACTAAGCCTATCAAGAAGTAAGCTATGACGCCTCTCTGTCGGAGGTTCTGGGGCGTACACAGGCTGATACGGTTTTGAAGGAGTCGGGGAAGTTCCAATCCGTTCCCTGCTAGGGGCAAAATATGTTCTGACTGTTGGAATACCCGCCTGTGTCATTTGCTCGTAACTGTGATCGAGAGCTTTAGTCGTGCGATTTACTGTTACAATATTTTCAACTCTACTGTATTCAGTTTGCGTACTGAGAGGACCGGTTGGTTTTTGTGTAGTGTTGGTAATGATTTCAGTGTTCTCTGTATGTGTTTTGGAAATTACTTCACTTGCAGGGCCTATGGGCTTGATTTCTACTTCTTCTACCTTTTCGAGAGGAATCGACGGTTCCCTTAGTGGAATCTTTTGCTCGGGAATAGGATCTGATTTGGGCACAGTTTCCTCTGGTTTTTCTTCTTTAGGTTCAGGTTTTATTGCCTCTTCTTGTAGTTTTTCTTCTTCTTTTGTTTCTACCTCCGTCTCAGGCTCTTTTGAATCATCTTCTTTCGGTTTTGGTTCAGGCTCTTTTACTGGTGCTTCTTCTTTTTCTGATTCGTATTCTTCTTCGGTGTATTCTGATTCAGCATCCTCCTTACTTTCTTCTACTTTTGTTTCTACTTTTTCCTGTTTCTTTTCAACCTTTTCTTCATCAGCTTCTTCATATTCTTCTTCCTCTTCTTCTTCATCCTCCTGTTTAGGTGGTTCTGGTTTTTTAACTGTTACAGTAACTTCTTCTTGTTTCACTTCCTCTTTGACTTCGTCTTCAGCTTCGATTTCTTCTTCAACTTCTTCTTTTATTTCAGTTTCATTTTCAACCTCCTTAACTTCTGGTTTAGGTGACGGTGGTTTTTCAACAGGTTTTATAACAATAACAGGCTCAGGCTCCTCTTCTTCTTCCTCCTCTTCAGATTCTTCTTTTTGTACAATGACAACTTTTTTGGTTGTCGAAGTTTCTACGCTTTCTTTTTCCTTTATTATTGTTTCTTTTTGCCCATTTTCTACCACTGGTGATTCTTTAACAGTCTTTTTTATAACAACCTTGGGTTCTTCGACAACTTCCTCAACCTCCTTTACTGCACCCGAAGTTTCTTCCTGCTCTTCTTCTTCCTCTTCCTCTACTTCTTCAACTTCTTGTTTAGGTATAACTTTTTTCTCTGTTTTTGTTTTAATTTCTGTCCTACCATCTATTGTTGTTTTTGTCGTCGTTACTTTCACTTCCTCAACTGTGCCATCGGGTAGAATAGTTTTATGTACTTCTACATTCGTTTCAGTTTTTGCTGCAGATTTCTTTGCAGGCAACTTAACTACTAATTCAGCTTCTACGTCTGCATTTCCATTTTGTTCACCATTTTCAATTTTTTGTTCTTTCTTGACTTGTTTCTTTGTGACTTTAACTTCTTTCTGAAATTAAAAAAAAATCATTACAACATCTTCTTAGTACTAAAAACTTTTAACATTTATAATTATGATGATGTTTTTTTATGGTTATATTGTGTATAACGTTTAAAAATGTAAATTAAATTAATTTATAACTCACTATTAAAATAAATAGGTAAAGATGGTTTGTTTTGCTATTCCGTTACATTGTAAAATAAATATGCATAGCAGACTATGTAAACAGATATATAAATATATATATAATAAGTAAACAGTAATTTTAAATGAACCTGTTCGCTATCAGATGTCACTTCATCCTCAACAGGCATTGATTCTCTGGGAGCTGATGTATTTAATATAGGTTGTATTTCAAAATCAGTATAAATCTTTTCATCATAAACTAATGATGGTTCACTATCGTTCGTTATAGGTACAGTCAGAGTACTTTCTTCACATTTTTCTGGTTGAGTCACTGTAATACTATTATTACTCTCTAAAAGTGTACGGAAATTGTCATCTTTAATGAATAATTGGTGACTATCATCATTCTGTGAAGGTACAGTGGCTATAATGTCTTCTCTTTTTTCTGGTTGAGTCCCTGAAATACATTGAAAAGATGTGCTTAACTTTTCATCTTGAACAATTAATTGTTCACTATCGTCAAGCTTCATAGGTACAGTCACTGGAATATCTCCTCTATTTTCTGGTAAAGTCACTAAATTACTATTATTGCTCTTTAAAGGAGTCTGAAAATATTCTGCTTCATAACTAATCGGGGGAAGAATAGGAACAGTAGACCCATTACTTTCGTAATTTGTTCGTGGTATTGTGTTGTTCGACACAATATTGTAGTCATACATAGATGTTGGTCTATTTTGACTAACATTATTTGTTTGTGGTATATATGACGGTAAGTGCAACGGAAATGGCGAAGTCTGTGGTGTTTCTATTGCACCCAGTTTACTATTATTAACTGCAAATGGTGAAGATGACTGTACTCTTTTAGTAGGCTCTTTAGGGTGTTCAGGATTACTCCGCGTTCTGAGCAGTGACTTGGGGTTTGCTGGGAGATTAAATGTCGGAAATACTTGAACTGGTAAACAATTGAAATTTGGCACAGCAATTGGTGTAGATGGCGTTGGTGGTGACTGGATTTGTTGTATCGGAACCTCAGGCACTCCTTGGTTCATAGCATTTCTCATCAGCCGTTTGGCCATACGTTCCGACTTAATCTCCGAAAGATCCAATCCACCAGGCGTGTACGTGAATGGTTTTCGTTCCCGATTCATCGCGCTGAAGAGCGCCGACGGCGGATTCATTTTTCTGAAATATTTTTCAAATTATTTATCCAGTTCTTTCATAGACGTATTACATCGCTCTGGAAACGGCTGTTTGGCATTTTGACAAAACAGCAAAAAATAGATGCGAGATACTCACGAGGGCTATGTTAACAGCAAACAAAATTTACTTCCTGCGTTGGAATGATTTAGGGATACCGTATGACGTTGTGTCCACTCATTTATAACTGGCACTATTAGTAGGCACTGTTGGATCGATTTTCACATCACTGTCCGGAGTCGGTTCACTTATTTTTTGGCGGAACATGCAGATATTAACAGCCGCAGCGGTTAAATATAGCGCGGTAGTAAATGAGCCGGTAGGTTTTGAATCCGGGAGGAGTTGCGCGCGGTCGGCGCGTGCGCCGGCTGCCGCCTACTGGTGTCTACGCAGCCGCCGCCATGTATTTTCGTCGCGACCCCGATATCATCGGGCGCCTCGTACACAATTTGTCTTGGGCAAATCGTCAAAACAACAGCATTTGCTTCCGACAGTTTTGCGATTGCTTGCTGCATTTCCATTCATCGCGCGATCTGTCTTGATTTGGTTTAAATGTCATATGTGATTTTGATCCTTTGCGATTTTGTCGTGCCGTAAATTCTATAATAGCATGCCAGAAACTCTGCGCGAACTATTGTTGAACTGCATCCAAATAATTATATCGTCTAAATAAATCAATTCATTAACATGGCTCATAGCTCGAGAAGTCATCTCATTACCGAATACTCAAATGGCTTTGGAGATGGAAATTATTATATCTCAAACCAATATCCTCCTTTATGAAAATTAATACAACTCATAGATCAACATCATGAACAGCTCTGAACAGCCATATTAACAAGGAGCTCTGCAGTTTAGGTATTGTAGAGCCGCCAGAACCCATGAGGGGTATTTTTTCAAGGGGTCAATCGGCTTATGTTAACACGCGGCGTCAAACAGAATAGGAACGCTCATGCTACACGATATGTTTCAATTTTGTATGGCACTGTCAACAGTGTGGCGTCAATCTAATAAATGAACGCTTTCATTTCTATTTTGTTCAAAAGTGAACATTCTGTACGTTCCATTAGGTATGCATTTATTCTATGATGTTAATGTTGGCCCTACACCAAAATATCTCAACCAATTGATGGTATTACATTGTTAGGTTTTTATTCCAGAACTTCGGTTATAAAATTACTTTGTAGTGCAGTTTTATTGGAGAGAATATACTTGTAAATTTTTATGTCTGGTGGAAGATTTTTTTTTTGTATGATATATGCCAAAACTTCACTACAGAAATTCTGAAAAGCGTATTTTCATCATATTCTACTGTGTTAGTCTGTATTTCCTTCAATGAAATTACAATAATAACCACAGATTAGGTAATACCTACATAGGAGAGTAAAATACAAGTACTTTTTGAAGCGGGTGGTACCGCTGGCTACAGTTAGTTAGATTTTAAATTGAAAAAATAACTTTTTTTACTACTAGAATTAACAATATTCTACTTTCCGACTTTATTGCCGTACGAATTTCTATATCCCAAAGATTTCTCGCTCCATAATTCATAAGTGTATCTTTATCTATGAGTTTCTCTATAACATTTGGTTTGATCCAGATGTCGTAGGTCCGAATCAATGCTGAATACGGCTTAAATAATTTATAAGCTGATTCTCGAGTTTCACAGGGCTGGCACACACTTCTTATCGAGTGTGTACTCGTAACTGGTGTCAGATTTTTTTCAAATAATTGGCATACATGAAAATTTGTATATGATTGGTATATATTTTTGCACGTCTGCTTGCAAACTGAATACTTGAAACTATTATCAGACACCAGATTATTTATTTGCCAGAAAACAATGCAAACGAAAAGACGACACACATATCATCTTTTGTACTGTTTTCTGGCAAATAAACATTTATGATTTCTGATTTCATAATGAACAATGTTAATGACAGGCTCATATCATGACATGATTTTATTACTATCGTAGATATTAGTGAAAAAGCTTGAGGAATATTCCCAATTTAATCGAAATCTGCAAGTATCTTGAACTTTTGCAGACACGTTTTTTAGGTAAGTGAGCACTAAAAAAGTAATTTTAAAATTTAAGGTGTGGTCTTAAGTCGCTAGCAAAACATAATAATAAAATAAAAATAAACCCTCTTCCACTTTCTTGATATTACATAACTGTATTTCTGTTAATATTTTCTTTAAAATAAACCTATTTATGATGTAGTTGCCAACCCTAACTAGACAGAAACGTTCCGAAGGGTGCAAGAATTTCTCAAAGCGTTTTTTCTACACAAGAAAATAGTTCCTTTGCATTTGTTCTTTGACGAGGAAACAATAAAACTAATCTTAAGATTCTTACAAACGCTTGTGCGATTTTTTTTTAAACTCAAGATGGGTTTGCTCTTGACCACAATCTTGCCCAGAGTTGAGGAAATTATTAAATTTTATTTCAGGAAATCTTAATGATATTATGCAACAAGCTTTTGCCTTATCAATATTATGCAACAAGCTTTGCCGGTTTTGGCCATGTGAAATTTTCTCACCCGTAGGAACCATACCTATTTGAATACCTATATTCAATATTTACTAATATAAGCTAAATTTCAACGAATTCGATAACACGTTTTGAATGATTTACAAACAACCATACAAAATAAAGATAGTAAAGATATCTTTTTTAGAAACTATAGAAAACATCATTCAGTCTACAGAACTTCTGTAGACTGAATGATGTATATATGACTGAATGATAAATATATATGTAACTTAGAATAGAAAATCTAAAAATTCGTAAACCAGGAACAGTTAGCAATGACCGCAAAATAGGACGGCGCAGAACAAAAATAACAGATTTCTCGACGGACTTTTAAAATGACTCAGTGTCAATGACAATGTACGAGTACCGGGTTCGATTCTCCTAATCCTTTTTTTTCTGAACTATGGACTTTACCACCATAGAGGCCTAAACATTTTCTGCAAGTTAAACTTTTTTATTTACAAGTGAGTTTAATAATTATATTAAATATTATTTATTTATTTATTTATTTTTGTTTATTAGTTTATTTTGATTTAGGTTTAATTTTTTATTTTATGTAAATTATTAGTTACTAGCTTTCGCCCGCGGCTTGGCCCGCGTGAATTTGCCACGGGAACAGTGCTTTTTCCCGGGATGAAAGGTACCCTATGTCCTTCTCCGTATTTCCAGCTATGTGTATGCGAAATTCCAGGAAGATTGGTTCAGTAGATAAATCGTGAAGAGGTAACAAACAAGCAAATAAACGAATAAACAAACAAACCAACACACAAACAAACTCACTTTCGCATTTATAATATTAGTTAGGATTAGGATTATGTTAATTTTTTAGTAGTTTTAATATTAGATTCTAGTTTTCTTAGTTAATTTTGTGTTAAATGTATATATATTAATTGTAAATTGTTATTGAATATGAATAAATGAATTTTTACATTGATTAATGAATTAATTTATTTTATATTTGAGATCTTACTGAAATGTATTTATCTCCTCTGTCAAAAATAGGAGATTCCGTTGTAAAAAACCAATTGTAAAGGTTACAACAAATAAAAAAGTTACATTTAATATCGTCTTACCTTCACTTCAGTAGTTGCAGATTCCCCAGTAGAAGCCATTCTGTAAACAAAAAGTAAGTATAATGTATTAAATCATAACTGATTTCATAGTAAACTTAAAGCAATGAATCGGCAAAATATGGATTTTAATTTATTTAACAGAGTCGGATTTACAATATATTTACCATTTTATTTATACTGAAAACTGAGAATTTAAACATGAAATATATCTCTTAATTATTACAATAAGAATAAAATCTTATTTTCGCTTTAGAAAACTATCTGATTGTTCCAATTCTTATTATCATAGAGAAAATAATTGCTAATGCTTATTTATCGACAACAAATGCTTTAATCTCCGTTTAGCTGTTATTTTTGTCCTTTGCTATGGTTGGAATGGGATGATATTTTCAAATACCAGAATGTTAAAATAGAAGTTTGTTTATTTTATAGTTATCTAACTAGCTTCGAAGCGTAAATTCTGTTTTTCACTCATGTTAGACATAGACGCTAGAGAACTTTCGTATATACAGACATACATAGGTCGCATGTACCTTTAATTTTCGCAGGTTCGTTATTTTACTTAATTACTAAGTATACTTTTTTCAAAAGTACGCCACCAAAATCTTTTCTTATAAATTTATTATTTTCAAGACAATCGAAATTTTGCAACATTTGTTTAATTCAAGTAAACAAAACTCACTCGCTTAAATCATATCCATACAATTCTAAGTTACTTCGATATTCGGTTTGTTCAATAAGTACAAAACTGTAACATATGAGAATCAAGTTAGGAGTTGGGAAAGCCAGGCATGCATAAGTTTGAAAGTTGGACTTGTAAGAATTACTTTCAAATATAAACTTGCATCTTCAGAAAAATGGAGTGAAATAAAGTTGGGAGCGTCTGATTCCGCAAAATGATATCAATGTGGATACGCTGACTCGGTCTGATTTTTGGGTCCGGCCGTTAGGCCCTCAATCCGCCACGCCCTCGGCCGCGACGCTCACGAATTTAAAAATCTGTTTGTCCTCGACGCACTCGGCCGCCACGCTGTCGTTTTAATTTATTCTTAAAAAAAATTGATTGAGTGCTGTTGAGAGCAGAATTGTAAAAATAAAAATAAGTATTATTAAAGTGATGTAGATATGTTTGCTTACGTTTGGTTATGTAAAAATTTAATGAAAATATATAATTTTAATCTGTCCTTAGGTATACAAACAAATATTTGTTAAAATGAAAATCAGTAATTTATGTTTGTATAGACATTAATTTATTTTTCGTGGTAATAACGGTAAGGATCGGTGCTAATAAAAGATTTTCTATAAAGTTTAAAAATCATATGTCGGTCGGTAACCTTTCTAACTTTTTTGCCAATAATTTCGTATTCGGTTTTTTTATGTTAAGTTTTTTTATTTACTTAGTATATGTTTAAAATAAAATGATCATGAAGTGAAAGTGTAAAAAACTAGGTACTATAAAAACGCCGCTGGTTTGTATGAAAATAAAAAAAAATCAAACAAAACATTTTTGTTCTCATCGGTACTTTCTCAAAAAAAAAGTTGATTTAAAAATCGTGGGCGTCGTGGCCGAGAGCGTCGTGGAGGTGTAGTGTAGAATAAGATATATATAAGAGGTATAATATGGAATAAAAGAGTCTATAACCAACACTCGTCTCATTAAGTCGTCCCATCCTTCACAGATAAACAAATTTTGAAATTCGTGAGCGTCGCGGCCGAGAGCGAGGCGGAATGAGGGCATAACGGCCGGACCCTGATTTTTGTGACCATGTTACGTTGATTGATTGAGAAAATAATAAAATTATTTTTCTCTTTTGTTTCAATTTCTAATCAATCCTACTTCCTACTTATATTATTAGTGCGAAAGTTTGGATGTGAGTTTGTGAGGATGTTTGTTACTCAATCACGCAAAATCTACTGGACGGATTTCGATGAAATTTGGTGTACGGGTATAAAAATACCGGGATATACATAGGGTACTTTTTATTTCGAAATTCCCACGGGAGCGAAGCCCCGGGGCGCAGCTCGTTTTTGCATCCATGCAAATAGCGTTCTCTGTTAGCATGAAGTCCTATTGTACTTTAGAGACTACTTTAATTTACTTTTTTTTGTAAAGACTTTAGAGGAAAAAAAAACTAGAGAGAGTACTAGACGGAAAGACCTGAAACAAAATATTATGCCTAGTCTAAATATTGTAAGGCATTCCGCGAAATATCAGGCAGTAAGATTATTTAACAATTTACCAGTGGATTTTAAATGTTTGCCAAGTCTAAAAGTTTTTAAAGCCACATTACAAGACTTCTTATTGGAAAAATGTTACTACAGTGTGGACGAATTTTTTGACATCAATAATTAGGCAATTTAATTTTAATACTATTTAATTTCTTCTATTATTATTATTGTTAAATTTTCTATCAAATTGTTAATTATATATTATTTAATTTAATTTAATGTAATTTCACACACAATATGTATTGTTTATGAATAAATAACTATGAACTATGAACTTTTACAATTTGTATTTTGTGCAATAATGATTACTTAAAGAAATATCACGCTAACCAAATTATGGATAGAAATAACGGAAAATTCCTGAAAATATAGTAAATTATTTCTCTATATTTATTTATCTTTGACTAATCAAGTTTTTATTTTATACTCATATGATGCACATTTGTCGAAATAAAATGGATAAACTACTTAAAACTAAAACTAAAACTAAAACTAAAACTAAAAGTTGATAAACCCCACTAAATATATGTAATATTAAAACGTAGCGTATGTTTCATTCCACGTAATTACACACAACTCCATGAGGAATCATCATTACAACCGCAAAATATCCACTGCTGGATAAAGGTCTCCCCCAAGATTTTGGGGGGATTTGCCATACTCACCACGCTTGGCAGGCGGGTTGGCGAGCGCAGTTTACAGAAAATAGAAAATAAAGATGGATGGATGGAAATAAAGATAAAGATGGAGTGGTCCTATTCTAACCCGGGAACCACACGGGTTAATACCATGAGGAACCATGAGGAATAAGAGTATAGAATCAATACGAATTTGTACTTTATCTTTAGACACAATATTAATAGAACAATCATCAAGAAATAAAGAGTCATCGAGAGTTTTAAAGACTTGCAACATTTATATTGTTCCATTCATAACATAAAAGTTAAAACTACATTATCACTTCAATAATAAGGTTACAAACTCAACAATAATTTCTGACACTTGAACACTAGAAACTTTAATAACGTTCAGTTCTTCAGACTTCACTTCTTCATATTGTACAAACTATGGTATGTTGCGAAAACTTGCGTTTATTTTATGGTTCTCATTTTGCCGTTGTCTTTGCTAATTCCTTTATGAAGCCGTTAAAAACCTCAACATCAACACAACCTCAACTTTAAAATAATCTAAAAGCTGCAGAAAATTTGCTTGTTTATTTGAAGAAGTTATAGTCCTAGAAATACCAGTCAGATTCATTAAATTCTTATTGTGTATTAATTGTTTTGTTGGCAAGTTATGCGTGTAAAAGTGACAAATATTTAAGTACCTACCTACATACAAAACACAAAATAGTTAAAATATACCGTAGGTAGTCATTTTATTAATAGCAAATATAGGCAGGGATCCTTTTTTTTCTCATAAGGTTAATAATCATATTATGGTTTGTCATAAAGCCTTTCTCATAATTTTTTTATCATAATATTTTATTCAAATAATATTTATTGTAATAATATTTGTGTAGTCATAATCATAGATTGTCATACAGATTTTTTTTATAAAATGGTTTATCATAATGGATTTGTCATAATTGTTATTGTCATAAACATAGTTTCTTTTTTATTTTGTTCATCTTTTATTTTGTTGATGACATTTGAAGACATTATGTAAAATTTGATTATACCTATTTCACATTAAGTTGACACAAATACTAGTATAGGTTAGGGTGCGGCGAGGGTGGCCCTTGGGCCACCCCTAAGCCGCGAACATAAACAACAAAAAAACAAAAACTTAACAAATCTTACCTTTTTTCTGAGTGCATCCATACATTATGAGTTCTCTTTTCTCTGTACATTATGAGTATTACTATTATGATTAAATTATATTATGATTATTTATGTTTATGATAATTTGTATTTATTACAAAACAATTATGTTAAAAAAATTATTTAAAAAAATATTATTTTAATTTTAATTTATATTAATTATGATTATGTGAAAAAACATTATTTCGAACTATATTATTACAAATATTTTTATGACAATCATTAGAGACCCTATAGGCATTATATCTGCCGCGCCGCCTGTCAATGGCGATATTTTCGTGAAAAAATCTATTATTGCCGACGTCGAATTTAATCAATTGGAAGAATTGAATCCCAGTTTTTCGATTGAGCACATTTCAGTAAATAGCTTAACTTTCTAAATAAAACTCCGTTTTGACATTTATATTTAGACGTCCGTTGACCCCTACGGCTAGCGTAGTCGTAGATGACAGTTCGTCACATTACGCATTCCATAGTCTATCATGGATCTATGCCAAAGGGAAACACGCTATATCTAAACGACAATCAAATAGAGTAATCAGATCTTTATTAATTACGCTCAGTTAGAAATACACGCTGTATTAATCTAAATAATATCATAATCAACCACAAATGGATTATCCTATCCTAACTAATATTATAAATGTGAAAATGAGTTTGTTTGTTATCTCTTCACGCTTCATCTACTGAACCAATCTTCCTGAAATTTTGCATACACATAGTTAAAAGTACGGAGAAGGACATAGGGTACCTTTCATCCCGGGAAAAAGCACTATTCCCGTGAGAAATTTACGCGGGCGAAGCCGCGGGCAAAAACTAGTATTATTATATGATGATTATATCTATGTTTTATCTTCTCAGCAAGAGCTGGTATTTTTTATACCATTAAAAGGCGTGCGTGCACCAAGTAAATGGTATATGCTTATTTTATAATTTTATGGTCCTAAGTTTGTCAGTCAATTTGTAAAAAAAATTATAACTGTGCGGCAGGTTTTTAAAATTGCTGCTTTTTGCATGGGTATACTTTTTATATTATATTTATATCTATCAAAAGACAAATCAAGAAGCAGATGGCGAATGTTTGTGAAACACCATACTTGTCTTTGTTTTCGACTGTATTGCCTTGCCATATTAAGTACTAATAAATAGGTCAGTGAAAGCTTTCATATAGCAAAAGTTTCATAAAAGTTGACAATATGGGTCAAACTAATTCGTGGCTCTAGAATAACGATATCCAAGATAGAGTGACTTCTTAGTATTCAATTTAATTCAACGCCTCAAAGAGCATAAATCAAAATGCGTTAACTTTTATGCTTAGCACAATAACGTTGGCAATAACGGTTAACGTTAACGTTACGATAACGCGATCGTAACTGCTTGCTGGAAACTAGATACACTGTTGCTCCTTTTATGGCCATATCTATACTAGCACTCCGCCCTGGACTTGCTTGGTTTACAAAGATTTAGTTCTTTGTCATCGATTCAACTAACTTTCAAATGAGATAAGAATCATCAATCAGAGAAAAAAATGCCGAGTGAGTTTCGCATTTTAAATTTTATTCTTTTTTATAGCTTTTGCTGCCAGTATTTCGAGTACCTACGGAGTATTGGCGGCAATTTGAACTCCATTTTAGATCTGACAAGTTTCGATATAGACAATATTTCATATTTTTAAATGTTTTAGTCCAAAACGAGTCGACACAGCCAAACTACTAGTAACGTGTGTTTTCCGTGATTTTATATAAAATGTTTTAGTCTATTTTATTTTTTCCATCATTTTAAAGGTCATTCAAATATCCGATCATGACTTTGATAGCTTTGAATCTAGTCAAGAGAGCATTAGGCAGGGATCCAACAACATCCAGCTACCATTAACCCCAAAACGCTGCTTGCAAATGGAAGGCTTGTGTCATAATAAACTATTTTCATCCAAGAACCATCGGTCAATAGTCGTTTAAAAAACTTTAATGTTCTTTGTTACTGTTTTTTTCGGTCGGCGACCCACGGGTCATTTACTCGGACTAACTCTCATTTGCTGCTTTAAAGCCATGACTCTCTTTCATCTTCTTCATCACAGCCAATCAAAATCCAACAAAAAAGAGCTACATCCCATCTGGAAAATGTAAATACTTACAAAAGGGGTGTTATCATGAGGGTTACGAAATGAAACATTTACCATATGGGATACCAAAATAGATCTGCGGTTGTTTTAGAATAAGTAACAATGTCGTCTGCTGAATTTGGGGGCCAAGACACCAGAAGCTCGCGAGTAAGTAAACTTAATCTATACATATAATAAAACAGTAAAAATATTTTGTCTGTACATTTAATATTTTTGACTGAAATGGATAGAGGGACACTTAAAAAGAATTTAAAGAAGAAGAAGCAAAAAAATTTTTTGGTATTTCTTGTCTGTCTGTTTGTCTGTCTTTCTGTGTGGCTGTCTGTCTGTATGTATGTACGCGTTTCACGCAAAAACTACTGGACGGATTTAAATGAAACTTTTTTTTGTTGTGTAGCTATGAAGCCTGGGCAACATATAGGCTATTATTGATTTTGAAAACTGGAACACCTGATGAAGAACCTTAATAGAACAGCTAAACTATAAGAAATATGGAAATGGTTCCTTTGCAAAAGTTCATCAATCTGACAAGCATTTTCTGTTGACGTATAAAAATCGAAGATCAGGATCATCTGATGAAGAATTCCAAGAGACCAGCTACACTATTACATATATGGAAATGGCGCCTTAGTAAAAGTCGTTCAACCTGATGATTTTTCCTGACGTGTATTGACACGTGTCCTGTCTATTGAGACAGGACACGGGATAGGATAAAGAGGGACTCGGAGTGGGAGTGGTGGTACATGGGAAATTGTAGATAACGAGCAGACAAAGTTCGTTTATTGAATGAAATATCATTTGATTCATTTTTACACCACGACTGTACTACGAGTACCTAATATATTCCCATGGGACACGGGATAACCAAATGGCTGAAATTTTGAGTACTGGAGTTTTGGTTACTACAGTTTGGAACACAAAAAGATTTTTCAACTAAGCGAAACTCACGCGGGCGAAGCCGCGGGCTACAGCTAGTCGATGATAAAATATAATCTGTACCTGAATCCTCAGGCGGACTTCAGTTTCCTTTTCTTTTACAAGAAACTATTTTCTTCAAGAACAAACTGAAATAGAATTTGCATCGATAAATTCCAAAGCAAAAATCTAAATAACCCAGTTCAATGACCCGCTTACACTGGCATTATCCAAATATTTTAAAGTGTAACGGACGGCAGCGATCCTAGCCATTTTTAAAGATAGCGTTGATAAAATATTGCGGAGCTGCAAGGAAATACCAGCGTAGTAACTTGCACAAAATAGTGCCGTAGGAAAAATCCTAGCGTGAAAGGCAAATTCTGTTCTAGAGATAAGTTCATCTAGGAGGGATTTTTGCGTTGTTTTCAAATAAGGTGGTGTACGCGGCGTCCTTGCTCTGCTTTGGAACGCCGCGCGGCGCAATGCAATGCTATGCTATAAGGTTATATTATACACGACAACGACGCCAGACAACATAGGCCACAAGAATTTATAATAATCATTTTATATTCGCGCAAAGTGCGGCGCCGCCGCGCGACTTTGTCGCATTTGATGCTCAAGTAAGACGCTGGGTAAGGTAATGTTGCGATGTAAAGTTCATCTGAATGGGATCTTTGTTGGTTTTGAGACGGTCCTCGCTAAGGTAACGTCGCTATCCCCACGGTATTTTCTGTCGGCCGTAAGAGCTAGTTATTCGCATGCCATTTTTGTTTCTGCACATTTTATTTAATGTATATTACAAATACATCCTATTTTTTTACACGACTGACCAAAAAAGGAGTGTTATGTTTTCAAGGTTCGTGTATGTAAGTTTCATTATTCCACCATAAGTCCTGAACGGTTTTATAGATTTTGAAGTGAGAGGTATTTTTAGATTCCTTGCATTTCTCCGAGTGACATAGGCTATGTGAGTTGTCAGTCGTGTTTTTATTTTTTAATACCTAATTAGCTTGTTATGAAATGATTCCTACCCTAACGAAAGTAATTTAAGGGCGTTTTTGTGTAAAATTGATAAGGTATTTCATTTACATGCCTTAGCGGCTTATTCTGAAGCAAAACCATTTTAGATTAAAGTTATAAAGTAAACAAATTATGACATCATTTTGGTACCTTAAATTTACTTATGTATGTATTTTAAATAAGAAAAATATTTTTGTACAGTTATAAATCAATATTTTGGTACAGTAAAAATAAAAATTTTGGTACCTACAATTTAAAGTTCAGTGATGGCAACACTTATAATAATATGTGAGGGTAATTCGAAAAAAAAAATTTATAAATGTATGTGTCATTCATTATTGCCGAGCTGTGTTTTGTATATTACGTTTTATTGAAAAACATTAGTGATTTTGAGTTTAAACATGGATCAAGAAATCGAATAAAACTAATTTCAGTAGCAAAACTTATTAACAACGAAGGTTAATTTTAATGCGAATCTTTATTTTTTGAATTATTTATGGAAATAAATAAAAAATATTTTTATAAGTAGGTAACCAAAGTTAATTTCAGTTCAATATAATATTATTTATATTTTTTTTTTTTGTAAATAATATATTTTCTTAATAATTTATGAAAATGATTAAAAATATATTTTATTAGCAATATTTGATAACTAAAGAAAATTTCAATGCCAAAATTTATTTTTTGACATTTTAATATTAAAATACTTTTTTTTAATTATTTAAAAAAATATAAAAAATAATATTTTGATTTGCAATGGTTAAATGAGAACATAGTTATGTTTATGTAGTAATAACTAATAGGAAAGTTTTCTACATCAAATGGAAAAATTCTATATTACTCAGCTGGTGAGCAAGACTCAGAAAAATATGGAGTTGGGCTCCTGCTTACTAAAGAAGTCTCTCAAGCAGTGAGCGAGTTCATTCCCATTTCCAATCGAGTCATGATGATAAAACTAGAGGCTAAGCCATGTATTAATATCATTCAGGTCTATGCACCCACTGAAGAAAAATCGGAGGCCGAAGTGATTGAGATGTACACTGATATTGATGAACTTCTGAAACACACCAAAAACCACGAAATTAATATCATCATGGGTGATATGAACGCACAAGTTGGTCCAAATGAAGTTCCAGGTGTGACAGGTGCATATGGACTGGGTAAAAGAAGCGATAGGGGCGATACATTAATACAGTTCTGCCAAGAAAATAACTTCGTCATTACCAATACCCTCTTTAAGTTACCACCTCGAAGGCTATACACCTGGACGTCACCAAAGCATAAGCCTAGTCATATCATACGCAACCAAATTGATTATGTTATGATCAACAGACGGTACCGTAACTGTATACTAAGGGCTTGTACCTATCCTGGGGCTGATATTAGATCTGACCATAACCCTGTGGTGGTTGATTTGCGCTGTAAACTCAAGCAAATATTCAAGAAGAAGTCCTGTAACCGACCAGACATAAGTAAACTTAAAGACTTAAGTGTTAGATTAAGGGTATCAGAAGAAATCAATCAGTGGGCAAAAAGGCAACAGTCTGAAGGAGCTGCGTCCAATGAGGTCTGGACAAATTTAAAGGCAACAGTATCTGATATCTGTAATAAGTACCTTCGTCCGACTCCAATGGCCAAAAAGCAGAATTGGATGACAGACACAATTTTACAGCTAATGGAAGAACGTAGACTACATAAGCACACGAACCCAGCTCGATACAAGGAATTGGATAGTCTGATACGCAAGGACATCATGGAGGCAAGAAGTACTTATTATATAGATAAATGCCAACTTATGGAAGATCTACATAGGAAACACGATAGCTTCAACATGCATAAACACATCAAAGACATGGTGGGGCGTAGGGCAGTCTCGGTTGCACCTTTAATCGACGACAGTGGAAATCTCGTGCTCGATACAGAGAGTAAGAAAAAAGTCTGGAGTGAATATATTGCCAAAATGTTTGCAGACACCTCGAGGAACATGATCTCTTCGAGTGAATACAGCACGGGCCCACCAATCCTCAACACCGAAGTTCTGCGGGCTCTTCATACAGCAAAACGGGGCAAATCACTCGGCCCAGACAACATCCCTGTTGAAATATTACAGCTCCTGGATGAGGATCAGATTGACTTGCTTACCATTCTCTTCAATAATATTTATAACACTGGTTCTCTCCCTGATGACTGGCTTAAATCTACGTTTATCACCTTACCCAAAAAACAGAACGCAAGGAAATGTAGTGATTTTCGTACGATAAGTCTCATGAGCCAAGTACTGAAAGTATTTTTATCCATAATACTAAATAGAATTAAAAATAAATGTGATGAACAGCTAGGGGAGAGCCAGTTTGGTTTCCGATCGGGTGTGGGTACCAGAGAAGCTCTATTCGCACTTAATGTTCTCGTGCAGAAATGTCGTGACATGCAGACTGATGTATTTATATGCTTCATAGATTACGAAAAGGCTTTTGATCGTGTTAAACACGATCAGTTAATTGGATTACTGCACGACATTGGTCTTGATGACAAAGATATAAGAATAATTAAGAACTTATACGAGAACCAAATGGCAACTGTAAGGGTGGAGCGAGATGTTACAGAAGAGATTCAGATTCGTCGAGGCGTACGCCAGGGTTGCATCTTGTCTCCATTACTCTTCAACGTGTACTCCGAAGCTGTAATGTCCAGATCTTTGGAAGGGCTTGAAGAGGGGGAGAAAGTGAACGGCAAAATCGTCAATAATTTGCGTTACGCTGACGATACAGTTCTTATTGCCGCATCTGACAGAGAACTACAAAAGATTTTGGACAGAGTACATGAATGTAGTGAAAGGGCTGGCTTAAGTATAAATATATCAAAGACCAAATACATGGTGGTGTCCCGAAATGTCGACTTAAGGCCGAAGTTATCGGTGGGGGGTAGGGACTTAGAGCGTGTCCAGCAATACAAATATCTTGGTGCGTGGGTGAATGAAGCATGGGACTCTGATCAAGAAATTAAGGCCCGAATTGAAATTGCCCGTGCGTCATTTATTAGGATGAAGAAAGTACTATGCTGTCGACATATTAACATCCAGCTCAGAGTACGGATCCTCCGCTGCTACATTTGGCCAGTGGTCTTATATGGTTGCGAAGCATGGACTATAAAAGAAGACGTCAGGCGACGTCTCGAGGCTTTCGAGATGTGGTGTTACCGTCGCATGCTTCGTATCAGTTGGACTCAGAAAGTCAGCAATGAAAAAGTTCTCCAGCGCGTTGCAATGTCTAGACTGTTGATGCAAACTGTCAAAAAGCGCAAAGTCGAATATTTGGGACACGTGTTACGACACGACAGATATCAGCTGCTTCAACTTATAATGATGGGCAAAATAGAAGGCAAGAGACGTGCTGGAAGACGCAAAAAATCATGGCTGAGGAACATACGCGAGTGGACCGGAGTCACCAGGGTTGAGGAGCTGTTTCGCATAGCGGCGAACAGAGAAGAGTTTGCGAAACTGACGGCCAACCTCCAGTAATGGAGAGGCACTACAAGAAGAAGAACTAATATCTAATGTGTCATTTTTTATATTGAAATTTTGAAGAAGTTTTTTTTTATTTGCAATACTTAAGTAAACTAAAGTACTAAAATTATGATTAATAAAAATGTTGCTTTGAAAATCGTAATTTTATTCTAAGTCCCAGTCGTGACATTTTGCGAAAGAGGCAATCTACGAAATAGACATTCTGCGAAAGAGACATTCTGCGAAAGAGACGTTCTGCGAAAGAGACATTATGAGAAAGAGATGTTTTACGACTAGGGGACATTTTGCGAAAGAGACGTTTTGCGAATAAGCCGCCTTAGCTATAGTCATCAGTATTCTCTAGAACTATACGTTAGATTCTGTTCTGCATTTGACAAGGTTCCAAGGCATTGTGGTTTCTGACGTAGTATATTCCTATTATACAACATATAAACAAATATACACAATATAATAGACAGATAATGTATTGTATACATCTAGCGTATTTGGCGTGGTGCCTGCACTGTGAATTATATTTCGATATTAAGCCCATGGCTACAAGTCTCAAGTACACTTGTGGACAAAAGTGTTAGTATTTTTCTTTGAAAAATGTTACATCGTGGGGCAATTAATTAGGCTGTCAATGTCAGTTTCCACAACCGGCAAGAAAATAAAACTAAGACGCTTTTTGACATAATTTACCTACCAGAGGTCTGCTTACTTTCTATCAATATAGCATAGTAGTATTGGTTCACAACAACATAGTAATTTCTACCATGATCTTTAAATGACATATTGACTAGATAAATCATCATCATATTTTTTACTAAAACTCTACTAAAACGAAATCTGATTTTTTTAATTAATTAAAAAAAACACTACAATAAGTCGGTAAGCAAAATTAATTATACTTGATTTTGTATATACTTACTGTTGAGAAAGTTTTGTTACACAATTTGTTTAGTTCTTCATACAAATTTTATAATGGAATATTCGCTTATATTACACATTGCCCATTAGTTCAAGTTAAAAATTAAAATAAAAAACAATGACGCGTATTTGCCTTACTCTTTTTTTCTCACAAAAAAAAATATTCCACAACTTTCGCAATTAACTTTTGTGACCACCATTACCGACCACGAAATATGTACTATTTTATGCTCAAAGTGAATAACCAACGCACATTGCAATCATGCCGGAGCACTGTGATATTACGCTTGTGCATAGGACATCCGAATTACATGTACCTGTATTATGTTATGAACAATTTAATTTACAAATCCCTTGAAATTTTTTCAATTTTTATACGTCAGAAGAAAATGCTCATTAGGTTGAACGACTTTTACTAAGGCGCCATTTCCATATATGTTATAGTGTAGCTGGTCTCTTGCAGTTCTTCATCAGATGTTTCAGATCTTCAATTTTTATACGTCAGCAGAAAATGCTCATCAGGTTGAACGACTTTTGTTAAGGCACCATTTCCATATTTCTTATAGTTTAGCAGTTCTGTTATGGTTCTTCATCAGGTGTTCCAGTTTTCAAAATCAATTATAGCCTATATGTTGCCCAGACTTAATAGCTATACAACAAAAAAAGTTTCATGCAAATCCGTCCAGTGGTTTTTGCGTGAAACGCGTACATACATACAGACAGACAGACAGACAGAAAGACAAGAAATTCCCAAAAAAATTTTTTGCTTTCTATTGTTCTTTTTAAGTGTCCCTCTATCCATTTTAGTCAAAAATATTAAATGTACAGACAAAATATTTTTACTGTTTTATAATATGTATAGATAACAAAATAGGTAACAATTTTCTAACAAAATTTATTGATATACACGCAGACATGTTCAATATTGTTCAACCTTCGTCTTTGACATTATGTTACAGACGACACTAAAGATTAGTTGTCTGAGGTCTGAGGATAATCCTAAGTACAGACATATATGCTATAGAAATTGCTGAGATAAAACTTTATTCAGAATACATTCATATTGACTAGTTAGATAATGCTTTTGCATTAAGTCCACCTATTGTGCCATACGTTGTATTTGTGCATTAAAGGTTAAATAATAATAAACGTTGTAGAATAAACTTGCTTGGTGGCAGAGTTTCAGCACTAAATCCTAATCTCAACTAATATTATAAATGTGAAAGTGAGTTTGTTTGTTTGTTACATCTTCACGCTTTATCTACTGAACCAATCTTCCTGAAATATCACATACACATAGTTTAAAGTTCTAAGAAGGACATAGGCTAACTTTTATCCCGAGAAAACGTACTGTTCCCGTGGGAAATACACGCGGGCGAAGCCGCGGGCAAAAGCTAGTTCAGAATAAATGACAACTGTTTCTTTCTTAATACCAGAAACAAATGAGTGATGTTTGTTCATGAGATTGCCAGCACGTCGTAATAGGGGACCGGACAAGGTATGAGAATTGTTAAAAATATGTAATTTTATGATAGAATACATGTAATAAACACATTTTGCGACTTTTCAGCACGAGTTTATTCTCCAGAGTTAATTTATTAGAGTTCAAACTTTTAGGGAAAGTCCATTTTCTACGCGTCATATTAATGTACGTAAGGGCGTTTTGGTATCGTCCAAACATCGCTTAAAAATGTGAATTGTTTTTTGGTATATCTTGGGAAATACTTTGGTTATGGAAGTGAGATATTTCAAAAAAACATCAATAAAAAGTTGTCCGGTCCCCTATTCGATGATCACGAGACTTGTGGGGCGACAGCGGAGTAAACCCATTATCCGGTGTCTGTTTCCGACGGTATGTCCGTCCACATGGACACACAATCGGCCAGAATCTCCAAAGGTTTAAGACACCTGAGTTCATTAACACTTGCCCACCTGCTCACCTGAGTTGGCAGCCGGCCAAATAACTAAGGTTTGTGCCTAACCCACGTGGTCCGATGAATGAAATTATTTTAAGACACCTGGATTGTGGCAAGAGCAATGGGTTTCATAGTATGTAAAATTCTATTGGCTCTCTCCTAGTAAAAATGTTTAGGAAAAATAATAAAACTGCAACTCTACAAATACATATATAAAAAAATATATCACGGATTGGAAACGATAATGGTATTTTTAGAGTTTTAGGCTGTATTTTTTCTGTTTGTCTGTATGTTTGTTTGTACAAAAACTGCTGAATTAAATTAGTTTTCGCAGTTGTACTTTTGAAGGTTTAACTTTAAATCTGTCATACGTGAAACTGAGATAAGTATAGGAAATTCGGGGGAAGAAGCTAGTGCTAGCTAGTACATTACATACTCTGTATAAGTTAGCAATGAAAAAAACTATGTACTTTTTAATTAAGGATTTTAAGAGATAACTTGAGTTTGCTACGACGCTACACGTCAGTGCTACGCCGTAGCACTTTTTGTAATGGCTACGAAACATTCGTAGCATTGAGTATTCTAAAATGGTTACTAAAAGTAGTTTAAAAGAACATGTTACGTGTGTACGCATGTTCGTTATATACTTAAATGTCCTTTTCTGTAGGTACTTCTAACTATGCTTAACGTAAAGAGTTATTCATGGATAGATTGGTCATAGATTCACATATTATTTTGGCATTAATGTTAAACAAAATGAAATATTTACAATGGCACCATTTGCCAAACCGCGATGTAACAATAACAGATACATTGCCAGAATTCGGATTAAGATGAAAGAATATTATTAGAGCAACGATAAAGTACTTTAATGCGAAAACATAAGATTTCATAAACATACTGCGTTTTGTTTAGTTATGGAACAAACAGGAGATGACGCGACGCAAATTACAATGCAAAAAATGTCTGCCAATAACCAATTTTCCGAGACCCAAATTAAAAAAAAACAAGTAGTTTCAGATGACTTCATAGATAGCGCTTAGTAAAAGGTAGTCCATACAAAAAGCAAAATTGCACGAAATTGGTATTTTTTTTAAATAAAACCCAATAAAAAAAGTATCAATATTGTGATTTGTGCAACTATCAAACTGTTAGGCGACTTTTTTTCTGCCTCTGGTTGACAAGAAAAAGCGCATTATATAGGTACAGCCATTATTACGACTCGGCTTTCATAAAACGTCATCTATTGAGATTTTATGACATTATTTTTTTTTCTTAATTTGACCTTTCAGAAAATCTCACATTTCGGTTAAACGCGCTCACTAATACATAATTTACACACCCACACAAAGTTAATGCCGACCGCTATAAATATAGTTTAAAATTTTACGAACAAAATCACAAACAGTATGAGCAGATCATATGAAAATTGGCAAATGGGGTTGATGTTTATTGTAAATGTCTGTGTTTATATTGTTGATGTGCCTTAATAAATAAACAACAATAAACAACAATAAGTGACCTTTCCCGTTGGTTAATAATACTCTAAGGGCATAGATATGATTAATTTTTTTTTAAACCGAAGGTTTTCGCTCAAATACACCGGTCACTGTATAGTAAGTCAATAGAAATAGTGTTGTGATCAAAACGTCCCAGGTTCGAATCCTCCTCGTGGGGCAGCTGAAGAATGATAAAAGTTTTTAAAATCGAAAGTAGTCGATTGGTTAAATGAAAAGTAACTAACTAGATTTGCGATATTTAATATTTTATGTATGTCTGTAGTAATTGTTTACCTGTATGTCATGTCTCCTAACCCCTAAATAATAGTGAAAGATAGTGGTAGTAAGCTAAAAGTTATAGTGACATGTCTATAACCGCGTGGTTTTAAAGTAAATGCTGATCCAGAATCTAAAGGACGGACATTAAACGCGTTTTAGGCCATAATAATAGTTCTCTCAAGCACTAATTCGAGCACTCATTTCAATTGTACCTAGACATGCCACTAAGTACCCCGATCAACATTGTTTCGTACAAAAATTTAAAGATACGAATATAGGAGATGTATTATCAATGAAACTGTAGTGTATTTTTGCTTTGTCAGCGTCGCAGTAATAGTATTTTTTAAATGTTTTTTACAATAGTATACTCAGTACCCTGGCCGGTAAAATCCATGGGCCTTTTGTGCATCGGGTCAATTAAACCGATAGTACTTATATGTAAACGTTACTAACTAGTATTAAGAACAATTGTATACTAACAAAAAATGGACTAGTCCGAAATAAAGATTTTATTATTATTATTTTTCTTATCATATAATAAAACAGTAAAAATATTTTGTCTGTACATTTAGTATTTTTGACTGAAATGGATAGAGGGACACTTAAAAAGAATAATAGAAAGCAAAAAAATTTTTTTGGAATTTCTTATCTGTCTGTCTGTCTGTCTGTATGTATGTACGGACGGATTTGAATGAAACTTTTTTTGTTGTATAGCTA
Organism: Ephestia elutella; assembly: GCA_018467065.1. Lineage (NCBI taxonomy): Eukaryota > Metazoa > Arthropoda > Insecta > Lepidoptera > Pyralidae > Ephestia > Ephestia elutella. The sequence continues at coordinate 6,266,579 of CM031570.1, read as the reverse complement.
TAAAGTCTGGGCAACATATAGGCTATAATTGATTTCGCAAACTGGAACACCTGATGAAGAACCATAACAGAACAGCTAAACTATAAGAAATATGGTAATGGTGCCTTAACTAAAGTCGTTCAACCTGATGAGCATTTTCTGCTGACGTATAAAAATTGAAGATCTGGAACATCTGATGAAGAACTGCAAGAGACCAGCTACACTATAACATATATGGCAATGGCGCCTTAATAAAAGTCGTTCAACCTGATGAGCATTTTCTGCTGACGTATAAAAATTGAAGATATGGAACATCTGATGAAAAGCTCCATGAGACCAGCTACACTATAACATATTATATGGAAATGGCGCCTTAGCAAAACTTGATTAATCTGATGAACATTTTCTGTAGACGTATAAAAATCGAAAATCCGAAATATCTGAAACAGTTTGGAACACAAAAAGATTTTTCATCTTAGCAAAACTCACGCGGGCGAAGCCGCGGGCGACAGCTAGTTTGGAATCAAACTTGCTTTTTTTGAAATGCCTTGCTTTTGTTTTTTTTTAAAAACCTTGCTTTTTTGCATTTCGATAAAAACAAGTTTTTTCAAGAGTATATAAACTCTGGCATATTAGTTCGTTGCTGAGTACCTATCTGAGAGTAGACCTAGAGGTTTTTTATGGACCGGATTTAATCTCAATTGACCGGTCTCCAGCCGAGGGTCCCGGCGACTCGGCCCGATGCTCACTCTTTTTGGTTTGAACAATAGAACTTTTTTTAAATATGTGAGTAGTCCCAGTCGTTGAAAGAAAAAAAATAAAATTCAATAGTCTTGGCCCGCGGGTCGAGTGAGCATCGGGCCGAGTCGCCGGGACCCTCTCCAACCGGGGGACGAATACCTTTATACGGGCCAAATCTGCAACTTTTATTCCAGGGGATGAAGTTCAGGGGACAAGTGGATACCGACTCATTTAAAGAACAACTAAATGCCAAGCGCACGATTTGCAAGATATAAACATTCGTACACCTGTATGAGTGTTTGTACTACGTGTTTACAATACGGTCTGTTTTCACTCGCATTTCTCAGTAAATACTCACGTGCGTTGAAAACATAATAGTAATTGTGTATGTTTATAGTTGCAGTTGCTATTCTGAATAAATAGTGCGCAATAGAACGATAGTCTCTGCCTACCCCCACGGGAAAAGGCGTGATAATATGTTGTATGTATCTTGTTGCAAACAAACTACGCTCTGCTACAAGATGTTGTAGCCAAACTACGCTCTGCTATCAAATGTTGTCACGCGCTGGGGTGACCTTCTCCAAAACTTAAAACTCAAGCGCGTTCGGATTTACCTACGGATCAATCTACGGATTGTAAACATATGTAATAGAACGATGCTAGAAAATGGATTTTACTTTCTTTCTTTCTTTGTTTATTATGGTGTTTTATCTTGGCTTGTTTTGTTTGAATGGTGGCTGAGTGGTAGGGCGCGCCCCTGCATAAGTTCCAGGTTCGAATCCTTCCCGTGCTGCATGAGTTTGTACACCAATCTGACTCATGTACCTATGTTAGTTTTTTTATCGACCACAACTTAATTCCGGTGAAGGAAAACATCGTGAGGAAACCTGCACTCTGGTTGATGATATATAATCAACTAGTGTGTGAAATGGAGAAGGCAATGGCAAACCACTACATTAAATTTGCTAAGAGAGTCGTTGTGTGTGTTTTATTCCATTTAATGACCACGACCCTCAGTCATGAGGAAATGCGACTAAAGAGATATCTAAGCTTGTTTTAAATTTATAGGGGTACACTGATGGAAGCAAAATGTGTAAGATACTTAGATATGAATTGGTCACTGGAACTGAATATTCGACATCACATCTTTGACATTACAACATATAATGACGTCATAAATCGTAATTAGCATCGAGTTCACAAGATATCAGTTAAATTATGATTATATTTTATATAAACGTATCCATTTTGTGTTTTGTCAAAATCTTGCAATACCACAACAACAATAGCAATAAAGTAAAAATCATTTGTGTTTGTTCTAAAGTCGGAGTCAATATTGTCGGAATAAAGCATACATTAATAAACGTAGTGATCGTGATGGTTTATTTTCAGAGTAAATACCCATAAAGCTGAGCATATATTTTTTGGAAGTAATGTTTTATTTCATTTATTTCTATATATAAGTATTTGTTAAGATTTTATTTTTAATTAAACATGAAAGCGAATAAAGATTAAATCGACTGTTCTTTGAAAACAAGTAATTTCAAAGAATTTCTTAGAATTGGTGAAAACAACTTTAGATTAAAAGAAATTTAAATTTTAACACCCAATATGTATACAAATCTTACTATATTATTTACGCTAAAGTTTAGATGTATGTTTCATACTTAATCACGACTAAACCACTAAGCGAATTATGATAAAATTTATTGCGAATGTAGAGAAACAACCTGGGACAGCATATAGGATAGGCTTTATATCCTGAAATTCGTTATCATGCAGCTAATTGTTGAAAAAAATATACTGAAGAACATATACATAACCTTGCAAGTTATAATCGTCCTGTCCGCCCAAACAGTGTTCCACATGAGATTAACATTGACGGCACTACTTAAAATAGCCGCATTATACGATCATTTCACGGACAATCGCTAGAGACGACCATGAAGCTTTTTCTATGACGCAATGCAAACGTAGAGATAAATACTAAAATCTAGAACGGATAAAGTCACACGGTCACACATACTGTAAAACTACTTGAACTAACTGCGTTATATGGCTGCACTTTCGTAGGAATCAATATGAATACATATAATAAAACTGTAACTGGTCTGTGTCTGTACATAGAAGATATTTAAAAAAAAACTATGAGGTGTCTTCATAGGGCCAATAGAAGCCAAAACCATTTTTTTTAGAATTTTTGTCTGTCTGTATGTTTGTACGCGCATCACGCAAAAACTACTGGACCAAAATTAATGCAGTTTTCACTGTTGTATTGTTGAAGGTCTAACTTAAAATCTGGCGTAGGTTTCATCTCGATACGCCGCTTAGAACCCGAGATATGCGCGGACGAAGTCGCGGGCACAGTCTAGTTTCAAAATAAAATTTACCCTATTTGTTATTCAAGATTATAGTAAAATCTAGAATAAGCCGTAAGTTTTTAAACTCGGTTTCTAAATATATGAGTGATCAAGATACTAAAATCCATCCAAAACATTTACAGGTATATTTTCATATTAACATTTTTAAAGCCTAAAATCATAATGGGAAATGGTTTCAACTTTCTTCTTCTATAGTTATCTTACAAGTAGGTACAATTCGCTAAAATCTACTTAGAAAAGTATAGTTCGTTTGTATTTTCTTTTCTTTGTATTAGTTTTCGACGTGAAAAGTACCTTCTTTGAAGACCAAGTTTCAATAAATTATTTTGACTTTGACTTTGACCTTCTAAACTCTCTTTTGTATCAACATTAAATTCGTTCAATTCTTTATCTCACTTTGAATGTTTATACTTAAATTCAATTAGAATAACTTATTTAAATCAAAATATAACACAATTTTATAAAATTTGCACGACTTCGTAATAAATATCCAACTTTAAATTTGACATTGTAAACAAGAATTCAAAGTTTTCTCAATCAATGAGATTAATCAGTCGTGTAAAAAACCTGGACGTTATTTGAAACTTAAAAAATTAATTTTCGTTTATCGAAAAAAGATGTCGGCGACTGAAATAGATCGGGATTGCTGATTACAAACTCAAAGTTACAAGATTCAATCGCCCACACACACATATCAATTTCGTCGCCTCTTTTATTGCAGAGTTATATTTAATAATAACTTCCCAACATTTCCACGGAAATCACCGAAATTTCATTAAAATCAACCTTGAAAATTATTGATGACAACGATATCAATTACAAGTTAATAATTGAGAAGTCGCTCCCAAATAACGTGCAAATTCAAATTCAGGCATTTTTATTATTACCGAAGTTTTGAAACACCCATTTGAATTCAGAACTGGATTCATTAGCATACGTTTATTTTTAAATTTAAACATATCTTTTTTTTACGCGCGGGGTGAATGGTATGTTATCTATGGCTGTTTATAATAATAGTGATAATGACATTAGGTGAGTGAGAGCAGTGAACAGGTAGGTACCTGGTAGTGTGTCTCCGCGGCGCACGCGCACCGCACGCCTCCAGCACTCCAAACGAAAACTAGACGATTTTCGCGGCCGACGCCCGCCAAAAGCTGGCAGGTTATTTTTAAACGACTTATAATTTTATTGTTTGGGAAAATGTTGAGAACGACAAGTGCGCGCGCCGGTCGAGCCGCTTCTAATGCCAACTCTCAACTCCAGACTGACTTTTCGCGTCCTATGCCATGGTTTGATAACGTTCCAGCATCTCTTATTGACAGTCGATTTAGTTTCTACAAATTTTTCGATTAAAAAATCCACCTTTACTTATTGAAATTTGAAATAATTATCTCTGTGGATTGAAGTACTTATGTTTTTCAGCTATAAATATTCTGACGTAGTGTACACCACGTGATTTTAAAACCAAAACTACCAGAAATATTCTGAGCATATCTACTAGCTAATAATGAACTCTATATAAAATCAACGTTGTTAGAATTCAATTGGCTACCAAAAGTACATCCCTTTGCTTTGACACTTTTAGTATTAAAAGGAAGGGACAAGAAAACAATTTAGAATTTTCTTTTCCAATAATTAAAAAAAAGAACAAAATACACATATCTAAGAACCAACGTTGATGACCAATAAATAGATAACCACATAAAACCAATTTTTCGTAATGGATATATTCGTTTATCTTAACTCTGAACCTTTTCCATCCTTCTCTACCTAACTTCAACATCTCCTTGTGGGTAGTAAAAAACCACTTAATAGCGTAAAGGCGTAATTGATCTGATGTTTGTAGGATTAGATATCCCAGTTGTAGTTTGCGGTCAAGTGCCATTGAGGAATTAATAAGCGTGTACCTAGTTTTTTTTTTTTTAATATGACACAGGTGTAGATAAAATATTACATATTTAGATATCCAGAGAGTAATCTTTACCGGTCCGGTGGGGTCAACTCGCGGGGACTAAGGTGGGTAGTGCCATTTTTAAAATTCAAAAATAAGTTATTAAATTTTTTCCTTCATAGGCATTCTTTTTCACGTCTAAAACTAATTACAGTGTTGCATTATAAATCTCAAAGCTACAAACTACTAGCATAACACTTTCTGTACATAGTTGTGCTTAGGCCTTTCTATTTGCATGTCACCCTTCTTCTTCTTCTTCTCTCAGCCGAAAGACGTCCACTGCTGGACAAAGGCCTCCCCCAAGGATTTCCACAACGACCGGTCCTGCGCTGCCCGCATCCATGCGCAACCCGCGACCTTCACCAGGTCGTCGGTCCACCGAGTGGGAGGCCTGCCAACACTACGTTTTCCGGTTCGTGGTCGCCACTCGAGAACTTTTCTGCCCCAACGGCTATCTGTTCTGCGAGCTATGTGCCCCGCCCACTGCCACTTAAGTTTGGCGATTCTGCGGGCTATATTGGTTACTTTAGTTCTCCTACGGATCTCCTCATTTCTGATTCGATCACGCAGGGAAACTCCGAGCATAGCGCGCTCCATCGCCCTTTGGGTGACCTTGAGCCTTCTTATGAGGCCCATAGTAAGCGACCACGTCTCTGTTCCGTATGTCATCACTGGCAACACACACTGGTCAAAGACCTTAGTCTTGAGACACTGCGGTATTTTGGACGAGAAGATATCGCGAAGCTTCCCGAACGCTGCCCAGCCGAGTTGGATTCGACGGTTGACCTCTTTCTCGAAGTTGAACTTACCTAACTGAACTGTTTGTCCCAGGTATACGTAATTGTCAACAACTTCGAGTGTAGAGTCTCCAACCTTTAGAGGAGTGGGTGCGACACGGATATTAGACATGATTTTCGTCTTATCCATGTTCATTTTTAGACCCACTTGTTGAGAGGCTCTACAGAGGCCATCGAGCATTGTGCCTAGGTCTTCCAAGGTCTCAGCCATGACTACGATATCGTCAGCGAATCGAAGGTGAGTGAGGTACTCGCCGTTGATATTGATACCGAGTCCGCTCCAGTCCAGAACAGAACAGTTTCGGAGATATAACGTCTCCCTGTCTCACCCCTCGCTTCAACTGGATAGGTTTCGAGCCTTGATCCTGGAGACGGACCGACATGGTGGCGTTTTCGTACAAACACTTCAGCGCTTCGATATATCGATAGTCAATTTGGCACCGTTGGAGCGACTGTAGCACAGCCCAGGTCTCGATCGAATCGAAGGCTTTCTCGTAGTCCACAAACGCCAAGCATAAGGGCTGATTATACTCCTCAGTCTTCTGTATAATCTGCCGCAGCGTATGTAAGTGGTCTACGGTACTAAAGCCTTTTCGGAAACCGGCTTGTTCGGGAGGCTGGAAGTCGTCGAACCTGCGAGCGAGACGATTCGTAATGACTCTCGAAAACAGTTTGTAGACATGGCTCAGAAGTGAGATAGGCCTATAATTCTTCAATAAGGTTTTGTCGCCTTTTTTGAAGAAAAGTACCACCACACTTCTGTGCCATGCCGTAGGCGTTTGTCCCTCGAGTATGACGGAATCGAATAGCTTCTGAAGAGCTTTTAATACCGGTGTTCCACCTGCTTTCAGAAGCTCAGCCGTGATTCCATCATCACCCGGTGCCTTATTGTTTTTTAACTGTTTGAGAGCCATTCTAATCTCGTATAGGCTGACGTCCGGGATATCTTCGGTGTAGTGTCGGGTCAATCTGGCTCTTGGATCTTTGGCCAGATTACTGACAGGTGCGCGTACGCTGGTGTATAATTGTCCGTAGAATTTCTCAACCTCTTCCAACAGCTCTGGCTTCGACGAAATGATTCTGCCATCCTCAGTCTTCAGCTTGGTCAGTTGGCTTTGACCAACAGACAGATCCCTTGCAAACACTTTTGAGCCCTTATTTCGCTTAATCGCCTCTTCAACACGGTCAGTATTGAATTGCCGTAAATCGCGCGTTAGGGACTTGGAGATCTGTCTGTTTAGACGTCGATACTGAGCAGCATCGTCAGAGGACTGCAGAACCAAGTTTCGTCTTTCTTCCATGAGTTTGTTGGTGAGGTCCGAGATCTTTTTGGTTCCTTTTGAACAGCGGGTTTTGAAGGCCTTAGACCCAGCTGTTTGGACAATTTGCACAAACCTGTCATTATAATCGTCCAGATTTTCGCAGTCTCCCAGGCATTCGAAGCGATTCTGCAACTCGAGCTGAAAGCTCTCGGGGTTTTGGAGCTGGATAGGCGCTGGTCTGAGCGTAGACTTCATCAGTCGACACCTTTCGAGTTTTATTCTAAGATTCAATATGCCTCTTACCAATCGGTGATCGCTTCCTGTTTTCACGGCATTGATCACAGAGACATCATTGAATATGTGCCTCTTCGTCGACAAGATGAAGTCAATCTCATTTTTTGTAACGCCATTAGGATGCAACCATGTCCACTTTCGCTGTTTTGGCTTTTTGAAGAAGGAGTTCATCATAAAGAGGCCCTCCTTCTCCATAAAGCCGGCCAGCAGATGACCACGTGCATTCCTCGTTCCATATCCAAAATTCCCCACCCTCAGCTCATCATCGCTTCGTTTGCCCAGTTTCGCGTTAAAGTCCCCCATCACAACGGTATAGTGGGCCTGGGAGCTATGTATGGCTCTAGAAATATCCTCATACATAGTCTCTACCTCGTCGTCGGAGCGATATGAGGGCGGTGCGTATACTTGTATTACCTTCAACGAATACCGTTTGGTGATTCTGAGTACAAGGTACGCTACCCTCGCCGAAACACTCTCGAACTGGACCACGTTGTTGACGAGGGACCTGTGGACGATAAACCCGACACCACCCTGGGACAGTTGGTCGCCCTCCCGGAAATAGAGCAGGTTTCCGGATTTGAGGATCATGGTGTCCTCCCCCTCTCTTCGGACTTCACATAATCCTACAATATCCCATCGTAACCTGCTCAATTCTTCCTCCAGTTCAGCGAGTTTCTCGTCGGTCCGCAGTGTGCACGTGTTGTAAGTTGCCAGGGCCAAGGGTCGTCGGGGTTGGTAGCCTGGCATCTGCCGGGGATTCTTAGCACCCCCTGCCCCGCCGTTACCGTGACCGCTACCAGAGTCCGGGATAGCGGGGCCGCCGGGGACTAGGGGCCGTGTTGTGGGTGTATCAACCATAGGGGGGTTTTGCCGTAATCGCCACGCTTGGCAGGCGGGTTGGCGATCGCAGTGTGATGTCATAGTACGCGGAAAGATGCTGCTGCCCATCCTCCGGTGTTTTAGATCCCTTAGTCGCCTCTTACGACACCCACGGGAAGAGATGGGTTGGTGCTATTCTAGGGCCACACCAAAGGCCAGTGTCACCCTACGAGTAAAATATACTAATTTGATTACGTCGTCCATATCCTCCTCTTGCTATACTGAAATAAATACTTACTTATACACAAGTCACAACCAAACTTTCGTTAACCCATAACACAAGAAAGTGACTACATAACTTTTTTCAATATGTACCCAAACTCAGTTGGCTATAACAGTTAGCTTTTTGTTAAAATCAAGTCAACTTTATTAGTATTTTGTCAAACTTTGGTTATTCCTGAAATAGCCAAAGTAGTTAGGTTATCCTTTTTTTAGTGTAGTATTTAAGTGTCAGTACTAGAGTAATATCTTCCAACATACCCATGAATATATAAACTTAACGTCTCTTTTATTCTGTATCTAAAAGTAGAAAGTCTCTTTGCTTTGGACGTGTGATATATCAATGAAAGTAATAGATATTTAATTACCCAAACGTTATTGTAAACGCGTTTTATTTCATTCAAATAATTTATTGCAACCTGCCAGTATTAATAAACGATTGTTCTATTAAAACAAATATATCGAATTGAAAATATTGCCAATAAAGAACGGTAAACTAAACAAATAGTGAACAGCTGCGAGGAGTTTTGCCAGCAATGCGATCACCAGCCATACGTCATGATTCAGTATTGCTACTGCTAATTTGATCTTGAACTGTCGAGGCCGAGGTATATTCCTATCTAGATCTAGAAAAATTCCGATGATGTTTACTTCAATATGATTTCATAGGTACACGCTAGCTTTTGCCCGCGGTCGTATCAAATTTTATTCAGTACTTTTACTTTTTTTAGTTTGTACCTATTTGATATTTTTCGTTTTTTTTATTTTATTTGTAAAACAGAGGAATACAAGAAACATTAGGTAATCTAATTATAAACTAAAAAAAAAACTAAATAAAACTAAAACTTAAATAATATTATTACAAAAATGCCAGCCTCGAAAGATTTACTATTGAGTATGACGTTAGTACTATTATTTATTCTGAGTTATAGACCAACGACTATGATAATGTTATTCTGCTGGCCTAAGAGTATCTCATTGCTAGACTTCCATTAATGATAATATACTAAAAGGCCTAATAGATAATAATAAAACTTAGAATAAGAGACATCAATTTACAAAGTAACGAAAATTAGCACGAAACTTGCACGAAACCCTACAATTTTATAATTTACGAACAATATTTTCTCTTACATTATATTAAATTTTCTTCCAGATAAATCCTTAAACCAGGATACATTTCATACAATGTAAGAGACACATAATTATACCACTAAATGGCACTCGTAAAAGTCAGCTCTTTGTAATATAAAGTAAATAAATTACGACATTCAAAATCACAGCTCGTTAAAAATCAAAAATATTTTTTTTTTTAAATGAAATAACGGGCACAACTTCAATGAACGGAATTTCAATGAAACAAAAATTGATATTTTTTCATGAAAATGATCGACGAATATTCATAACAATCACGAGCAAACTGGCTTTTAGTTAATATTCGTGCCTTTCTGTTACATTTTAACTAGTAATATCGATATGAAAAAAATTAAAATATTTTATGGAAAACATCGACGCAGTTGAAAAAGTCGAAAAATAAAGTGCCAGGCTAATTTTAGCTTTTAAAGTATATAGAGAAAACGTGAAGTCTGTGAGAGGTAAAAGCATGTTCTTCATAGAATCGGATTAATAGTAATGAGCGATTTTCTAACAGCTAAATTAAGAAAAAAAAAAACAAATATAAAAAAGTCTCAACAGACAGCGTTTTATGAAAGCCGAGTCGTAATAATGGCTAAACCTATATGGTGCGCTTTCTTATCAACCAGAGGCAGAAAAAAAAATCACCTAACAGTTTGACAGTTGGACAAATCACAATATTGATACTTTATAGATGTTTTTTTACTAAGTTTTATTTTAAAAAAATGTCAATCCCGTGAATTTTTGCTTTTTGTATGAAAATTTTTCTCTCGCCTTTTACTTAAGCGCCATCTATGAACTCACCTGGAACTTATTTTTACCGAACCTATTTTTTTTTTTATATGGGTCTCGGAAAATCCCTCATTCAGTGCAATGTCTGGCTGGATATTTTATTTTTATTTTGCTCAAAATATAACAGGCCAACTACTTCGCTGTATAATTTGGCGCTCCTATAAACGCTGGCCGACCCTCTTTCCCTCCAAAATGGTTTAAATATAATTTATAACACACTTTATTCGTGGCACGTGGCTATGTTTCACGGGAAAGCAGTAAAGTTGTTTTTGTTATGACTTACTTACGTAAGTGATATATACTTGGGCTTCCTAAGAATATGAGGTCAGTGTAGTTCGACTGACTGGTATAATAGGTTATGTATGTACAGGGAACTACAGCAGACTATTCGTCTCTGTTTGCATATGTTTAAACGGAAAAACCAACAAGGACGATTAACGACTTGTTTGTTTGTTTGTTTGTTTGTTTGTTTGTTTGTAAACTCTTTATTGTACATACACACAAGAAAAATACAAATAATAGTGAAACAAAAAGAGAGGCGTACAATGGCGGACTTATCCCAAAAAGGGATTTCTTCCAGTCAACCAAGTGTTTGAAAGGAATATTTGAATGAAATAAGAAGGGAAGCGTAAGGCAAAAATCAGAAAAAGAATAGAACACGAAAATACATACACCAAAGTATACATAAATACATACAATATATATATATATATACAATACATGTATATAAATACATACACACTCAAATGTCTAAAGAATCTGACGTCTATGTTTTGACTAAAATTATAAGCACAGACACTATGACTCAAAAAAATGGAAGAAGAAAATGTAAAATAAAATGTACATTTAACGCCTGTACACATTAGTAAACTGTACAGACAGCTAGTGTCCTAGTTACCTCGCGATTCGATTTTGGTTTGAAAAGAAAAATAAGGGGTGTTCAAGTAAAATATAACTAAGTAAACCTTACTGACTAGGATATATGTCTAAACAGTTGACATACATGACACGTCGAATACTAGTTAATTCAGAAATTCTGCCACCATGGACACTGGTCGATTGACAGGCAAATCACTCGATAATACTGCACAGCACTGTCGTACAGGAAAATTTGTCCTTTAAAATTAAATTAAAGAGAAACTAACTCAGAGAAGCTAACACACAGCTAACAAACAACTTTAAAATTGGTAACCGAACTCTTTGCAAGCGACGTGCCGTGTTTATTTACCGCAGGTTAGTGTGCATGTTACCTTATACTGTTGCGAAACTCTCCTATAATGAATAATTAGAAGGCATACAAGGATGACGGCATTTAATTGTGAAGGAACTTCAGCGAAACAGATTTTCAGGAATTCAAGCTAGTGATTTTTTTTGTTCTGTTTTTATATTTTAGTTTATTTTAGTTTTATTTGTTAGTTTATTTATACTCAATTTTAATTTCGAACAACTTTCCTATCAGAGTTTTAAACGACGTTAATACAGTCGTTTCCGCCCAAGAAAAAGATTTCCGCCAAATATTTTTTATTTTTGTGTTTCCTTGTTTTATTCATGCGTACTGCCTACCTTTACATACGTACTATCATAATGTATCAAGACAATGCATGTGTTCCTTGATCTTTTGATATTTTTGCAGAGTAACATATATGTTTAAAACTTAAAATTGTCATCAAAAATTCTCATACTCAATCAACTCTTCTAAGAATGAAAAATCCGAATCAAATATGTAATAGTATCAAATTCACAAACCCAACAGTATTCAAGTAATAAAATAGTTTTACAGCTCATTCCTAACGACAAAATTCGCAGCTAAATTGGTCAGCGGAATCGTAAAATGGCGCGTTTTGAGCGCCATCTTGTGGCGTGCTTGCAATGTGTACATCGCTACAAAGTTTTCAAAGGGGCGGGTTTTAGAGTTGAATTGTTGCGGCTTGTGTGTACTATGCACTTATGTGCACCCCCACTGTAAGTAAATATCACAAAGTTTCAAAAAAATAAATTGTCATTTTTTCTTCTGTCTATGGACTATGGTAAAAGTAAATATGCAGTAGATTAATATTATTTTTCATTACTCATACTGTAGATTAATATTATTTTTCATTACTCATACTCTGAAAGTAAATCTGCAGTTGCTTGGTGAAAGTAATACTTTTCAGCCCTAGGGAGAATAGTTTTCACTTGACAGCTGTCAAATTATAAAAAAAAATATAGTTCTTTTTTCACGTTATTCTATTGAACCATGTTCCAACTTTCTATACAGCCATTCAACATATTATTTAAAATTGAAATAATATGAAGTTAAAGAATATATTTTTTTATAATTTTTTATCACATAGATTTTTTTTTATCATTTTTTCAATGATGGAACCAAATGAAAAGAATCTAATAGCTTAATAGTTGGTCGGCCACAGAAAAAAAAATATGCTGGAAGCTAAAGTCGCAATCCGATCTTAATTTTTTTTCAAGTTTACAGTTTTGTTTATGCTTCCGTATAATTCACTCTTATTTCTTTAGCTAATTCATGTTTTTATTTTTACTTTCCTTGTATTCGTAATGAAAAGCACAGTGTGCTCAGGTGAAAGACTTTTTTAAGCCCCTCGAACTATTGGCGCCCTCGCTACGGGACTTAAAAAAGATACTTTCACCCACTCGGTAACTATGTACTATTTTATCGCTACTATTATTATTTATGTACTATTTTATTTTTTTACTAGCTGTCGCAAATACCGCATGCACCCGCATGTGCTATTCTAAATTTTAGCCTACTTAAATAAATAAATATATACGGGCAAATCACACATTCAGCTAGCCCCAAAGAAAGTTCGAGACCTGTGTTATGGGATACTAACTCAACGATACTATATTTTATAACACATACAGATAAACATCCAAGACCCAGGTCAATCTGAAAAAGATTATTTTCCATCTTGACTCGACCGGGGATCGAACCCGGGACCTCCGGTGTGGCCTTCCGGCGTGACGACCGTTTTAGGCCACGGAGGTCGTCGATTATACCACTTACATACCAAATCTCACAAAAATTCGCAATTTTTTTTTTTTGTATGGAATTATTAGGAAAAATCGATGCATATCTGAATTCGAAATGTTAAGTAAGTAAATACTTACTTAAGGCCCTAGGTGCCCGATGCTCTTTTGTTTTCATGGCGCGAGGTATGCCGCACCCCCGCTATATAGAGATGCGCGCTCAGAGACAAAGCGAAATAGGCAAATGATCTTTATTTAATACACATTAGTATGAAAAATTTTGCTCAATTTGCATAAGATTTAAAGCGATTGAAGTAAAATAAATGGTGTTTTTTTTTTGTAATATCTTTTCCGAATGCCAATGCCATTTCGGAACAGTAGCGAGTAGTAAAAAATACATGCCATTCCGTTACTATTTTTTTTTTCATTTTATGTTATGAAAAAAATAATTGAAGCAAATGTTACTGAAGACTTGATAGTACACATATATATTTTTCAGATTTTTCTGGCTAACCACAGCTGAGTAGTGAGCATTAGTCTTTAGAAAAATACCATTTCACAGGTCTATGTCAATCTAAGCGCCTTAATCATAGTCTATTCAGTCTGAAAATTATCTTTTTTTGGCCTGGGATAGCGACAGCAAACTCGGCTTTATAAAGAGTTCATTTTATTTAGTCAAAGTGCTGCTGAGTTTAAATAGAAATGGTAATTACTTAGTAAATTAAATTTGACGAAGGGTGGGCCGTTTTGTCTAGTGTACCTTAAATTAAATTTTATATCTACGATGAGGCTGATTTATTAGTATAATATAAGTACATAATAATATAGTATGACAAAAATTTCATTGCACAATTGTACAATTGTTGACATTTTATTTATTGACATAACAATTTAATTCTAATTTAATACTAATAATTATTGTATTTCAAAATTACACATTTGAATTTTATTTTTAAAATTAAACATAAATGTTGTAATAAACAATGTGAGAAATATATACATATATTTATATGATATGAAACTTGGTACCTGGAATAAATGTCATTTTATTAATTTATTTTTATAATATAATGTGGAATTAAACCAACATTTCACGCAACATTACGGTAGATCATCGTAAAACCCAAAATAATCGCGTACTAGTCGCGCGTTCTATTATATTGCCTATGTTTACATGACTGTGCCAAGAATCACTGGAATTTGACTTTGTTACTTCTACACAGAATTATTATTATGCCATTAACATACTAATAAATAATATGATTACTTAAAAGGTTCCTTAATTTACACCGTGACTGAGAGATGCGACATGAAGTGACATGGCCAAAATTTTACATAATTTGGTCCATGTTGTGTTGTAAAATTACAAATAAATATTGATGAAAACTGACAGTCAATTTGTAAATTCAACCAACATTTTAAATAAATCCGGTACTGTGTGTACTTATCATAAAAAAGTATTTTCTTTTTTATGAAAATAATAAAATCGTCCGCTGCAGATTGTCTGATTGGCACATCAACGCAGAGTCGAAACCTCTGAACGTAAAAACTTGAAATTTCGCCTAGAGATTCTTTATATAGCGTAGGTTAATATGCACTTAGAAAGGAATTTTGAAAATCCCAAATTCAGCGGGCGAATCCAAAAAAAGCGGCAAAAGCTAGTAATTTAAGAAGTAGGTACGTGAAAATATATAATTACGCATCGGAATCGACATTAAACATATTTTCTGAATAAGAAATGGTTATCATTCAGAATCTCGTTTGATACGACTACCGGCGTTAACTACTGAATTTACATTGGGATAGTAGTGGAGGAGACAGTAGGTAGGCGAGTGTTTGTAAATCACTTATCTCTCCAATTATGATGTGAAAGAATTCTTTGGTTGCAACTTATATCTATTTGTCATTTATTCATTATTATAATTGCTATTAGATATTGATTTAAAGATTTTACATGCCTAGATAGGTTAAAAGTGAGATTCACACATATTTTTAACCAACTGTATTTTCTTGTACCACTTTTACTGCAAATAAACATTCATTCATTCAAACATTCATTAGTCATAAGTTAGTCGGACACTCAATCTGGCTCTTATCTCACAAAAAAATGTCATAGATTATGTACCTATTACTCCGTGCAAAATATAACATATATGTAGAGCTTTTTGCCAGCCCTAGGCAGTTAGCCTAGAACTCTTCCACTTGCCTAGATCTTTGTCAACTCGCCTTGTACCAAAATACAAAATATTCAGTAGGTAGTCGAGACAGTTGAATTTATTGTAATGCGAAAATATGTTACGATTTTCTGTTAGCATAAAGTTAAAAAAACAGTTTGCCATTTTTCTTTGTCTATAGGGTAACCGCAGACGCAGATTATATAAATAATGTTAGGTATAATAATATAACTGAGCAATAAACTTGCTAAACGTGAACAATACTCATTCCAATTTCGTATCCTGGTGTACATCGCACTACAGTTGATTAAAAAAACGCATTAGCATCATCTGGACTGCGTCAGTTTGCGTGCCTTTGACAAATGGAGACGGATGGCGGCGGAAAAAAATGGCTTTTCCATGTTTCATCTTGTTTTGCGTATATTCATAGCCTAATTTCTAGGGGAAATCGTAGACATTATTTCTCGATCATGCACTAGACTGGAAAATGGGTCTAGACGCAAGGATACCTTTATTTCCTGTTATCTTCAACCTATGTCTGATGTTTCAAGGATTTTCACATAATCGAAGTATGAAAAACAGTGATTTATGGCAATGATACAATTTAGTTCATTTATTTGTGAAAGTATACAGAAGACTTCACCAAAATTTAGTATTGGTTTTAAAAAGCCTTACCAAAATTTTATTTAGGTATTGATCTTTTTCTATACATATAATCCTTCAACAACGCAGACTGCCCAATTGGACATTGCGTCTATTGTTAAACCATTATTATCGAAAAACCCTGTAAGTAATGAAGGATACTTACATTCTGAGGTACCTATGACTAGATGCAGTATTATATGAAACCAGGAACCGTGTAATTTACACGTGCCTCCTTTTTTTTTGTTTTCACACAAACGCATGCACACAGACAGAGGCGTCAATGAGTGACAAGGAAGCGGAAGAAATTCTAATTAGCAGTGTTTAGAAACTAAAGTAAAGCAGGGGACACACAGTATTTTGGTGGAAATTACAATAGGTACTTGAAGTTAAAGCTTGGGAAAAGATAGAAATATTTTGTTTTCCGTTTAAACAGAAATTGGGTCATATATTTCCTGGATATACTGTGTGTGTACATAACCTCCGACCTTTATAAGTGAACTGACTAACAACAGCAGCACTCAACGGCCCAAATTAAGCGCAAAGCTTGTATACTTAGGTTCGAAAAAAACTTAATTAGAATCGCGCGCCACGGCTCCTAGACCGCAAACTAAGAAAAATCTTTAAATATAATTTATTCAAATTTATTTTTTTTATTGCCATCTATGTCCCAGTACTGGGCTGAGGCCTCTCTTTCCTTCTTCTAAGACTCTCGATTTATTAGCCTTTAAAATTAAGCATAACAAATATTTTTCCATGCAAGAATCCATGGCCCTTTAAGCGGACGAAGTTAAATTTTCGCATATTTTTTTCCAAAATTTCATTGCAATAGGATAGAGGACTAATATGTGTACTAGAGTTTTCAAAGACCACCACCTACTTCCGGTAAAGGAAAACATCATCGTGAGAAATTCATCAATTAGTGTGCATTCATACGTACATATTATTACGCCTGTTAGTATATGAAATGTCGAATGCAAATGGCAAAACCACACCACTAAAATTGCCAACCATCATGTGTTAATATGAATTTGTTATGGTTTGCAATAGTCACCTAATTACTTATAAATATTGATTAAATATTTTTTTATTTAACTTTCATTTCCCCATCCATGTAAACCGCGCGTTACTTTCGGAAAGTCGCAAACGCATGTATCGTGTTACGCAACCTCCGCCCGCCCAAAATACGCGGCGCTCGCGCAAACGACCTTGCTACGACACGTATTAATCGCTGTTTTACCACTTCAACTGGATAGATTGGGTCGACATAAAACTGTGACAATCTTGCATACAATACTCTTCACATCGTCGACCTACTTAGCTGCCGGATAAAAGAGATACAAGATGGCGTAGACAGAAGTAACTACCTATTATTCTACTAATATTATAAATGCGAAAGATTGGATATGCGTTTATGCCTAAATAACCATAATCTTATGGACAAATTTCGACAAAAAAATTTCCTCGGGTAGAAAAATACCAGGAAAAGCACATATGGTACTTTTATCCCGAAATTCACACGGGGGCGAGTCCCCAGGGCGCAGTTGTATCCTCTATTGAAAGGTGATTTTGGTAGTTGAGATTACATGTTGTGAGTGGAGGTTTAATACTGTGGCAGTGCCAAAAATAATAGATTGCCTGTAAGGATGATGACTTATCACTTTGGTCAAGTTGACCAAAGTTAATATCCAATCTAGATTTTGAGAGACAAATTTCCATAAGTTATGGAGCTCATAAAAATGGTAATTATAATTCGCACCGATACCTATTGATTTCTTAGTCTACGGTTGTAACAATGATTTACACATTCTTTGTAAGGCTTATATTTTTTACATACATACATACATATTATCACGCCTTTTTCCTGTGGGGGTAGGCAGAGACTAGCTATTTCCACCTGCTACGATCCTTACAGATCTCTCTTGCTTCCTCTACACTCATCACTCTCTTCATTCATGCTCTCCGGTTATGGGTGCTCCTAATATCTCCCTTTTTAAGGAGGTCCGCAATCTGGTTGGAGCTCGTTCTTCGAGGTCGACCTTGACCAACTCTTCCATCCTCTCAACATTACATTTTTTGTATTTAATAAAACTATTTTATTTATTTATTAAACTACTTGACAAAAAACACCTAAATGACGGATTAAAGCCGGAGGCTTTTTGTACCAGTCAACCAAGAGGTGATTAAGTCCACCTTTTGTACTGTACTTTTAAATGTGTATACAATAAAGTTTAAATAAATAAATGCAGAGAGAAAAGATTTAGCATTTCTAATAGACGTGTTTAGACTTTATGTCTTTACGCATAATTTAAAGACAAATTCCATTACACGTACGACAAGAACATTAGGTATAATGAGCTCGTAAGTGTCCAAATCTATGTGCAACGATTCATTTCATATGAGTAACTTATTATTTATAATAATTACAACACGTGTTTGGGTTAGAAAGCTAAATTCGTTGTCTAACACCTCGAAGTAACTAGCATAGACCCAGGACTCTGTTCGCGTGGGAATTTCGAGAAATCCTCTTTTAATGCTCTCCTACTCTTCCTTAGGAACCTACATGCCAAATTTCGGCGTCCTACGCTGAGTAGTTTTGGCTGTGCGTTGTCTGTCAGTCAGTCAGTAAAGGCAGAATCCTAATCCTAACTAATTTTATAAATGCGAAAGTAAGTTTGTTTGCTGGTTTATTGGTTTGTTTGTTTATTTGTTTGTTTGTTTGTTACCTCTTCACGCTTTATCTACTGAACCAATCTTCCTGAAATTTCGCATACACATAGCTGGAAGTACGGAGAAGGACATAGGGTACCTTTCATCCCGGGAAAAAGCACTGTTCCCGTGGGAAATTCACGCGGGCGAAGCCGCGGGCAAAAGCTAGTTTTATATATATTGATTACAAGCGCCCGTTTTGAAAACATTTAATTAAATGTGAAACAACTACATTTAGTTTACATATAATTATTGCCTCCAAAATTATGTATCCGACCGAATAAAATTGACGCTGCAGATGCACAAATCGTTGATCTGATGCAGACACCTTCAAAAATATTCTAAAAACCTACGATTTTATTTTATAAATGTTGAATTTGGCACCACATATTTACTTACTATTTTGTTGCTACCAATTTAGACATAGTATTATTGAACAGAGGACATTTGTGAATACTCGGAAACCCACGCAATAAAATAATAATGCATTTGTCAGATTGTAACAAACATTTGATTTTATTACTCCCCTAGCTGATCCCTAGGTTTTTTTTTTAATTTCAATTACGTATTGCTGTAACAACAACACTTGTGTTTAGTGAGCGTTAGAGCGACAGATAGTTTCATATAAAAGGCAGCACACTTCTATTTCCCATCCTTTCATTCTCAATTCCGTGATTGTACCGACAATCTATGCATTTGGAACATACTCTGCGAAATTTCGGTATTTGTACAGATACCCAGTACGTAAGCATTTTATTATAAAGCAAATATTGCAAAATAATTAATATACACAAAATTATTTCAATTATACACTTTTGTAGACTCTTGACTCTGTCTATCCCGTAAGGGATAAGGATGTGATACTACATCTGTATTACTCTTGAAGTTATACGTACTTGATAGTATTTCCCAGTTCTTACGCAAAATTTCCGGGGCACTTTTTCATTATTTCAAACTTTATAAGTAGGAAGTCAGCTGAGATTATAAATTGACGAATCCAGCGCTGGCCTTCGGTCGCAAGCCCACGCCCACGCCTTGTTGTGATCCACAAACATATTTTTAAGAAATCATCGGACATAAGTACTATTTTAAGATACATTACGAGTACAAAATAGAGGGAGTAATAGATGTGATACAGTGTCTTAATGGTTCTCTAGAACCTATCATCTCGAAAAAAAAGATCCCAATAAGAGCGAGCGAAACCTTGAAAAAAAGCTAGTTCGCTTTATCATATGAGCTAATTCACAAAGTTGATCGATGAATTCTCTGACATTTCTGCTCCGCCTCACATCTGTTAATATATCCATACAAGAATAACCGATGAAGGAAGCTTTATAACTTTCCGGAGCATCCTTCTGTGTTTTAAATATTTTGCGATACGATTTTGCAAGTTTTGATAAATCATACGAATACTGGAATAATGTGGCTCGTATTCAGAAATGTGTGTTAATTGCATTCTATTTACATAAGCTTCAGATTTAATAATAAACCACGCTTAAAAACGTTATTGCGAACGATTGTTATTAAACCACCGCACTCAAAATTTACCCAAAAGAAACTTAAAACATTCTATTGATACATTTTATTGATGTCTTACATCTTTCCTCTTACTTAGGAATTTGTGATAGTGCTTTTGTAAAGAGAAGAGGAAGTATATCCGCTAAGAATGAATTTCTATGTTCATCTGTTGTTGATAAATTTCACCAGGCAGGGGTGATTTTTTATTATAATCTTATCAATACGTAGGGAACCCTGCACACAAAATGATCTTATTAGGCAACTAGAGATACATAACATAGTTTTCGTAGACCACTATATGTTTCCAGTGGTGAAGGTAAATATCGTGAGGGAAGAAGGATTTAGTTGTTGATTTCTCAGCTAGTGAGAGAAATTAAGAAGACAAATGGCAAATCATCCTATTAACATTGCTTAGACAGTAGCTGCGTGTGTCATTCCATGTAATGACCACGATCCTCAGCCATAAGGATTCTACATCCTTAATATTTATAAAATAAAGTCGCGTTGTACAGACAACTTTTCTGTCTGTTCGCGATAACCTCAATAACTACTCAACGGGGTGGTTTATGAGGAAGATTTTGATGTATAATTAACGCGGGCTAAGTCGCGGGCAAAAGCTAGTACGAATACATAGAGAGAGAAATGGTAGTTAATTTCGGATGACGTATCAGCTTATCTGCTGTTAATCTTATCAGATACGTAGTCGCGATAATGTATTGGTAGTATATTTAGTATCGTTGACTTTATAGAGATATGTTGTTTTGTTTTAATAGATTTTTAACAAAGGATTTTTATAATGTCGGGATGTAAGTACCTAGTTTTCCTAAAGATTTACTGTGATATATATAAAAATAGGAAATGATCGACAATGTGTGTGTGGCTAATAAGTGTGGTTGCTGATATGTGAATTTTATCATAAAATAAGATAATTTGTATATTTTTATGAGTTTATATGACTCGCGTTTCTTTTGTAATCTCTTCATATATTTTTCGTGTAAACATTTAATTTGTACAAATGTACAAATCAAATCAATGTTAATTATGTACTCGTGTCGTACGCATATGTAACTAATTCTTTGCCTTTAATTCCAAATTTATCCAATATCTTAACCTTAAAATTAAAGTGAACCTTATGCATCAACATCGATACATCATCTAAATTGAGTAATCATTTACTGTTCATATATTTAACCCACTAATCTATACATATAATAAAACAGTAAAAATATTTTGTCTGTATATTTAATATTTTTGACTGAAATGGATAGAGGGAGACCTAAAAAGAACAATAGAAAGCAAAAAAATTTTTTGGAATTTCTTGTCTGTCTGTCTGTCTGTCTGTCTGTCTGTATGTATGTACGCGTTTCACGCAAAAACTACTGGAAGGATTTGAATGAAACTTTTTTTGTTGTATAGATATTAAGCCTGGGCAACATATAGGCTATAATTCATTTTGAAAACTGGAACACCTGATGAAGAACCATAACGGAACAGCTAAACTATAAGTAATATGGAAATGGTGCCTTAACAAAAATCGTTCAACCTGATGAGCATTTTCTGCCGACGTATAAAAATTGAAGATCTGGAACCTCTGATGAAAAGCTCCAAGAGACCAGCTACACTATAACATATATGGAAAAGGCGCCTTAGCAAAAATCGTTTAACCTGATGAGCATTTTCTGCTGACGTATAAAAATTGAAGAGCTGGAACATCTGATGAAAAGCTCCAAGAGAGATTTTTCATCTAAGTGAAACTCACGCGGGCGAAGCCGCGGGCGACAGCTAGTAGTAAATATATCGTTTGTCTCATTAATTGCATTGAATATAGTGTAGAGTACAGGGTTATTTCATTGTGCATCGTTATGTGTCATCATAAAATTGCTTACGAAATATAATAAGATCGTATACTGTAAACTATCTGTATTGTATTGATTACCTACACCGTAAATTTATGTTTAATGAGTTTCCTGTACAGTTTCTTCTTCGTTTTCTCAAGGAGTTTCTTCCTTCTTACCGGTACTTATTCCGTACAACTTGTAAAAACCGTAATTTGCAATAACCGTAAGAGGTTACTACATTGTAAGTACCAATGTTATTAGTAGACCTGTAGTGACACTTAGTTTAAATATAAATTAATATATATTTTTTTAATTGTTTATCTAATAGACCCCACTGCTGGGCGAAAGCCTCCCCCTTATCTCTCCAACTACCTCTATGAAGTAAATATGAAAATTAAAATTTGTATAAAGACAGATTAATAAAGAAGTAAATAGGTGAAAATGAGCGCTAATGATGGCCTAGTTTACGAATTTATACATATTAAAAAAAAAATTAACATTATTTTTCTTATTTTCAGATCCGCCCTACGGGCCCTACTACCCTCCTCCCCACGGCCACTACCCCCCGCCCCATCCCTCTCACTTACCACCAGGTTCATTCACATACCTCCCTCCAGCATTCTCCTATCATCCTCCACCTCCACAATGGTCGCAGTCGTACTATCAACCACCTCAAACTCCCACCCAACCGTACTTTCAACCGCCAAATCCGACGCAACCATATTTTCAGCCACCGCCTACGCAACCGTACATAGAGCCACCGACGCCAACGCAGCCTACGGAACCACCGAACTTCACGGTTAATGTGGTAGAACAACCTGTAATAGCCGACCCTGAGCCAGAATCTGCCACTACTCCTGTACAAGGTTCTCATTTATTAGATCATATGCAGTAGTCCATGGGCAGCGGTGATCGCTTACCATCAGGCTTGCTCGTTTGCCGCCCTATGTTATAAAAAAATAATAATAATTAAATACAGAGGAAAAAACAATATGTTTTTTTTGTATTAAAGTTGGGTTTGCTCTTGACCACAACCTTGCCCGAGGATAGAGATGAGGTCTACGGTGTAGCGAGCTTACCCAGAAGCACTTCACTCTGGTTTTGAAGAGAGTCAGGTTGTTCCGAGTTTGTTGCTTCTTACTTCATGGATTAGAAAGACCACTGAAGTTTGGTTCGTGGATATGTTACCGTTAATGTGCGTTAATCAGTTAGAGTGCAGATTAACTACGTATTCTGCAGATTATCTGGCTGAGTACTGACTCAGCCAGATAATCTGCGGAATACGTACTTTAACTGTAAAGTGTTGTTGTGTTGTGATGTTCCATTCGTTACTGTACAGACTAAGTAAAGTGTAAATAAGAGCTTTTTTAATTCAAATTTTACACTTTAACGAAGCATATCAGAGCATCTGCAGATTACCTAGTTAATGTGCACGTTAACGTATTATGCGTTCTAATGGTAACAGATACATTTACAAAAATATATCCAAAACAAACTGCGCTCTTGGGCTCCGCCGCGTAGAATACCTATTTTAGATAAATAATACTTTATATGGAAATGCAGGTTTTATTCCGTACTTGAATAAGGAAAAATACACTACGCTCGTATACTAACTTTCATTAAAATCCGTCCAATAGATTTTGCGTGATTGAGTAACATTAAATCATTAACATTTAATTTGGAAATCCTTGGGGGAGGCCTTTGTCCAGCAGTGGACGTCTTTCGGCTTAGAGAGAGTAACATTAACAACCACACATCCTTTCATAGTACTTATTCAAAATTTCAGATTTATTTATTCGTATGGTGTTTAACAGTCATTCTTATTTATGTATTTTGTAAACTATAATGTTAAACTATAATGTTGGGGGTGTTATAAAATAAGTCCGGAATCCAGAGGACAGCGTCGTTTTCGAGAGAGAAAAGGTCTGCTGGACTACCATGGTATTTCGTGAGGGGGACAATCCTGAACAATATGGGCAAAATTTCAGATGCCATAAACTGGGTACCCGCAACCCCTACCAATGCACAGAATCTGGATTACAAAGCCGTAGTAGGAGGCAAGGAGGGCTATGACGGGAGCCCCCTATGGGTCATCAGGGCCCACCACAAGGGGGAAATGATCCCGGGGAAGCTAAATATCAAACACAGGTACGCGTACATACCCAGCGTCGGGAAAGAAGTACCTGTCCATAATTTTGAGGTTAGTAAAGTTTTACATAATGACCCTCAGTCATAAAGAAATACTAAAGGAGGAAACAAATTTTAAATTAGCAAAATTTAAGAGCTATGCACTTGTCCTTATCATTGCGTTGAATGTAACACACGCAACGAGTGGTTTTGCCATTTCCGTTTCACACACTATCTGATAAAACTATAGTGCAGGTTTCCTCACGATGTTTTCCTTTGCCGGAAGCAACTTTTCAAGTGAAGAAGATCATGATTTATTGACTATTAAATGATGTCCTTCTTCACGTAGAAATTTGCTTCTGGCAAAAGAAAATATCGTGGGGAAACCAGAAACAACCAAGTGCCACGCATGTGCAATGTGCTAATTGAAAATAGTAATGTTTCTCAGGATTGCAAATTTTTCTCATTTTCCACCATATATGTATTAGTAGTTACTTTTACGTACGATAAAGGCGCTTTTTACACGACTGACCAAAAAAGGAGTGTTATGTTTTCAGGTTTCATGTATATATGTAAGTTTCTTTATTCCACCATAAGTCCTGAACGGCTTAACAGATTTTGATGTGAGAGGATTTTTAGATTCCTTGCATTCCTCCGAGTGACATAGGGTATATGAGTTGTCAGTCGTGTTTTTATTTTTGAATAATTAGCTTGTTGTTTTCGAAAATATTCGTGCTCACCCATGAAACTAACGAAGTTCTTATTTTTTCCATATGCTCACCCCACTTTATTTATTGTACGTGTCACAGGCTCACAGCGACTTAAAATCTTATTCAAAAATTAAAAAAAAAATTGTGCAAACGGCATGATATTGTTTTTTAATATTTTAATTTTTTAGGTGTTGTGCACAAAACCAGGCTGTGTCCAGTGGCTGTCATCAAAGAATGGTCAGGTCCCTGAGAAGGCGATAGAGGCCGGGTACACCATCAACGCAGAGCCGCTCTACATTGGCAGGGTTGCCCACAAATCCTCACTCACCCCTGGCAAGGTTGGTATTCCCGAGACTTTCAACACTAAGCCAAGCTGTGAGTGGCTGTGGAAAAATAACTAGGCCCCTGAAAAAGCGATAAAGGCCGGGTATACAATCAACGCAGAGCCGCTCTCCATCGGCAGGGTTGCCCATAAGTCTTCGCTCACTCCTGGCAAGGTTGTTAATCCTGAGACTTTCACCACAAAGCCAAGCTGTGTCCAGTGGGTGTGAAAAAATGGCCAGGTTCCTGAGAAGGCATTAGAGGCCGTACACCATCAATGTTGAGTCGCTCTATATCGGCAGGGGTGCCCACAAGTCCTCGCTCATTCCTGGCAAGGTTGGTATTCCTGAGACTTTCAACATAAACCCAAGCTGTATTTAGTGGCTGTGGAAAAATAAACAGGTCTCTGAAAAAGCGATAGAGGCCGGGTATACAATCAACGCGGAGCCTCTCTACATCGGCAGGGTTGCCCACAAGTCTTCGCTCACTCCTGGCAAGGTTGGTATTACTGAGACTTTCAACACAAAGCCAAGCTGTGTCCATCAGCTATGGAAGAATGGCCAGGTCCCTGAAAAGGCAATGAAGCTCGCTCACTTCTAGCAAAGTTAGTGTTCCTGAGACTTTACCATTAAAGAGATAAATCAACTTACGGTATGTACAGACTAAGTTGTGGCTAGATGAACGATACGACAGTCTATCTACACGTAAAAAGGTACAGAATAAGTATTTCAAGTTTATTTGCTAAGTTTAGGGATAATACATATGTGGCAAAAAAAAATTGTACCTGTACCTATAAAAAAAGGGGGCGAAACCGTAAGCAAAAGTCGTTTCTATTGTCAGAAAATTATCTCCTCTCAACAATGAGAATTATTTCAAGCAGTAATTTAATTTATCCTTATTTCGATTTAATTTCAGGTCCAGCCCGCCCACGGATGCTGCTACATCTCATACCACGGTGTCGAGATATCGTTTAGGAAGTATGAAGTACTCTGTGAGGTTATCTGATAACATGCGGGTGTATTTACAGAGAATTACAAAGATTTTACTCGTAAATACCAGTGCGGGTGAACGAACAATAAATTAAATTTCGAGAGCAATAAGTACTTATTTTTGGATTTTTGAGCATCTCAGATGCAATTAGTACAATTCAATTTCTATATGAGAGTACTTTAAAGCAATAAGTAAATTAAATTTTGATGACAAGATTTTGTATCAAATTTGTTTTCGCAAAAAGTGTACTAAAGAAAAGTTTCTATTATTCATGAAAATTATAAATGTACCTACCTACTCAGTACTCATAGACCTAAAGATACAATAATACTTTTATTGAATAAATACTCAATATTTTTGTGTTTAAGTGTTTGTTGACATTAAATTCCTTTCTCCTAAATGATATTTTTAAAATAAAAGTCGCTATTACTGTCGTCTTTTGGGTCATGGTGAAAACCGTAAATTCTTTTAATTATTACGTTTATGTCCCAATTTATTTATGTGCACGTGATCTTCAATCTGACCTGAAAAAACATTCGCTACATTATTTTTGTATCATTGTAGAATTTGCAGCGTAGTAGCTAATAAAAGTGTGCATAGTGTGACAAAACAAGATGTGAACGTTTGGCGAATAAAATACAATTTTTATAATATTTTTGCATTGTATATATGTATATGCAATGGTATATATTTATCGGGCTGACTCTCAACACATTTTCACATTTATAATGTTAGTACCTACAACTATTTTCTATGATGTGTTTAATTTAAAAGTAATTAATTTGTACAATAGGATTTATTCACATGGTGTGCATGAACTCTCTGCTCAACTCTTAGGTTTGACTGTGCTGTGAGACAATGCTTTTAGCATTAAGTCCACCTTTTGTAGTGTACTTTTGTATTTGTGTACAATAAAGTTGAAATAAATAAAATCAATCATATAATTTATATGAAAGACCAATAAAAATGTAGCTGAGAAAAAAATCATAGAGAAAGCTCGAAGCATATGGCTTCTTCTATGAAATTTTATACCTTGTCTAATTCAGCTATATTTTCCAAACCTACCCAGAAATACAGTCAACGCCATGTGTCCAAACCACCCAGCATTAATTCATACACACATAGCATTACTCTCCTAAACAAACGTGCGCAATCACCCATGTAAATACAGTGACCACTCATGCGTCCAATTCATCAACAACAAAAAATGGCCAACTATTCTTTCACATTTATCTGGGCGGACACCGAAATGAATTGGCCATTTTAATCCTAGCGGGACAATGATGTCAAATATCTGTTGATGCTAGATTGAGTATTCCCAAGAGTAACCTACAGCTGATTGTCCACAGCAAACTAAACTTACTCTTATAGAACTTAACTACTTAGCTTGCATAGCTGAGCTGTTTATGTAACGTAGCTCAGCTGGCGTAGTTTGCATTGGAAGCAAATATATGTATAATTTAGGTCATAGAATTTAGGTATATCACGAATAATGTGAAGTCTGACATGATTCCTAAGAACGTGACACTATTTATAAGTTCCTCTACATAATGCTGCGTCGAAATTAACACACTATTTAAATACCTGTCCTGTCTGTATACCTAACATTGTATTTAATACTATACTGTGGTAATCCAGTCTGGCTCTATGCTGATCGAACCAGTTGCGAATATACATACACTTTTATTGCTCCATTAATTTTTTATTTGCCGCTGAATTGCATATATTTCAGCCGCAAATAAAAAGTTTAGTATTTGTATATACGAGTATAAATGACACGCTACGTTAACTAAAATATAACTAAGCTATTGGTTACGATATAAGTGAAAACATGATGTCCATTGATCCCTTCATATTCGTCGCCTCGAGCCGACTTCATCCGAACAAGCATTACATGCTCGAACGTTTCAGCTTAGTCTCATTCAATAACCAAGTGTTCAAAGCCCCTAGACTAGACAAGTATTCACTTCACAAAACATAAAACATTCAATTATCAAAAATAAAAATATTGCTGACCAGTAGGCACATAAAAGTCTGTGTCATTATTTTTACTACCCAGATTATGTTTTTACAATACAATGTTATTAAAAGACCGGCTTAAAATTTCAATTTGCCATCAATTATAAAGGCAGTGCACACTAGGCACACTACTACAAATATATTTGAGGGAGGCCTCACAATCGGATCACGGTGATTGCGTTGAGGTAATTTCAATTGAACGCAGGAATACTGACTGCAGCTGACTATTCTGCTAGATGTAGTGATGGTAAATGATGTCCAGAATAAGTATCGTCATACGAGTATAAAAATACCAAGAATTTCATTAATTTTCTGAGATAATTTTCTTATATTTAATTGGGGAACAGCCCTTACATTACTTGTAATGTGAAGGAGGTTTTTATGTAAAAAATGTATGAGTGGTCGCATGCATTTATTCTTAAATGTCACCTACTAGCTTTTGCCCGCGGCTTCGGCCGTGTAAACCATACACCAAAACTTTCATGACCCACCCCGTTCATTGGTGAAAACGGCATTAAAACCCGTTAAGTAGTTTTTGAGTTACATAAATGAACAGACGTGGATGACGTGACTTTAAAATGTAGTTATGTATAGAGAGACGTACCTACACCAGTTACAGTTTTATTACTTAGATTTGGTCAGTAGGTATACTTCATCGTCAACTCCATATTGTCAATATTAGCCTCAGCAAATACTCTCAGCAGTCAAACGCTACGATCCTCTAGTGTTTGGCGAAGATGATCAATATCCATCGGTTGATTGGCTTGTCCACTGCGACTTTTATATAATTTGTCAGCAACAGCTCCTAGGAGAGGCTGTCAAAATTTATTATGGCCTGCGGTACCTACAGTATGAAATGATTCATAAAAGAATCGCAGTCATTTTAAAGGATAATCACATAAAGAAACAAATTCTAGAGATAACAATAAAGCGGTTATTAGCATGCAGGCCATAAAGCAACACGGACTCCTTACGGACGCGTGCGGAAGTCCTTGTTGCTCGAAGATGTATATGTGATACAATCATAGACATAGGAAAAAAAAACAATAAAATTTAAAAAAAATTGCTAGCTCTATGGATGCAATACAATCATCAGTAAGAGGTTCATAATACAAATATCAAAGGAAATAATTTCTGTTTTTATTCCTAAAATGCCCTTGTATATTCAATTTAACTTTGGTAGAGCCTATTATGAATGTCAAAGTCTATTACGCTTTCTCGGCTTAACCACTGAACCGATTTAATAAAATTTGACATTAAAATAGTTGAAAACACGAGGTCAAATTCAGGCCATTTTTTATAAACCAATCACCAAGAGCCTGAAATGGATAATGAAAGTATGAAATACCGTTACCTTAGATGTCTATAGTCAAAACTATTTTGCCGCGATGGGAGTCGCGGACATCAGTAAGTACTACAGCAATCAAATCAATATGTATACAGCAAGTACGGTACCGTGACGTCACAGTCAGTAAGTGCCTAATGGAGGACGGAGTAACAGCTCAATACCTGCTATTGTGTTACTGAGGATCGTGAACAGAGACGACGGAAATGGATAGACTGTTGAGATGTGATAGGTTTTTAAAATAAAAAAAATATGAAAAAATCGTTCATTTTTGAACACGACAGTTTCCACAAAAGAGGTTTAAATATTATAAAAGGCATGGGGCAGAGGCGCACGGGAACTCCACAGGGAGCTTAGTAAACGCCTGAGGGAGGCAACAGGTGACCCTCGTGCAGGCAGCTTTCTTGCCGATTAGCTATTGCTATTCAGCGCGGGAATGCTGCCTGCGTAATGGGCACCTTGCCAACGACACCAAATTTAGAATTAGATTTTTAATATATTGGTAGTATTTATTTATAGGTAGTATTAGTATAGTTGTATTTAATTTATTAATTTTTAATAGTCGGGGCTGTGAATTTTCAGTTGTATGGAGGTGGTCACATTAAATCCTACGATGGAGATTTTTATAAACTACATAGGTTATGATATTACAACTGCAAATTTAAGTCCAAAAAAAAAATCACCACCGCCGTTTTTTTTTAAACGCTATTATAAGACTCATATTGTTATAACTCTCAAACAAAAAATCCTACCAGGGTGATTTTTTGTTACATGTTTCCTTACGAATAATAAAAGCTTGATTTAAAAAATCACCAATAAATAACAATCCGAAATGGATTTTTTAATGAGTTGTCATTTTTATACTTTAAAAACATCCTGTACAAAAACAAAAATCCAGCAATGGTGACTTTTATATATTATTCGTATACGATTGTAATGAACCATATCCTCAATTTTTATAAGGGTGACTACAACAGTTTTTTGTTTATTAACTTTTAATTTTTTTTAAATCTACATTCCAGAAAATTGTATATTCGTACGTAATGTGAATTATTCAATCTTAATTTTAAAAAACGACTCATGTTTATGAACTCGATTTCCTGTAATTAAATAAAAACCATATTGACATTTATAACGTTAAAAATACATTTTATGACTAGAAAGCCTACTATAAACCGGCCAACTTTTATTTACAGTTAAATGAAGTCTTATTAATTAATTGTGACAGTAACAGTAATCTCTATTGTAAACTTTTTTGTTTACGAGCAATTCAGTATAGTTTATTTACCCCTCCCATTTCATATCGGATCATCAAAATTCTTTTTTTTTTATATAAGGATGTCTAAAAACATCAAAATAATGTTAAGTATAAGAATCATGGTTGTAGGAATTTGTCGGTAAAAAAAATTTAAATGCCCCGCCTATAAGAAAATAATTTTTAACCAATTTTTAAATGTAAAATCTATCTTATTATACTTTAATAAAATTTATCATGTTATAAAAATATTAATCATTTCAAATTAATTTTAAAATGACGACATTGACCCTTTTTGTCTGAAAGTTAAATAAAAACCTACTAATGTATATTCCTGAAATGCACAATAATCTTTTATACTTATAAAATGTGCTGTAAATTCATGCAGCAGATCCGGTATTCATCTTCAGTGGAGTAAACCTACCAGATTGGATCCTACTATGGGTTCTATACCAAAGATCTGGATGAATACGTGTGTGTTGTTATTTCAAGCAAAATGTATATGACTGAATTAAAAAAAATCGGCACATACCGGTGATTGATGATTTGAGTCCTATGGCCCCCATGTGGGGCAGAGGGCGTCGACAGTGTTTCGCCAGTTTCCTCGATCTTGGGCTACGCGCTTCACTTCGGGCCAGGTCAGCCCGATTGTCTTGAGCTCCGCTGCAATAGTGCGTCGCCAGGTCTGCACATACCGGTACCTAAGTATAATCTGGCTAGCATGTAGATATTTTATCCCGTACATCAATAATAATATTTGACCCCATGAATGCATCAAAGGACCAGTTCATGTTTTGTTTAGGAGAATATATAGTTAAATTCATGTTCATTAGCCCATAATCCAGTTAACTATTAAACCCGACTATCCCAACAGTTCATTAGGTACAACCTACAAGTATTTACTGAACAGGTAACGGTCGTGAACCGAGGCGTCCGCTCATGAAATTGTTCATTACCAAACATCGATATACCTGATTGGTATTGGCACTATGGGTGGGTGAAGGTCCGGGCAGTAGTAGACTTTTTCAAAAAGAACAGCTAAAACTTAATGACGTAGAAAATGATCGAATAGAAGTAAGTTTACTCACGATCGAAGGTTCAGTGCTTATAGAAGAAAATCCCTTTTTGTGCATAAATTGGTATACTGTTTCATTCTTCCGTATTTTAAGGTTCCGTGTGTCCCTATTAACATGCCTCCGCTGTCAGTCTGTCTGTATGTCAGGGGCGGTTTCTACAAGTCATAAGCCTGGAATCGACAGTATCGATAGCCAATAGTTTGCAATACTATTGATGATACCCAAAACTGCTCTTCAATACTATCGACAGTATCGATACTATTGATTTACAATACTATTAAATTTTTACAAGCTATCGATAGTGCAATATTATCGATAGTTTCTTGAAATATAAGTATCAATACTATCGATAGTATCGGTAGTTTTGGGTATCATCAATAGTATTGCAAACTATTGGCTATCGATAGTATGACTATTTTCCAAGGTCACAATACTATTGACAATACTATCGATAGTCAACACTATTACTGCAACACTAATCCCAACTATTATTATAAATTCGAAGGTGAGTTTGTTTATTTATTACCTCTTCACGCTTTATCTACTGAACCAATCTTCCTAGAATTTCACATAAGTACACATAGGTAGTTAGAAGTACCTTTCATCCCGGGAAAAACCACTGTTCTCGTAGGAAATTCACGCAGGCGAAGCCGCGGGCAAAAACTAGTTATCCATAAGTCACATAAGCCAGCCTAGTGGCTGTAGAGGTAGTAGAGTGGTTAGTACCACTGTACGATGGATTAAATTGTTGGACTGAAATTGGACTGTTTGGATCCCAGCCCATCTCATTGAGAGCTGATGGCCGGAATAAGCTGATGCAGTAAAGGTCTACTTTATGATCGATGGGTGCCGTAGTAAAGCTCGTCGTTATAATTAAACGAGCAGCGTATAATGGAATTTCCATACCACCTTTGATCTGTTTGTGTTACATTCTCCGTAGGCACATATTATTTTTTCACTTACCCTGAATAATTCCCCACTAATCCTATTGTTATTAGCTCTATAGATGTTATTAATAACTTAAAGAATACGACTAAAGTCGTAGACGTCATATTGTTACTCCAGATATCGGTAAGATTCTAAGGATGTCTTACTTTACAAGACGACGTTTAAGAATTACGGTCGAATAAAGAAACTCACATACATTCATGAATTCTGAAAAAATAACACACTTTTTTGGGCAGTTGTATAAAAATGAAGGAAGTTTTAAAAAATAAAGCCTATTTTAGATAACCATTACGTAAACATGTTCCTTTGTGATACTAGATTTCTTAGATTAAAATTTTGTGTCGGAAATAAGTACTTTGCCCATTTAATAAATACACTTACCATTAAATACTGTAATTCCATCTTTTCGCAGCTGAAACACATTTTCCCGCACGCGAAAATAACATTTTCCAAATAATTCCGACAAAAAATACAGGAATAAAGCATTCTGGCACACGCGGGACTTTATCAAAACAGGACATTGTCATACGGGTCGAATTTATAGGGGTCGTGATTAGGGAATTGCGAATCGGTCATTTGGCCTTTCATTTGTAGACAATGACGGACGCTGGACACCTCGTGTGGAATGGAACGCTCTGTGGAGCTGTTAGTCAGATACATACATACATATTATCACGCCTTTTTCTGCCTTCCGGCAGAGATTACTAGCGATTTCCATTCGCTACAATCCTTACAGATCTCTCTTGCTTCCTCTTCGCTCATCATCCTCTTCATACATGCTCTCCGGTTATGGGTGCTCCTAATATTTCCCTTTTAGTTAGATGGTAGAACCCGTACAAAATGGATATTCTGCAGCAGTTTTTGATCTAAATGTTTATTTCATAAGTCAAACCATAACATGGTTTAAGGCGATTTTATTATGAATATTTTTTGGCTAAATTAATAAATATAGATCAGTTATAAAATATATTAATGCCAAGAAGCATAATGTAAACTATTCTAGCCCTTTACCGGGGCAAAATGAGAACATGCTCAGAAAAAATCTTTTCTTTCGACCGATTGCTACATATATTACGACATTATAAAATCTAGCGGTAGAAAACATGCAATGAACATCACTGCACACAACTGCTTCGGCGAAATTTTCGATTAAACGAAATTAAATAAAACCGTAAAAACACTTTTACACACTTTACTTTCGTCATTGAGAATCCGCCGTCACAAGAATCTCGAAATAAAATGTTTACGTAAACTGCGACCGACCGACAAACATCAAACACTAATGAGAATAGATCTTTAAAGTTTTATCGAACATTTTATACGAGCTGTATTAAATTTATAATCGTACTAGCTGCATCCCGGGGCTGCGATCGCGGGAATTTTTGAATAAAAAGTAAGTTTTACTGGTTTTACTGCACCAAAACCTTGGATATCTTCCATACTGATCTGAGAGCGAAGAAAAAACATAGAATGTGTGTGCCAGCTGCTTCTCTTCCCGCGCAGATTGTAAAAGTCAATCGAGGAAAAGGGCTTTAAACTGGGAATTCCTCCACTCATAGGCAATGGGCTAGCAACCTGTCACTATACCTGAATCTCCATTCCATCAGAGAGCCCACTATTTAGCTAAGCGTGGCCTTCGAGTCTCACGACTCTTGGCTCTGTCTACCCCGTAAGGGA
The DNA here is from genome assembly GCA_018467065.1 of Ephestia elutella. Classification (NCBI taxonomy): domain Eukaryota; kingdom Metazoa; phylum Arthropoda; class Insecta; order Lepidoptera; family Pyralidae; genus Ephestia; species Ephestia elutella. The sequence continues at coordinate 6,231,819 of CM031570.1, read as the reverse complement.
TAAAGACGTGATTCTATAAAAAAAATATAAAAAAACCTTCGAGCAACAAGAACTTCCGTGCATCCAGGAGCCCATGTTGCCTTTGACCCAACCAAATTTCATCTAAACCCAGCCCAGTGATTGAGGCGTGATTGAAAACAAACATCCATTAAACGTACATTTGTTTGAATATGTATGGATGGCCGTTTGTTATTTAATCACTCAACGCCTTTTTTGCATCACTATTATTGTTTAGTAACTGTTTTTAACTAAGGGCATTTCATCTCATTACCGGTCATAACCACTTTTGACTGCGAAAATCAGGCAAAGGTGACCGGTTATGAGTTTTGACTGTGAATATGGTTTTTCATCCTTTTGACACACTTATAAAAGGAATTTTCAAAATTCCTCTCTCTCACTTCACATACAGAAACCACTCTACATCATGTTTCTACGTTCTGCTGTTTTGTCTCCTCTCTTCGCGGTTTGAGAGATTATCGCGCGATCTTTTTATTTATTTATTTAAACTTTATTGCACAAAATACATGTGTGTTGGAGCCTGGGTGTCCTAGCATCGGTATGTAAATGAAACCCTTGAGTTGCGTATTTAAAGTTTGTACTCTATAAATATATAACAACATATGATATCAAGGGACTAGTATCTAAGCTTGTCTAGTAATATTGTTTTGGCCGGGGGAGCCCACCCGCGGGCGTATATATATAATCCTCGCGGTGAGGATGTCTGGTGGGGAGTAGGCCCTTGTCCGCACTAGACAGGTTGGCGCGAACAATATGTAAAAGTACAATGTTTCAAAAGCTTTTCTACCAGTCTACCTTAGGCACAGAATTAATATTAGTACTACGTACAGAAAGGAAACTCCCTGCCCCTCCCGCAATATGGCACCCCCCCGCTCCTTCCGCACTTCTCCCCCGTTCTTGTGTAACTGTGGGACGTTCGACTATGAAAACGCACACATTGAAGTGTTACTGACGTGTTCACGGATATACAGTTTCATTTGTAGTAGTAGTAGGCATATTTGACGCGCCGTTTCTATGAAGCGCCCGCCCTGTGCCTTAGGGTCATTCTTTTTACATATATAAATAGATAGATATATAAGTTAGTTTATAACAATTTCACCGCCTCCATTGGCCTTCGCCTTATTTATCTGGAGGGAAGTCGTAGGTCCAAAAAAAAGGTTCCATCAAAATAAAATATCGGTTTCGATTTCATTCCTTTATTAAAAAATATTTAATCATTAACTAAAATAAATGATTTATAATTCTATATACCTAAAATATAAACCTATACCTTACAATATAAGTATATAAAATAAATACTTATATACTTATAAATAAAAGATCACACTGACTAGATTGCCACACCCCTCGTCTGTTTTAAATCTTCGTTTCATCTTGTAACAGTACATAAATTTATTAGACGTTTAAATATAAATATATAAAATATATGTATAATACGTTATATATATTGTTGCTTATGTTTCTCGAAATAAAAAAGCCCTCGGTCTAGGTATATAAAACCTATATGTAAAAAATCTAGGTCAATATTTTATATTGTATTCGTAATTTGATATACAAATTACGAATACAATATAAAATATTGACATGTATTATCAAAGTTTTTATGCAACTGTTGAAGTGAAACATTATGTAGGTATGTATAATCATTTAAACATGTATACGAGTATTGTAACTGTTACAAGAAATAACTTTAAGATTAATTATTTTGTTAATCACAAAGTAAAACCATGTTATGGGAAACCGAAATTTGTGAAAATTCCTCGCAATCGAAGAAAAATTTCGATGTTAGTCATATAGGTAAGTATATATACGTATACAGGTATCATTCTCTGTCAGTCAAACATTGTGTATGTCCTGCAACTATTTAACAAATTTTTCGTGTTTTCAAAGTTCACTATATTCACTAGAGCTAAAAGTGAAAATATCCAGTCGATGTCTGAATGTATGTACCTTTTTGTCTAAATAAATATATTTGTATTTATTTTGGATTTGTATGTCTGACTAGTTAGTTCTACACTATAAATAGAGACAAAAATAACAATTTATATTATTATTTATATTTATAAATACATTATAATTGATATGTTAATGGACCTTAAATTCAAGACACATTTGCTAGATAGGAAAGCGGATATTCTTACATATTTTGAATATAATCGATCGTTTGCACTTAATATAAATATAAAAATTTTCAAAAATGAAAAGTCAGATAATAAATACTACTATGGACATATATTTAAATAGATTAATTTTCAAATATAATTACGAGTACGTAGAAGTTGCCTTGTCAATTAAGAATTTTTTGTAAATAATTATTGAACATACAAAGTGCAAACAATATAAATATACAATATATCATAGAAGCAAAACAAACAATACATAATATAAACGTATGATAAATATGTAAATACATATGATTACATAAATATATTAGACTTTTTAGTATATTGTTAGTGGGAAATTAAAATGTTAAATATAAAATATTATAATACTCAAGTACTTACATTATTAAATAAATTAGAGCCTATTCTTAGTTGGTAACTAGACAAAATAAATTATCTATATTAATAAATTAAATACGAAATAATTGTCTATCTACACTTATATACCTAAATCAATATTTTTAATCCTAAGTTTAAAAAATAATTCATTTCAATAAATATTGAATACTTCTTTATTTTTAATAGGTATTTAATTTTCAATAGAGGTTTAATGTCGATATTAAAAGAAATAATTAAATATGCCTAACCTACAAATTAAGTAATCTTTGGTAAGCTAGCCGTTTTGCGTGAGCATTAGTGAAATCACTAATCACAATAAAAGCATTTTAGATTTTTGTTAAATTTATTTAAAAAATATATATACAATTTTAGTTTTAATAACAACGTAATCATATATTTAATAAATATACATAAAAAAGATTTCGTGTTATTAATCGCACCATTCTTATATTTTATACTCTCTGGCCATTAAGTACAATATCTAAACATTTTATTACGAAAATGTTATAAAAAATATTATTTGTACATTATACTCGTATGTCCAAATTTAAATCTAAATTTAAAATCGTTTTAATCAAATATCGCGGATTATTAAATTGTACATACAGAGAGGAATCGTTTTTAAATTAAATATTTTTGGAGATGATTACATTTTTACTGCTTAAGAATCCAGAAATTGTTCAAAAGAAGTGTTAAGCAATAATTCATTATTTCACACAAATATTAAGATGTTAATATTATACCTAAATAATAATGAATACTATAGATTAGTATATCCATGGTTGTTCTCCATGAGACCTATATCGTCCAGGTCCTGAGTCCCCGTGATGACCTGCAGCACCTTGAAGGCCTTGGACTGCCGAGGGGGTCTCTCGTGGGTAAATTTGTGGTAGTACACCCTGGAACTGTAAGTATTTGAGTTGCTATGCGTTTCAGATAAGTATGGGACTGTCAACGACGCCATATTGCATTTCACGACAACTAATATTATTATACATTTTTACTTTAGTATATAATGTTGTATCATGTTATGTTAAGCTGTAATATTAAAATTTTGCATGCTTATAGAATTAGCTAAGTAGATATAATACATAATATAATCTTGTACCATAATTGCAAACCCTATTTATTGCTAGTAAACGATTTGATTACAATTAAGTATGGTACGCATTATAACGAAGTTGTCGCGAAATACAATGGCATCGTTTTTAGTCAACTTATACTATACACATATATGTAATGTTTTAAATGTGTATATATATAATTAGCTGATGAACCTCTACGCACAGAAAAAAGAAATGACTACGTCTTCTATGCGCTGCTCGCTCATGGACAAACATAGAGATCTCAACCATGACGTCGATTTTGGCGGGAAACCGATTAGATATTCTTTTGTTTTTATTGGATGCATTTGGTGTGCATTGTGAATGAATCTTGTTCAGATGGACGTTCACGCTATATTTTTGTAATATATTCCTAATGTTTTTGGTTTTTCCAATTAGTTTTAATATTATCAGCTAAATTCAGAAGTGGGATTGATTTGGATTGATTCCGACCACTTTCTGAGCCATCATGACATTCATGACTGTTTAAGGTTTTTGTTGATTTTCAGTTTTTTTTAAGTACTTACTTAAATATTTGCTAATAGCATCGAGTGTTAGATGTACTTAATTGCTCTCAGTTTTACTGCTAGAAATAGCTATATCTGAGTCTGAAAGTAGATCTCGCTAGCGTGAACGTTCTTCCGATCCTGGTGTGGTTCAATAACTTCCAAACTATAATTTCGCGCTTGATGCGCTCGAGAATAATCCAGGAGCGGTGTTGTCGCCGTCTACGCTACGCGGAAAGTTGGCGGGAGCTTCTTTCTCGCTGGCGACGCCGCCGATGCATGATGCTGTCGCCGCGTGTGCAGCGTGCCCTGTATTTGGGCTTCAGAGTACAGCGTTTTCGAGTGCGGAAAACGGAAAATGTTATAAGTGAGGTAACAGATAGCTGATTGCTGCGATCTTCGATCAAAGCCATATCAGGTGAGATCAAACCAAATCTTTATTTCATACTAAAAATCAGTGTGATGATTATGTACTTGGCGCGCATAGGCCGCTGACGAGACGACGAGTCTCTGCTGCAGAAATTTAGTGACGGTGAACTAGACGGAACACGTTATGCTAGATGTTATAAGAGAACAATCTCGACTCGTGAGAGTATCAGACTGAGACAAATTTATTTTATATTGGGACAGAGAAAGCCAGAGATCTGTTTCTCTGTGTTGTTTGCGTAGCTCATACATTGCTTATGTGTAGGGGCAAGTGGTGGCTATGCTACTATTAGTACGTACTAACGTGTGTCCATAGAACTACTATTTCTTCTATGGTTCTGTCTTAATTATAGAAAGTCTATTCATAACATAGAAATATGAATACGCGATACAATTTCGGTACAATAGAAGTGTAATACATGGTACATAGAAATGTGAGTATCTACGCATGTGTTATGTAGGGTAGCTATCCCTATACTCATAAGATGGTTCTGTATCAACCCTGAACTAACTCCGTGTCGCCACTGTGCATTTTTAAAACATCTTTTCTGCATAAATAAATAAATAAAAAATACTTATTATTTGAGAATAGTGTAAATTAGTGTTTTGTTTTCTTAATCCGTCAATCACGGTGTTTTAGGTAACAATTGTTTAACAATCGAGGCAATACCCTATACGTTAGTGGTTGACAGACTAATAAATTTGATAGTATTCGATCACCAAGCAAGACAGCTTTTGTCAATTTAAACTTTTATTTGAGAACGCAATATCGTTAATTGGTACCTCGTAGTCGGTTAATAGTAGATAACTGATAGAGGTATGTAAAAAGTATGTACCTCGTTTTATAATTGAAGATTTGGGAAGTGATATTCACTTTTTTTACATCAAAAATCAGAAACGCACCAATGTCGGGCCGCGCCAACCTGTGTGCGTTACTTACGAATTGTTTATCGTTATTAGTATTAGGTACCGGACGGAACGCCTTCGCGTACGGTACGGTACAGGATGGTCAAGTACGGTGATGGCCCCTATACGGGACGTATGGCAAACTTAACTCTAAATGTTGTTACGTAAAAATAATTACAGCGATTGGACCACAGATCCGGAGGAAAATCACTGACACTTTATTCGGCGCCCCCAAAGGCTTGTCACCTGTGTGCGCCGCACATAGGGGTGGCTTGGGCCTGCAGCAAACTGAGCAAAGTAATCAAAGAAAGTAATGGTCAGGAGGTTGAGCGGTATTGTCGTATTCGTACCATTGTTATGATATGAATGTGGTTCGCGTAGAAACAAATTATTACTTCGCGAATGTTGGTGTATTATTATTTGCAAAAAATACAGCTCACCTTGGGTAGGACCCAACATGAATTAACTCAATATTCACACATGATTCTTTAATTTGGCAGTGATGATGTGGAGCTTGTCATCCGAACTGAACAGTTCGCCACGTTGCGATGGAGAGAACTGGCCCTAATCGAAAGTTCCTGCGAGAACTTGCCCAGCAGCGTGCTAGTGAATTGCTGGACAAGAACCGAAAGAAACAGGATGTTCGAGTAAACGACATTGTAATGCGTACCCTGAGGGCTCTGCGCTAGAAAGTTGATAGCATCCTGAGGGCTCTGCTAATTGAGATTTGTTGCACATCCTGAGGGCTCTGTGCTGTGAATTGATATAATGTGTAACGCTGCATATTGCATCATTATTGTGGATGGCAACCTGAGGGCTCTGCCAGGTCTGGTTCGAAACTAACCTGAAGGTTTTGATTCAGACAATTGTGTGTATCCTGAGGGCTCTACACTTAGTGGGAAAGTAGACCGATCGTTGCGGAGGGAGTAAACAGATATGGATCGATTGGGTGTTGTGTGCAAGCTGAGGGCTCTGCACTACACTTAGTAACCAGCTCTGATAGTGCCATGGACTTGCTATATACTGGCACAGTATATATTAGGTCTATGACTATTGAGTTCTTTAAAAAAATTGAAATAAAAATCATCATGCCAATCAAAGATAACCCGAGGAGTTCTCTGTCAATTCATGATGAACTTATTTCCGTTTCTTACCCGAAGCATACTTAACCGCGTGACACTACCAGTATAGTACCACTACCAGTTTGGTAGTGCCCACAAAGTAAATAGAGAACAAGTTGTGGTGCTTTGGGGAATTGATGTATTGTTGTAGTTGAGCCATGGGAACGTTTACATTCCCAGTGGCACAACCATGGGATGCCAGTGGTGCCTTGGGGAACTACTATTTCCTTCGGCACTACCAGTTGTTTCAGATTTCTTAATGGAAATTTTAACTGTGTTCTAATACTGATAATGTTATTTGTAGGCCATTATATGCCGTAGAGGTTCAAGCTGAGCCATCACCTTTTGCTGTTGATGCTGAAGCGGGCGAGGACGCACCGGTATCAGGAACGGCCGAATTAGCTGATGAACCTCTACGCACAGAAAAAAGAAATGACTACGTCTTCTATGCGCTGCTCGCTCATGGACAAACATAGAGATCTCAACCATGACGTCGATTTTGGCGGGAAACCGATTAGATATTCTTTTGTTTTTATTGGATGCATTTGGTGTGCATTGTGAATGAATCTTGTTCAGATGGACGTTCACGCTATATTTTTGTAATATATTCCTAATGTTTTTGGTTTTTCCAATTAGTTTTAATATTATCAGCTAAATATATTTAATAATCAGTAAAAGTTAAAATTAAAAAAATATTTGTGAATAAAGTTTTTATTTTATTTCTAGGTGAATTAGTATTATTAAGATGTAAAGAATATTTCTGGCAAGTACTGGATTGCGATGGTCCGGGATGGCATAGACAGAAGGCATGGGAAGGTGGGTCATCAAAAGCTGGTGATGATGATGAAATTAGTATTATAAACAGAGACAAAGATCATGGATTAGTTAAGGAGCAACGACATAAAAAGTATGTTTTATAAAATAATGATAAAAGTCGATAAATGTTTGGTAAGAGATGGATGAAAGACTTGAATAATATAATAAACGATCAAAAAAAATTGCTGAAATAGTGATCTTTCCCGAAATAAGTAGTAATTTTTATATGTATTATTATCCTTGATGTTCCTTTCTAAAATATACTGAGAAATGATCTTATTGTATACGTAAACTTGATAATGTTGCTTTTATATTGTTTAGAATATCTTCATATTCAATAAATCAATGCAAAATTGTATTCAAAATTAATTACAATTTTTGTTTTGTATACTTAGTTTTACGTAAGTGGTATGATTTTTTTAAATTAGGCTATTTGGCGCGAATGTTAATTAAATATTCATTAGCAATGCCAATAAAGTTTCAAAGTCAAACGGTGAGATGATTCGATTAGTGTTCAGTTTGAGAAGCATTTGCTAATTTGCAGAAGCAAAGCAGTAAAAATATTGTTTACTTTTAACCCGCTCACCGCTCCTAGTACCGCCCACCGAAGCTGAAACCATCACCGTTATTTTTGAAGCCATTTATTGAATAAACACAATTATATCAATTTAAAAAATTAAAATTTTACTACATTTTACAACAACATATATATGTAAACAAAACGACATCAGCAATCTGGTAGATGAAAATGCAACAGTTGCAAATTTATTGTTTGTGTCGCTGAGTGTGGTTTATTCCAAATTTTTTTTTTGTGATTATTGTTTATAATACTCGAGAGCACAGTGATAATAAGATACAATTCCGACATATTTACCTTTTGTTAGCTCCACCATTGCCGCCTTCAATCTGAATAGGAATTATCCTAGTCCTCGGTTGACTCTCCTGGTTCTGGAAGCTCCTGTTCAACGAGGGTAATTCCTGCTGCGTTGGTCCATCATCCAGCCTCACCAGCTGTGGAGACAACACCCTCATGATTCGCTGAGTTGGTTGAGAATAAGACTGCTGGTTCTGTTCTTGATTCGGTTGCATCCCAATGACAATTCTCAAATGCGGCTGCTGATTCCCTTGCCTTCCTTGATCCCTTGTTTCAGTACTTGACACTTCCATCTGAATAGGTACTATTCTGCCCTGTGGATTTGGAGCGCTATCCTTTGGAACGCTCTTGCGATTTTCTGACGGTCTCGTTGACCATGTCGGCTGTGCTTGCTGCTGGTACTTCGGTGGACTGATCACCTCCCGCATTCCTCTCTGCATTTCGTTGCTTTTCTTCACCCATTCTGGTTCTTGATTCGCATCCCTGGGAGGAGTAACTAGTTCTCTTGGTGCACTTCTCCTTTCTAGTGGTTTTTGCACCCATTCCGGTGGCGGTGTCTTTGTTTTTTCTTTCTGCGTTTTCACCCATGGCGGTATGGATTTGGGACTATCTGGGCAATAATATACAGGTTCTTGATTTACATAGACGGCCTCTTTTTGTGGAGGAGTATTGATGTTTTCTGGTTGAGAGTTTGGCTTTCTTGGAGTTACAGGAATTGACATGCTTGACTGATATCGTGGTTCTGCTTGGTTTTGTTTTGGCAAGGAGGGAGTAGTTGTCCTATGGTCATTTTCTTGTGACTTCCATGGTGGGACGTAACTGTCTTGAACTTTGTTGTTATTAGAATCTTGCACCCATGGTGGACTGTACTGTTGAGTTTCGACTGGAGTAGACCGATTATCTTGCTTCCAAGAAGGAATGTTATTATTGTTATTGCTCGCTTCATTTGTTTTCCAGGGAGGTGAGTACGTAGGTTGCTGATTTATGTTCTTACTGTTGTGATAAATTGCTTGCAGGTTATCAGGTTCACGAGGAGTTCTATTGAGAGTATTTGTTCTCCATGGCGTAGAATTTGAAGAATCATATTTAGGACTTTCTTCTCGAGTGTTGTTATAAATTACATTATTGTTCTGTACAATGTTTGATTGATTATCTTGGTTTCTTTGATTAGCTCTTGGAAGAGTGTGGAAAACGGGCCCATTGTTGGCAGGCGACTGATTCTGATTTGGCGAATATTGTTGTACATTAGGTGAGAACGGACTTCGATTTACTTGAGGCGATTGTGTGCTGTAGTTTGTGTTATTTGCAGGAGACTCTCGTCTTTCAGGTTGTCTCCAATTATTATTAGGTGTTGGTGAATAAGTTGATCCATTGCTAACTGGAGACTGTCCATTAAATGGCTGAGGACTTTTATTGAACTGTGAGTCTTGCCTTTGTAAAATTTCTCGAGTAGGTGTCACTCCATTTGAAGGAGATGACGAAAATTGATTTCCATATTGTGCAGAAGGTCTGTGAATTGGACTATCAGGGGTCTGATTATTCTGATTTCCGTAGGGATAATTCTGTCGCTGATTATTTTGAACCTGAGAAGAATAAGTTTGAGGTTGTTGTTGTGTGAATGATGTAGGTGGCATCTTAACTGTCAGAGGGCTCGGAACCTTTTCTGTGTATTTAGGAACAGTTCCCATGCGTTGCAATTCCGCCTTTTCAGCTTCCCAATGATATGGGCTGTTAGTTTTCCTTAACATTCCAATTGGATTTTCCGGGATGACAATTTCAGGTCTTTCACCAGGCGCTATAGGTTTTGGGGACTTCGATTCAGGGACTTGGATGACTATCGGTGGGGGAGGTGGGGGAGGGGCCGGCATTTGTGGCGGGGGTGGGGGTGGTGCAGGTCCTCCTTGTGGGTTGTACCTAGGACCGGCATTTTGCTGGGCGTAAGCCTGTTCCTGCTCCTCTAGTGATCGCTGGCGAGCTAATCGCCTGGCCATGCTGGGTGTGCGGATCTGAGACAAATCCAGTCCACCAGGAGTGTATGTAAAGGGCTTCTTGTCCTTGGTCATCATTGCGTTCTGGATGCATGCTGGTGGTTCTGCAGACCCCATTGGCTGGAATTGAAAAAAATAATTTAACGTTATAAGTTTCATGAAAAAAAAAAAAATATTTACATGATAATGTTCGATAATTAGAAGTGTGTTAATAAGAAGTGTGTCATAATTAGAAGTGTGGTTTTGTTCTTCATATATAAGTGTCATCAGACAATAGGTATCTGACATTTCCGGTACCCTGGATAGATGGTAAGTTGAATTTAGATCAATCACCTCCAAGACTGACTTTGAACTCACAAAAACACAAAAACAAAATGATTTATTCATGTGATGATTGACATTCAAAACAACTTTAAGACAAGATGTTTACATATCTCAGTGGAATTACATCAGACCGAAGTTGTTTTCTTCTTAAAACATCGGTCGTATGGTCTGAAAAGTTGTAAAGTTACTTACATTGACCTGTGTTTTGCCGTAGTTGGGAATTCTCCCCATGTGTCCGGCGACGGGCGCCGGGCCGTACCTGGAAGGAAGCCAAGTCACACGTTATTTTTACTCAGAATGACCCAACCGTCGTGCGGAGGGCGGGATGACCTAATCCACAACACTTTTATGCTGTTGAGAGTTTGATAGATGTCTTAAGTGGTCTAATAACGGAATAAGTAGAAGGGACAACGGGAAATTTAGTCGCTATAGTGGTGTCTGCAGATAAAAAAATTGCCCACGTTTGGAATTCAACATTCTAATGGCAAATGAACATTACCACTGCACCGCCAAGTAACAATAAGAGAAAAAGAAATATATTCTCATCCAAATAACGGAATAAGTAGAAGGGACCACGGTTATAACTACACGGAAATTTAGTAGCTACTATGGTGGTTAATGACCAATGCTACTGCTGTACCGCCAATTAACAATAAGAGAAAAATAAATATGTTCTTCTTACCCATTCTCAGCCATGTCTGTGCAGCAGTCGAGTCAGCATGCAATCCGTCAGCCCCTGGAATGAGATCACGTTCGGTAAACACATGTTCACTTGGTGATTTAAGGACGCAAGGCCGGAGGGTATTTTGGGACGCGAACTTGGGTAAATGGAATCAATAGAAGAATTATCCAATATAAATAAGGAAACTGAAGTAAGAAGTGATTTCTTTGTAAACTCTAAAAAAAACAAGAATATTTATTGAAGAAAATGCAAACAATAGATAAGTAATGCAAATTCCCTCCTTAAGTATTTGATGAATTACTGTTTCTCATTGACATAAGAGTAACTTGTTTCGAAAATTTTGTAGGAAAATAATAGATTCTCAAACCTTCATTCTGTATGTTTTGGAGACAGATGCAGAAACACGTCTTACGAGGTAAAGAGATAAAATTGATGAGAGGCTCAAAGTCCACGTTCACCTGAATAGCCACTATTATAATGGCTTATTGATGGAAATTACTCCACCGACAAGAACGAAGTTTTTAAATTAATTGATTGATTGGTGGAATCAAAAATCAGAAATAGCAACTATTTCTAACAAGTTGAAGAAATCATTATAATTAACAAGAATATAAACTGTTGTTAAAGGGAATTCAGGATCAAAGTTCTAACTGATTTACATGCCTTATGAACATCAAAGAATATATCTAATAATTCAGATTATCAAATTCGTACAAGAAACAAAAAGTTAAACAAGAAAATAGCGTCCATACACATACCATAGACATAAAGTGTAATACTTATAGATTTTGGCACTCTCTGGATAATTATAGACAGGAGTGCGTGCCAGAACTAAATATAGAGAATTGCGCGGCTGTGAAATATGTTCGTGGATTGCACGGCGCTTTCCTTCAGGTGAAATTAAAACCCGGACATCAATTATGACTGCATTTAGTACTGATAATGATAAAACTGAATACATTTTTATGTTTTCTTTATGAATGACTAGCTTTCGCCCGCGGCTTCGCCCGCCTGAATTTCCCACGGGAACAGTGCTTTTTCCCGGGATGAAAGATAGCCTATGTCCTTCTCCATACTTCCAGCTATGTGTATGCGAAATTTCTGGAAGATTGGTTCAGTAGATAAAGCGTGACGAGGTAACAAACAAACAAACTCACTTTAGCATAATAGCATAAATATGAAGGAACCTATAAAAAATTTGAAGCTAGTTGCTCTAAAAAAGCATGCATTATTTCAGGGCTACTAAAAAACCTAATAGTAACTAGTATGCAGGTAGAATGCGCAGTGCACTAACTGAAAGACCTGTGCTGTGGTAGTGGTGTCAACAAGAAGCTAGAGTCATAATTGAAATGTTATTAATACATAATCCACAGCAGCCGGCTGCACCGACAGAGTTAAGCTATTGTTAGCCGAGGACGAGAAAATAGGACACGCAGGTGAGCCAGGGAATGCGAGATGTGCTGCTGACAGCCGGTTTTCACTTGATTTAGCGATTAATTATGCCTTAGAATCAGGTTAAGTCACGTATAATGGTTTGGATTAAGACGATGTTAAGTAAATTTTTGGGTGATTCTCCATATTGCCCAGTTAATTAATTTATATATTTATTTAACTTAAGAGTACTACTTACGAGTTTACTAGCTTTTGCCCGCGTAAATTTCCCACGGGTACAGTGCTTTTCCCGGGATGAAAGGTACCCTATGTCCTTCTCTGTACTTCTAACTATGTGTAGGTATGCAAAATTTCAAGAAGATTGGTTTAGTAGTTAGAGCGTGAAGAGGTAACACACAACGAAACAAATAAACAAACTCACTTTTGCATTTATAATATTAGTTAGGATAATGCAAAATCATCATGCGCATTGACCAGACCAATCGTTTATGTTTTATAAACTTTAAGATCATTTAAGTATGATTTTGAAGTTTCCTGTTTTATTTAATTCTTCTGATTATATTACGATACAAGTAAATTTTCTAATCTTGGTTTAATAACGTCATGTTTAACAAATTCTTTTTCGTAACCCTTGTGTACATAAGTACCTACTGTTCCACAGGAAACAATATGTCTTTCTCTGACTAAAACCTGTTCAGGTGTAAATCAAGTTGACTTTGATCTGGCAGTGGCCGAGCACACCTGTGCCAAGAGAGCGGCCTTCATCCATCATTACTCATCTAACCATCTTGTGCATTTCCACGCAGTCTGCTTTTTAGCGCAGGCTATAAACACGTTCCATTTTACGGAATCCAGATGAATTCCTACTATTATTGACTGGCAACCTTCGTGGCTAATTCACCGAAGGTGGCCAGGAAGGCAATTCAAATTAGGAATCCAGATAGTAGGAAATGTGGATGAGGTCTGCAAATGGTAGTTTTATTATAAGTCTATGTTTTATATTTAAACATTTTTTTCAATTTGACAGATATCTATGTTTCCCGGCGATGATGTTTGCTTGCTTTTATGTATTTGTTTTATATGGACTCCTTATGTGAAGTGGCTATTATTATATACTCATAACACGAGCTTAGAGTTTAAATTTGGCCGTTTTGTGTGTTTTATATAGAAATTAAGATAATCTAACTTGGCTACATGAATTTTATAGCTACTCTTTTAACTACGCTGTATCTTTAACTACGCTTTATAAAAGACTACAAAAATACTTACATTATTTCTGTAAATTTATACGGCTAACATCATCATAGCAAGAGCATCGAAACCCGTTCGAATTCTTCCAATTTTTTACCGACTTAAAAAAGGAGGATGTTCTCAATTCTTCGCGATATTATGATGTCGATCATTACTCATCTCTCAGATATATCGGGCTATAAGCAGCTTTTGATGTTTGGATTCGAAGCGAAATTTCTTAGCTTGATCATTCAGAAATACTTTATTTATCAAGTCACGCAATATGGCAAACTGAAGAGCGCAATATGAAAACTGAAGTTTTCTCTTCTAATCAAAATGTGTTATGAAAAGCTATCTCGATGTGCTAAGCTGTATTAGTTTTATTTATACCATTAATTGTATTTTCCAAAATAAACTGATTTAATATTAATATCAAATGTGTTGAAAGATGTAAGTGTAACTGGTTTTTGCTTGTACGTAAAAGAGAGAAAAATATTGAGTTATCCGGCCATTAAAAGCCAAAATGACTTTTTTTTTTAATATATGTCTATCTGTATATTTGTAAGAACATCGCACAAAAACTACTAAAATAAATTAAATTATGTTTTCAGTTGTATTGCTGAAGGTCTAAATTAAAAACTGGTGCTGGTTTCATCGTAAAACACCAATTAGAACCTGAGATATTAACGATAGTAGTTTCTACGTATACCGTGAAGCAGGCAAAACTAGTATTTAATAAGTCCTTATTTAAAACTAGTTTCCGAAGCCCCGGGGGAATTTCGGGATGAAAAGTACCCCATATGCTATTCCCAGTATTTTTCTACCTGTATACCAAATTTCATCGAAATCCGTCCAGTAGATTTTGCGTGATTGAGTAACAAACATCCTCACAAATTCACTAACTCACATCCAAACTTTCGCATTTATAATATTATATTAATATATTAATATTATATTATTATATATTATATATAGTAGGAAGTAGGACTAGTTTTTGCCCGCTATAAAAATACCTATATGATGCAGTAAATTTAATGTGTATGTAAGTGAATTTGTGTGTTTGTTAATCTACTAGACGTATATTGATAAAGTTTGGTAGAAAAATACTAAGAATAGCAAGCGAAGCCCTGGCCGCAGCTCGTTTTTAAATAAAATGTTAGGAAAATAAATAAAATTCAAAACATATTTATGAACTTTTGACCTCGCTAACACCACACCACTTTCATAGGCGATGACGACCGTTGAGTCATCACCCGATGCATAGTCCGTTCGTATGATGTGATGAGTTTATTTGTAGTAGTTGTATATGTTGTAGGCAGATCCTCTGTATTTGGCAGAAATAGCTGGACACTCAGCGATCATCACTTATTTCGTGAATCAGTGTGATATTATCTCAGAGTTTTTGTTGTTTTCTGAAAGTAATAAGGCACCTCTGACTAAGTACGCAGGTTTATTTGAGTTGTAAAAGTCATCATTTCAGACAGAACTAGAGCATTCGGATATTTTTGCATAAGTACACACTGGTTTCACATTCAAATCAGAAAATATAAGATTACTAATTGCAGCCTTGCCAGTGGTATTCGTTCATGCTATTGGATCGAAATATGTAAATCGATAAAAGAAGGTCCCAGTACCTACAAATTTCATCAAAATCAGTTGAGTAGGTAGGTATCTTATATTTTGCGTAAAAGTGCATTGATCTAACCTCACAAACTTTCGCATTTTAAATCTTAATTCTAACAAAGCACCTTCTTTGTTAGCAGTTCAGTAGTGTCATTCTTCGCAATCCAACATTGTTTTATGTAAAAAGTAACTAACACTATTTTATCTTTTTTGGGAATTAACTTCATAAACATTACCTATTTAGAAATTCAATCCTTATTCCGGCCTATTTCTGTTTAGTCGTGTTTGAAACCGTATCAACAATGTCATTTCCCAGAATGCGTTCGTTCTGCATCCAGTAGAACTATTCACAAAAACACATCACTTCGATTTCACTCTAGGGGAAAAATTACTAGTAACTATTCCAGAATCGCTTATCGCCTAAACTAGTGTATATTTTAATAATGTGTAGTAAATAGTTGATTCTGAGTGAGTAGTTTATAATAATCAATTTTTACCAAGTAATAATTAATGACGTTACATGATGTATGAAGGAAAAAGTGAGCGTCGTCGGATCCTATCAAGAAGTGAAACAGTTGGCAATAAAAAGATAAAAATTGAAGGATCTCCACCAATAAGTCTCACTCTTAAATTTCTCATCAGTCATCTCTCCAGCCAGATAATCTGCATAACGTCCTTTAATTGTCACCTAACTTCACTTATAATTTGCATGCTTGTATGGAAATTTTCAGCCCAATCAGACACCTTAACCCTTTTACTGTCCACGCTGAATCATATGTGAACAAAACATTTGTTAATAGTACATTATGATATAAGTGCAGTAAGTTGAAAATTACAGCCGAGACGATATTGCTACAAGAAAGCAGATGCTGTAATTTTCAAAGTGCACGTATGTCAATGTCATACGACGTTTTATAACATATTTGCGAGGAAATATTTAAATAAAACTCGGAAAACGACAATACCAAAGAAAAAGCGCGCAGAATAATTAAACGCGCATCGCTAATCACAAATTAGCGATGCGCGCGCATCAGCGCTTTTTTTTAAGAAAAAGCACAAAAAACAGCTAGTTAGTATTGTACTAATAAAGTAAATTAATAATTTTGTGTTTTGTTACAGATAAATGGTTGTAATTTATTGTCAAAATTAATTTAAAGAATTTAATTTTTATTTATTTTATCTCCTAAAGTTAATTTTATTGATAAAATGTTAACCACTTTTCTGACATAAAAACTATTTGCTAAGATTTAAAAAAGTATCGTTCGTTTTTAGACGGATCGTGCGTTTTACTTTACAATAACGCACAAGTGCGTAATGAGATACAGTACAATATTGAAATTGGTGAAATAAGTCACACTTTACGAGCAAGTATGTTATAAATAAAATTACATCACCGCGTACCAAATAAATAAATAAAAATATAATTATAATATAATTATATATAATTTCTACTTATAGTTTTAATTTATTAGGATTTATTTTTCTTTTTTAGTTAGTTTTTAGTTTTCATTGATGTAATTGTTGTGAAAAATAAAGAAATTAAGAGTAAAAATTACACATGGATAAGATAAAATCTAGTAAACTATACGATGAAATCGAAGTGAGCATCGAGTAAGAGTTTGAGAATACAACGTCAGATGTAAACGTGTGTCCGTCCGTGCGTCGGCATCTAAATCGGTGATTTGATTCAGTTGTGCACGTGGCCAGTCGCATTGTCATTATAACTAGTAAGTACAGACAACACACCATCGAGCTATTCCGATTCATTGCAATATCGATTCTATTACCGCGACAAAAAGTCTATAATATCTGTCATAATGTGACCAAATAAATTAGTAAAATTATTAAGTCAAAAGTTAAAGTCGAACTTTTTAAATCAATCAGTGTATGTGTTATAATGCCATAGGTAAAGCAGATCATAAATAAATCAAAATATACCATAAAATCACTCGTGATTAAGTATTTTTCAGGCTCATTTCAGTCTCCCAGTGTGAGTTATTATATCAATGATGTGAGCTTATTATTTAGATACCTAATTAGACACTTAAATATTTACTTCATAAAGTCTAGTATTTATAAACAAAACATAAAAAAAATAAAAATAAATAAACATATCTACCTTTGTCTTAATTATAAAGTCATTCAAAATATCAATAATATTAAAAGCAGTTTTCCATGCAACTTTTACAAGGAAAGGAAGAAAAATCCGAAGGACAATAAATAGTCTTTATAACGAAATAAAAGCTTTTGAAAATAAATCCTCCTACTTTGTTTGCCTATATTATTTTAGTTGCCATCTATGTTAATTCTTTATTGCTCATAAACACTATTTTAGTCATGCTGTAAACGTTAGGAACATTTGCTTTATTTATACGAATTACGCTTCGTTATAACATAAGCGTAGGCGTTCATCGTTTCGAGGTCGCGTATCTTTACACATTTGTAAATAAATTCCTTATTTTTTTTTTAATGGTAGTAATTTCCATAAAGCCAGGACTAACTTTTTAAAAGAATTATTTTCAAAAGTAGAATCACCACACTAAAACAAAAATAAATTGTACTCACCAGCCAAAGAGGGAAAATCCAAATCCGAAACACTGGCACTAAGAAAAATTGAATTTTTGAAATAGGAACAATAGTGAGGTTCGTAAACACGGGCGCGTGTTGTGAATGGTGCGTGTAGGGTTGCGTTTCGTTCGTTCGGATGCGCTGCCTTGCGAACGGTCGGCGAAGCGCTGCGCGGCCGCGGGGCGGGTCGGGAGTTACGGGATAAGTAGGGATGGACCTGGCATGCCGAGTGCAAATATATCGATAAGAACAGCTAAACCAAATGCCAGAAAATTAAAAGTATTTATTACCAAGAATGCCTTCGATTCCCGTGCTTTGTGACGGTTTTGCTTCGAATGACTAGAAAGAGACATCACGAAAGTTGTTGCTTGTTTGCTTACAATTATATTCGAATATTCGGACGTAAATTATTTTATTAATGAATGAATTCGTGAAGCGATTTGGTAAACGAGTCTCTCGTTTACCAAATCGCTTCACGAATTCAAGAGGAGAAGGCTTCTGATATTACAGGAGTAATTTTGATAAAGGCAATGAAGGCGTTAAATTACTTCTAATGTTATTATGATAGAATATTCAATATCTAGTAACTGAGTACATATATGATAGTTATGGACTTAGTATTTTTACCACAAATTTATTCATTCACAAAGAATTAGGCAACATTGAAAATGTAGGTACTGCCTCGCTGTCTATACTTCTTATCGATAGAGTATTGGAACATCACTTGCCTGAGTAAGAGTGCTATTTCGGCACAAAGTTGCGGATTGTTTCTCTCATAATAATTATATGTTATTTCTTAACACCGCCTTGTTATAACTCCAGACAGAAAGCACCTGACACGGTTTCGCGAAAATTATATTCTCGACTTTCCTGTAGCGAAAACATTTTTAATTGCTTTTAAAATTTATGTAAATGTACAATTATAATTAACTACAGCCTACCCTTTAAAATATAAGTCGATTATGCACTGTAAAAGTTAAATTGGGAAGTATCTCAGTAATTTTTAACATGTAGTTAGTCAGTTAAAAGGAACCTTGTGATAACTCGTTTATCGTGATTTTAGCAATTGCACTTAATTGTATCGTAGCGAGAGTCGCTATTCCTTTAATTGTTTTTTCGGAGTGTTCCTTCTGTACTTGTACTATTATGTATTCTGTGATTTTAGTAAGAAATGGGAAAACCTGACATTTTTTGATGGATTTATTATGCGTTTCCGTATGGGACGGGACGTTCTTAGAGTGTCTTATTCCTGCGATGAACTATGTAACAGACAGCATCTAGGAGACTTCGGGGGCAATACATGAGTCATGCTGGCTGCACGCAGGCTTTATTAGATCACTATGCGCTCATTTCGACACCGATCGATTAATTATCGATATAGACACTATCTCGATTCGTTATCATGCAATTGCAGTGTTAAACTCGAGTCGAGAGTACAGTCAACAGCAAATGAATAAAGCCAATTATTGCAATCCGCTGCTATTATCGACGCATAAACTGTAAATTGGCGTGAAGTTGACTTGATATTTATTTTATTTTAATCGAAAAACTAACAGTACAATATAACTTAATTACTAAAAAATATAAACATCTTAAAACACAGTTATTAAGTTTTCGCATATGTACTATTAAAATGCTTGCTTCTCCAAAAATGAAAGTAAATACAAATTAAAATAAGTTACTTGAAGGCATCTTATACGCATTTTTATTATTTACGCGAGGTCTAAGTTCGCGGCGAACCACCAGTATTATACAATCGAACCTTAAAGAATTTTTGTACCGCGTGGTTAGATCAATCGAACAGCGAGATCGAACTTCGCGACCGGAGGGTAAAATTTTTCCATTAAGTACAGACAACTCACAGCTAAAACTACTTGGCGTATAGGAAGCTGAAATTTTGCATAAGGATATGCATAAGGAACCTATACTAGGTTCCTTAGGAAGTGTAGGGGAGCACTAAGAGAGGATTTTCCGAAATTCTCACGGGAACAAAGTCATGCTAGTTAAATATGTGCCATAAGTATACTAGATTCCTAATATATCTTATCTTAAGTACTACTACATTCACACGTAACTGTTTAATATTTCTAATCTATTCTAGGTATATCACTAGCCGAAGCTTAAGAATAAGGCTGGGAATCTCCATCAGTTATCTTCCATAACAATTGAGGTAACACCTTTGGTCTAACAATGAGATAAGAATAAAGGTTTTGTATACTACAGAACCAAAGCCAACATAATAAATAATTGTATCTTGTTGTCAACTTTTTTTCATCAATTTTTTTTCGAACTTTTGCCTAATATGCTATGGTCTTTAAAATACTTTTATTTGAAAAGGACGGTGACTCATGTTTATTTACTCAAATGCGAAATCCCCCGGTGGTCAAAATCTAAACAGGTGATTAGGGGTAAACCCACCACATATTTTTGGAGACTTTTTTGTCAAGTTGCATTTATAAAGATGACAATTATGTATGCTTATATTAATTATTTATATTAATGAAAGTTTAGTTGTATTTTCTAGTTACCATACAACAAAATTGCAATGTTTTTGCATGAAGCGCCAACGTTCTAATCTAATAAAAATTCTTTTGTAGAGTATCAAATTTTAATTAATCAATCAATCAATAATATTTATTTGTCAAACATAAGTACATATATGTAGGATACAGTTGTTAGTTAATTAATTAGTGTTTCAATTGTACTGATAAAATAGAAAATCAATTTATTAATAGCGTAGGTACAGCGTTTGTAAAACCTTAGAGCAACACGGACTGCTTCCTCGCGCGGAAGTCCTTGTTGCTCGAAGGTAAAAACGGACTTAAGAAACAAAAGGTAGATCCGTTATTTTTTAAATACGAAATGTTAAAAAGTGCATAAATTAACATTGCAGAAAGGGGTACTACTTCGAAACTCTATGGCGTCACTTTATATAATACTCAATGTAAATAAGTGACGTCAATTCTATGCTTATGCTATGTAACATCCTAGCTTTTACACAGAAGATAAATGAATATAAACCGCAGACCGGAGGTTGAATAGCGATCGTTTTCGTGTAAACAGTGCCGGCCTCGCGCTAAAAATATACCGAAAATATTTCCGAATATTCTCGGGAGCTGCCCACCACTACTTTATATTTATCACTCTACTAGCTAGATGGCCAGTATTTAGTCATAAAATAATAGTAATAATCAAAAAAGAACTTAGGTTTAGATTCACTTCACAAACTCTACATTTACACCTATAATTTATAGTCAAAATATGTAGCTTGTCTGTTTCTGTACCGTCACATAGGCGTAAGATGAAAAATTCATTCATTGTTCTTTAGGGTTTTTCTATACAATAGTTTTTATACAATTGTATACACTAGTTAATAACGAAAAGGCCAAGCTATATATTTTGCAAGGTGTAGAGTTTGTAAAGTTAGAGCCTGTAGAGTTAGAACGTGTAGAGTCTGCTTCCAGACTGAAGACATGAAACTATAATTCTGTATCATCTTTTGTACTGTTTTCTGGCAAATGTACATTTCTGATTTCAGAGTTGGCTCTTGGCTCTACATGAGATGATCCTTTTTGACAGTGCAAGTCATTGGTTTTGGTAACATTTTACATGAAAATGTTTTTGGTGAATTCAAGTTTTTTTTTAAAACAGTAATTTGTTTTTAATTACGGGCGACGTTGATAATTTTATTGGGCTATTTCTGTTGCTATTGATACAATGTGACGTGTGTGGGGTGTGTGTGTTGTGTGTGTGTTATACGTTCTTCTTCTTATTAAAAAGCTGTGCTCTTGTCGGTGGAATATACGCCATACCTCTCTATACCTACCCTACTGGTATAGAGTAGTTACTAGTAACTTGTTCAAATGGTTGACTGTTTAAATAAACGTATTTGTTTATGCGATCCAGATTAGTAATGACACATTTCCTGATATAAATATCAAAATAAATGGAGAGCATAAATTTAAATTCGCGGTACGGTTTTGATCTGCAAAATAACGATCGTCCGAAGGTCTCGTAAACAAATTTGCCCTCGTCATAATTAAATGCTTATTTAACCAATGTTTTAGGTCAATAACGATCATGAACGTTATGTGTATGTACTAAAGATTCAATGAAAACTTTAATAAGTAGCTAAAGTATTTGATAATTCTACAACTCGGCCTGGCCCGGCCCTTTCCTAACCTATATAACACTAATAATAATGGCGGATTTTTTACGTGTAAATGAAAATCTTGATACATACAGGGTAATTTTCCTATCGAAATCGCCACAGGTGAGGAGTTCTGGAGTCCTGCCGCAACACCAGCGGTATGGCCGGTGGTACGGTGGGTCTTAAGCGCCTGGATGCAACCAGTAAACTATATTTTTTTATCTAGCAATTCATTAATTACTGCTTAAAAAAAGTAGAATTGGGAAAAGTAGTAATTCTAAGTAGAAAAGTAGAAATTCACTTAAAGTGGGAAATGTCCCGCTGCTGGGCAAAAGCCTCCCCACAATTCCCTCCACTCATCTCTGCCCTTCGTCTTTTCTTTCCAGTTCTTATCGAATCCTTTCAAATCATCCAACCATCTCGTTCTTGTTATAATACTCGTAAATCTAAATCTAGCCTTTTGGTAACGATTTAAAGCCCTAGCGCAATCGCACTTAGGAAAAATAGTCTTAATTAGGATGTAGACATTACGTTTTATGAAATTGTTAGGATTTCAAAATTTCGAACTATGCATTGCATGCTTATTTTAAAGTAACAAACCTATGTAAGATGAGGCTATAAAAATTAGAAGCTAGATTTAGCCTGAAGGTTGCCTCTGACTCGCATTACCTCCTTGAGATTATTTTTGTTTCTCTACATATCTATTACTAAAATACTATTTGGCTGACATCAGTAATACGTGCAGTGATTAACAAAATGTGAGTCACATTTGTTGATATTGATATCTTGACCTGCCTAGGCTATTTATTGTTTTATGCAGTTTCTATAAAATTGTGGTTAGACCCAAAAGGAATCGGAGTGTTGAATCAAAAGGTCTCACGAAAAGTAACCAATACTTACATACATACCATAGAAATGAGAATGTTACACTGGGCAAAAGGAGTTACCTACTAGGTTAAATGTTTTAACTAAATAAAATTAGATAATTATTTAATTTAATGTGAAAGTCGACTACGTTGGTACGGATTGGTATTATGAGGCGAGACGAAGAACAATTCAAAGTCAAAGTCAATTTTTTTTAATTTAAATTGGCCTTTAAAGAAGGCACTTTTTCACGTCGAAAACTAATTATTTAATCATAATATATTATGTCTCAAAGCTACAAACTACTAGCATTTCGGAACGACCACTGCTGAGAAATCAATAAGACAGGCGCTCAACATATCTGAACGACCTCAAGGTAGATCACCTTCCACATGGTGGGCCAGTAAACAAAAAGATCCAAAGGCTGAACATAAATCAAGGACAACCCGGAGCAGACTTCTGGGTGTACGAAGAGACCCGACCACAAGTGAAATGAGATAAGGGATGGAAAACAAGAAGATCAAGTACATTTTTTTATATATCTATAGGCTACAATTTTAAAATTTCCCATGGAAGCAGAGCTCAGGGGGCTGCAAATCTTTGGAGAAAATGCAGCAGTGGAGTTTATTGCGCCGCCTCTTCTCCACTTGCGCTTTGGAGGCGATAGTCGTTACGTCAACTAACAAATCTAGCTTTCTAAGTATATAACGCTTTAAAAGTGCTGTTTTTAACAAGAAGGAATGGTAAAGCCACACACAAAACATTTATTTCTCTATTCACAAGCCAGTACAGAATAAATTTGTAGGTTCAGTCCAGTTTTATGAAGTTTTATATCGAGTACTTTCACGTTTGTGTTGGAACTCTGCCGGCAAAGTGAGTCGCCGTCGGTATTTATAGTGTGACCGAAAGACGAAACATTCTTTCGTGTGGTCTAAGTGGCTAAGTTGAGCGTATTTAGGTTTCCAGACGCTCACGCTTCCACACTTTCGTTTAGCTGAGAGAAAACTAGAGTTCTGGGATGTGACGCCGCCCGCTTAGGTCAAGAAGTCAAGACTATATAAAACGTGGTTTAGTTTTAAACAAATTACTAGCTCCAAGTCAAACAAAACAATTGAAATATTTACAACTTATTCCTGTTTTTGTTCCATTTACTCCGTTTTTGTACGAAGTTACGATCATTATCTACTTTCATATCTATCACTAATCGCTTCAGCTTTTATATTGCGACCCAGATGTCGTCATTTTCAAAATAATACAAAACAACATGCTGCGAACGTGGGCATTTTTTTTCGTAGACAAATTGCACTAGATTGGATAAATTCAGTTAACCATAACCAGTGTTAATAACAAGACCGTAGACCTCTATAAAGATTAAATCAATCAGAATTAGCAAATCTATAAAAATCGTCTTTGTATCATAAAGTGTTATCTTTCTAAAACAATAACTATGATTATTATTTATTTGCGAATAATGTATTATTGCAGCAAAATCAAAGATGCAACAACTACGATAATATACGAGCCTGGCTGCAACCACGGGAGCCTGCAATGTTCCCGAAACGTTGGCCGCTATAAATAAATAAGGTTCGTGAAAAGTCCCGTTAATATATAGTTAGTACTAGCTGTTGCCCGCAGCTTCGCCCGCGTGACTTTGGCTTAGATGAAAAGTCTTTTTGTGTTCCAAACTGTTTCCTGTGTTCCAATCTTCGATTTTTATACGTCTACAGAAAATGCCAGATTAACCAAGTTTTGCTAAGGCGCCTTTTCCATATATGTTATAGTGTAGCTGGTCTCTTGAAGTTATTCATCAGATGTTCCAGATCTTCAATTTTTATACGTGAGCAGAAAATGCTCATCAGGTCGAACAGTTTTTGCTAAGGCACTATTTCCATATTTCTTATAGTTTAGCTGTTCTGTTATGGTTTTTCATCAGGTGTTCCAGTTTTCAAAATGAATTATAGCCTATATGTTGCCCAGGCTTAATAGCTATACAACAAAAAAAGTTTCATTCAAATCCGTCCAGTAGTTTTTGCGTGAAACGCGTACATACATACAGACAGACAGACAAGAAATTCCAAAAAAATGTTTTTGCTTTCTATTGTTCTTTTTAAGTGTCCCTCTATCCATTTTAGTCAAAAATACTAAATGTACAGACAAAATATTTTTACTGTTTTATTATATGTATAGATAATAGTTGGGCATTGTCATAGTTAGGCATTATGTCGTATTCTATGCACTAAAATGCAGCGTCTAAACTCCGTTTTTTCTTACTTGACCTATTATGTAAACAATCTTCACAGTACTTTTTTATTTTATTTTGTTGAAAATTAATCAAATATTAGTTCAAACCTAAACATTCTAAAGTAAAACATTTATTAACCCCGAAACTAATTTCCTAAAAAGTCTATTTTAATTTATATTGTTGTAAAATCATAAAAAGACATGGTAAGATTGTTTATATAATAGAAGTAGGAATAAACGAGTTTACATTACATGCTCTAATACGTCTACATTTTAGGACGTGAATGTTTTTTTTTTATCATTCATACATTTATTTATTTATTTTATTTTATTTATTTATTCAAACATTCCTTAACTATTATTACAGGTACACCCAATGCAATAGTATAAGTCTTAATTTACAAATTATTTCTACTATAACACAGTACATACAATGTAACTCTTACGAATTCCGTCAAAGGACAACAAAATACGTCTACTCTCGTCGCTACCTCATTTAGTACTCTCATTGTTCGAGTCAGGGGGGTGTGCTTTAGCATCTTCGTTCGCGCTTGTGGTATTGCGAATAGAGGAGGCTGTCGCCGCCGCCATACGTACCGATTGGGCACGCAAAGCGCAATCCACTGCAATACAGCTTGGTTGCTAAGGCGCCCCCTTAATATTTTAAATAAATATTTAGCCAATGTTAGCTCTCGTCGAACTTCCAGCGAATTGTATCCGACCATCCCGAGAACGAATAGTGTTGGGTACATCAATGGGTAGAACGGATACACCCCATACAATTTGAGATACAGGTACCTTGTAAATTTGTTTTGTATCCGTTCCACCATCAACTTGTATTTAGTTTCCTGGGGCGCCCACACACACGCGCTCCCTTCCAAATGGCTCTTCACAAGTGCTTCATATAACGCTCGCACCGCATTCAGATTTGAAAATTCTCTGCAATGGCGCAGTACGAACCCCAAATTTCGGTAAGCCTTCTTGCAAGCTTTCACTATATGCTCGCGGAAATTTAAATCACTAGTGAAATACACACCTAAATCTTTTGTCTGCTTTACACGCTGTATTGGGATTCCATCTATACAGTATTGGTGTATGCAGGGTTTTCGCAATTTTGTGAATGTCATTATGGTGCACTTGGATATGTTAAAGTGTAACCGGTTTCTGTGGGACCACTCCACCACTTTATCGATATCCGCTTGCAACTTCTCACAGTCTGTTGGACTTCTTATTTCCATTGCTATCTTTAGGTCGTCTGCGAACAGTAAACACTTGCCCTCTTTAACTACCCTTGGTAAGTCATTTATTACTAAATTAAATTCTAGGGGCCCTAAATTACTCCCTTGATTGACTCCTGACCTAGTAAAATATGGTTTCGACTGATATCCGGCCCAATCAACATATTGACGCCTGTCCTTCAGATAGCTTGCGAAGAACGCGAGAGTCTTTGGTGTGAAACCTGCTACGGCCAACTTCATGAGTAAGATATCATTATCCACGGTGTCAAAGGCTTTCTGGAAATCGAAATAGGCTACATCTACCTGCCCTCCCGCATCTATCGCAGGCACCAACACCGTCATAAATTGCAACAGATTACTTGTTGTGCTGCGTTTGGGGCGGAATCCGTGCTGTTCATCTGACAGCTGAGCCTCTACCTGTGAGTACACCGAGTGATTTATTGCTGACTCAAAAACCTTCGCCGGGGCACTCATGATAGCTGCTGGTCTAAAATCACACGCGTTAGTTCCCCCTCGTCCCTTTGGCACAGGTACAACTCTTGATATTTTCCACTGCTCCGGGAATCTTTCATTTTCAAGACATGTGTTATATATATGCTGTAGTGGCAATGCCAACACCCCGCGACAGTCCCTCAAAATGAAAGGAGGAATTCCATCTGGTCCTGTGGAATGCTTCGGCTTAAGCTTCGTCAATGCTTCTTCTACCTCTGACATCTCCAACCTATGCACCTGCACTCTTGCTGCGCCCGACGATACCGACTTGCTTACCGAAGCAACATCTAACTCTGCCGGCTCCGTGTGGTACACAGAGTAGAAAAAATCGGCTAATTCTTCCACACACTCTCTACCAGAAAGTATGCAACCATCTTTTATCAAAGTTTGCTTGTTGATATTGCCTCTTTTCGCCCTGATAAAGTGCCAGAAAGCTTTCGGATCTTTTGCCAGATTACTTTGCAAACAGTCACTATGTTGGTTATGAGCCTTTTCTACTGCTGCTTTTATTTGAGCTCGACATAGTGAAAATTCTTTATAGTCGGTTTCCAGTTTACTTTCCTTATAGCGTTTATGCAGTTTATGCTTACGTTGTATGTCCGATATAATTTGTCTTGTATACCATTCTGGATAATTGTATTTTGATTCAACTATTGATATTTTTTTCCTAGGGACGCTCTTTTCTATGGCATTAGTAATTTGCTCGTAAAAGTAATTAATTGCCTCGTCTGGATTTGATTTCAGAAACAGTTCACTCCAATTTATGTTCGCTATTTCTGTGTACAACCTCTGGATATCCGCTTTACGAAAATTCCATTGACGTGCCAACGAAGACGCGTGCCTTTGGCCTTCTTCACGACTCGCCCCAATCTGTTCCTCTGCTTCCAGCGTTGCCACCGAGACCGCGAGTGGAGGATGGTGTTTGTCCACTGGCTGCAAGCCCTCCGTTTCGCTAACAGATACCACACCGCGCACGCCACCCCCTTTTAATACTAGATCTAGCTGCCTATTATTAACATTTGGTACGTTGTTGCTTTGACTGAACTCACAAAAGCTTAGTACATATTCAAAATAATTACGGACATCTTCCTTTGCTGAATACAAATTAAAGTCACCTACTACAATGACGTTATTTTTATATTTTACACATAATTTTTCTATGAGATTAAACATGACCATATATTCTTCTGTGTTAGTACTCGGTGGAATATACACCGCACAACAAACAAATAAATAATTATCACCTATAGCTACCCAAGCTGCTACGATTTCAAATATGTGCTTATCTATTTCGACGTTGTCCCCTACTGGCAACCGATGAAGCTCATATCGGGGAGAGGCCACTATACACGTGCCGCCCTGCTTGCGGCCATCCGCTCGGTCACATCGCAATATCTGGTGACCTGGCGGTACTAGTTCCGCATCATGAAATGACGCATTCCATCCAGTTTCTGTGAACACCACTAAATCCGCTTCCGATGCTTGAATGAATGAGAATACTCTTGTTGTTTTTGTTCGCAAACCCTGGGCATTCTGGTAGTAAATTTCTATGTTCCTCTTCTTCCCTTTGCGTTGAAGGGCTTGCACTTTTCCCATATTATGTTTGCTTTGGTTTTCCCTCTCTGCTCCTCCGAAAGTTCTGCCTCCAAGGCTTAATGCAAATATCCGCCGCCCAGTTTTCCGGCTCCATAATCACCCCTGTTAGCCTAGTCGGTGCTCCTATCTTAAACGACGCGTAATTTCCACGCGATTTGAGCCCTTCTACTGTGCATACAGCTTCTTTGCAGATATTTTTAAGGTGATTCAATACCTGGTCATCCGTCGTTCCTTGTTTCACATAGAAAAGATGCAAATATTTCCATCTTTCGGATGCCTCTAATGTAGTCACTCCCGGGACTGCTGTACCTCGCAATATCGAAGCGTCTGACTTCCTTTGGTGTTTCCTCTTCACTTCTATCCAATTGCCACCTATTGAATCATCGTTTGCCTCAGTACTACTTTGGAGCTGCTGAATTTCTATATATCGAGCATGAGGTTCCTTAGAGCTTCCTTGGACTTCTGCCGCCTTTTCTTTCTTTGATGTCTCGTTTATCGATGTCACAGGTTTCGGTCCTTGTTTTGATTTTGGAGGCCTATTCAGTGGGTGCTTCTGGTGAGCCTTGGCCATAATATTACTATTATGATCATCTGGTGGAGGTAGTTGGTGGTCGACTATCTTATTTGTTTGTGCTAGTGAGGCTATAGAGTCTACTTTATTTCCCAGTTCCTCTATTTTCTTCGACAAATCGTTTTTGCATTTGTTACATGGTTTGCTCCCTATTTCGGATTTTATCTCCATCATGCATTCCTTCACTATCTTAGTTATTTTCGTTGTTAAACGAGTTTCATATTCTACCTGCAGGCTTTTAAACTCCTGCATCATTGCCGAGCGCATTTTATTTAATGCACTCTCAAATCGATCCTTATCCGCATTAGCTTGCGCATATCGCGCACCGCGTACCGTCACGTTGTCCATACTGCCTATTGAAATATCCGGACATTCGCTAACGATACTAGTGTCATGCGCCAGCTGTGTCTGCCGTACTGGTGTTCGCGTGTTGTCTCCTATGAGCTATTATGTAAACAATCTTCACAGTACTTTTTTATTTTATTTTGTTGAAAATTAATCAAATATTAGTTCAAACCTAAACATTCTAAAGTAAAACATTTATTAACCACGAAACTAATTTCCTAAAAAGTCTATTTTAATTTATATTGTTGTAAAATCATAAAAAGACATGGTAAGATTGTTTATATAATAGAAGTAGGAATAAACGAGTTTACATTACATGCTCTAATACGTCTACATTTTAGGACGTGAATGTTTTTTTTTTATCATTCATACATTTATTTATTTATTTTATTTTATTTATTTATTCAAACATTCCTTAACTATTATTACAGGTACACCCAATGCAATAGTATAAGTCTTAATTTACAAATTATTTCTACTATAACACAGTACATACAATGTAACTCTTACGAATTCCGTCAAAGGACAACAAAATACGTCTACTCTCGTCGCTACCTCATTTAGTACTCTCATTGTTCGAGTCAGGGGGGTGTGCTTTAGCATCTTCGTTCGCGCTTGTGGTATTGCGAATAGAGGAGGCTGTCGCCGCCGCCATACGTACCGATTGGGCACGCAAAGCGCAATCCACTGCAATACAGCTTGGTTGCTAAGGCGCCCCCTTAATATTTTAAATAAATATTTAGCCAATGTTAGCTCTCGTCGAACTTCCAGCGAATTGTATCCGACCATCCCGAGAACGAATAGTGTTGGGTACATCAATGGGTAGAACGGATACACCCCATACAATTTGAGATACAGGTACCTTGTAAATTTGTTTTGTATCCGTTCCACCATCAACTTGTATTTAGTTTCCTGGGGCGCCCACACACACGCGCTCCCTTCCAAATGGCTCTTCACAAGTGCTTCATATAACGCTCGCACCGCATTCAGATTTGAAAATTCTCTGCAATGGCGCAGTACGAACCCCAAATTTCGGTAAGCCTTCTTGCAAGCTTTCACTATATGCTCGCGGAAATTTAAATCACTAGTGAAATACACACCTAAATCTTTTGTCTGCTTTACACGCTGTATTGGGATTCCATCTATACAGTATTGGTGTATGCAGGGTTTTCGCAATTTTGTGAATGTCATTATGGTGCACTTGGATATGTTAAAGTGTAACCGGTTTCTGTGGGACCACTCCACCACTTTATCGATATCCGCTTGCAACTTCTCACAGTCTGTTGGACTTCTTATTTCCATTGCTATCTTTAGGTCGTCTGCGAACAGTAAACACTTGCCCTCTTTAACTACCCTTGGTAAGTCATTTATTACTAAATTAAATTCTAGGGGCCCTAAATTACTCCCTTGATTGACTCCTGACCTAGTAAAATATGGTTTCGACTGATATCCGGCCCAATCAACATATTGACGCCTGTCCTTCAGATAGCTTGCGAAGAACGCGAGAGTCTTTGGTGTGAAACCTGCTACGGCCAACTTCATGAGTAAGATATCATTATCCACGGTGTCAAAGGCTTTCTGGAAATCGAAATAGGCTACATCTACCTGCCCTCCCGCATCTATCGCAGGCACCAACACCGTCATAAATTGCAACAGATTACTTGTTGTGCTGCGTTTGGGGCGGAATCCGTGCTGTTCATCTGACAGCTGAGCCTCTACCTGTGAGTACACCGAGTGATTTATTGCTGACTCAAAAACCTTCGCCGGGGCACTCATGATAGCTGCTGGTCTAAAATCACACGCGTTAGTTCCCCCTCGTCCCTTTGGCACAGGTACAACTCTTGATATTTTCCACTGCTCCGGGAATCTTTCATTTTCAAGACATGTGTTATATATATGCTGTAGTGGCAATGCCAACACCCCGCGACAGTCCCTCAAAATGAAAGGAGGAATTCCATCTGGTCCTGTGGAATGCTTCGGCTTAAGCTTCGTCAATGCTTGTTCTACCTCTGACATCTCCAACCTATGCACCTGCACTCTTGCTGCGCCCGACGATACCGACTTGCTTACCGAAGCAACATCTAACTCTGCCGGCTCCGTGTGGTACACAGAGTAGAAAAAATCGGCTAATTCTTCCACACACTCTCTACCAGAAAGTATGCAACCATCTTTTATCAAAGTTTGCTTGTTGATATTGCCTCTTTTCGCCCTGATAAAGTGCCAGAAAGCTTTCGGATCTTTTGCCAGATTACTTTGCAAACAGTCACTATGTTGGTTATGAGCCTTTTCTACTGCTGCTTTTATTTGAGCTCGACATAGTGAAAATTCTTTATAGTCGGTTTCCAGTTTACTTTCCTTATAGCGTTTATGCAGTTTATGCTTACGTTGTATGTCCGATATAATTTGTCTTGTATACCATTCTGGATAATTGTATTTTGATTCAACTATTGATGTTTTTTTCCTAGGGACGCTCTTTTCTATGGCATTAGTAATTTGCTCGTAAAAGTAATTAATTGCCTCGTCTGGATTTGATTTCAGAAACAGTTCACTCCAATTTATGTTCGCTATTTCTGTGTACAACCTCTGGATATCCGCTTTACGAAAATTCCATTGACGTGCCAACGAAGACGCGTGCCTTTGGCCTTCTTCACGACTCGCCCCAATCTGTTCCTCTGCTTCCAGCGTTGCCACCGAGACCGCGAGTGGAGGATGGTGTTTGTCCACTGGCTGCAAGCCCTCCGTTTCGCTAACAGATACCACACCGCGCACG
The DNA here is from genome assembly GCA_018467065.1 of Ephestia elutella. Taxonomy (NCBI): domain Eukaryota; kingdom Metazoa; phylum Arthropoda; class Insecta; order Lepidoptera; family Pyralidae; genus Ephestia; species Ephestia elutella. Next base: position 6,199,474 of record CM031570.1, on the reverse strand, counting down.
CCACCCCCTTTTAATACTAGATCTAGCTGCCTATTATTAACATTTGGTACGTTGTTGCTTTGACTGAACTCACAAAAGCTTAGTACATATTCAAAATAATTACGGACATCTTCCTTTGCTGAATACAAATTAAAGTCACCTACTACAATGACGTTATTTTTATATTTTACACATAATTTTTCTATGAGATTAAACATGACCATATATTCTTCTGTGTTAGTACTCGGTGGAATATACACCGCACAACAAACAAATAAATAATTATCACCTATAGCTACCCAAGCTGCTACGATTTCAAATATGTGCTTATCTATTTCGACGTTGTCCCCTACTGGCAACCGATGAAGCTCATATCGGGGAGAGGCCACTATACACGTGCCGCCCTGCTTGCGGCCATCCGCTCGGTCACATCGCAATATCTGGTGACCTGGCGGTACTAGTTCCGCATCATGAAATGACGCATTCCATCCAGTTTCTGTGAACACCACTAAATCCGCTTCCGATGCTTGAATGAATGAGAATACTCTTGTTGTTTTTGTTCGCAAACCCTGGGCATTCTGGTAGTAAATTTCTATGTTCCTCTTCTTCCCTTTGCGTTGAAGGGCTTGCACTTTTCCCATATTATGTTTGCTTTGGTTTTCCCTCTCTGCTCCTCCGAAAGTTCTGCCTCCAAGGCTTAATGCAAATATCCGCCGCCCAGTTTTCCGGCTCCATAATCACCCCTGTTAGCCTAGTCGGTGCTCCTATCTTAAACGACGCGTAATTTCCACGCGATTTGAGCCCTTCTACTGTGCATACAGCTTCTTTGCAGATATTTTTAAGGTGATTCAATACCTGGTCATCCGTCGTTCCTTGTTTCACATAGAAAAGATGCAAATATTTCCATCTTTCGGATGCCTCTAATGTAGTCACTCCCGGGACTGCTGTACCTCGCAATATCGAAGCGTCTGACTTCCTTTGGTGTTTCCTCTTCACTTCTATCCAATTGCCACCTGTTGAATCATCGTTTGCCTCAGTACTACTTTGGAGCTGCTGAATTTCTATATATCGAGCATGAGGTTCCTTAGAGCTTCCTTGGACTTCTGCCGCCTTTTCTTTCTTTGATGTCTCGTTTATCGATGTCACAGGTTTCGGTCCTTGTTTTGATTTTGGAGGCCTATTCAGTGGGTGCTTCTGGTGAGCCTTGGCCATAATATTACTATTATGATCATCTGGTGGAGGTAGTTGGTGGTCGACTATCTTATTTGTTTGTGCTAGTGAGGCTATAGAGTCTACTTTATTTCCCAGTTCCTCTATTTTCTTCGACAAATCGTTTTTGCATTTGTTACATGGTTTGCTCCCTATTTCGGATTTTATCTCCATCATGCATTCCTTCACTATCTTAGTTATTTTCGTTGTTAAACGAGTTTCATATTCTACCTGCAGGCTTTTAAACTCCTGCATCATTGCCGAGCGCATTTTATTTAATGCACTCTCAAATCGATCCTTATCCGCATTAGCTTGCGCATATCGCGCACCGCGTACCGTCACGTTGTCCATACTGCCTATTGAAATATCCGGACATTCGCTAACGATACTAGTGTCATGCGCCAGCTGTGTCTGCCGTACTGGTGTTCGCGTGTTGTCTCCTATGAGCTATTATGTAAACAATCTTCACAGTACTTTTTTTATTTTATTTTGTTGAAAATTAATCAAATATTAGTTCAAACCTAAACATTCTAAAGTAAAACATTTATTAACCACGAAACTAATTTCCTAAAAAGTCTATTTTAATTTATATTGTTGTAAAATCATAAAAAGACATGGTAAGATTGTTTATATAATAGAAGTAGGAATAAACGAGTTTACATTACATGCTCTAATACGTCTACATTTTAGGACGTGAATGTTTTTTTTTATCATTCATACATTTATTTATTTATTTTATTTTATTTATTTATTCAAACATTCCTTAACTATTATTACAGGTACACCCAATGCAATAGTATAAGTCTTAATTTACAAATTATTTCTACTATAACACAGTACATACAATGTAACTCTTACGAATTCCGTCAAAGGACAACAAAATACGTCTACTCTCGTCGCTACCTCATTTAGTACTCTCATTGTTCGAGTCAGGGGGGTGTGCTTTAGCATCTTCGTTCGCGCTTGTGGTATTGCGAATAGAGGAGGCTGTCGCCGCCGCCATACGTACCGATTGGGCACGCAAAGCGCAATCCACTGCAATACAGCTTGGTTGCTAAGGCGCCCCCTTAATATTTTAAATAAATATTTAGCCAATGTTAGCTCTCGTCGAACTTCCAGCGAATTGTATCCGACCATCCCGAGAACGAATAGTGTTGGGTACATCAATGGGTAGAACGGATACACCCCATACAATTTGAGATACAGGTACCTTGTAAATTTGTTTTGTATCCGTTCCACCATCAACTTGTATTTAGTTTCCTGGGGCGCCCACACACACGCGCTCCCTTCCAAATGGCTCTTCACAAGTGCTTCATATAACGCTCGCACCGCATTCAGATTTGAAAATTCTCTGCAATGGCGCAGTACGAACCCCAAATTTCGGTAAGCCTTCTTGCAAGCTTTCACTATATGCTCGCGGAAATTTAAATCACTAGTGAAATACACACCTAAATCTTTTGTCTGCTTTACACGCTGTATTGGGATTCCATCTATACAGTATTGGTGTATGCAGGGTTTTCGCAATTTTGTGAATGTCATTATGGTGCACTTGGATATGTTAAAGTGTAACCGGTTTCTGTGGGACCACTCCACCACTTTATCGATATCCGCTTGCAACTTCTCACAGTCTGTTGGACTTCTTATTTCCATTGCTATCTTTAGGTCGTCTGCGAACAGTAAACACTTGCCCTCTTTAACTACCCTTGGTAAGTCATTTATTACTAAATTAAATTCTAGGGGCCCTAAATTACTCCCTTGATTGACTCCTGACCTAGTAAAATATGGTTTCGACTGATATCCGGCCCAATCAACATATTGACGCCTGTCCTTCAGATAGCTTGCGAAGAACGCGAGAGTCTTTGGTGTGAAACCTGCTACGGCCAACTTCATGAGTAAGATATCATTATCCACGGTGTCAAAGGCTTTCTGGAAATCGAAATAGGCTACATCTACCTGCCCTCCCGCATCTATCGCAGGCACCAACACCGTCATAAATTGCAACAGATTACTTGTTGTGCTGCGTTTGGGGCGGAATCCGTGCTGTTCATCTGACAGCTGAGCCTCTACCTGTGAGTACACCGAGTGATTTATTGCTGACTCAAAACCTTCGCCGGGGCACTCATGATAGCTGCTGGTCTAAAATCACACGCGTTAGTTCCCCCTCGTCCCTTTGGCACAGGTACAACTCTTGATATTTTCCACTGCTCCGGGAATCTTTCATTTTCAAGACATGTGTTATATATATGCTGTAGTGGCAATGCCAACACCCCGCGACAGTCCCTCAAAATGAAAGGAGGAATTCCATCTGGTCCTGTGGAATGCTTCGGCTTAAGCTTCGTCAATGCTTGTTCTACCTCTGACATCTCCAACCTATGCACCTGCACTCTTGCTGCGCCCGACGATACCGACTTGCTTACCGAAGCAACATCTAACTCTGCCGGCTCCGTGTGGTACACAGAGTAGAAAAAATCGGCTAATTCTTCCACACACTCTCTACCAGAAAGTATGCAACCATCTTTTATCAAAGTTTGCTTGTTGATATTGCCTCTTTTCGCCCTGATAAAGTGCCAGAAAGCTTTCGGATCTTTTGCCAGATTACTTTGCAAACAGTCACTATGTTGGTTATGAGCCTTTTCTACTGCTGCTTTTATTTGAGCTCGACATAGTGAAAATTCTTTATAGTCGGTTTCCAGTTTACTTTCCTTATAGCGTTTATGCAGTTTATGCTTACGTTGTATGTCCGATATAATTTGTCTTGTATACCATTCTGGATAATTGTATTTTGATTCAACTATTGATGTTTTTTTCCTAGGGACGCTCTTTTCTATGGCATTAGTAATTTGCTCGTAAAAGTAATTAATTGCCTCGTCTGGATTTGATTTCAGAAACAGTTCACTCCAATTTATGTTCGCTATTTCTGTGTACAACCTCTGGATATCCGCTTTACGAAAATTCCATTGACGTGCCAACGAAGACGCGTGCCTTTGGCCTTCTTCACGACTCGCCCCAATCTGTTCCTCTGCTTCCAGCGTTGCCACCGAGACCGCGAGTGGAGGATGGTGTTTGTCCACTGGCTGCAAGCCCTCCGTTTCGCTAACAGATACCACACCGCGCACGCCACCCCCTTTTAATACTAGATCTAGCTGCCTATTATTAACATTTGGTACGTTGTTGCTTTGACTGAACTCACAAAAGCTTAGTACATATTCAAAATAATTACGGACATCTTCCTTTGCTGAATACAAATTAAAGTCACCTACTACAATGACGTTATTTTTATATTTTACACATAATTTTTCTATGAGATTAAACATGACCATATATTCTTCTGTGTTAGTACTCGGTGGAATATACACCGCACAACAAACAAATAAATAATTATCACCTATAGCTACCCAAGCTGCTACGATTTCAAATATGTGCTTATCTATTTCGACGTTGTCCCCTACTGGCAACCGATGAAGCTCATATCGGGGAGAGGCCACTATACACGTGCCGCCCTGCTTGCGGCCATCCGCTCGGTCACATCGCAATATCTGGTGACCTGGCGGTACTAGTTCCGCATCATGAAATGACGCATTCCATCCAGTTTCTGTGAACACCACTAAATCCGCTTCCGATGCTTGAATGAATGAGAATACTCTTGTTGTTTTTGTTCGCAAACCCTGGGCATTCTGGTAGTAAATTTCTATGTTCCTCTTCTTCCCTTTGCGTTGAAGGGCTTGCACTTTTCCCATATTATGTTTGCTTTGGTTTTCCCTCTCTGCTCCTCCGAAAGTTCTGCCTCCAAGGCTTAATGCAAATATCCGCCGCCCAGTTTTCCGGCTCCATAATCACCCCTGTTAGCCTAGTCGGTGCTCCTATCTTAAACGACGCGTAATTTCCACGCGATTTGAGCCCTTCTACTGTGCATACAGCTTCTTTGCAGATATTTTTAAGGTGATTCAATACCTGGTCATCCGTCGTTCCTTGTTTCACATAGAAAAGATGCAAATATTTCCATCTTTCGGATGCCTCTAATGTAGTCACTCCCGGGACTGCTGTACCTCGCAATATCGAAGCGTCTGACTTCCTTTGGTGTTTCCTCTTCACTTCTATCCAATTGCCACCTGTTGAATCATCGTTTGCCTCAGTACTACTTTGGAGCTGCTGAATTTCTATATATCGAGCATGAGGTTCCTTAGAGCTTCCTTGGACTTCTGCCGCCTTTTCTTTCTTTGATGTCTCGTTTATCGATGTCACAGGTTTCGGTCCTTGTTTTGATTTTGGAGGCCTATTCAGTGGGTGCTTCTGGTGAGCCTTGGCCATAATATTACTATTATGATCATCTGGTGGAGGTAGTTGGTGGTCGACTATCTTATTTGTTTGTGCTAGTGAGGCTATAGAGTCTACTTTATTTCCCAGTTCCTCTATTTTCTTCGACAAATCGTTTTTGCATTTGTTACATGGTTTGCTCCCTATTTCGGATTTTATCTCCATCATGCATTCCTTCACTATCTTAGTTATTTTCGTTGTTAAACGAGTTTCATATTCTACCTGCAGGCTTTTAAACTCCTGCATCATTGCCGAGCGCATTTTATTTAATGCACTCTCAAATCGATCCTTATCCGCATTAGCTTGCGCATATCGCGCACCGCGTACCGTCACGTTGTCCATACTGCCTATTGAAATATCCGGACATTCGCTAACGATACTAGTGTCATGCGCCAGCTGTGTCTGCCGTACTGGTGTTCGCGTGTTGTCTCCCTTGGGTATTTTGCACCGGCATTCCATGCATATCCAGGAATTTATATGTTCCAACGGTAAAGCTGCGAATGTTTCGCTGGTGTAATTTGCACACAAAATATCATAATGTTGTTTACATTTATAACAACGCATTACTTCGTTCTCGTTCCCTATTATCCCTCCGCATCCCGCGCAGCTAATTGCTTTTGACGCCATTGTCGCACTTTCAATGATTCCCGAACACTATACTACGCAGTAGACCTTCACCTTACGCCTTACTTGATATCGCGTTGATCGTGGTACCGGCCAGTACAGCTCAGCGACAGTTAGCGATAATAATCGTTCTCTGTGTCGATGTCTTGGTACGAGTATCTGCGGCCGGCTGACGGTGTTGCGATGGGCGATGATTCACTGCAGCGGCGTTGGCGCGGGTTGTCCTAGGTCAGGGACACCAACGGAATTTTCGAATATTTCAAACTAATCTTGCTTTAATCTGCCAAATTATTTCACTTTTTGAAAAACTAATTTAAAATTTTAGTTACTGGATGTCCACTACTCGCGATTATCATTACTCGAAGTTGACAATCGCGTTATTTATACGGGTTTTCGAATTAAATATGCACAGCGCTCAAAACTGATGCTTGCCTCTGACGGGCTCGGACGACTACATACATATTATCACGCCTTTTCCCCGTAGGGGGTAGGCAGAGACTGTTAAAAAAAAAGACGCCAAATGCTGCGAATAATGTACTTTTATTAGTACGAACAATGTGTCTCGTAATAACATAATAAAAAGTGGTACAGAGTTAAATATTTGACGAAATGTTAAATAAATAAACGGCATACACTATTTGAACTATAAATAAAATGAAATTTGATAATGTCATAAAACAAACTCTTCTATGAATACATTTTGAACATTTGTCTTTGTGTTATTGCTTTAAAATTTATATACTTACTAAAATTAATATTTATTGCAAAGCTATTTGTATATCGTGATATTTTAATATTAATTTTTAAAATACATGCTTGGTGTTCTCAAAAAATATGAAATATAAATCATAGCGGGTTATTGACAACTTTATTGACTACTCAGAGCTCAGAGACATGTTATAAAAATACAGTAATTAAATACACATGATAAACTGAGTAAACTGTATTGACACCATTTCCTGCATTTTTTGCAATACTAGTTATAAAACCATCAAATATTAAACCTTTTTCTGCAGTAATAAGGTTTAAAATTGAAAATCAGAGTCGACAGGGATTGTTTGATAAAAAATAGAATAATATTATTTAAATCGTAAGCCATAAGGGCCAAAATCGCATTCACGACTCGCGTATTTACAAAAGCGAACAGATACGTCCAACAAACTTCAACTTCGGATAACTTCGGTATATCTCCAAAAACTGCAATGGTTCCACATAAAATTGAAATTTGAAACAGCTGGGTAACTGTCTAATGTAGAATTTGACAAATATCATTCAAAACTTGAACATCTTTAAAAAACTTACCACATATTAATATCTAAAAACCCTTTGAATCCTTTTCATCACTATAAAAGAGGTATTTTTGATATACATTTTTGTGAAGCTTATTACGAGAAATTTTCTTGAATATAATTTCTAAGTACCGACTCGCAAATACCTGGGGGGTTAAAACGGCCACTTCCTAAATATTTAAAAATGAACCTTAACATACCACTTATAAGGTTCATTTTTCAATATTTAAAAAATGAAAAATGGATCATATTCCGATTCATCAAAGTAACGCCCCTGTATATATAATATGATGATAGCACATTTGTATACACCAAAATACTTTAACAAAAATAACCAAAATTATACAAAAAAAGGCTGACCACTAGTTTTATGCTAAACAAATTCCAACAATACAGTAAATCCAAAAAATTACATAAGAAATTTTCTTTTCTTAAAAAAAAAAACAAGCAAGAATGATTCCTCTGATAAATAAATTGATCAAATCTAAAAAAATACAAAAACTGTACACAATAGTGTACATACGTGTACAAATGTGCTTCCGCCTTCCCGGCTTTCTCCGCTCGCCTCTCGGCATATTAAAAATATCCGAATTCATTTCCATAAATTGTACTATTTACACAACTCGAGCATTCCAAAACATTACATGGTCAATGGTAACAATAATCTTAGAATTGAAACCATAAAGTTAATTGTGAAGCCTGTTTTCACTGAACAGTTAAGAAATAAAGTAAACAATAATTGATTAATACTTGAATCAGAAAAATATGGCAAATGGCAAATTATACTTTTTTTTTATTACAAGAAGTAAATCTTTTTACACATTCAAATCGGAATAAAAACATCTTTTATGCCATAATGGTCAGTGAAAACGAGGACTATAGATTAATAACAAAAAATAAACCAAATTGTGATGTCTGTATGTCAACAAATTAATATCTTAGGAATATTTACCGAAAATAATATATAACAAATCCTGAACGGCTCTCTCTTTACATTTCCCATTAAATTAGTCACTCAGACTAACCTCAAATAATAATATAATAAAAAAAAACACTCACTAACAGTAATAAAACGTAATCAATCGTAATCCGCAAGTAATAATAAAAATATTAAAGCAATTCTTAAGCAAACTACGAAATCTCAAATATTGAGGGTTCAAAATTCAAATGCAACCATACACAACAAATCACTACAATATAACTACAAAGACAGAAGGGGTTAGAAGCCCATTTCGACAGTATAATTTTTCGCTCAGAAGTAAATAATAAAAATATACAATATGCGTATGGCATCAAATCCATCATTTAGATTTTTAAAACTAAATTGTATTGGAAATAGGCATGTAACAAGCAAATAACCCCTTCTATTGTTGCGAGTCAAATTCCGGACCCATTTTACCACATACTCTTATACTATACCTACTAAACCGTTTACGATTCGTACACAAAATATGTCATTTTATACTTAGACTAACTTAGCCTAACATTCACCAAAAATAAGAGGTGTTGGCGAGTGTCCACGGCGGCGAGCGAACCTAATTATCATTTGTTAGCACATCACAGATCATCTAAAATAATTTAGCTAAATTGCATGAATTTTTAAATTTATTATTTTATTTTAGATTCAGGTAAACTAAGCATAGACGATGGAAACTGTGACAATACGTCTGAAACGATTTCACTTTGGACAATAAATAATTAAGGCCAGGTCCAACCCCACATTCGAAAATTGTAATTTTTCATGAAGAAATTTACCTAATTAGTGTTTATTTACGAAGTGGAAAAATAATACAGGATATAGATTATGATCTCTATTAAGGTTTCAATCGTGTACTTTTTAATAAAAATACATATTTTCGGCTTAATTAATTCATAAAGGCACCGAAAATTTAGAAAATATTTCAGCTTTCAAGTCATGAAACTTAAAATTTTCAGCGATAACATATATATATTTTTATATAATTAGTTTATATATATGCTATATTAAAGTCTTAATCGAGCACTTTTGTTTTAAAACTAATATTTTTAATGATATTTGTGAAAGAGTTGCTAAAACGGTACAAAATCTGTTCGATCCTGCCAACGAAAGTAGAACATTGTGTTGTGCAAAAAATCTTATTGCAACGCGCACACGGCGCGGTTAAGCGCATATGAATTTTGTTTGTTGCAGCTCAGGTTGGACCTGGTCTTAAAATACAAAAATTCATGTGATCTTAATTTTGACATTCAGTTTTCTTTATATTCCAGATGTGAGAGCCTTGTGCTGTGACACGGGCACTGCCTATATCAGGCACCAGTCTCCAACATGCTGCCATCGTAACAAAGATCTATTATATGTTGTAACTAATTGTACTTAATAAATTACATTTTTACTTTTACTGGATGTATTAGATTCATGCAATTCCACTAATTAGGCACATCAAACTATAAAATACCTCCCTACTCCGCTCTCGCCGCATATTCTATCATAAGTTACGTAACTAATACTAATCTTACACTCACTAGATCAAAAGCTAATCCGATTTGGCTTCTTTCAAGTTGAACCGTAATTATGTCTTGTCATATTTAACCTTATTTTAATATAAAAATGCCTTATTTTGGTATAACTGTTATTAAAATTCGTATAACGTTCACTAACTCATATTTGAGCTGCATTTTTCATATATCTTACTTATATTATTTGTTTAGGATTTGTGAAAATATTTTAGTGAGATCCTTCACTGTTCTTTAGTTTGTTCTCTCAATACCGTAATATATAAATAGTTACATTTAAACCTACAAGTATTGTAAATGGTGGTCAGTGAATACTAAGAATATTATACAGTAGGTCAACTCCCTTGCAAATAATTCCAAAAATATATGAATAACGAATCTAAAGTGACTGTATGGCTCGAAATTCATTTTTGAAGTGAAAACTTCTTTAATATAACTTTATTTTGTAGGTATTGAATGACACCACGCCTCACGCGCTATAACAAGCATTCGGGTGGTCTTATTAATGAACAAATCATTTTTTCTTTCATTGTACTAAATATTATATAGTATTAATAATGACTTCATTGCTTTATTAAAATGAATAAGTGGTGTTAGTAATTTAACGACTTAGAAAAATACTTACTTAAATAGTATGCAAGATAAATTAGCAACAAGGGACGTACAGGACAATGTTCTTCTTATTCACAAACCACCCTTATTTAGTATAAATAAATACAAGACATAAATTATCAGTTCACCTTTTTTTATAAATACGAGCGATGCAACACTGTGCAATGTTTGTTACCTTTCATTAACATACCAATCCAAAACAATTTCAAACAATTTTGAGATAACGGAAGACAAAATAAAAAAATCAATTTGGAAGACAGGGCCGAAAGTAAAATATGTAGTTTAAAAATAATTATAACAACTTATAAAACTTATATGGCAACCATAACATTTTGTAATCACTATTTGATGTATCATTTCATATAGTTCAATGAAAATTAATTGAAAATTGTTTTTATATAAAACGGTTGTCTGAGCTAGAAGAGGTCCCATTTTATGAGTGTGCCACTGACACATTAGCATAAGAGTTTTTGTGAGAAAAAATATTTGCTCCCATGAATTTTTGTGTAAAAGTTACAATTCGTTCTGTCTCTTTCCAAGGTTAGGTTCGGCCATTGCTTCTCAAAAAGGTACCTACTTACTTAAGGTAATACTTCTAACCAACTAACTGTGCAACTTTTAAAAGTTAGTAAGTGTTTAGATGCTTTGAATCATATAGGGAAAACAATTTACTGATTCACTGTACAATAACGTCATCAGTTGGAATACGGGACCTTATAAGTCCCCGTGTTTCACCCAGGTGGAGAACCGACGTGAAGCACGTGTCCGGACTCCTCTCGCCATCTCCTTTTACTCGTATTTATTTATTTACTAGCTTTTACCAGCGGATTCGCCCGCGTAAATTATACAAACAAAACCTTCTTCACAGCCCACCCCGTCCATTGGTTAAAACCCCATGAAAATCAGTTTAGTAGTTTTTGAGAATATCAAGAACAGACAGACGCGGGGGACTTTATTTTATAATATGTAAGGACTTAACAGCAAGCCCTGTGCACAGTACACTCATAAAACGGTCTCCGCAGCCCAAACCTATCCACACAAGCCGACACAATCCACGTTCCACTGTAACACAATCCACACAACACTGTAACACTATCCACACACTGTCACTGCGCGACACAGTCGTCCGTTCGCTCGAAGGCCTCAAAAGAAGCCGATCAACTCCTACTCGATGGTGCTCCGAGGGCCGTCGATGGGCATCGTGTGGAGCACCTCGTCCAAAAGCTGCAATGCCCTGTAATTTACAAGAGATTTTTAGGTTTTGAATCTTATCACCAATACATAAGGTATATATTCTTCTTCTTCTTCTTCCTCAGCGTATAACTGCCCACCGTTGAGCATAGTATCAGGTATATATTATGGGATATTTAATTGGTACATAACTAGCACTGTCTCACAAATGTATGATGATATTTTTAATCCTTTATAAGGCAACTAGCTTTTGCCTGCGGCTTCGCCCGCGTGAATTTCCCATGGAAACAGTGCTTTTTCCCGGGATGAAAGGTACCCTATGCGAAATTTCAGGAAGATTGGTTCAGTAGATAAAGCGTGAAGAGGTAACAAACAAATAAACAAACACACTTTCGCATTTGTAATATTAGTAGGAATAGGGATAGGTATGAATCTTATCACTGATACGTAAGGCTCAATATTTGATGGGAATATTATTACCTTTGAGTCTCACGACTCTTCGCTCTGTCCCGTAAGGGGAAAAGACGTTATGACTATGTATTACTACGACTGCCTTACAAAGGCTTAAATAATATACAGGAATATCCATTACTTTCATAATAATGCTTATCCATCGTTCACGTCAAAACGGAGCAAATTACGTGATTTTAGAGAGTTTGAGTGCTGGATTCATTTTTTTGATTGCGTTTGACTTCTATCTTGCTGATGGGAAGCAAAGATGAGATCTAGGGTGGTACACGCAAACACAAAATATGCCTATTCACTCTTGCCTTAAAAACCCCCTAAATTATAAGTGACAGGAAACAGCGACGCGGGGAGAGAATTCCATATGTTGGCGGTCTATCTATTCATGTCATAGATTGTCACACAGACACGTACCCCTAGATTATTGAATCGCTTCTTAGTATAGATCAAGCCAAGCCGATTCGCAAATCGTGAAACGTCGGTGCATCGCGTGGTGCATCTTTTGACAGTTAAATTCGATAGTGATGAGACATGTAAACTTTTCAATCATTAATCATGCTGTTTTTTTTAAGTATTTAATTTCGATTATAATAAAATAGAAGATAAAAAAAATATTTGAGGCCTGTTTGCATTTTTATTTTAGGTTATGAACTTTATACATTACTTTAAACTATTTACATGTAACAAATGAACTCCATATTTAAATGAATCTATTGATTATGATATATTTATGTGCGAGTGTCGGCTGTGCCAATCACTAATACATCTATCTTGTCATTTGTTTCTATCTTGTTTATGAATTTTCTGCTCACGCAGAAAACAATAGGATTTGGCCTATACGTTACTCTAGTAGTAAGGAGGAATTCGAAACTCAATGCACGTACCTGTGCAGATGTACCTCCACCCAGCAGGGCGTCTCCTTGATGGAGGTGCGCGGGTAGTCGGGCCCCCAGCCCTTCACGAACGATAGCCGCACGATACACAATCGCCGCAGGTCGTCCACGCCAATGCCTGCCGCTGCTGTGAGACCTGGAATATATAAAAACATATCAGTTTTATTCCAAGTTTTATTTGGAACTGGTTTATATTATTTACTAGCTTTTGCCCGCGGCTTCCCACGGGAACTGTGCTTTTTCCGGGGTGAAAAGTACCCTTCCTTCTCAGTACTACCACAGTTTAATAAAACATACAGTTGTCCATCGGCCTTAATGATGACGGTCACGCCGCCAGCGTGATCCGACACAGCAGTGTCAGGGTTAACAAACCAAACCATTTAGTTTTTGGTTTATGGTTTTGGTTTGGTTCAGTGGCCGTGCGGTACGCCCCCCTCCGTCCCCCGCCCCCGCACCCCCCACGATTGCTCCGCGTAGAGGCCCTCGATGATCGACTGTATGAACCATATAGGTAGGCTGTGGTACTACTATGTGTATGCGAAATTTCAGGAAGATTAGTTAAGTAGATAAAGCGTGGAGAGGCAACAAACTTACTTTTGCATTTATAATATTAGTTGGGATTAGGATACGAAACGGACATGTGTTATTATTATTTATTATTATTTACTATGTGGGGACGCCAGCGCGAGCACCAGAAGGGTGATCAGTCCACTTATGCTGGGACCATTTCACCCAATTCCCCGAGACCCGTATAGGGTTTTGAGTTGCCTGGTAACTCATGTTGGTGGCGACCCATTGAATCTACCTGTTACTTTGCAGAAATTTAACATCTGCCCTATTGTAATGAATGAATGAAATAATATTTATTCAAGTAACCAGGACTCATAATGTTAGTAAACTTATGCTATGTTAGTAGAAATTATTTACAAAATTTATTGCGGAGGCCACTCCTGCACCATCCCCCCGGCCATATGGCAGCAATGGGCTACGTACGCACAGTCCAGCCTGCTTGCGATCATGCACAAGATGCTGTTGTTGCTCTCTCGCACTCGGCGCACCAGGGATGTCACGAAGCAGGTAAAGAGAGGAGGTGCGCATAGGCATTTTACATATGAAAGACAGTGTCCGCATTGGGAGGGGAGCGGGGGACGTATACTTACCATAGACAGAAATTAAAAAATGAACTCTTATTGGATAGACGTACGACTTATTTTATCTCATTTTAACAAACTGTATAGCCACCTATTGGCCAGTAGCAGAATTATTTTCGCAAACTGTTCTATCATTTCTCTTGAGTTCTGCTATTACTCACTAGATGGCTGTACTGACAGGCGCGTATCCACCGCTGTGGGAATAATTACGTAAAAAATACTTACGAGTGAAAATATATACTTTTATCGCGTAATTCCTTGTTGTGTGTGTTACTTTTACACCCCACAATACAGCACTTCATTGTTAATGAGCACAATCTAAAATTTCGCGTAACTTCGACACATCTGCGGCACGTGTTGACACTGTGAAGTGAACTCCGCGAATGCGACAATAGTGACGTCTGGTAGCAAATAGTTAGAAGCCTCAAGTTGGTCGACTGAGGACAGGTCTACTAGCTTATGAACAGCTCTTCTTCATATGTCCTCTGTGAGGGATGTACACCTTTTACGAATTATTGTGTGAAAACAATCCACCCGTGCATCAGCGAACATTCCTGATGCGCTACAAAAGCGAGGTAACCTCAACAGCATGTTGTAATGTTGCTCAGATCATCCTCAGATAGGACGTCTGAGCCCTATACTTCTCTCCTTGCAGCGGCAAATGCAGGACATTCTGAACGGACACGTGTTGTAACACTCACACTTGTTCATCTGCGCGTGCTGCGGCTGGATGTGGCCGGCCACCGCCGCGGCCTGCGCGGCCGCCGCCGCCTGCGCTGTGGCCGCCTGCGTCTGCATCTGCCGGTGGCATTGCCGGAGGTCGAACACCTGGGAACGGTAAATAATGATTTTTACTCAAAAATGCATGTAATGTGGTCATTATTTCGATAACCTTGTTTGAGCAAAGTCGACTTTGCCATTCTGTTTTCAAATAGCGGCCGACAAAGTTTTGCTGGCCGCTCTAACAGGCCGGCAAAACATTGCCGGCCGCTATTTTGACGTTTCAACATTTTAAAAATCGAATGCAAAAAGATTTTATTTAAAACACAGTTGTTTGTATTTAATAGAGATAGCATAGAGATAGGTACAAAAATATTTTATTCCATATTTGGCTGTATAGTTCCAACTACCATTGCTTAAAAAAACGAAGTAGGTAACAAAAGCGCGGTTCTGCAAAAATTTTGTTTTTATTTAGTGTAGTGACTTTTTGGCTAAAAATGAGGCGAAAATTCTTCCGATTCAATGTGTTTAACACCGCCAGACATTAAAGATGAAGCTAAATTAATGGATGAAAATTGGATACCGCGAAACTCAAAGGAAAAATATAAGCTGGCGTATGAAAAAATTGTGCATCAATCTGGGAAAGTCGGTGTTGAATTTTAGTAACTGTACTTTTCGTAATTGTCATTTTAATTAAATTTCTAGTTAATTAATATATTTTTATTTAAATTACTTGCTGGTTTTATTTAGATTTGGTACTTGCATTTTTGAGTAAAGCACTATACAAGCCTTGGCCCACAATGACTGCTTCGCTGGTCACGCTATGATTGCCTTGAGCTAGCCTAGCTACGCTCTAGGCCTTCCAGCTTGGCCATCGTTGCAGCCCTTGCTGTCCTCACTGTAAAGGCCTCGACCTACGGTCTCGGCCTTTATCTCAGCTCGTCCATCAAGTGCTGCACGCTGACCGCGCTGTGTCGGCCTGGAGCTGCGCTACGCTGCGCTCTCGGCCATCATCAGCGCGACCAGCAAAGTAGTCATTATAGGCCGCGGCAGTAATGTACTATTACATATATCTTGCTCTGTAAGTACACCCTTACACCCCTGAATGCCGGGGTGTATGACTATCATTACAGCATAGGTTTTGGAATTTGAAAAAAGAACTGTCATACTCATACTGCACGAAGAATATTTTTAAAAAGTTAATATTTTTTTTCTCGGTATCGATTAATTACTCGAATCGGAATCTAGACAATTTATTTTAATTAAATACACATTTTTTTCTTCTTAATAAATGTTCATTGAAACCTGCTGTCTTGTTGTTTACTTACCTCACAATCGATATGTAAAGCAGAGTATTTATATCGGACGTAAGCATCAATTGCATACTCGGGTTAATTAGCGCCTTCGCTTCGCTCAGGCGCCAAAAACCTCGTATGCAATTGATGTCATACAGCCCTTGGTTAATAATCTACTATTTCTTCCAACTACGCTGTAATTTTGCCATTAATAACCTAAATAGTATGCACAAAACAGCAATTTATTGCTCCATAGCAAAACAGCGCAGTAAAGTATGTATGAAAATCCATTGTTGCACTGTTTTTACTTGAAAACAGTGCAGAAAAGTAGTATGAAAATCCATTACTGCATTGTTTTTGTCCTAAGGCCGCATATCCCAAGCGACTGACCAATCGCAGGCCTTAATTCTGCAGTCATGACCAACTAGATTTATGTCAGCCAATCAGCGCTATTCCTATAAGAATAGGCCAATCACAGGCTGTAAGCATGACCAACTAGATTTGTATCAGCCAATCAGACTTATTTTTATTCCCGCGAACAAAGGCTGATTATATAAATTAAATAACAACCGGTCTTGCGCTATCCGCATCCAGCGGCCTCTCGCAACTTTGACCAAGTCGTCGGTTTAACCCCTAAGTCTGTGGTTTAACCGGTAGTTGAAAGAAAAGCAGATTATGAATCTCGCAAAAGTGACTTTTAATTGCACTCGTGTTTTTAAAGCCCTCGCTACGCTCGGGCTTCAAACTTGCACTCGATGCAATTAAAAGTCACTTTCTGCTCGATGCAACAATCTACTATTTTTTAATAACAAAGAGCAAGCGGGTCACCTGATGGTAAGTAATCACCGCTGCCCATGGACAACCACAACAAGCGATAACCCTCATGGGATTTAAGCTTGCCGCCGTCAACTGTTCCTCCACCTTCCATCGATTGAACAACAGTCAATCAATCAATATACAATGTGTCCCGTCATCAGTGTCGGAGCCTTTAATGGTATGTTATATGGCATTTTTTATGGGCAAATCACCACTCAAAACTTTTATTTTTTTTTCTTTTTTAACTTACGTTTTAAAATAAAAAATAAACATTTTAATGGGCTAGTTTATTCACAAGCTAATAATAATTAAAAAAAAATACAAAAAAAATATTTTTTTTCTTTTAAGTTTTTTCTTTTTTTTTTGTCTTTCATATTGATATATCTTTCTCATTTTATTGTTGTCTACATTATTAGCTTTTAAATGAGACCTATTTTATATCGATAGGATTTTTACACGAGTAGTTAAGATTGAATTAGTATAAGAGCCCGAAAAAAACAAAATGGCTGCCATTTTATTACAGTAGAAGAAAAAAAAGTTTTGGGTAGTGATATGTTCATAAAAAATGCCATTTAACATACAATTAAAGGCTCCCACACTGATGACGGGACACATTGTATAAAATTCTTCCGTTACAGACTGAGTGACTGACAGGCAACGCACAGCCAAAACTACTGGGCGTAGGAAGCTGAAATTTGGCATTTAGGTTCCTTAGGAGCACTAAGAGAGGATTACCCGAAATTACCACGGGAACAAAGTCACGGGCACATGCTACTAAATCTAAAAAGAAAAAATCTATATGTACACATATACATTTATGTTGCTTACAGCGATAAGGCTGCCTTTTGCACATCTTCCTTTCCTTAGTTTTAAGTTTACTTTATTATGTATATATACCATGTAAACTCCATTTATTATTACCAGTCCTATCATGTAAACAATCTTCACAGTACTTTTTGTTGAATTTTGTTGAAAATAAATCAAATATTCGTTCAAACCTAAAAATTCTAAAGTAAAATAATTATTAACCACGAAAGTAATTTCCTAAAAAGTCTATTTTTATTTATATTGTTGTAAAATCATAAAAAAGCATGGTAAGATTGTTTACATGATAGGACTCGTAAGAATAAATGGAGTTTAATTACTTGTGTGCAAATAAAGTAGTTTCATATTATATTGTACTAGCTTTTGCCCGCAGCTTCGCCCGCGTGAATTTCCCACGGGAACAGTGCTTTTTCCCGGGATAAAAAGTAGCCTATGTGCTATTCCAGGTCATTATCTACCTCTGTACCAAATTTCATCGAAATCCGTCCAGTAGATTTTGCGTGATTGAGTAAGAAACATCCTCACAAATTCACAAACTCACAAACTCATCGCATTTATAATATTAGTATGGATGTATGTATAACTAGCTTTTGCCCGCGGCTTCGCCCGCGTGTATTTCCCACGGGAACAGTGCTTTTTCCCGGGATAAAAAGTAGCCTATGTGCTATTCCAGGTCATTATCTACCTCTGTACCAAATTTCATCGAAATCCGTCCAGTAGATTTTGCGTGATTGAGTAACAAACATCCTCACAAACTCACATCCAAACTTTCGCATTTATAATATTAGTATGGATGTATGTATAATCACCTTAATACACGCAGAAGGGTATATCTTATGTACCGCGTCCCCCGGTGCCCTGCCTGCCTCTCTGTCTAGATAGTACGACTGCACGAACACTGAGTGGTCTGACAGACAACGTAACCAGACATCTCCTTCGCCGCGTAAATCTAATTGGACGCCTTTGCCGATGTGTAATCTGAAAAAAAATATATAGTAGAATCTATAAAAATATATGTATAGTATCTATAAAAAATATATATAGTCTATTTGTCTATATATCTTTTGTTTAACTTTGACCCCCCATTTCAGCACGTTAGGGGTTGATTTTTGAAAAAAAAAAGCCTATGTTTGACCCTGGGTCATCAACTATATCCATACCAAATTTCATCACAATCGGTCCAGCGGTTTAGCCGTGAAAGCGAAACAGACAGACTTTGGCATTTTATTTTATATTTACATATATTTCGTCTACAGCAATTTCTCAATTGGTTGCTTGGCGATAAGGCCGCCTTTTGCGCATCTTCCTCTCTTTTTTTAGTTTTAAGTTACGTTATGTATCTATAACATGTAATTTCTTGTGTGCAAATAAAGTATTCTTGTTGTTGTTATATCTATTATTAGTATGGATCTATGAACATAGAAAGAAAATCTGTAAACATATTAATATCATATTTTTAAATAGAATTCTCCATAGATAAAAATGGCAATAGATGTGTTACCTCGCTCGCTCGCTTTGCTCTGTTCTGTGTACGTTACTTAGGGCTCCTAGGCAAAACCTGTTGCCTCCTGAGGGATCCACATAGCCGTCCACCTGAAACAATAAACATACAATGTTTTGAAAATATTTTTTAACAATTTTAAAGTAATGGCATGTAGTCACCAGCGTTTCCTATAACTAGTGAAATAGCTAATGAAATAGCTAGAGATTTTTTTTTTTTGTAGCTATAACATGTCCCACAGCTGGGCAAAAGCCTCCCCACTCTCTTTCCATGTTTCCCTATCTCTGGTCTTTTCTATCCACTTTCTGTCGAATGCCCTAAGTTCATCCGACCATCTTCTCTTAGGCCTTCCTTGCTTTCTGTGCCCATCAGATGGGACCCAGGTGGTAAGTATGTGAGCCCATCTTTCGGGATGCATACGGCCCACGTGACCCGCCCAATTCCACTTTAGCCAAACCGAGCTTGCTTTTTCACTAGCTGGAGAAATAGCTAGTGTAATAAACTAATAACTAACAAAATAACTAGGTAGTTATCAATACTCACAGTAACGTTAGGTCTGCTGGAAGGAACCTTGAACGTCTCTCCGACTTGCGTGTCGAGCTCGAAGTACGCGACCGAACACCAGTACTCGGGGGCGGGCTGACTTGATAATAGACCGCCGGGGTTGCCATTAACTGGGGAAATAATTGGTAGAATTAGTAGTTTACGTATGTGTTGAACGTTTTTGATGATGTGTTCCATAAATTATCTAAAATTAAACATTTTTTGTCTCGCAAAATAGTGTTAAATAAATGGAAACAAGTTATGCTATTAAGAAAATCCATACTAATATTATAAATGCGAAAGTTTGGATGTGAGTTTGTGAGTTTGTGAATTTGTGAGTTTGTGAGTTTGTGAGGATGTTTGTTACTCAATCACGCAAAATCTACTGGACGGATTTCGATGAAATTTGGTACAGAGGTAGATAATGACCTGGAATAGCACATAGGCTACTTTTTATCCCGGGAAAAAGCACCGTTCCCGTGGGAAATTCACGCGGGCGAAGCCGCGGGCAAAAGCTAGTTAAATATAATTCTAGACGAACTATCATTGTATATTAAAACATTCATTTATTGATCGAAAACGGGCACCTATGAACCTTATTAGAAACTGATGTCATTTGGTTAAATGGTTACACATAAATTTACGCCATTTGGTCAAATTAGTACACATAAAAAATCGTCGCACATAAAAGTAATTATATTGTCAGAAGTTCGCGCATTATCATCACTGTTTTAATCTAGATCTATTGTTTAATTAACTACAGTGCGACATAAAAGAGTAAAAACGAATTTAGAACGAATTTTTTTTTTCTATCATTGCAATACCAGATCGAATAGTCATCATTGGTTAAAAATCTATGCACGATCTATGTGTTTGGTTGATTAACACCCAGTGTTGATAGATAAGTGAAAATAACGCCCCTATTTATGTTCTACTCTTAAGGTACACTGTACAGACATCGATTTAATGTTTTTTTTTCAAGTGTTTTGACTATAATAGTCGCACAGACCCGCGGCAGATGGTGCCATAAATCATATTTGTAATAGGGACGTGCGCGTGCAAACCTGGATTGTCGATAAACTACAATGTGCGTGCATCATCGCTGCACAAATGTGTACAAACACCTTATTAAAGTTTTTATCTTACCTAAGGCCAGACTTGAGGTCGCTGTATACATGACGACATTTTACACGGACAATTTTATTTGTCATATTTAAAATAACCTACCTAAAACCCATTATTATCAAAAACATACGCAACCGAACAACGCGCATCTCTATGTCCTCTGAAATCTCAACAAAAAAAATCAGCTGACGTCACCCATAAACCGTGTGAGTGCGAGAGAGTACATGATATGCGCTGTCTCGTTTGCACGTTTCATTGCTCCGTCTGCCGCAAGTTTTTGCGTTTATCCTAATCCTAACTAATATTATAAATGCGAAAGTGAGTTTGTTTGTTTGTTGGTTTGTTTGTTTGTTACCTCTTCACACTTTATCTACTGAACCAATCTTTCTGAAATTTCGCATACACATAGCTGGAAGTACGGAGAAGGACATAGGGTACCTTTCATCCCGGGAAAAAGCACTGTTCCCGTGGGAAATTCACCCGGGCGAAAGCTAGTATAATATAAATCTCACAGTAGTGGTGGTGGTGTGCCGTTTGCGTGTCCTGCGCGGCGGGGGGGGCGGCGGGCGGGGGGGCCAGGCTCTGCGTGTACGTCAGCGTGTTGTTGCCGGTCCATGTGCCTGCCCCAATACAATATGTCAGACTTACGATTTGGACCACCAAATCCAGATTATAGAGGGCGCTAGTAGGGTGACATTTCAAGTAGTCTGATTTCGCCAGGTAACTTTTTGTTAAAAGATTGGGAAGGTAAAGAAAAAACTTGACATAGCTAATAGAGAATAACACGGTGATGTTATCTCACCAACTGAGGATACCAGTGCAAGAACCAGACAGATGATCAGTCCTCTCATTTTGGGACCATTTCACCCAATTTCCCCAAACCCCTTTTGAGGTAACTCAACCCCCTTTTGGGGTAATTGGTAACCCAATGATATAACTGTTACAATGTCACATGTCGCGACGGTATTCAGCACCTTCTTTATATTTACTGCATGTGCTTGTGCCACTATCTTAAAAGTTAAAAATATTTTTGTTTAAATAGGCTAATTAATTACTCCTTGGGGGAGGCCTTTGTCCAGCAGTGGACGTCTTTCGGCTGAGAGAAGAAGAAGAAGAAGGCTAATTAATAGCACTTTTAAATTGTCATGTACAGATTAATTGACATCAAAAATTTACTTATAGCTAAGGTTACTACCGCCTCTAAACCGCAATCTGCTTAGAGCTTTGCGTAATTAATAAGTACTTTGCGTAAGTAAAATTTGCGGGGCTGGCGGCGGCGGCGAACCCGTTCTGCTGAGACGTCTCCGCGGCCACGGGTGACACCGCCGCTGTACCTACTGTATCGTGTATGTTATTGTTGTTTAGTTACCCTGCTGCTGCTGTTGCGTGCGGTGAGGCAGCGGACTGGGCTGCGGCGCGGGGCTGGCGGCGGCGGCGAACCCGTTCTGCTGAGACGTCTCCGCGGCCACGGGTGACACCGCCGCTGTACCTACTGTATCGTGTATGTTATTGTTGTTTAGTTACCCTGCTGCTGCTGTTGCGTGCGGTGAGGCAGCGGACTGGGCTGCGGCGCGGGGCTGGCGGCGGCGGCGAACCCGTTCTGCTGAGACGTCTCCGCGGCCACGGGTGACACCGCCGCTGTACCTACTGTATCGTGTATGTTATTGTTGTTTAGTTACCCTGCTGCTGCTGTTGCGTGCGGTGAGGCAGCGGACTGGGCTGCGGCGCGGGGCTGGCGGCGGCGGCGAACCCGTTCTGCTGAGACGTCTCCGCGGCCACGGGTGACACCGCCGCTGTACCTACTGTATCGTGTATGTTATTGTTGTTTAGTTACCCTGC
The DNA here is from genome assembly GCA_018467065.1 of Ephestia elutella. Classification (NCBI taxonomy): domain Eukaryota; kingdom Metazoa; phylum Arthropoda; class Insecta; order Lepidoptera; family Pyralidae; genus Ephestia; species Ephestia elutella. The sequence goes on along the minus strand of CM031570.1, from coordinate 6,176,590 downwards.
TGCTGCTGTTGCGTGCGGTGAGGCAGCGGACTGGGCTGCGGCGCGGGGCTGGCGGCGGCGGCGAACCCGTTCTGCTGAGACGTCTCCGCGGCCACGGGTGACACCGCCGCTGTACCTACTGTATCGTGTATGTTATTGTTGTTTAGTTACCCTGCTGCTGCTGTTGCGTGCGGTGAGGCAGCGGACTGGGCTGCGGCGCGGGGCTGGCGGCGGCGGCGAACCCGTTCTGCTGAGACGTCTCCGCGGCCACGGGTGACACCGCCGCTGTACCTACTGTATCGTGTATGTTATTGTTGTTTAGTTACCCTGCTGCTGCTGTTGCGTGCGGTGAGGCAGCGGACTGGGCTGCGGCGCGGGGCTGGCGGCGGCGGCGAACCCGTTCTGCTGAGACGTCTCCGCGGCCACGGGTGACACCGCCGCTGCACCTACTGTATCGTGTATGTTATTGTTGTTTAGTTACCCTGCTGCTGCTGTTGCGTGCGGTGAGGCAGCGGACTGGGCTGCGGCGCGGGGCTGGCGGCGGCGGCGAACCCGTTCTGCTGAGACGTCTCCGCGGCCACGGGTGACACCGCCGCTGTACCTACTGTATCGTGTATGTTATTGTTGTTTAGTTACCCTGCTGCTGCTGTTGCGTGCGGTGAGGCAGCGGACTGGGCTGCGGCGCGGGGCTGGCGGCGGCGGCGAACCCGTTCTGCTGAGACGTCTCCGCGGCCACGGGTGACACCGCCGCTGTACCTACTGTATCGTGTATGTTATTGTTGTTTAGTTACCCTGCTGCTGCTGTTGCGTGCGGTGAGGCAGCGGACTGGGCTGCGGCGCGGGGCTGGCGGCGGCGGCGAACCCGTTCTGCTGAGACGTCTCCGCGGCCACGGGTGACACCGCCGCTGTACCTACTGTATCGTGTATGTTATTGTTGTTTAGTTACCCTGCTGCTGCTGTTGCGTGCGGTGAGGCAGCGGACTGGGCTGCGGCGCGGGGCTGGCGGCGGCGGCGAACCCGTTCTGCTGAGACGTCTCCGCGGCCACGGGTGACACCGCCGCTGCACCTACTGTATCGTGTATGTTATTGTTGTTTAGTTACCCTGCTGCTGCTGTTGCGTGCGGTGAGGCAGCGGACTGGGCTGCGGCGCGGGGCTGGCGGCGGCGGCGAACCCGTTCTGCTGAGACGTCTCCGCGGCCACGGGTGACACCGCCGCTGCACCTACTGTATCGTGTATGTTATTGTTGTTTAGTTACCCTGCTGCTGCTGTTGCGTGCGGTGAGGCAGCGGACTGGGCTGCGGCGCGGGGCTGGCGGCGGCGGCGAACCCGTTCTGCTGAGACGTCTCCGCGGCCACGGGTGACACCGCCGCTGTACCTACTGTATTGTGGTATGTTATTGATGGAAGATGACATCGCTTTATATTAGCGCAGCCTACGTATAGTCAGCTGCAAAGAAATCTGGCCCCCCTGATTCGGTGAGATAGGGGATCAGTTTTTCTGCAGCCGACTGTACATGGTTTATAGTTATTCTTCGAGCACCTCTTTGCGAAGCAATTGTGAGGGGTGAGAGGTGAGAGGCGCGTGGCGACCTCCCGACTGATCATACAAACACTTTTTAATTTTATAGCTTTATCGATCTTATAAAGTAAATTTTGAAATGTGTATGAACTGAGGGGCGCAACATACGTGACAACTGTTAACCTACTGCAAAGTCAGGCTACGCTGGCGACTTTGACGACTGTATGTTTTATTTTATGTTATTAGTGTCATAAGTGTCATATTTAGGGGCAGAAATAACTTTTTTTAACAAATTGTAACAAAAGTCATTTTTCAATTAAGAGAAAAAAATTGTAACAAAAGTTATGAAATATGTTATACAAGGGCCATCCCAGGCAGCATTTAAAATATAAAATTTTCTAACAACTGATAAAATATTACTTAATGTTATAGAATGTTATATTGTTACACAAATGACTAACATATCCTAACAGTCACTTAATCTCAGTGAAGATAAAGTGAAGATCGTTTTCTTGCAGCTTAACTTATGTTAATAAGTAAAGGGCATGTTGCATAGCAGGCTATATCATGAGCAGTTCTCTAAAAATCAGAAATAATATCAAAAACCGATTAGGACCATCATATACTTGTTTTTTCGTGATCTTGTTATGGTACAAAAATACATTTAAAATATCGCTTAATATCGTATAATGGCGATACTGACATGGCGCCCGTACGTATGTTCAGAAATTAGCGCAGTAAATAGAGCGAACCTTCCCTAGGGGTTAATTACGTGCGGTCCAGTAACTCAATTTTTTTTATATTACTGTTTAGGATGGTTGTAAGTATTTAAAATAAATATGGCACAATTGACTAGCTTTTGCACTCGCCGCCAAATTGGAAAAATAAAAAAAAAATCACCACTTTGTTCGGTTTTTCGCTTATATTTTCTTTTAAGTGCATTTTCGCTAGAAAAGTGTTCTACACAATGTTGTAGAAAATTAAATTTGCCGTTATTTACATTTTATATTTTGTTTCTAGGACTAACAGTTTCCGAGAAAAAAAAATCCTTTGCCTTAAAAAAAATCTCATTTTTCAAACATTCGTCAATCTTTTTTAATTTAAAACGATGTAATCCAGTCATGATCTATTCTAGGAGAAAAAGTAGCAGAACAAACATCGTAGGGAATTTAATTACCTGCAAAACGCAATTGCATATTTCTTAACCAACCCTGCAAGGTGGAGAGTAAAACTAAATGATAAAACAACGGAAATTGTTTTTTGCTATAATATTTTACTTTTTACTAACTGAATCTCGGTCCCATGGAAATTTCGGGATATAAAGTATCTTATGTGCTAGTCCTGATATTTTTCTACTAGTATACCAAATTTAATCGAAATCCGTCTAGTAGATTTTGTGTGATTAAGCAACAAATATCACATCCAAACTTTCCCATTTATAGTGTGATTCATTGCAGGTGAGTAACCGGTACCTGATTGGGACACTGTTAAAGTGTCTGTGGACATTATCAAGTACAGATATTAGATAATATTTGCTTCATCAGCAATAAAGATTGGGAAAGAAACCCGATTTTAAAATGAAAAAGTTTGGATGTGATATTTCTTGCTCAATCTAAAAAATCTACTGGACGGATTTCGATAAAATTTGGTATGCTAGTAGAAAAATATCAGGGCTAGCACATAAGGTACTTTTTATCCCAATATTCCTATGGGAGTAAAGCCCCCGGCTGCAGCTAGTAGACAATAAAATATGATAGCAAAAACGTAATATTTTAACTTTTACTTTTACTGCCTACTCCGTAGGGTTGGTTAAAAAAAATTACATGTGTTTTGTAGGCAATTAAATTTCCTTCAAATTTTATTCCAATATATATTTTCCTAGAGTAGGCCATAAATGAATTACAGCGCTCTGAAGTAAAAAGTTTGTCAAATTACCAAATACGATTAAAAAATGCGATTTTTTTAAAGTGCACATCTCCATAACTATTAGTCCTAGAAACAAAATATAAAATGTACATTATAGGAAATTTATTTTTACAACATTGTATAGAACTCTAATGTAGCTAAAATGCATCTAAACGAAGGTGAGAGCGCAAATCTGAATAAAGTAGCAATTTTTTTTTGTTTTTCCAACATATGGCGGGCGTGGAAGGGGGGAGAAATTGTGCCTCTTGCATTTTAAACACTTAATAACCATCCTAAATAACATATCAAAAATTCAGAACTATTGAACCATTTGTAAGTAAACCCTACCCTTAGCTCTATTTTGGTCTTTATTCAATGAACTATGGACGGATTTGTATTAAATTTGGTATACCAGTAGAAAAATACCAGAAATAGTACATAGGTTACTTTATATCCTGAAATTCCCACGGGAGCGAAGACCCAATGCGCAGTTAGCAGAAAATAAAATATTATAACAAAAAAAGCAATATTCCGTAGTTTTAATATTGAGTTTTACTCCCCATTCTGCATAGTTGGTTAAGAAAAATGCAAATGCGTTTTGTAGGTAATTAAATTCCCTACAAATTTTGTTCCAATACTTATTCTCCTAAAATATGCCATAACTAGATTACAGCGTTCTGAAGTGAAAAGTTTGACAAATTTCCGAAAAAGAAGATTCTTTTAATTTTTTTTATGAGCACACATCTCGGTAACTATCCGTCCTAGATACAAAATGTAAAATGTAAACAAAAGGAAATTTAATTATCTACAAGATTTTGGAGAACACTTTCCTAGCAAAAATGCATCTAAACGAAAATATGAGCCTAAATCTGAAAAGTTTTTTTTTTTTTTTTTAGTTTTTTTAAGATTACCACGGACGCGGAAACTTGGCAATTGTGCCCTTTTTATTTTGAATACTCACAATAATCCTACACAACATTTCAAAAATTCACAATTACTGGACCGTTTGTAATTTGATTCTCGTCTATTTACTGCGCTAAATTATGATACAGAAAATCACATACAATGCTCGATATTTTCATTATATTTTAGAAAATTAATTAAACTTAATGTTCCAAATACATGTTACAAAAACATGTGTATTTCACATAAATAGATGAACAATAAATAAAACAAACAATTCTTTCCCGCGGGCACGTATGTATTAAAAGTACATTTTTGAACGTACCGGAAATCGGAACTGTCAAATGAAGCGCGTCAACGTCAAATCATAATGGGGTCGGCCATTTTGGCGGAACTCGCCTAACCTTCATTACGATTTTGTTGACTAAATGTACCATAGAAAGGCTACGAATTTATCGGATTTACTTATAAGGCATTGATACTGACCCAAAAATGAAAAATTCAGATAGGTGCTGATGATATAGCCAGCTCCCCATACATTTGTGCAACAACCCCTTTCTATCAAAACGCCACTTCCCAAGAGAGCATAGGATGGCTCACCACTGTTAAGCTACGTCTATCGTTGGCACATAGACCTAGTTTGACAGTGGCAAGTCAAATTAGGTCTATTTTTTGCTTGGTAAGGCCTTACTTATCTTCCTTTCTTTTTTTTAGTTTTAAGTTACTTTATGTATCTATAAATGTAATTTCTTCTGTGCTAATAAAGTATTCTAACCAAATTGCTAGCGAAAATGCTCATGACACGAGTCATTGCATTTTTGAATAAAGTCCACGAGCAATTAGATATTTTTTCATGTCCTTTGAGTAAATTTACAAAAGTAGCTTTATATGTTATAAGTTATTCGGATAAGGTGCATGGTAACAATTGTAATTTCTACACTATCGCATTGGGTGTACCTGTAATGATATGTGTATGTAAGAATTAAATAATTCTTATTGTTGTTGTTGTAGGCTGGTGAGCGAACAACGATATATTTTAGATAGATTATGATGCATCCAATTTTAGAGGCCTTTCATCGAATACGAGGTCATTGATGATTGTCGTCAACGATGAGTTTTCGACCCTAAAACTGACCCTTCTCTAATCTATTCTCACATGATATTTTCCAAGATTTATATTTTTATCTACACCCATGCTATAAATCATCTATAAAAGTTGTTAAAACATTATATCTTATTGCTAACATTATAACAACCCCTGTCATAATTAGGTATTAAAACACTCATGTGATATTATTTTGATATATTAACCAACATTAATGCCCCTCATTATACAACAGATGCATAACTATTAATATAAATATTATAAATTCGCAAGCAAAATAAAATTGGTATTAATGTAAAAGTTTACTCTAGTTACCTGGCAGAGTCTGTGTTAGTTGAGTATCCGTGGTAGTCTGCTCTGTGGTGAAAAAGGTTGTAGTGGTACCGTCTATTAGCGGCGTGGTGCCACCTGGTGACATGCTGACAGGCAAAGCCGCTGAAATACATTGTCAACATCATACTAACTACACACGGTAAGAAAAAATAAAATAATAGCAATAAAACACACAAAACTACAAAAAAAAATCTAGTGTGTACTAAAAATAATAGTGCAAAATAAAATAATAAAGCTTACAATGGTTCATTCTTTTAGGCAGCCACATCGCCCTCGCGTCCATTGTATCCGGGGGCTCCAATTTCGGAGCTATGGCCCTTTGCTGGCCCATTGCCATCTGTTGGGGACTAGGGATCGACATTCCTTGGTTCATATTCTGCATTTGAGGAGTCCCTGGTGACATCTGAGTAGGCGCTGAGGCCATTCTAGGTGAAGCCATTTGCGGCACGTTTGTCCCCATTTGAGGCGTTCCAGGCCCCATTTGAGGTGTTCCAGGACCCATTTGAGGTGTTCCAGGACCCATTTGAGGTGTGCCAGGCCCCATTTGAGGTGTGCCTGGACCCATTTGAGGGGTCCCCGGACCCATTTGTGGAGTTCCGGGTGGTAGCTGTGGAGTGCCAGGCATCATTTGTTGCTGAGGCATCTGGTTATTTCCATGTGGTGAGATCATTTGTTGGGCCGGTGAATGTACCATCTGTGGCGGGGCTCCCGGAGGCCGCAGTGGAGGCCGGGGCCCGTGCGACGGCGAAAACATGTTCGGAACGCCTTCCGGCGCTATCGACACGAAAAAGCAAAGAAAAATTAGCATGCACTGCAAAACAAGTTGACGAAAACTTCTAATTAACCAAAATAAATAATTAATTTCGCAAAACAAATCATCAAGATCATCATTACTGAAAAGGGTAAAATAATTCCAGATAGGTATGAAGGGAATAAACACATTCAGCATTAACTTTCAGATACCCGAAGAAGATTTAGACAGAAGTCTCTAAAATGGAAAATTGGCTCAAATATTCTTGAGTTTTATAATATACGACTGTCAGACATCTCCAAAAATTCCAAACCATGCAGACAAACCAACCATCAGGTAATAAAAAAAGCAGTATTTCTTCTCAGCAGTCATTCAGAAATACTAGTAGTTTGCAGTTTGAAGAATACAATTTTGATTATATTTTAGTAAAAGTAGTACATATGAAAGTATAACTGCACAACTGGGAGTGTCACATGGCTGTGCTATGGGTAATAAGACACTTTGAAATAAAACTTTCAATTTCGATATGCATAGGCCGATAGAAATAGCTATTACCACCCACAAAATCTCATAAAAATAAACTATTTAATCTTACTTTGCCCCTGGTTTATAATAATATTGGTGGTCTGGAACTGATGGTGGGGGATTGTGGAGTGGTGATGCCTGGGACTGGTGGCGTGGTGTTGGATGGTCACCAGTTCTCCTGTGTCCATGTCCATGCCATTCCCGCTGAGGCCAGCCGTGTACTCATCCTTTACTAGTCTACTTGGACCCGATTGAAGGGTTAAGCCTGAGAGGTCTGTAAGTAATACAATTTTAACTTTAACATTATTAAAACTTACCAGTTAGTGTGAATATTATGATCACAACCTGATTTTATTTTAATTAAAAAATAAACAAACAAAATTTTGCTTTAAATTCCTTCAAACTCAAACTCTTTGCAAGAGAATTCCTTAAATTCTACTTACAGTTCAGTACAGCAACACAATGAAAACATAATATAATAATTTCGACAATTCTATGCATTTTGTATGAGAAACTGCGCACAATATGAGGGGACAAAATAATGCAGCTGTGCATACAAAAGACCTAGGCTAGGTAAAAACTTGTTTTTGTACAATAGTTTGGCTAGGGATTCAAAGCAGGGTCTGAATTAAGCACAACTTGATTGCTACTAACAAAAATTTCATTAAAATTAAAACCGTATTAGTCGTATTCCAAAACACAGTCTATATTTAATACTAGCACCCTGCCCGGGCAACACTCGTGAGGTACATACATAAATTGTAGCCTATGGCACTCAGGTATAATGTAGCTATCCACTGGTGAAAGAATTTTTGAAATTGGTTCAGTACTTTCGAAGATTATCCCCTAAAAATTTACAAAAACTTCCTCTTTATAATATAAGTATGACTATGTTTAAAAATGATTTATATTATAAAATATTGATGATGACTCACCAATACCTGGTGATACAACACGCTCATAATGATAAGGATTCACACAGACGGAGTCACATTTAAGATCAAATGCAAACTGGCAAAACTTGACATGCTTCAACTCATTCTTGTGGAGATCCGGCCAGCGCCATATGCGTGCATAAATAACATGGGGGAATCCTTTGCGGCCAGCAACCTAAAAAAAGTAATAATTTTGAATATTGATCCTTTGAGGGCATTCAACAATAGAAAACAATTGATGAGTGGTGAGCACGGAACATTGGCGCCCTTGGTCCTAAATTGTATTTAGACATTTTCAGCAGGCATCATGGTAAAATAATATTTTAGAACATTTACGATGAAATGAGTATAATAAACAAGATGATCCCACATGCTACCAGACCAATTTCTAATAAGCAATAGCATGTATACAATAGCACAACATTATTTTAAGAGAACTAGCACATAAATAAAAATAGTTAATCATCTATAAATAAGGTGTTAAAACTGTCTACCTGCAAACGGCCATCCAAAGTCCTCTGAATTGTAACACATTTACTAGGGTGTGCTCCATTAGTGGTGATAGCAGTTATCAGTGAATCTAGCTCATCCCGTTTCTCCTTGAGCTTCTTCACAAGTGACTCTATAGCGCGTTTGGAGAAGCTCTCGCTCTCCCCACCTTGCCTGTGGCACATGAGGGAGTGTACGATGCTGAGGCAGGCATCTGCCGATGTAGGCGCCGTAGTGTTCATGGCTAAAACAACAATGCATGTAGTTAAAAGACGAAAGTTGAAATTCTAACATGTATGCAACCATGAATATACAATAATTTACTTATGAACGTAATTTAATCCCGAAAAATTGACAATTCAATAAAATCAGTTTATGAATTAGTACTAAGACAAAGGTCATCAGAATTATATCTTATAAATTCTGTCTTCTAATCCAAATACAAGCTATTATTCACAAAGAATGAACAAATATAACTTTTAGAGGTAAATAAATCAAAGAACGACGAAATTATACGCATCGCACGTTCATCGATATCTACCTCGCGATGACTCTAACAACGTTAAATAACTTACCTGTTCGTTGTATGGATATTACTTCCTATTAAAATAGATAAAAATATCAGTAATCAATCGCAAATTCATGGATAAATTATGAAAAAATAATTCCTATAATGCGAGATGATACCAAAACAGAAAGCGACATTTTGATAGTACATAGACATTTTATTTTTGGTTTCTTTATCCGTGAGGAAAGGCAAAGGGATCTAAAGCCCATACAGCCATCTGTAATGTCTTTAGTACATAGACAATAATAGAGTGAGTAGCGAACATAGTTAAAAAGCACAGACATATATATAATAATACTTATATATTTAAAAAAAAAATTTACTTCTGTGTTAAAAAGTAATCGAATGTTGCCAGTATGACACAGAGTTTCTACTAACTACTGCCCCTAAGGTCCCCTATATATGTCTGTGCCCCTAACGCAGAGGAGTACAATAGTATTCGTTGCCCTAACGTCCCCTTCAAAATTCATAGACAATCGAAGAGAAAACGAGGGAGAAAACAAAACAAAAACAAAACGCACAAATGTCGAATATTTGACAGCAGTGACAGGACATAAGGACAGCGCAAGTGACAGATAGACAAATTGTGCTGCTTTTCTATTTTACAGTATTTTTCATAAATCTGAAATTGTAGGTACTGAAATAAAATCGTAATTTGTATGTAATTCCTTACAATTATTTTCTTTAACTGTTTACCCGTAACTGGAAGAAATCGTGTGCTTGCGGCATATAATATGAATTGAGAAGTGGGTGGATTCCCGATTTATTTGTGTCATGCCCGAAAATTTGGTGATTATTACTGATGATGAAAAATGAAGGGTGTCGATAGCTCTATAGAGAATCACGAAGGAATGACCAACAAACCTATTGTAACATGTAAGTTGATAGTAATTTAGTATTATGTTAATTTCTTACAACGTATTGAATTGTCAATCGATAGTGTTTGATGTGTGTATAATTAATTTATTTTTGGTGCTAGGTGCGGGCGATTGGAATTTATTTTGTACGCTGGAGGCGCCCCTGGTGGCGGCTATACCTCAAGATAAGAGCGAATGGAGAAGGTCTTACGGGAGACCACCAAAACCAGTGTATTTGGAGGCATCATTTATAAAGTTCAAAAAAGATAAAGTCCAATCAGAATTGAACCTGTTGAAACGGCCAATATTTCACATATATTGGACAGATTGTGTGGTAAGTCATGCATTTTTATAAATATCATTTGTATGTATTTTATATATATTTATTTTAAATCTAAGGAATTTGCTGAATATTCCAAATCCATATGGATGATTTTCAACAAAAGTATTATTAGCACTGGCTGAATGTGTTACGTATATTAAGGGCATTTCTAATAAGTCTGCTGAATATTTTTTGCTTAGTACCAAACCATTATGCAGACCTCAATATTTGGCAGTAAATACCTTAATTTAAAGAAATGTTACATTGCAGGATGTAGAATACTACAAAAACACTTTACGGGAGGAAGTAGAAGTATGGTTCAAGCATTTGGAGAGTGTCGGTATAACTGACTGGATGGTAGTTCTTGTGGAAACTTACGACATCCGCAAAGCAAATAAATTACTACCAAGAACTACAGTACTGGATAAAATCAAAGGGGATTTTGCTAACAAGCAGAATGAAGATAGGTTTCTCTCTGTTATAAATCCAATAAAGTCTGAGGCTAGGAGTGCGGAGTCATGGAGGTCTTTGGTGGCGAAAATCCGACATTTCATTCTGATCTCTTATAACAAAGCCTTGATAAAGTTTGAGGAGCATATGAGGGAACAGAGGGAGAAACGCAATGATCCCGATTGGGATTTTTGTAAATATTTCATATTACAGGTAAAACTTATATTTACCATTTATATTCTGTAGTTACAATTACAATAGTAATTTTTGGACCAATTGTTGTATTACTGCTGTGCAGAAAATTTATGTAATTTATTCGTCATTCATAAAACTTCTACTTAAGTCTTACACTTAAGTAATAAAAACTAATTAATGGTCAGTTTTATATAACACTTGTGGAAACTATGTAATAATTAATTGTTTTCTTTTTTGTAATGAGTCTTATACATTTATCAAGGGTTATTAAGATTTTACATGTAATATTATGAAATAGATAAGTGCATTATTTAAAGTTTTGATAGAATTAAGTAATAGATATGTATTAACTTTGATTAAATGGTCAATAAATTCAATATTTGAGATTAGAGGGAGTCTATTTGGCCACTTTGAGGAATTTAAATTGTTATGAATTAGTATTAGAAATCGATCACATTGTTAATAATCAAAGTCTTTTTAGACCTCCAGGTAAAGGCAAATATTTCTTTGAATTATTTGCAGTAAAAATAGATTTGTAAGTTTCTTGTTTCCAACATTTTAATTTGTTAATTTATTTTCCAGGAACAACTAGCATTTGTCCTAGAAATGCTGGGTTTGTACGAAGAAGCACTAGTCCAATATGACGAATTAGACGCGCTTTTCTCGCAATTTGTGCTCAATTCTAATGTGACTGAGAGTCCAAAATGGCTCGAAACATTTAGACAACCGGTGACATCGTGGCAAGCGGTCAAATTGACCGCCTTGGTGCCTCAGCATTTGCGGGAACTTATTATAAAGAAAAATGCCTCTCTGCTAGACTTTAGGAGCTATCTATTTCAACGTCAAAGTGCCATGTTATTACTTATGTTTAAACCTAAGGAGGTGAGTTATTTATTTGTATATAAGAACATAAATTGATATATGTATTGCATGATGATCATATTATGTTTTCGTGTTATGATCTGCTCAATAAATATTAGATAAAAAAATATAAAACCATGTTAGCTATGCGCGTTCTTGCGGAACATTTAAACATATATTGTTTAGAGCTAAATCAATTGAAGTAAAAAATTTAGTTATTTACTAGTTGCGCCCCTGGGCTCCGCTCCCGAGGGAATTTTGGGAAAAAAGCAAGTTGTATGTGTTAATATTAGTTAGGATTCGTTCTACACATATACTAAATTTCATGGAAATCAGTCATAAAATCCATTGTCACAAACATTCACGTTAATTAGTAGTACAGTAGCATTGGTTAGTATAATTCTATTAGAAGGAAATTAAAAAAGTTTGCCATTTTACATTTGTGACAAACGACGTCATTACTGTTACTAACTCGCTTAATATCATACTTTACACATGAGTGATAGAACAGTAATTCTTTAATTGCGAGTAAGGAACATTGAACTGAAACCAACAATTTACTAATTGCGCGCGTCCGTACAAGCGCGCCAATCAACACACGCACGAATTAATGTTTTAATTCCAATTGTCTTATTTACATTTAACAATGCAATAGAAAGCTTTGCAGTTTTGAATATGTATGATGTCTAGCATATGATACCAATTTAAAAAGTAATTCACCTTGAAGCCATGTCCTATGTAAAAGACATTTTTACCTGAAGTTAAAAAAAATGCAACAAAGAAAAATTTTATAAATTAAAGCTAATGAGTTTGAACGCGCTTTGGAACTATATGAAAAACGACCCGATTTGAAAAAAATATTTTTGTTTTTGAGAAAGCTACAGGCTATAGAACATCACGAAATTCTTACAGGAGCAAAGCCGCTAGTCTCAGCTAGTAAACTGATACATAATACTTTTCTCTTGCTTTTCTCTTGCTTCATTATAAAATTACAACCAAAAAATTTAAGCACCTAGTTTTTTATTATATTAGGTATTAATTAAAAAAAACCAGTAACTAGTATAGTCGGTATCCATAAACTTAGATATCTTTGAAGCTAGATGTAAAAAAAATTATCTCTAGTACTTTGTGATGTCACTTTACACCGTAATTCCTATTATACCACACGACGTCGCGTTATAAACAAATGTTTATGTTGTATGAATTATACCCCTGTTTAAATAAACAGGGATATAATCATACAAACAATACCTATAGAAAAACTGAGGTAGTGAGTTCATTTACGACGAACAAAACGAGTCTACGTCTTCTTGAGTAACTTGGGTAACACTCCTGTGATACCCCTGGTGTTGCAGTTGTCCATGGGCAGCTGTGATCAGATCACCATCACGTGACCCGCTTGCTCCTTTGCCAACCTGTTATAAAAAAAATACATAAAATTCAGTTAGACTTATATCTAGACCGACACACAACAAGTCTAGTACTCCGATATTTTCCCCATGGCCAACCAACTGTGAACCTACTTCAATTACACCTGCAGTTAGACCTCGCTTCACTTATTCAACTGTGTTTTAGCTCATTCAATAATATGGCTGTCGAATTATTTTTTATTATTATTTTTAAATCTGATTGGTAGTTTCAGAGATTACTGCTTTCAACCAACAAACTTCAGTTCTACAATATTGCTGATCAATTTTTAGGTAACCAAAAAGCGATCACAGTTGAACATTTTATACATAGCTTTTTATTGCATTTATGGATATAGGCTACTCGTACCCTGTATACACTTATATGGGTGAACTTTATTTTTTATGATTCATTGAGCATCGCCATCAAGTATCAGCAAAAAGTTTAAAAAAAGTTTTGTTTATTTTTATTCTGTTTTTATTTCTAGGACAGTGATTATAGCAAGAGTATATTTATGGAAGTACGTAAATGGTTCCTTTTATTCTTTTGTTGTGTTCTCACTTAGAATGTAGATCCATGAAACAAGCTAATTATTAAAAATAAAAAACACGACTGACATGTTTTTACTCAAAAAGTACATACAAACATATAAGTTATATACATTTTTGAAATCGCTTTTTAAAGCCCTTCAATTTGATACCCCACTCGATAAGATTGATCAAATTTATTTTTTTCGGTCAGCTGTTTAACGCGTATATAATCCGCCATTTTGTTTTTATGATGACGTCACATAGCCTATGTCACTCGGGCGAATGCAAGGAATCCAACAATACCTCTCACATCAAAATCTGTTAAGCCGTTCAGGACTTATGTTGGAATAAAGAAACTTACATACATACATACATACATACATACATGAACGCTGAAAACATAACACTCCTTTTTTGGTCAGTCGTGTAAAAAAACCTGATATGACAGGTTCCATCATAAATGAATTACTCTGCACCATATAAACAACCGGGAATGATATTTTTGTATGTAGTCTTCGATCACATCATAGCCTGTTTTTAAAATAACATGGGGTGTGCTTAATTCATCTGGAAGATTAAATCTAAATACATACACATTTTATTGGTATTTTAAAGACGTGGACAATGGAAGACAAAAGTTAATAATCATCATGAAAGAAAATATTTCATAAAGACAATCTCCATTAACTTGTTATCACAGCAGTTTGCCTGGTTTTTGATGCGTTGTGTCTGTTTTTTGTGTGTTATTATGGGTTTTATCTATTATTGAATGTGGCACCAACGAAAATCAGTACTTTCTATGGGTCATTGGGTTTTATACTTAAGTTTCAACTGTACATTTGAAAAAAAAAATATTCGTAGATCGCCACCCGTTTTATAAGCACAGTTTGCCTGGTTTTTGATGCGTTGTGTCTGTTTTTTGTGTGTTATTATGGGATCTATTATTGAATGTGGCACCCACGAAAATTGGTACTTTCTATTTATTTATTTATTTATTTATTTATTTAAACTTTATTGCACATAAACATATGTTACAGTACAATGGGCGGACTTAATGCTACAGCATTTTCTACCAGTCTACCTTAGGGTTATTCAGAGAACATTAAGTGGGTGCAAATACTTAAATAAATTGACTATATATTGTATAATAAAATACATAAACTAAGATAAATACATATGATAAATATATATATATATATATAATATATATATATATGTCATAGGTCATATTTAAGTTTCAACGGTACATTTGAAAACATTTCTTATTCATAGATCGCGACTCGTTGTATAAGTACAGTCCACAACACGCTCGTAGAGCTATCCCTTCTGAACGCTCACGCGGTGGAAGGCGCCGCCGCGTGCTGGGCACAGCTCGCGTGCGCGGAAACGCTGCGCGCGTGCGAAAGACTCGCTGCCTCTAATGATGCGCGGGAGATGTGCACCGCGATGCAAGCGCCGTTGCTGCATAATGCTAAGGATAAGGTGATTTTATAATAACTCAGTACAGTGCCACCAACTTATCTGTGAAACGTGTCGTTTCAGTATTGATAACCTTTATTTGCATGAAAATACTGTTCTGTTCATAATTTGTTTATTACGAACAGAACATCATATTTTTATTATCATGTTAGTGAATAATTCGAATCATATTGGGGACTTTGGGAGTAGAAAGTAATATAAAAACAAAAAGCGTAAGTATATTTTTGCGTAACCTTGTTTGCAGTAATTAGGGTAAATCATAGTTTTTAACATGGCAATACGAATTTTGACATTGAATCATGGCGGCGGCCGTTGTTCCTTTTTTCGCCATTTCACAGATAAGTTGGTGGCTCTGTAATAAACACTTTGCAGGACGGTAAACTGCTATAGCAGTTACAACAATTAAACTCACCTCATTTCATTTGTGTCTCATTTAATGCCCTGTAGTATAAAAAATGAAAAGATAAAAAAGTTGATGATCTCGATAAAACAGTCATTATTGCTGTTTTATCGACAACATCATCTGCTTTACCTTTTGCTGTTTAGTAGAATCGGCTGCTGCTAAGGATAAGGTGACTTTTTATGATAAATCAGTAATAACCACTTTGCAGTAAACTGCTATAAGAGTTACAACAATTTAACTTATTTTATGTCTCATTCACTGCCCCGTAGTATTAAAAAAGAAAAGGTAAAGAAGATGATGTTGTCGGTAAAACAGTAATTTATTGCTGTTTTATCGACCTTATCATCTGATTTAACTTTTTCCACTGTCTAGGGTCTGCACAAAATGTCATTTAGTTTGTGTATATAGTAATACATTTTTGTCGGTTTTGATAAAATAAAAAAGAAGGATGGTTCAACCTTTTTTGATGAAATATGATAAAGTTGTAAAACCCAAGATATAATGTACTTTTTCCGAAATTACCAATTTAATAGTAACGATTTTATACGATTCTTTGTTCTATCAGCGGTTTTTATTCATTGACTTTCTTAATATTCATCTGTTCAAGAAGTAAAGAATGCTTTAATTTTCAACCGACTTCCAAAAATATCGCATTCCATTCCAGTCAAATTTCACATAGCGTTACCTGTCCTATACTAATAAATATCTTATTCCTACAGCTTCACGAGCTGGGCAAGCTATGTGGCCTACTCCCCGGCTCCCCCGACCCCACCTCCGAACAACTACACCTTGTGGTCATGCTCTCAGCTGGCATGGGAGATAGTGACTCAAACCAACAGACTCCCACGGACAGGCTGAAGGAAGCTTTGTGTAGCAAGACCAGCTTCCAGCAGTATTATCTCGAGTTGGCTGAGATGGCCATGGGGACCTACAAACATATAGGGAGGTTAAGGTGAGTCATTGATAATTCCCACCTCCGAACAACTACACCTTGTGGTCATGCTCTCAGCTGGCATGGGAGACAGTGACTCAAACCAACAGACTCCCACGGACAGGCTGAAGGAAGCTTTGTGTAGCAAGACCAGCTTCCAGCAGTATTATCTCGAGTTGGCTGAGATGGCCATGGGGACCTACAAGCATATAGGGAGGTTAAGGTGAGTCATTGATAATTCCCACCTCCGAACAACTACACCTTGTGGTCATGCTCTCACTCAGCTGGCATGGGAGACAGCGACTCAAACCAACAGACTCCCACAGACAGGCTAAAGGAAGCTTTGTGTAGCAAAACCAACTTCCAGCAGTATTATCTGGAGTTGGCTGAGATGGCCATGGGGACCTACAAACATATTGGGAGGATAAGGTTAGTTTTTCGATGTTTTAATGGAATGGGATGAGATTGATGGCTGATAACTTCAACCAGCAAACAAATAGGGTTATTTTCTCGAATTTTTATTTTGTTTATTTGTTTGTAAACTCTTTAGTGCAAATGATAGCGAAACAAAAAGATAGAGCCATACAATGGCGGACTTATCCCAGAAAGTGATTTCTTTGTGATTGGTTCACCGTAACTTTTGAACTATTCACAGCAAAACATCGTCAGGTGTGCACACTAACAAGCGCGCCTTAATGGCCGCGTTTAGGTCGCCCGAAATGGATGGTGATTTTATTTTTTTAGCTTACTGGTTTTTATTTTAGACGTGGTACATTTATTTTTGGTAATGTAATGAAATGTAGAAATGTAAAAAAAAATTCATATTCCCCATTACAGATTCGCCCGGCTAATAGGACGTGACTTGGCAGCGTTCTACTCTGAACTGGGAGAAACAGGGAAAGCAGTAGTATTCTTAATGGACGCACTCAGGTCGTATGAGGAGCAGGGGTGGAAAGACTTGGCGGCTCAGACGAGACTCGAGCTGGTGGCTGCGGCGAAAAAGATGAACGATGTAGATAGGTATAACTTATTTCATGATTATTTGACTTGGTGTCTCAGCGATCTACTCGGAAATGAGTGAGAAATCTGTAGTGTTCCTGATGGACGCATTCAGATCTTATGAGGAGCAGGGGTTGGAAGGACTTCGCGGCTCAGACGAGGCTTGAGCTGTTGGCTGCGGCGAAGAAGATGAACGATGTTGATGAAGCGTTCTTCTCAGAGTACTTCACTTGCATCCGGTGAAGGAAAACATTGTGAGGAAACCTGCACATTAGCTGACTGTTTAGTTTACTAGTGTGCATACGACTACTGCCGCTAGATGGCGTTAGTTGTTAAGTCATATCCATAGACTTATTATATACTTCGTCATGTCAGATGCCTTAAGGCGACTTGAAAAAAATTTAACACCAGTGTTATCAGCACTTGTTAAAAATATCTCTCTTTTTTTAAATTTATTTTTAAATGTTTTCCAACGAACTAATATACCATAGAACTCTAACAACGCCAAAAAAATGGTTCCACGAAATAGGAACCTAGGTGGGCGGGGCGTAAAATAGAAACCTCACTTCGCCTCAGTTCGCCGTGGCGCAGCGAGTTCAACGGTTGTACTTGTACCTAACGCATAAGTGTCAATTGTACGTATCATCGAGTAATTTCGCAAGTTTAATTAGTAAAAATAGGCCATCGTGTGTCGTAAAGTGGTGTAGAAATCACACAGATATGAAGAACAGAGGAATTACCTTTCTTTCCTTTGCTGAGACTACGTAATACTTATATTAATTCTGTGCCGATGCCGAGACTTGAAACGCCAAGCGGCCGGGCCGGTTGTTTGAGCGGTAGCCGGCTGCCGCGGTGTGTTGACCCCGCCCCGTGACCTTGACGCGCCCAATCGTATACTAGCTTTTTCTATGAGAATGTGTGAGTGTCTTGTTGTATTTAAGTACATTTGTTTGCGTAAATGGAACCAAGATTAGAGCGTTCGTTGTATGAGAGTTACACTTCCATATTTATTTATAATTCAATGATGTTTTCAGATATACAAAGCTCTCTGCGACGATAGCGTGTACAGCCGAATTAGAAATACTAGTCAGACACTTCTACTTCGAGGAAATGATGAAATCCATCAAAGAAAACCTCTCGGACAAACCCGAGACAGTCTTAGCTGAACTGAACGACTGTTTCAAAGTAATATCCGCCGATATCCTACCGTCGGAAAGAGGAATCTATATCACTGATAATAAGGTTCAATGTCGCTTAAAGGTTGAGAGTTTTTTGCCCAAAGAAGTGATGTGTACAAAAGCGGCGATTAGTATAGAACCTTGTAAGGAGGATAAGGGTAGAAGGACGCCTGTCAAAGGTTATAAGACTGATTTAAGTGTTAATGGTAGTGTAAGTACGCAGAATTCGCCGAGGAAAACGCCTTCCGATGTCGGTGATGAGTCGTCTAATGTAATTAGTAGGTAAGTTTGTTTAAATTTTATTTTATTTCTTACTAGCTGCGCTCCGGGGCTTCGCTGACGTGGGAATTATGGGATGAAAAGTACCCTATGTGCTACTCCCGGTATTTTTCTACCCGTGTGCCAAATTTCATCGAAATCCGTCCAGTAGGTTTTGCGTGATTGGATAACAAACATCTAAACAAACTCACATCTGAACTTTTGCATTATAAGTTAAATTTTGTAATATAAGTGGAATCAAAATCAAGAGAGGTAGGTGTTTTATCGACACCCCATAGTCATGTTTAAGTGGCTGTCTCTATTAAAGTCATTGGCATAGATTTTTCAATGGAATCAATCAAAACTTAACATCATATTTTTTCATATAAATTAAAGATCATTTTCAGCCTACATTAGCCCACTGTTGGACATAGGCCTCCCTTTTATTTACGCCACTTATAAACTAATGATTACTTACTACTCCTTTTCAGCATAAGACTGGACGATTTGAAACCCAAGAATCCTCTACTCAGCCCTTTACAAATCACCTCCCAACTACATTACAAAGAGGACAAATCTCTAGAGAAAGCCACAGTCGAATGCCAAAACCCAAAAATGACTTTAAAACGATCCGACAGCAGTAAATACAGAAAACCATCAGCTACTCTAAGATCCAACTTCCAATATTCGTTTGTCAAGGAAAGTTTTACTCTAAAACCTGGACTAAACGAGATAGATTTAGACTTTACAGCGAAAAATTGTGGATTATTTAAATTAGTGCAGATTTCTTTAGTAGTTGAAGAGAAATTAGAGTATTTATCTAATGCGCTGACTGGTAGTAAGATGGGGTTTGAGGTGGTGACACAGGGTGTTAACGTTTATTTGAATAAGGTGGAACCAAAAAAAGATTTGGTGGCGGGATTGGAGCATGATATGGAGTTGGTTGTGACAAGCGGCAGTTCGCATATAGAGGAGGTAAGGTATCACTAGCTTTTGCCCGCGGCTTCGCCCGCGTGAATTTCCCACGGGAACAGTGCTTTTTCCCGCGATGAAAGGAACCCTATGTCCTCCGTACTTCTAACTATGTGTATGCAAAAATTTTGGAAGATTGGTTCAGTAGATGTAGCGTGAAGAGGTAACAAATTCACTTTCTCATTTATAATATTAGTTAGGATTAGAAAACAATTACAATACAATACATTTATTCAATAACAATTTACAATTGTGTCTGAAATTCTCATAAGTCTCTCTTTAGTCGTATTTCCTCATGACTGAGGGTCGTGGTCATTATATGGAATGAAACACATACAACACACAATTTTAATGGAGTGGTTTGCCATTGCCTTCTCCATTTCACACACTAGCTGATAATCATCAACCAGAGTGCAGGTTTCCTCACGATGTTTTCCTTCACCGGAAGCAAGTCGTGGTCGATAAAAAACTACCATGAGTCAGATTGGTATACAAACTCATGTAGCCCGGGCAGGATTCGAACCTGGGATTTTGCATCCACAGGCGGACGCCCTACCACTCGGCCATCACTCTCTTCATACATGTTCGCCGGTTATGGGTGCTCCTAATATATCCCTTTTAAAGGAGGTCCGCAATGTGGTCGAAAGTGAAGTTGTATCGGAAAATAAAATATACCACACTATTCGTAAGAAATGCTTTTGATAATCAAACTTTTGAATATGTGTTTACTGGTTTTTTTTATTGTTTCACGAGTACGAGTAGTTCTTATTGTTTCACGTGCGTTATTGTTTTATTGTTTCAATTGCCTTTGATTTGTTGGAGCATCCAGATACAAAAAACAAATTACATAGATAGAATTAAAATAAATTAAATTTCATTTTTCAAATGTTCAATCGAATATTCTGTCAATGTCACATCTGTCAAAATGTTATCGTGAAGCATAAAAGACTGAAATTTACGCTTCTTTGACAACATTCATAAATGTAATTATTTATTTAAGCCTTTGTAAGACAGATTTAGCTGTATTCACATCAAATAATGAACCTTAAGTCTCGGCGATAAGATTTAAAATTATTTTCTTATAAATGGTTAAGTAAGTGCTCGTTTAATTTTCAGAACGCGACAATCCTTCTAAAAACGTCGAACGGTCTGCAAATCCGTTTCGCAGATTCTGACGCCCCCATGGTCCGAGAGCTCAGCATACTTCTGCCTGAATGCAAACCGTTCGAGACCACCAGAGTAGCTCTCAGACTATTCGCCAGCTTGCAGGCTAGGAGAGAGAAGAGTATAGAGCAAACGGTAAGAGAGAGAGAGAACTTATAGTAGTTTTTAGTTTAAAGAATTATGACATTAAATTTTTCTATTAAATGGTATAATTTCTGAGGAGTTCAGTAGCGCAGTGGTTCACCCGATGGGTGACCAAATATATTTATTATTTCAACTTGCTCCGTCCTTCGAAAGTTACGTAAGCCGTTGGTCAATTCAGTCATCAATTCCCATTATCCAGCCTTATAACTAGTGTGACTGCGGCGATGTCCAAACTATGGCCCATCTGTTGTCATGTCTTCCTGCACAGTGGAGGACTTGAACGAGGCCAACCACAGGGCGATCAGCGTGGCCAAGTACTGGTCCAAATTTATTTGAGTAGCTATTCCGACTCGACAAGAAGACCTCTTTGTTTATTTTGTACCTTGTACCAACTTCCATTTTCTCCCAGGTGTGGCTGAACTGCCCATGGTGGGACAACGCCACAGAAGTGCCCTTACACTTCCTGCCCCCCATGCTGGCGCACTGGCGGCTGCTCACCTCCAACACTCGCAAGTTCGTTCACGTGAGCCTGCGCACACCACTCGCGCATCTCGTGCACTTTGCGCTTGCGCACCCGCAACTGACCTGCGAGCCGCATACCACTGTGTGTGACCTCAATCCTAGCAGCGCGCAGGAAATGGTGAGATTAATTAATATTTTTTTGTTTAATTTGGTTAGTTTTTTTGGCTGTTTCAGTAGTTTTTGAGACATAGTCGGTATAATTCAATCAACGCCATCTAGTAACGGTATTAGCAAGTCATTAATGCTAAATTCAAGCATATTAGGATGTTTACAATCAGTGTATTCGATCGCGCGCAGTGTTTGAATATTGGTAGCATTGCGCCGACGCCGAGTTGTACGCCAACCATTTTGATTTTAGTCCAGTCTTGATTGCGTGAGCGAATACCCGTGTCTCGCGATACCGCCAGCCATTTTGTATTGTTCATTTTAACCGCATGGACGCGGAGTTTTAGTTGTGATTTGGAATTGTCAAATTGTTGTACTTAATAACTAATAAGTTTGTGTGTTGTGCAAAAGACATGTACTTTGATTGTTTGATGTGATACGGGCCGTGTGTATGGCCTTGTCACACCGAGTGCATCCGGCAACGAGGAACTTCTGGGAAGACATCCAGGTATTTGTTCTGGGAACGAGATCTCAAGATCATACCTAGTTAGATAACTAACTGCCATTACGCGCAAGTTCGTGCACGTGTGCCTGCGCACGGTGTACGCGCACCTCGAAATCTCAAAAAAAAACAGCTACTTCATACATTTTACAATACCTACTCACCCAAAATGTATGGCACATCTGATTTTTTTTTGCGTTTTATATGGGTCAATCCAGCCACCAGCGAAGCTTCCTTGGCAAGCGAGGCCGGAGGCCGAGCTGCGTTTAAATCGAAGACTGGAGTCCGCGCTCGCGAGTCCGCAGCCCGAGCTGCGTCCAGAAAAGACTGAAGGCCGAGCTCCGTTTCGTGTGAGCAAAGAGCGGCTTCGTATACATGGATGATTTTTTTGTTTCATCTCAAACCTCCGGCAAACCGAGGGCTGAGGACATTTTTGTTTCATCTTAAGCCTGCATCACACGTTTTTAGCCAAAACAGACGTTACAGAATTGACCCTGGTGCCAAAACTAGATCATTATTGATAATAAAAATAGTACTATAGGCTTCTCAAATAACTGCTACTACTTATACGAGACAGATAAAAATATTTTGCCTTTTATTTTTGCGTAAATACCTTCCAGAAAACACGAAAAATACGAAAAACAAGGTTCACGGCTTTAACGAAATCATTATGTAAAACACAAATTATAATTTCTACATAATGTTAAATCGCGAGTTTATTAAACTAGCTACAAGTTGCTCGTTTTAGATTTTTGAAAAATAACTCGAAAAAAATATTATATATCGTAACAATTCACTAAGAAATTCCCCATACATTTTTTGTATGGCAATGCCATCGCTCAATATATACGAGTTCCAAGCCCACGAAAAATCAGTCTGCCGGTAAGAGTCAAGGGGAATCCACGTCGCTCTGCTGCTCGGGAGGCATTTAATTTTCGCGTGTTCATGTATTCACAGACAGCAGAGAGTAATGTAGATCAGAGTTACATATTTATTACTTTTAATCTTTTTAAAATTTATATAGGTACCATTTTCATACTCATGAATGATGGCCGACAATTTTTGATGAAATAGAAATCGTAATAAATCGCAATCATAGAAATCGTAATAAATCGAAATCATAGAAATCGAAATCATAAAAATCAAAATAAATCTAAATCAAGATCCAAGATGGCGGACAATTTTTTTTTTTATTTTGCGATATGTATATCGTTTCATAAGTTTTTCAGTGCGCTGATTACGAAAATAACATTTATTTTGAGATCCAAGATGGCGGACAACTTTTTTTTTTCAATTTTACAATATGGGTATGTTTTTATAGGTTTTTCGGTGCGCTAATGACAAAAATAACATTTATTTTGAGATCCAAGATGGCGGGCAGTTTTTTTTTCAAGTTTACAATATGGGTATGGTTATATAGGTTTTTGGGGACGCTGATGGCGAAAATAACATTTATTTTGAGATCCAAGATGGAGGACAGTTTTTTTATTTTATTTTACAATATGGGTATCGTTTTCTAGGTTTTTGGGGACGCTGATGATGAAAATAACATTTATTTTGAGATCCAAGATGGCGGACAATTTTTTATTTTATTTTACAATATGGGTATCATTTTATAGGTATTTGGGGACGCTGATGACGAAAATAACATTTATTTTGAGATCCAAGATGGCTGACAGTTTTTTTTATTATTTTACAATATGGGTATCGTTTAATAGGTTTTCGGGGACGCTGATCTTAAAATAAATGTTATTTTGGTCATCAGCGTCCCCAAAAACCCATAAAACGATACCCATATTGTAAAATAAAATAAAAAACTGTCCTCCATCTTGGATCTCAAAATAAATGTTATTTTCGTCATCAGCGTCCCCAAAAACCTATATAACAATACCCATATTGTAAAATTTAAAAAAAAGTTGTCCGCCATCTTGGATCTCAAAATAAATGTTATTTTCGTCATCAGCGTCCCCAAAAACCTACAAAATGTTAACCATATTGCAAAATTTAAAAAAAAATTGTCCGCCATCTTGGATCTCAAAATAAATGTTATTTTTGTCATCAGCGCACCGAAATACCTATATAACCATACCCATATTGTAAACTTGAAAAAAAAGTTGTCCGCCATCTTGGATCTCAAAATAAATGTTATTTTTGTCATCAGCGCACCGAAAAACCCTTATAACCATACCCATATTGTAAACGTGAAAAAAAAGTTGTCCGCCATCTTGGATTCCAAAATAAATGTTATTTTCGTAATCAGCGCACTGAAACACTTATAAAACGATACCCATATTGAAAATTAAAAGAAATTGTCCGCCATCTTGGATCCAAAAATACTATTTTTGTAAACCTCATCCCGAAAAATTGGCATTCATGGGATGCCAGGCAGATGTTTAACATCTTAGCATCCTGGCACGACGGTCATGCTATTTTCTGTAGCGGCATTCGTGTCCATTTTACTGCCAAGTCGCGCCAAGTATGTTTTACATAAGAAAATGGTCGTAATTTTATTTTTAGTATTCATTACCGTAAAGCAAGAAAAAAAAAATTATATAGGTACAACAAATCCTTTGCCGGATCCCTGTCACTTATTACTTCGGGTTGGCGGCAATCTCACGTCGATGTGTGCGTGTGACTTGCACACAGCCAGCTGCGGTCTATCAAATACCTAAACTCGGTCGGGCGCGCGGACGTGATACACTCTTAAACCTCCAGTAAGCCGCGGCTAGGGGTAGGGGAAACGAGGCCGAAGGCCGAGCTTCGTCTTCATAGCAAAGACCAAAAGCCGGAGTAGCCTTTCGGCTCTTCACCTAATCCTAACCAACATATCTGCAACTTTGACTTTTTGCCTATTACCCAACTTTACTTCCAACCAACTCGCAACTGCGTGTTTTAAATGCAAAGCACGCGAGTTGCTTGCACCTCGCGCCCCACGCGACATATAGCTGTATTTGTATAATAGGGTATTTGACAGTATTAAAAATATGAGTAATTCTATAAGTATCCTTAAAGACAATATTTTTCTTTAATTTTTGGTTAATTTTAATTGTCAAAAGAAGCAATGATTATGTTAATAAACTAATTATAAAGTCATTTATTTTAAGCCCTTGACCACGTGATATGAAACGCTCCGCCATTTTCAATGACGTAATTAGGTGGTCAAATCAGTCAAGTATCAATTCCATGTTCCGTTTCGCACTGTAAAAGTCGCACCGTTATTTTAGAAAAATTGTGAGACTATATCTGGACCCTTTACACCATTGCCATTAGCAACTTCCATTGTTAAGAGTGTATCACGTCCGCGCGCCCGACCGAGTTTAGGTATTTGATAGACCTCAGCTGGCTGTGTGCAAGTCACACGCACACATCGACGTGAGATTGCCGCCAACCCGAAGTAATAAGTGACAGGGATCCGACAAAGGATTTGTAGGTACCTATATATATTTTTTTTCTTGCTTTACGGTAATTAATACTAAAAATAAAATTACGACCATTTTCTTATGTAAAACATACTTGGCGCGACTTGCCAGTAAAATGGACACGAATGCCGCGACAGAAAATAGCATGACCGTCGTGCCAGGATGCTAAGATGTTAAACATCTGCCTGGCATCCCATGAAGGCCAATTTTTCGGGATGAGGTTTACAAAAATAGTATTTTTGGATCCAAGATGGCGGACAACTTTTTTTTAATTTTGCAATATGGCTATTGTTTTATAAGTGTTTCAGTGCGCTGATTACGAAAATAACATTTATTTTGGAATCCAAGATGGCGGACAACTTTTTTTTCACGTTTACAATATGGGTATAGTTATATAGGTTTTTCGGTGCGCTGATGACAAAAATAACATTTATTTTGAGATCCAAGATGGCGGACAACTTTTTTTTCAAGTTTACAATATGGGTATGGTTATATAGGTATTTCGATTCGATGCGCTGATGACAAAAATAACATTTATTTTGAGATCCAAGATGGAGGACAATTTTTTTTTTTCAATTTTGCAATATGGTTAACATGTTGTAGGTTTTTGGGGACGCTGATGACGAAAATAACATTTATGTTGAGATCCAAGATGGCGGACAACTTTTTTTTTCAATTTTACAATATGGGTATGTTTTTATAGGTTTTTCGGTGCGCTAATGACAAAAATAACATTTATTTTGAGATCCAAGATGGCCGGCAGTTTTTTTTTTCAAGTTTACAATATGGGTGTGGTTATATAGGTTTTTGGGGACGCTGATGACGAAAATAACATTTATTTTGAGATCCAAGATGGAGGACAGTTTTTTATTTTATTTTACAATATTGGTATCGTTTTCTAGGTTTTTGGGGACGCTGATGACGAAAATAACATTTATGTTGAGATCCAAGATGGCGGACAACTTTTTTTTTCAATTTTACAATATGGGTATGTTTTTATAGGTTTTTCGGTGCGCTAATGACAAAAATAACATTTATTTTGAGATACAAGATGGCCGGCAGTTTTTTTTTTCAAGTTTACAATATGGGTGTGGTTATATAGGTTTTTGGGGACGCTGATGACGAAAATAACATTTATTTTGAGATCCAAGATGGAGGACAGTTTTTTATTTTATTTTACAATATGGGTATCGTTTTCTAGGTTTTTGGGGACGCTGATGACGAAAATAACATTTATTTTGAGATCCAAGATGGAGGACAGTTTTTTATTTTATTTTACAATATGTGTATCGTTTTATGGGTTTTTGGGGACGCTGATGACCAAAATAACATTTATTTTAAGATCAGCGTCCCCGAAAACCTATTAAACGATACCCATATTGTAAACTAATAAAAAAACTGTCAGCCATCTTGGATCTCAAAATAAATGTTATTTTCGTCATCAGCGTCCCCAAAAACCCATAAAATGATACCCATATTGTAAAATAAAATAAAAAATTGTCCGCCATCTTGGATCTCAAAATAAATGTTATTTTCGTCATCAGCGTCCCTAAAAACCTAGAAAACGATATCCATATTGTAAAATAAAATAAAAAACTGTCCTCCATCTTGGATCTCAAAATAAATGTTATTTTCGTCATCAGCGTCCCCAAAAACCTATGTAACCATACCCATATTGTAAACTTGAAAAAAAAAAACTGCCCGCCATCTTGGATCTCAAAATAAATGTTATTTTTGTCATTAGCGCACCGAAAAACCTATAAAAACATACCCATATTGTAAAATTGAAAAAAAAAGTTGTCCGCCATCTTGGATCTCAAAATAAATGTTATATTCGTAATCAGCGCACTGAAAAACTTATGAAACGATATACCAATCGCAAAATTAAAAAAAAAAGTTGTCCGCCATCTTGGATCTTGATTTAGATTTATTTTGATTTTTATGATTTCGATTTCTATGATTTCGATTTATTACGATTTCTATGATTGCGATTTATTACGATTTCTATTTCATCAAAAATTGTCGGCCATCATTCATGAGTATGAAAATGGTACCTATATAAATTTTAAAAAGATTAAAAGTAATAAATATGTAACTCTGATCTACATTACCCTCTGCTGTCTGTGAATACATGAACACGCGAAAATTAAATGCCTCCCGAGCAGCAGAGCGACGTGGATTCCCCTTGACTCTTACCGGCAGACTGATTTTTCTTGGGCTTGGAACTCGTATATATTGAGCGATGGCATTGCCATACAAAAAATGTATGGGGAATTTCTTAGTGAATTGTTACGATATACAATATTTTTTTCGAGTTATTTTTCAAAAATCTAAAACGAGCAACTTGTAGCTAGTTTAATAAACTCGCGATTTAACATTATGTAGAAATTATAATTTGTGTTTTACATAACGATTTCGTTAAAGCCGTGAACCTTGTTTTTCGTATTTTTCGTGTTTTCTGGAAGGTATTTACGCAAAAATAAAAGGCAAAATATTTTTATCTGTCTCGTATAAGTAGTAGCAGTTATTTGAGAAGCCTATAGTACTATTTTTATTATCAATAATGATCTAGTTTTGGCACCAGGGTCAATTCAGTAACGCCTGTTTTGGCTAAAAACGTGTGATGCAGGCTTAATTAGTTTTGTCGCTCACATTAACATTTCAATTACATCGCATTCTATTGAAAATTTTATTATGAAAACAAGGAAGTGATATTAGTGTACGTAAGACAGAACGGCTTTTAGTGATGAGTGCCCATAATACGTCACGGGGTTCTCATTGTAACATATTGAGCTTTTGAGCGGTAATATGATTATTTTGAACTTTTTCATTGATTTTAAATGTAAATACTGAAAAATAATCAAATATATATATATCGTTAGTTTTCTGATAACGTAAAGAACAATTTTAGATAGGTTTTCAAAAACAGTCAAATACCCTATTGTAAGATATCTTACAATGCAGTAAATAAAACAACGTCTTTTTATTTCAGATCGTGGCATCAGACGGAACCACCGCCTCGTTCATGTGGGAGCTGCTGACCAACCCGCTGGGCAAGGCGGGCCCGGTGAAGGCCACCTTCTCCGTGCAGTACAAGCCGCTACACTTGCACGAACCTTCTCGCACCTTTACGTGTCCCTTCGATATACAGGTAGATATGTGTCACGTCTTTATCCCGTACGGGGTAAGAGTCGATAGTCTCGAAGGCCACGCTTCGATGTATTCGTCGAAGCGTGGCTTTCGAGTCTTTCTACTATCGGGTGGTGGACTTGTTGATGGAACGGTGGTGTTGTTGTTACCGGGTGATCTCCGCTGGGCAGTCTATAGGACCCTAAACAGATTCCGGGCTGGTGTTGGAAGATGCCGTGAGAACCTTAATTCTATGGTGAGAACCAGGTCTACTAATAAATAGGCAGCTCTTCTTAATTCCTTCTCTATGGTGAGACCCGAGTCAGGTGGGGGTACTTGTCTGATAGCCTATGTGAGAGCAGTCCAATCTATGGCTCATCTTTTAACATGCCCAACTGGCCTTCCTCCTATACTATAGAAAATATCAATGAGGCCAACCATACGGGCGGTGGCAGTGGCTAAATACTCTAATTATCTAATTTTGCTATTTCGACTCGATATGATTATGATGGCATGAAGATTCAGAAGAAATTAAGGTTTTCCGAAGTAATCGCTTATCTTAAACTAGCATGCGCCTGAGACTTTGTTCCCGCGGGAATTTCGGGAAATCCTCTCTTAGTACTCCCCTACACTCCCTAAGGACCCTACATGCTAAATTTCAGCTTCCTACGCCCAGTAGTTTTGGCTGTGCGTTATCTGTCAGTCACTAAGTAACAGAAGAATTTTATATATATTTATCGATAGGGTGGCGAAGACAAAGCAAATATAATTAACGCAGCAGTCGTTGGTACCTTAAGGTTGACCTGTTTTACTGGTGGTGGTGGTGTTCAGGGGGTGTTCGGGGGTCAAGATCATTGCGATAAAGCCGTCTAATCTTAATTTGAGTTTTTCTTAATGTCAAAATAATGGTTTTGTACACAGGACTACACGACGTTGTTCGTGATCAAGACGAAGCTGGAGCCGATCAAGGGAGCGGACTTCTGCAGGGCCTCGCAGGTTTGCTGTCTGCAGCTAAGTGTGCAAAGGGTGAGTTATTTTTTAAATAAAAAAAATTAAGTTTTAAAAGACCTTACTACTAGACATACAAACATAGAATCACGTCTTTATCTCTTACGGGGTAGACAGACCACTCTTGGTCTGTCTACCCCGTAAGAGATAAGAAGACTTGAAGGCCACGCTTAGCTGAATAGTAGGCTTTCTGATGGATTGAAGATTCAGATATAGTGACAGGTTGCTAGCCCATCGCCTATGAGTGGAGGAATCCCCAGTTTAAAGCCTTTTCCCTCGATTGACTTTTAAAATCTGCGCGGGAAGAGAAGCAGCTGGCACATTCTATGTATTTTCTTCGCTCCCAGACCAGCATGGAAGCAAATTGAAAATGCATGAAAGAAAATTGTAAAAGTATTACGTTTTAATGAATAACTTTTTCAAAAAGTTCAAATTATTTTCTATGGTTTAATATACGGTCTTAAAATGTTAGTAAGCCTCTTGACAGATAAAGTACCATTCCATTTTATTGTCATATATTTTCCAAAAATAATTTTGTTCAGTGGGGGTAGAAAAATATAAAACTAAATTTATTTTCAGGTGAACGAAACGGAATTTACGTCATTAATGTACGAGGTATTAGCGGACCAATCTATGTGGGCGGTTCTTGGACGGACAGCAGGTAAGATTCCACCTTCTTTTATATATGCTACTAATATTATAAATGCGAAAGTGAGTTTGTTTGTTTCTTACTTTTTCACACTTCATCTACTGGACCAATCTTTATTTAATTAGAAGTACTGAAAAGTATACCTTTCATCCCGGGAAAGGCACTGTTCCCGTGAGAAATTCACGCGGATGAAGCCGCGGGCAAAATCTAGTAATCCATACTAATATTATAAATGCGAAAGTTTGGATGTGAGTTTGTGAATTTGTGAGTTTGTGAGGATGTTTGTTACTCAATCACGCAAAATCTACTGGACGGATTTCGATGAAATTTAGTACAGAGGTAGATAATGACCTGGAATAGCACATAGGCTACTTTTCATCCCGGGAAAAAGCACTGTTCCCGTGGGAAATTCACGCGGGCGAAGCCGCGGGCAAAAGCTAGTATATTATAAATGCTTAATTTTATGACAACGGATGTTACTCTTTCACACAAAAACTGCCTACTGGACGGATTTCGATAAAATTTGGTATACGGGTAGAAAAATACAGGGTTTACGTTATAGGGTACTTTTTATCCCAAAATTCCCTCGGGAGCGGAGCCCCGGGACGCAGCTAGTAAATAACTAAATTTTCTACTTCAATTGATTTAGCTCTAAACTAAAGCTCTAAAAAAATAATAATACTTATAACAGTAGTTCGCCGCGAATTTAGACATCGCAATTATTATTTTTTTCGATTTTTTTCTCTTATATATCTACAACATCTTTACCTAAGTTATTTGTGTATTTAACCGTATCTCTGAAACGTTTGAACTTATTTCCAGGTGTAATAAGCATGGAGTCTGACAGCGGAACCCCACAGACGGTTTCCTTAGAAGTGATGCCACTGGCCGGTGGATATCTACCATTACCTAGTGTCAGGCTGTCAAAGTATATAGCGGCCAACACTAAAGGTAAAATATGTATTTTATTTGGGGTGCAAGGTTACGGTTTAATACACAAATGTTCACTAATTCCATAATTACAGAAAGTTGTTAAAAATTATGAAAATATTAAGTTGTATTATATATAAAGTTAGAGACATTTTTAATTGAAATTACTTTTGTTATGTTAACATCTCAAGTTTAAAGCGGGGTATTAAGATAAAATGCACCAGTTTTAAGTTAGACCTTCAATAATACAATCGTGAAAACCGCATTAAATTTGAGTAGATTTGCGTGATGCTTGTACAAACATACTGACAGAAATTCTAAAAATATAAATTAAAAAAATGCTTCTATTGGCCCTGTAAAGACCCCTCATATGATTGATTTCTATTGATATTTGGAACACTGATAGAATTTACCCTGGAATGACATGTTACTTTTTTCCCGATTTTTTCAGCTAGCCTTCTGAATTTTTAATGCTCTGGATACACCGACGCGAATTCCGTGCCGAAATTTGTATCTGTGCGTCTTGCTCACTCCTTATAGCAACTAAGTCTCTCTTGCTCTTATTTCGCACGCGACGCGAAATTCGCCTTCGTTTGTCCAGAACCTAATCGTTGATTATTAGACATTGCACATACAAATAAGACTATTACAGAAATCTCTATCTTTAGTCGTATTTCCTCATGACTGAGGGTCGTGGTCATTATATGGAATGAAACACACACAACGACTCTCATGGCAACTTTAATGGAGTGGTTTTCCATTGCCTTCTCCATTTCACACACTAGCTGATAATCATCAACCAGAGTGCAGGTTTCCTCACGATGTTTTCCTTCACCGGAAGCAAGTGGTGGTCGATGAAAATTAACATGGGTCAGATTGGTATACAAACTCATGTAGCCCGGGCAGGATTCGAACCTGGGATTTTGTATCCACAGGCGACGCCCTACCACTCGGCCACCACCGCTACAGTACAGAAATAAGTAAGTATAATTAGAACCTTTGTACTTAATTTAATTATAATTGTTTGTTGTGTCTGGAATAGATAGAGATACGTGGAGGAAGTTAGGGGAGACTTTTGCCCAGCAATGGGACACAAATAGCTAGGGGAAAAAATTGTTGTGTGCAAAAAATTAATACTTAAATAAATAAAAACACTCGCCATTACTTATTTTTGTTTATGAGAAATAAACATTTAATTATTATTTTCAGACCCAAAGAAAGACATCTCAGCTCACCCCCGCCTCGAACCCTTCAGTCCAGGGCAGGTGTACCACGCGGGGAAGGCGAAACAGGTCCACGTGCTACCACCAGCACCTAAGGAACACCTGGATGTACCCTAGAACCTAGGGAACCCTAGTGGCAAAGTCTGAAAAATACACAGATACTATCCGCACCCCGGGCCTTCGTTCCGGTGGGAATTTCGGGATAAAAAGTACCCTATGTGCTATTCCAGGTAATTTTCTACCCGTATACCAAATTTCATCGAAATCTGTCCAGTAGATTTTGCGTGATTGAGTGACAAACATCCTCACAAATTCACAAACTCGCATCAAAACTTTCGCATTTATAATATTAGTAGGAATAGTAGGCATACTTACTGCGTGGCGCAAATTTACTAGGAGAGCTGACCCTAAATAAATTGGGTCTGATGCAAGGATGAAGTAGGATTACTTTTCCCTGGGCTTCGCTATCGTAAATTTAGTTTTTCATAAATTTTACCCCCTTAGAGTTGGTATTGGTTGGTTGGAAACGGTGGTGGCCGAGTGGTAGAGCGCCCGTGGATGCAAAATCCCAGGTTCGAATCCTGCCCGGGCTACGTGAGTCTTTATACCACTGACTCATGTTAGTTTTCATCGACCACCACTTGCTTCCGGTGAAGGAAAACATCGTGAGGACCTGCACTCTGGTTGATTATCATCTAGTGTGTGAAATGGAGAAGGCAATGGCAAACCACTCCATTAAAATTGCCAAGAGAGTCGTTGTGCGTGTTTCATTCCATATAATGACCACGACCCTCAGTCATGAGGAAATACGACTAAAGAGAGAGTTGGTATTTTTTGAATTCCTTTCATAGTGCTCACTTGTGCTATATAAAGAATCTCTGTGCAAAATTTCAAGTTTCTAAGTACAGCGGTTTCGTCTCTGCGTTGATATACCAATCAGTCAGCACCCAATGGACAGACATGACGGAACTATAAGGGTTCCTAGTTTACTTCGGAACAGACCGCCAATTTTTTGAAGCCGTCAAAGTCACGTCAGAAAGAAGGTCCAAACTCGCATTGACAATGACTACCGTATGAAGTCGGAACTAGTCGACGGTCCCGGCTAACAACACGCGTTAGTATCCGTACTAAAATCATTATAAAGATAAACTTAAATTATTGCAATAATTTGATTATAACTAACGTGGGAAATAGACATTATAAATCTCGACTTCAAAATGGATGAATAAAGGGAATATTTCCGTTAGCTTGTTTCTAAATCATTATTATTGTATCTTAATATTTATAAGGAAAGAAGGAGTAATAATAATATTTATAAATGCGAGTTTGTTTCTTCGTTATCTCTTCACGCCTTATCTACTAAACCAGTCTTCCTGAAATTTCGCATACACATAGTTAGAAGTACTGAGAAGGATATAGGGTACCTTTCATCCCGGGAAAAAGCACTGTTCCAGTGGGAAATTCACGCGGGCGAAGCCGCGGGCGATAGCTAGTTGTCATATAATACAGCAGGTGACGTCTCTCTAGTTCTGTTATATTCTTCAGGTTTCTATGATTAGTGAGAAAGGTTAGCGGCAAAATATGATAGACTTGTGAATGTTGTAGAAGTGGCTTTTTGTTAAGCATTTTTAATGTTTTGTTGAATTAATAATTATGAGAAAGCGTTGAGGCTTATGTATGTAAAAATAATAATGATATAAATTGGAAAAGGCGTCTTATATTTGTGGATAGATGTGAGAAGATGTTGACATGTGGTGGATAATTTGACGATAATTTTGCCAACTTGTGGGCGTAAACAAAACAATAATGTGTGACTGAAATGACCATTTTTATTTATTGTTTAATGGCATGGATTATATGTAGCTGCAAAAGCTATGGTACAATTCGAATACTTACTATTTTAATTTCACCTACGTATTAACTTAAGCACCAATAAAAAAAAATCATAAATTTGTAGGTGAAATTGAAATCGGAGCTATTCGAATCGGTGCTCTGAGGAGGAATACCTCTTTAGTCGATGTTTTAGTTATTTAACGTTATCTTGTCAAATTTGCCATGAATACGAAGAGATTAACAATCATGACAGTTCTTATTTGATGAATGACCTAAAGCTACAGGTTTCGCTTGTGTGTAATGTGAAGCCAGTACATAGCAGAGAATTTAAAATCTGACTTGTACTTTAAAGAATAATTTTTACATATTTTTATAATGTTAGCATAAATGGTCTTTATTGTAAAAATAAGAAAAATAAATGTTTATTTCAGACGTATCATATTAGTTTAAATAAATTATTTCACGCCACTTCTATTTAGGAATAAATCTATACGCCATAGTTTTATTATTTATACTATAACAGGACACTATTACTACTCAAATTATATTAGTACTGCTAGAAATAGGTAGCTAATTAGCTACCATGAATATAAAGTGGAACCGGAAATATTTTGAAAAATTTTGACTGTTATGTATTCAAATGTAGCCAGCTCAATACTCCAGTCCATTATATTAAGGATATAGATATGTAGAAATATATGTTAGTGGCTTTCTAATAAAAGTGCAATAAAAACACTATCTTAAAACTAAACCATTACTTTTAATCAGTGTTTAACAAAATATTATGATGGGGAAATATAAACTTAAAGTTTCAAACTATAATAACAAGTTTATAACACTATTTTATTGACACTTCCCAATTTTTTCCTGAGCTGAGGGCGTTGCTAAATAATAATTAATACCCGTCACATGATTTGAAATTTTATTATAATATGTAACTTCTTCAAATGTATTTATATTTATATCAAAATCGCATTGGACCATCTACTATTGTGATAAACAATAATTATATGCTTCATATAAGGTTGTATGTACATTTGTATAAAATATACTGTTTATATGTGTGTTAATCTATGGCGTTACATCTGCGACGCCAACTTTGCTCGTCAAAAAAAAGTATACATTAGAATTAGAATGCTTAAATGTGTTTTAAAGTCTGTTTCTGACGCAGTTAAAAAAAGAGATCATTATCCGATAAAATTTGACACAAGTTTTTCACAAATAAAAATAATGTTTGCCTGCCTCAGAAACAGATTTTATATTCAAACATTGTTTTTCATTATTTTTGCTTTCGTGCCAATTAGTTCATTTAATCCTTCGAATTCTATTTCCATATTTAAAAAAATGTATACCCATCTCTATTACACCCAGGAGTGAAAGAGATAGAATGTGGGTATCAGGGTACGCTACGATATTGTAAAGAACTGAAAAAGATCGATGTTAATAGAATATGAGCTTTTTGCATATAAAAATAAGGATTTAGCTTAGCTTGTACTTTAAACAATGGTTTAGGAAATTACATTTTTGTAATGAAACTTATGCTAAGCTTTCATACAAAAGCAACAGAATTTATAGTTTCTGCGATTGCCTATATTCTTAACTTTTTTGGTAATTAGGTGAAACGTGAAATACATATAAAATTAGACAGTGCTTTTAGCTGCAAATTGATTGAAAGAGTAATTTTATCCTAGGTCAATATACATTTTTCCGTCTGATTCAAAAACGGACTATATGGCCATACCAAATCCATATTACGCATCCTATATTTTCAATGATTTGTCTTCCACTAAAAATATATAACAAACCCACAGTATCATCAATGCCCAAATTATTTTTCAAAAAAAGTTTGTATTTTTACAAAGGATACCTACTTAATTTTTTATCTCTCTCCTACATGCTATTATTTGTATCACATACACAACGGCTTTAGTTAAGTTTTATTTTTTCTAGATGTGTACCTAATTAAATTTTTTTCCAAAGGCTAAAAAGCTTTTAAAATGCCATATTTTCTTCAACGCTACAACGATTCTTTTTCCTAGTCTTACGTCTCGTCTTATGTAATGTTAAGTTTTTGGTGCTTGACTCACAAAGTTTACACCAAATTTGTATAAAATATATATGTTTATTCTAGTTTCCTTCGGTGTTTGTATATCTTGATTTATTACCTGTTAAATATAAATTATGTAACGATTTGATAGGCAATTCCATAGATAAAAATAAATAATTCTCTATTCTGAAAAAGCTAGTTGTACATATAAATAGCTTTTCTTTCTGACTATTATTGGTAGTCAATATTGAAGATACTTCTAAATCAATGAAGCCAATCTTATTGTTACAAAATTCTCTTAGCAAAATAAAAATGGCTACTTTATTTGAATGGCATTAATCAAATCACATTGATATGAGATGTAATCAAGTTTCTTTTATTATTTCATTAGGTAGATTTAGACAGAATATTTATATTTTCATTAGTTGTAATTTTGAGGTGTACACAGGTTATATAATAAAATTTACATCATTATGTTAACTACTGTATTTCAATAATAATATTATCTTTTCCCAAAGAATACGTCTGGCTTTAATAATATTTAAAGTTGTGAGTATCTATCTCTTCTATTAATTTAAATATTTATAACAGTTTTTTTAAGGATGCGTTCAGTTTAAAGTATGGTCAAGACGCTAGGGTATACGGGCCAATTGACAGAAGTAGAATGTCAAATATGTACCGGTATTTTCAGAAATGTCTATACTCAATGGTGTAAATTATTTTAATTGTTAATTTCGTAAGGTTACGTTTTATATTTGTATGTTAGTGATATACAAACTACCAAAACCTACTACTTTCTCCAAAAAACTTAGAGCGGTCATGGAACCTTTATTTTACCATATTTCGTAATAGGTTTTATTGAAAGTTGCACAATAGCATGGATTGAATTTGCGTTTATTAATGTTTTACAAGTAAGTGATTTTGAATATGGATGACGATTTAAAGCCAGGCCCGAGTTTTTATTTACCGTATCTTTTTACTACGAATTAAAAAAAAAACATACACTTTATATTACACTATCTGGTGCAATAATAAAGTTTGTTTTTACATAAAATCTCCAAGACTATATTTAAACAAATTCACTGAACATTAGTACGATTTTTCTATAAATATATGTACTTGCTTTCAATGTACTGTACTAAAGAAGCAAGCAAGGGTCTACAGTGACTCGTCGATGTAAATAGATATTAGTAGGTACTGTGTAACTGAAGATGTATTTATGTTTCATACTATGTATAATACTTAGGATTTATCAATATAATGTTTATTGTTACTGTGTTGTTTTATTTCTCAAACCACTCATGGACATCGTTCTTATGAAAACAGAGATAGGCGGGCAGAATATTTTATATTATGTACACTTTAAAATGGACTGCGGCTTTGACGAGTAGAAAACACGAGAAATGTTATCAATATTATTATGTTTTCTTACTGTTAGTGCTCAAGCGAAGCCTGGTAATATTAGCCAAAGCACGGGCGATATACCAAGTGCTTCAACAATTAATTTATTAAGTAGAAATATGGTTATCAGCTTCAAGTTGTAAAAACTTTCGGACAATTCGGCATGTATTTAGGACAGCGGCTTTCTGTAATGTTAGGTACGTTAGTACATATTCTTATCCAGTAGCGGATTTGGGGGGGGGGGGCACGGGGGCACGTGCCCCCCCCAGACTGCTTTTTTGTGTACCTACTGTGGAGGTAGATTCCATGACAGTGCATATCAAATTAAGAAATAACAGAAACGTGCACCCCCCCCAGACAGCATCAGGCAGGACTAGTGATGTGCCGTTTCCGAAATTTTCAAAGAAATAGCGGAAAGTTTCTTGGAAATTTCACGAAAATAAAAGAAATTTTCCTAAAAACCCGAGATATTTATGAGAAATTTCGGAAATAAGTGTATTTTGGCAGATCTAATGGACTTGAAAATATCTTTTGGTACAACTCCAGTTGTAGATACAATTAGGGGCACTATAGTTACTAAATCCATATTCCACATTTTTCTGACTTCTTCCTGTAGTTCTGTATTTTGCCTATCTTTATTATTATTATTTTTTCAGAGAATAATCGAGAAACGCCTTTTTCTCGTGGGGGTTGAGCTTTTACCTTATTTTTGCCTGTGACTACGCCCGCGTTTTCGGGTCAAATACTTATTTACCCTCCGAAGTCCTATCTACCACCAGGAGGATGGCCGCCGGTGCGGTGGTACCTATGGTGGGTTTAAAATGCTAATGAGCCGTTTCGAATAGCGACGTGCCGCCGAGAAATTTCCTGTTTCCGAAAATTCTCAGAAATATTCTCAAGAACAGAAATTCACTGTTTGAAAATTTTGGGAACGGCACATCACTATAATCGGGCCGAAACCTAGACTATTGAATCGTTCCCATGGAAGTAATAAGTACTTTGTACAAAGTATTTATTACTTCCATGATCGTTCCTTATTATATTCGCAAATCGTGACACGTCGGTGCATCGCGTGGTGCATCTTTTGACAGTTAAATTCAATAGTGATGAGATGAGACATGTAAACTTTTCAATCATTAATCATGTTGTTTTTTTTAAAGACTGACCAGAAATATAAAAACCCTGAATTAGAAGCAGCACTTATGCGTTTTATATTGCAACATTATTAAAAGAAGTAGCGGATCTATAGGGTGGAAGCACGAGGGCACGTGCCCCTCCTCCCCCCCCCCCCACATCCTCGATTTCTTTTTTGTGTATATATCTACTGTGGTGGCAGGTTCCATAACAGTACATATCAAATTAAGATTAGAGTTGATAAATAACAGGATTTAGTAGTAATAGTTCATAATAAAATTTTAAAAGAACAAGCTGAAACTTCCTTAAAAAAATCTCAGAAATATTCTCGAAAACGGAAAACTGTGCCCTTCCCATAGAAATAAAAATACTAGATCCGCCCTTGACCGAAAGTCAAACTTTGACAGGAGAAATGACAGATAGGTTTTTAAATTACTTGCCAGTGTAAGAAATTAGTTCTATTTCGATGGTTCTATTGCTTATCCGCAAGTCCGCAACATGGCGAGGGTTTTTATATTCCTGGTCAGGCTATAACGGCTATAAGTATTTAATTTCAATCACGGAAATATGAATAAGAGTGGAAGTGTTAAGTAGGCGTGGCGCGGTCGCCACAAGTAAGCAATGCATTGCTAACAAACACGGCTCGTCATTCTAGTTGTGTTCTGACTTCGCGCTGAGTAGTTTGTTCGTGACATTGAATTCTCGTCGAAATTCCCTCGTCAAAATGCCATTTTGTTCTATTTTAGAGTGCAAAAATAACAGTAGCAAAATTAATCTTAAAAATGGAGGTGTTTCGTACTACAGGTGAGTAATATTTCGTTTGTTTTTCTTTAAAATAAAAAGTTCAATAATGATAATAAAAACTTTAAAATATTATTTGTTAAAAAGTTACCTTAATGTCATTTATATAAGGTCGATTTTGTCATTAACGCGTGCTCCTCTGTTCTTCCCGAAACGTCTATGCTACTCGATTAGTGATGTACCTAGTAGGGTAATGTTTTGGATTTTATCGATATATTTTGTTTACATTGTATGAAATATTAATTTTAAGGTTTCCCAAAGATCCTGATTTTAAAGAAAAATGGATAGATGCAACTGGCAGAGTTGTTTGGATGACAACTAATTAGAACCAACCAAGCTGGAAGCGAGGCCGAAGGCCGAGCTTCCAGCTGGTTGGTTCCCCTATATATATATAGCTGCATTACCACTGACTCACTGACTCATTGACATAATTAGTTTGTTCTACGGAACTCGGAACTAGGAAAAAGTAATGATGGGGAAGTGTGGAGGGGGGTGAGGAGGCACCGGGAAAAATACGAAAGTGGAACTTGGAGCAGTTCCGGACTGATAGGGGGTACTGCCCGCGGAAACCATAATAGATAGGTGGGGGGTGCTCGACCAAATGTCATAGAGGACCCTGGGCAACGACCACAGCCGGCGGTAGTCTATGGTTTTTTTGACTTTTTTTTTTTCTTCATACTAAATTTTGTTTTTTCATACAAACTTCATTGGGGATTTTGGGGGAAGACGGACTCGTAGACTTTTATCGTCATAGACAATTTTTTATGTTGAGACCGTGGGACCCCCAAACTGACAAGTTTTTTTTTTTTCGAAATTTTTTCGAAGAGTTTTGTATGGGCCAGCCAAGTCACCAGCCAGGGAGCTGAGGCCGAAGGCCGAAGCTCCGCGGCAAGCGAGGCCGAAGGCCGAGCTCCGTCTCGTGCGAAAAGAGCGAGGCGAGGCCGTAGGCCGAGCCCCTCCCCACTATCTCCTTGACCAATGAAGCGGCCATACAAAGTAGCGAGGCCGAAGGCCGAGCTCCGTCTCGTGCGAAAAGAGCGAGGCGAGGCCGTAGGCCGAGCCCCTCCCCCCCCACTATCTCCTTGACCAATGAAGCGGCCATACAAAGTAGCGAGGCCGCAGGCCGAGCCCTTCCCCCCTTCCCATTTTTTATTAAAAAGAGAGGTGTGAGGCCGTAGGCCGAGCTAAGTGGCGAGGCCGCAGGCCGAGCCCTTCACCCTTTTCCTTTTTTTTTTATTAAAATGGTGGTGTGAGGCCAAAGGCCGAACTAAATGGCGAGGCCGTACTCTTTCGGCCGAGCCCTTCCTCCCCTTCCTTTTTTTAAGAAAATAAAATAAGGGATGTGAGGCCGTAGGCTGTAAAAGCTTAATGGCGAGGCCGAAGGCCGAGCCCTTCGCCCCCTTCCATTTTTTTTTAAATAAAATAAGAGTTGTGAGGCCATAGGCCGAGCTAAGCGGCGAGGCCGCAGGCCGAGCCCTTCACCCCTTCCCTTTTTTTATTAAAATGGTTGTGTGAGGCCGAAGGCCGAACTAATTGGCGAGGCCGTAGGCCGAGCCCTTCCTTCCTTTCCTTTTTTTAAAATAAAATAAGGGATGTGAGGCCGTAGGCCGAACTTAATGGCGAGGCCGTAGGCCGAGCCCTTCCTCCCCTTCCTTTTTTAAAAATAAAATAAGGGATGTGAGGCCGTAGGCCGAACTTAATGGCGAGGCCGAAGGCCGAGCTCCCCCCCCCCAGCCGCGCAAGCGAGGCCGCAGGCCGAGCTGCGTCCAGGCGAGGCCGAAGGCCGAGCTCCGTCTCGTGCGAAAAGAATTGGGTGAGGCCGAAGGCCGAGCCATTCATGGATGACGTGATGATGACAACTCATACCTCGAGTCACCAGACGGGAAGCCGAGGCCGAAGGCCGAGGCTCTCGCGGCAAGCGAGGCCGCAGGCCGAGCTGCGTATATGAATCCGAGAAACGAGGCGAGGCCGGAGGCCGAGCCCCTCCTCCAGCCGGGGCAAGCGAGGCCGAAGGCCGAGCTTGCGCCGTCAGCGAGGCCGTAGGCCGAGCTGCGTTTTAACAGCAAAGAGCATAAGGCAAAGTACTCTTTCGGCTCTTCACCTAATCCCAACCGACAACATTTCTTTGTAGATGACTTTTTCATAATTTCCCTAAAATTTTTCGTGCAATCGCAACTGCCCTTAAATAATTGCCCTGCACAGCACGCGAGGTGCTTGCACCTCGCGCAGCCACCAAAAACTAGTTTAGTACTATATGTTCCGAGCATTTCGAGGAAAATAATTTCTTGATTTCGACACACTTTTTTTTTATAACAAAATATTACGTTAATTTTTGATTAAAATAATAACACTATAAATCCGCGAAACAATATAGAAGAAAGAAAATCTATTTTATTATTCTGAGTTTGTATGAAAATTTGATCTATCGATATCGATATTGTGTTGCAATAATCAATCCGCTCTGCACTAATCGAGTAGCACTAGGAATACTTTCATTTGACGCTAATTTAAACCCTATTCTCTTTGATTTATGGGTCATAGTTGCTCAAAAGTTTTGAAACGCCATCTATTGTCGAGTGGCGGAATTTTTTCTTCAGTCGACGTTGGACTTTAAAACGTCTTATGTACGTTCTTGTACAGTACAAATTAAGCCATATGTCGAAGACTTAAGGTACTTGTTTGTCCGATATAGTCGCATTGACTTAATACACTTTGATAAAATAAAAATGACCAATAAAGCTCATTGTTCATCTGTA
This sequence comes from Ephestia elutella, assembly GCA_018467065.1. Taxonomy (NCBI): domain Eukaryota; kingdom Metazoa; phylum Arthropoda; class Insecta; order Lepidoptera; family Pyralidae; genus Ephestia; species Ephestia elutella. The sequence goes on along the minus strand of CM031570.1, from coordinate 6,133,969 downwards.
GTGTAGTGTATGATTTATAACTTAAATGTGTGAGTTTGGCGACCACGGTTCACTTACTAATTTTATCAAGTAACACTTCCACTCTTATTCATATTTCCGTGATTTCAATTATAATAAAATAGAAAATAAATAAAATATTTGAGTCCTGGGTGTCAATTCCACTATTTTACTTAAAATCACCGACCAACTGCCACACAATACTCATAAGACATCAATAGGTCTTATAAAGGGTATTCTGCAACAAGTTATTCATGTTCCTATAGTGTGGGAATAAAGTGTCTATAGGATGTCAGTCTAGGTGTTGTTGATTAATCTTTGGTGTTTCCGTCGCTGCTAGAAAAAACTACTATTATTTAATAATAAAATTCAAACTCTTTTTTTCCGTTAAAAACGTATGAAATATTATCAATTAGAACTAACATTGATATTTTGACATAAATTTAAAGACATATAGCCATGTTTCGCGCTTATATCTGAAAAAACCGAAAATTAGTTAATGTGTGTCTTTGATGCCTTTGCCTTTTAAAAAATGTAAACTGTCTGTCTATGTCAAAGTCATGTTTTATAGATTATAGGTAATCGTTCTATTGTTTACTGTAAAATTATTTTTAATTTATTTATAATTTAAATTAAATTAATTTGTACAAAGAAAATATGCTTGAAAATAATAAGTCAAACTCCCGTGTCAAATAAGTCGGACTTCACCCGAGGAGGGTCTCATCCAGTCAAGCAGTTATAGATTGAGTTCTTAAAAGTTTTATTTGCGTCTAAGGTGAGATTTTCTTTGTAAGTACAATAAATTATCCTATTTATTAAGTACTAGCTTTCGCCTACGGGAACAGTGCTTTTTCCCGGGATGAAAGGCACCCTTCTCAGTACTTCTAACTAGGTAAGTGTATGCGAAATTTCAGAAAGATTGGTTCAATAAATAAGTTGCGAAGAGGTAACAAACACATAAATAAACAAACTCACTTTCGCATTTATAATATTAGTTAGGATAGGATTAAGATGCTTGACTTTTACATGAGTCCTCAAACAAATATAATATTTTTTTACAGTCACCTAAGAGCGGAGCTTTGAAAATATAACAGTATTGATCAACTGGCTGGAGTTTCACAAGGAGACTGGGCTGATTAACACAGTGAAAAAAAGGGCGACCCCTAACTCAATAAATAAAGCATATTGACATGTTTCAATTGTACAATACCTGGCATGTAAGTTGACCTAAGACTTTCAATGTGCAGTAACAGATAATAAAGAAAGATGATAATTTCAATGTTGACTTAATTGCAAATAGACAGACATGGCAGGAGTCTTTATTTTAATTAGCTTGCTTTTTAACGTGGGGACACTAGAGTAAATTATATACTTACTTTCTTCCTCATGACTCGCCCTGTTCATTGGTGAAAACTGCATGAAAATCTGTTCAATACTTTTCTAGGTTATCACTTTTCAGTTTATAACAGACATGGCAGGGGACGTTATTTTTTAATATGTTAAGGTAAAGATATTATGTAAGGTAGTAATGAATAATACAAGAATATTATTATTATTTTGTTTATTAGTCTTTAAAATATATCCTAAACTAGACCACACTGTTTCCTCCACAGTTTTTCAACAAGCTATGGATGTCAGTTCGTTTCTCAAGCAGGCAACCGCCATCAGTTGATCGTCCCTGCAAGAATGACAAATAATTTTTACTGCTGTTATAATTGTTTAGTTATCTAAAGAATAACTTTTATTTAAGTCTGCCTATTATGTAAACAAACTCTTCCCGTTTTATTCCAAAAAGCGGACTAAATTTGATACTAGGTTTAATCTTGGATTAAACCATAGACTAAAAAAAATCCTATTACAAAACAAAGTTTAACGCTAAGTCTTGGACTATCTGCGGTACCAAAGTTAAACCCGCGAGACCCCTAGTATGAGTTGTGGACTGTTTAACTTGAGATACTTTGCCGATCTGACTGAAATAAGGCGCTGAGTGTGAGTTGGAATAAAATACTTGATGAGCTTCAAAGACCTTCAGCATCTGGCTGCTGCGTGCTTGCACCATAGGTGGAGACTTCTTTGGTAACTTGGAGGAGATAACTGAGAGTGGGAACGCTAAACTTCCCCGTATTATATGATCTAATTAAAGTATGTCTCACTACGTATACGCTTATGGCCGAAAGCAGAGCAGTAGAAATGTAGTCATGTAATTGGTTAATAATTTTCACATAACATTATATTTTTACATATGTGCGATATTAAGCTTTTACATAACAGCGTTTTGGAGTGGAAAAGGTACATATTTTGTCTCATTTGACATTTAACGGTTATTACCGTGTTGCGCTATTGTGCGCTTACATGTTGATTGAACATAAGGTTTATATTTTATTAACAATGAGATTCATTTCGTATACATCCAGCAAAAGGGCAATGTAGGATATGATTATACATTATTAACTATGGATATATGATAGTGTGTACATAACTAATATAGGATATTATAACTTTACAAACAAAATGATTATACAAACTGATTAACTAGCCTAAGTATATTATTAAAATTATTAAAATTAATCCTACATGCGACAGTCTCCCCCACGTGCGCTAGCACTACTTAACAGAGGAGCATATAACTATTAAACGTGCACTGGGACGCCGAATGGAGCCTGCGACGGTGTCGATGTCTGCTATTCGTACTCGTCCATCCGGGCCGGGGTATGTCTTTCGTACTATTCCTCGTGGCCAGGTTCCTCGTGGCATCGTATTGTCTGCAATTATCACGACGTCGCCAACTTGAAGTTTTGGGGATTCGTGTTTAGCCGTTCGAGGGGCTAGTTGGGGGCGGTATTCTGTTACCCAACGTTTCCAAAACTTGTCAGCTAGGGATTGACAGGTTTTCCATGAACTGAGAGATAGTTTATGGTCATTAAAGATACCAAGAGGGGATATGGCGTTGGACCGACCAATCAGGAGATGATTGGGGGTCAGGGCTTCTATGCCCAGATCGGGGTTAACGGGAGTGAGAGGGCGCGAGTTGATGATATGCTCGGCCTCTAGAAGCAATGTATGGAGAACCTCTTCATGAGGTGACGTTTCTTTGAGGGTGGTTTTGAGGGCGGTCTTGACGCTGCCCACCAATCTTTCCCACGCTCCTCCTGCTGATGGGTTGCCAGGAGGGATTTTTTTCCATGTGATGCCTCGAGATGTAGTGAATGGTAACATCTCTTCTGGGAGGGTTGTTATTGCTTCTTTTAGTTCTCGTTCAGCGCCGATGAAATTGGTGCCGTTGTCTGAATAGAGCACTGTGAGTGCCCCTGCGGGCTGACATACGTCGGAGGGCGAGGATCATTGAAGCGGATGACAATGATGCTGCTAGTTCCAAATGGACGGCTCTGGTAGTGAGGCAGGTGAACAACACGCCCCATCGCTTTCACGTCTTCGGCCAATAGTAATGTTCATGGACCAAACAGGTCGACCCCGGTGGCAGTGAAGGGCGGCTGGTATGACTGTAGCCTTTCTTTAGGTATGTCGCCTTCTGGAACCTTCATTGGTGGCCCTCTGTATGTACGACACCACTGGCATTTGTTTGATATGTATCGTATTACACCCCTTAGGCCAACGATGTAGAATCTCTGCTTAAGTTCGTTAATTACAGTCGCGTGATTGCCATGGTTCATTTTCTCATGGTAGTGTTGTATGAGAAGTGCAGCGAACTCTTCCTTAGCATGTAAAACAGGGATGGACGCTTCGTTTCTGTCAATGCGTGAGTCCAATACAATTATCCCATTCTTATCAAGTACAACAGCGACTTTATATAACGGAGATTTTTTTATGTAATCGTTTATTCTTTTTTAGGTCTTCCATTTCTTCGTGAAATGATACATTTTGACTTCGTCTAATTAATAAGAGCTCGGCGAGCCTAATATGCCCCAGATTCATTTCTGTTTCTGTATTCTTTATTAGCAAATGGGCCTTGAATGCCTCGGCCGCAACCAGGACGCAAGCCGTAGCCCTAACAAGCCTAGTGTATTTAGAAAACCTACTTACTAAAGGGAGATAATCGAATTGATTTTGATTTTGATTCTTATTCCTAACTGTACAAATTAATTTATTATTATTACGTTCTTCGCCCGTTGGCGCTACCTGTGGGGAGTTATCGCCCTGTACGGGCCAAAAATCTGTTGAACGTTTAATAAATTCTGGGCCGCGAAACCAACGGTGGTTTGCGCCGAATTGCGCCGGCACACCCTTTGTCGCGTCGTCCGCAACGTTCTGGGCGCTAGGTACCCACCGCCAGTCAGCTGGCGTGGTACTGTCTTCGATCTCCGCTAACCTATGCGCGACAAAACTCTTAAACTTGCGCGGATCAGCTTTAATCCATGCTAAGACAGTACGTGAATCCGACCAAAAATATCTGTTTTCTATCTCATAGTCAGATTCTTTAACAATTGATTTAGCTAGTCTAGTACCTAAGACACAGCTTTGAAGCTCCAAACGTGGTATAGATATCGTTTTTAATGGAGCTACGCGAGCCTTCGCGGTAACGAGAGTGGCGGCTTTCCCCCACTCTCCGCTTTCGCTCGCGGTGACAAAGTATACGACTGCAGCGTAAATCTTTTCACTCGGATTGTCTGAGTGCCGAAGTGATTAACTGTGTTCGAGCTCGCAATTACCACGCGCTTAGCCTTGTCGCCGACTTCGTTTGCGAAGTCCCAGCGACAAAGCACCCTACATTTTCGGTGTAGGCGGGGATTATCTTTACGCGTCAAACCATTCCAGGACTACGGTGTTTGTGTTAATTCCCATCGCCCTAGTAGCCGGCCTCCCACCAGCGGGTCTCACCGGCGAAAAGGTGACGGGGTTGGCCAACCCGTAGCCCTCAACGGGCTACACAAGGGACTCCCCTCACTCACCCCCCCCGCTCCTTATGGAGAATATGGAGAATCTGAAGATCCTGGGTGCGGACCCGGAGGGCGCGGAACCACGCCCCCCCCGCCTAGTCGCACCCACCACCCCGGAAGCAGCCGAAGAGTCGCCCCAACGGGCCTCTCAAGCCCCACAACTGGATGCGGAGTTGGCGTCATTGAGCGCCGTGCTCTCGCCGAAGGCAGACTTTGAGCGTGATTGCTTCATGCTCAGCCACATCATCAGATGTGGCCTGCTTTCAGAGCAGATGCAGCGCTGGATGGCGCTGTACCTCCGCGTACGAAACGCCGAAAAGGAAGCCGAGGAGCCGTCCATCGACGACAGAACGGCCCTTGAATTTGCCGCCAGGGGAATCATCACCCTCCCTGAAGCCATCCCTCCTAGCCACGCATCGAAGAGGCAACGGTCTGAAGAGGCCGACCAGGAGAAGACACCCAAAAGGTCCAGGGCTCGCTCGCTATCCTGGACAGCGAGCCCTCCTCAAGAAATCCGGGAACCACGGTCAGTGTGGGACTCCATGCAGCTGTCGCCCGCTGCCTATCTAAGCGCTGCCACCGGTGGCGCCGGCCCCGCGCGGCCCCGCGCCGCGCCCCCGCAGGCGCTCTCCCGACCCACCTCTCCCCCCAGGAATGGATGCGCGCTCTCCCGCAGAGAGACCCCAAGGAGGAAGGCTCCCGGATGGCACCCGCGTCGCACCCCGTCGGTGCGCCCCGTCCGCTTGCCACGCCGCTGGCGGTCCTCCCGTTGGGGTTGACTCCGCGCCGCGTACCACAGCCCGAAGCTGTGGCAGGGCCCTCTAGCGCCCCCCACACCCCGTGCTTCGACGGTTCCGCTCGAACCCCGCCCGCACCCCGCGCCGCCCGCGAGCGCGCCCCGCGTTCGCCGCCACATAGCCGCCAGTCATAGCGCGGCCCCCGCCCTCTGCATGGATCTTCAGACCCCTAGGTCACATGGGTCGGGAGCGGCCGGTCGGGGCTAACCTGCCCACGCCTCCCCACAACCACGCCCGTGCACGCACGCGCGCTACAGCGGCCGCGGGTTGGGCGTCCCAGCCCGCACACCGAGCGGAGCACCGGGCCACCGCAGCCGAGCTCAACGGCCCAGCAACCCATGGACCCTATGTGACACCACCACGGACCCCGGACCTACCCAGGCAGCTCCGACGAGGAGCCGTTACCCTCCCCCCTCGTGGCTCGAAGTCTGCCTGCCAGACTGGGCCGCCCACTTTCGCCGCCTGGACAACAATCTTGGGACACTCGCCTCAGCCCGCCCCTACGCCGGGCGCGGCATCCTCGTTTTTCGCCCAAGGACGAAACGGAATACAGGGCGGTCCAGTCCTACCTGACCAGACTGGAGCAGGAGGACCGCGGAACCGATCAGGGGCTGGTTCTGCTACTTCCCTGCCGGCGGAGCGCCAGCTGAAAGTGGCCATCCGCGGACTCCCAGCGGACAACCGAGGAGAGGCAAATCAGGGATGCCCTCCAGGAAGACTAGGATTCGAGGCAGAAGCAGCTTCAAAGCGCTTATTACGGGGCAGGGGAGATCGCCCTGGATGCATATTCTTCTGCCTCATAAAGCAAGACAGAAGGCTGCCAAGAAATTTTTAATATTACGGAACTCCTCTTCATGCCGGGCGTGAAAATAGAAAGTTGGCGCGGGAAGCAGGGGCCCGCGCAATGCCATAGGTGCCAACTATTTCTGGCACTCATCACTGAACTGCCACCGGCCAACTCGCCTGCGTCCGCTGCGGGGGCCCGCACAAGGCGTCTGACTGTGACCGCCCCAGAGAAGAGCCCGCGACATGCGCAAATTGCGGGGGCCACACCCCGCTAACAACAACACGACCTGCCCCGTGTTCCGAAAAGAAGCGCGTGAACAAACGAGCCGGCACGGTGGCCCGCACCGGCACCGCACCCACCCACCGCCCGGCCATTGAAGAGACAGCGGAGGCCTCCCTGATGGCCCCCGCAAACGCTCCCACAGCCAGGGGCGCCGAGCTGCCCTCCAAAAAGAGAAGGAAGAAGAAGAAGAAGAGGCCGGCTGACACCTCAGCCCAACCGGCCCGCCCACAAGAAATTCCAGTCCCGGCTTCCCAGAAATCCCCCGTGAGGCCGCCCCCTCGGGGTTCACCAGCAACCTCCAACCAGCCTGTGGGCAGGCTCCCCCAGGAGCAAGTCTACATGCTGTTCCAAGCAGCACCCAGACGCTGGCATCCATGAACCCAGACCAGCTGGCTGCGTCGGGTCTCCTCAGAGGCGTTCCAAACCCCCCGACCTATTATGGATAGACGGCCTTCTTTAAGAATAGTGCACTGGAATGCCGAGACGCTCCTGGGGGGAAAGTAAGAAGCGTCGCTGACGCACTTCCTCCGGGAACAGCATGTAGACATCCTATTAGTCAGCGAGACTCACCTTAAGGACGGGGATAACTACAATAGGTCCCCAACTACATCCTATACAGGAAGAGATGTCGAGAAGAGCCCGACCGATGGCTCCGCCTACCGGGGACTAGCGGTGTTCGTCACCAAGAGGAGCGTCGTCCATCAGGCCATACCCCAGGCATGTGGAATTCCAGACCTAAGCAGTACGCCCTGGGCGTCCTGGTCAATGTCGCCGGCCACCAACTCCGAGTGTTTGCTGCGTACGCGCCACCCAGAGGGAACGCTTCGATACAGGAGCTGCGGGTCGTCACTACTCCTAGACCCTACGCCGACCATTTACCGTGGCTGGCGACCTAAACGCCAAACACCTGTCCTGGAATTCTACGAGGGTCTGCCCAAGCGAGGGCGACGCCTCCTCTCGGACTCCGTGAGCCATGACTACGAGGTGGTGGGCCTCAGACGAGCCGACCCACTACTGTCATCACAGCGGCAGCGTCGACACCCTCGACATCGTCGCTCAGTCGAGGCCTGCGAGCACCGCTAACCCAAAAAGTCCTGCCGGAGCCATGCCGTCTGACCACAGACCGGTCCTTCTCGTCCTAGAAGACCTGCCAGCGCGAGTCTCGCTGCCCAGGAAAAATGTCTCGGACTCAACTGGGGGATCTATTCCTGGATATTATCCGAGGCCGCAGGCCAAACGCCGACCCGCCACGGATCTCCACCAAGGACGAAGTCGAGACAGCGCGCGAGCGCCATAACCCTCAGCATCCGCAGAGCCCCCTCGACTTGGCCAAGCGAGAGGCGCCAGCTGGGTCCAAACCGGACCCTCTCCCAGCAGGACATCGCCAAACATTATTCAGAAGAAGAGGGAACTGCGGCGGCAGTGGCAAGTCACCTCCGCTGCCGCCCGCAACCAAGACCGAAGTCAACAGATTGGTGGAGACCATCAAAGACCGCCTTGAAGAGCACGCAGCCAGATCGTGGGAAAACCATATACTCTCGGTGGGCGGTGACATCCCCTCCATTCACCGCCCTGTGCCGGCAGCTGTCGGCGGAACCCCAACCTGTCAATGACCGCTGCTGGCAGCGGACGGTCTCCCGCGGTTTCCTTGCGTAACCGATCGAGCAGAGATCTTCGCAGAGCATCTGGAGCATCAATTCACGCCGAATCCAGTGGCCGACCAAGTCCACTATGAGCTAGTGACCGAACATCTTCGAGACCATCTTGCGCAACCAGTACCAGCGACGGAGGACGCAGAGTTCTTCACGCCCGCGCCACTGGTGCAGCGGGTGATCCGACTCACCACGGAAGCTTCCAGGAAAGCCCCGGGCGCAGATCAAATTTCGAATGAGGCGCTTCGCCACCTACCGCACGTCATCTTATAGTCGACGGCGGTGACGCGCCTGTTCAACGGAATCCTGCGCTCGGGCCACTTCCCAGAAGAATGGAAAACCGGCCGGGTCATCATGCTGCCCAAACCGGGCAAAGACCTGCGGAAACCCGAGAGCTACCGGCCCATCACTCTCCTTAGCGCCCTCTCGAAGGTGTCATCTGAGAAGCTCCTGCCAGGTCGGCCTCCTGCTCCCGCACATCCCCCCGTGCGGAGCAATTCGGATTCAGGCCTGAGCACTCAACGACGCTCCAGATTGCAAGACTTCTGCACGAGATCTCCAGCGCAGCCAATCGGAAGACCGAGCACGTGGCTGTCGTGCTCCTCGACAACGAGAAGGCGTTCTGACAGAGTGTGGCACGAGGGGCTGCTGCACAAACTGTCAACGTCCCACATCCCCCGCAGACTGTTGAAAGTGGTAGCATCTTTCCTGGAAGAAAGAAGGATCAGGGTGGCGGTCGTGAAGACGCCGTCTCATCAGAGCGCGCCCGTCAGAGCGGGCGCGTCCCCCAGGGCAGTTGTCTTTCTCCTGCTCCTCTACGCCTGGTACACCGACGACATCCCGGTACCCAGTCGGGTCCAGCTGGCGCTTTATGCTGACGACGCGGCATACTTCTGCTCGCAGCATGAACGCCAAACATGCAGCTAAGAAAATACAAGAAGCCCTCGATGTCTCTCCCCGACTGGTTGTCCAAGTGGAGGTTGTCGGTGATAATGCGCACCAAAACGCAGTGGCTCTGATCTCCGGAAGCAGATGGCACAGCTCCCGCCACCCTTGAAGCTCGCCGGGTGAAGATGTACCGTGGCAGGCCACATCGTGACTTACTCTGGGGTGAAAATCGACAGGCGCCTCACGCTGAAGCACCAGGTCGACGCGGTAGTGGCGTCCAGCGCTAAGATGGCCCGGGGGAAACTACGTCCAGTGCTTTCTTCCCGCCTCCCGCTGCGAACGAAGCTCGGGATCTACAAAACTTATGTACGATCCCGCCTCACACAATACGCAGCCCCCGCGTGGTACGCATACTCGCTCGGAGACCAACAAGCGACGGCTCCGGGCTCAGGAAAACCTCAGTCTCCGAGCGAACAGTGGTCGGGGCCCCACGCTACGTGAGGAACGACGTCATCCAGCGGGACTTGAAAATGGGAAGGCCTGGACGACTTTGTCTCCCGTTTGGCGAGGAAATGTACTTCGAGGGCGAGAGAGCTGGTTCGAAGCGCACTTTCCAACCTCAGGGGGATCGTTGCGCTCCCTGGCTATCATGCTCGCCCACCGGATGGAAGACCCAAGCCCTCGCCCCGAGACGCCATCACCACACTGATCTGCCGAACAAGGCTCCGCCACAGTGTAGCGGCGCCTGACCCGAACTCCCCAGCTATAAGAATTGAAGACCTGGGTGGCCGCTACGGCCACCACCCTGGTGACCCGCCTGTAATCGCAGGCGGCGGCAGCATTTCGCCGAAGAGGGCAAACAGCCCTGAACGGCCTCTCCGGACCTCGCGCGCAAGTAGGAGCATGAGAACGACCAAGAGTAGTAATCTTTTCACTCGCGTCGCAAAACACGTGCATATTGACCTTTCCTATTTGCCGCAGGTACGTATCGTGGGATTTTTCCGCAGATTGTCGTGAGTTTGTTTTACGTTTTTAATAAATGCCATCCATGATTCCCTGCATTCCGGTGGGATTTCATCATCCCAGCCGATACTCAGTGCGCCATATCTCTTGCATCAGAGCCTTTCCTAGCACGGATATTGGCGAGGATAGTATCCCACGGGATCAAAGATTGATGAGCAATAACACAACTCGTTACCTGACGCTTGGTGGGTAGCACTTCGTTAGTTTAGGACCTCAAGTGGTGTTTTTCGCATATTAACTTGAAAACCTCCAACGTATCTCTACCGTGGTTCCATTTGGAGACTCTAATGTGCGTTCCACGTTATTTTTTGCAATAATAGCAGAGTCCGTATTACCCGCTGTGACGTCACTGATCACGCGCTCTGTACATTGCTAGCGAATCCTGTTAACTCGAATGAGGCCTTTTTATTTAATTCGTACAATTGGTTTATGATTTGTTTGACCTCACATCTCGCTTGCATCTGTGGCGATCAGCATGTCATCCATATATGTATTACGGACAGTTATTTCCGCGGCTTTAGGGTAATCGATCGCGTGATCATTCTGCGTTTTTGTTTTTGACATATAGCGCGGTTGTGGGCGACGATGCGGCCTCTGAAAATGAGACGAGTCATACGGTACTCGTTAGGCGGCATATTTCGCTCTTCCCCTCCACAAAAAACGCAGACTATCACGGTCTGAATCAATTACTTCGACTTGCAAAAACATTTCGCGCGATATCGGCTATTACTGCAATTTTACCCTTCTCGAAATCTATATTAGAACACCGCAATAGCGATTCTAGGAGGTCTGGGCCGGCTAAAAGCGCGTCGTTCAAGCATTTGCCATAAGCTTCTAGCGGCTGCGTCGAATACAAGCCGCCGCATTTTCTTTTTTTGAGGTGATGAATTGTAGGAAAATGTGGCAAATACCATGACATCGAGGCGCGTCCTCCGGTGGGCCAGAGTCCATTTTTTTCCGCATATCCTTTGTCTAAAAGATTTTGTATTTGCGCGGTATAGTTAACTTTTACATCTGCGCATCCTTATCGAGTCGTTTCTCTAAAAATTATAGAGGCGACGGAGAGCGTGGTCTTTATTGTGGGGCAACGTTTCGTGTTCGTTGCGCCACAAGAGGCCAGCTTGGTACCTAGTGACGTCGGGTAGTTTTTGGCACGTTTTATCGAGAATATCTAACGCACGTTTTTCTGGGTCTGCCCTGGGTACCTTTTGTTCCACCCCTAAAGACTCGGGATGCTAAAATGAGCCTTCATTAATTCCAGAATTTCAGATTCTGAACTCACTGGTTTTATATGGTTAATGAAGGCTGTATTGGATTTTTTTGATGAAAAATACTGGCCATGTAATACCCAACCTAAGCGAGTTAGTGAGGCGACGGGTTGATTCTGATTTCCAGCCTCAGAATTTGTCGCGACACTAATTACAAATGCCAGTTATCTTGGCCTATTAAAACGGTTGGTATGGCTTGTTCATATGAAATCTCATCGATTATTTCTTTGAAGATGCTGGCGCATTTCGCTACCATGTCCCGCGGCACCTTCTTGGAGGAGAGATATTAAGCCGCGAGATGGTGCATGCTCTCATCTTTTCGTAATTGCGACTGCAATGACCGCGAACTGAAACTTGTATGTGACACGAGTCGTAGTCTTTCATCATGTTACCACCTATGCCTGTGATAGTTAACGGCTCACCACTTTCCCTCGGGGCTATTAAATCTGCCGTTTCTTCTTCTACGAGGCTCATAGTAGAGCCCTCGTCTAACAAGGCGAAAGTACAAACGGTACCCAGGGACCAGACATTTCGATAGGTACGACTTTAAGCAAACGTGTTTACTGAATTTAAGTGATTGACATTTGTCACGTTAGCGCGCGTAATATTTACTGTTTGTTGCGTGAGCCCATGTAACAGTTTGTGGTGGCCAGCCTCACACTGGTTTACACCACAAGGTACATAGACTTCACACTTAAAGGGCCTTTTATGCGGACGTGCGGCTAAACACCTAAAACACAGTTTGTTATTTTTCGCGATCTCCCAACGCTTACTAACAGAGGATTTCAAAAATTCGTTGCACTTCGCTAATAAATGGGTATTGCCACATAATATGGATTTATTATCTTGCGCTTCTTCAAAGGCGCTGACTGCTTTCTTATTATTATGAGACGTGCCCGATTTTCTAAAATCCTTAGTTTTACTGACTTTAGCGTTGGCTTGGAAACGAGGAATGTTGCGGCGTTTCGTATCGCACTCGTAGTCCGAGCTACTACATTTACTGACGTCGCGTGGTGGGGGTGGCCTGTGATCTAGTGATCGCATACAGACGACCGCTCGTTATGTGCGACGTTAATATGAGCTCTACCTTTGCGATGTTGTGATTTACGCGCACAACTGCTTATTTCGTTTAAAAAGGTGGCCATGGCTACTAAGCCAGGCACACTGGGAGTTCGCTGCTTTATACTTATCTCCACTCGTAGC